>JABWPP010000050.1:70057160-70657160 GCA_016920855.1 Puya raimondii | reverse complement strand
CTATTACATCACATTGCACATTTATACATGCCCAAAATTTTCTTTTCTTTCTTTTCATTCCATACACCATGTTCCAAAACTATGGAATACATAAGTTTCATACATGTAATGGAAATTCCTTATACTATCAAAGTCCAAGACTAGGGGTACAACTCTATGTATCACCAAAATGGAAGGGCCGCTATCTAGAGAGCCAAACCCTTGCCTCGCTCCGCCGCCTCACTCGCGGAAGGACCTAGAAAACGTGGGGTGAGAACTATAAACATAGTTCCCAGTGGGTAAGGCCACCCAAGAGAGAAGCTCGACCCACCAGGTCTAAAGAAACACTATATGCATAAGTTAGATCACAAATAACTATGCAACACTTATTTACATGCTTGTAAATAAACATAAAGGATGCAACCAAATGAAATGTAAATTATCATTCTCTCCTAGGTTCATCCTATATTTCACATTGACTAAGTTCAATTACTTGTCATTTACTTATGGTTTCAGAATCGCCGTCTTACCATAAGGGTTCCAACATTCAAGGAGTGAACTCGTCACCTCCTAGTTCGAGTAGCGAACTCGTCGCATACTCGGGATAGCAAAATCGTCGCATACCCCATCTCAACACCGCCATCACATGGCATGGGTAGCGAACTCGTCGCATACCCGGGATAGCAACCTCGTCGCACATCCCATCTCGACACTGCCAACTTATGGCGTGGTAGCGAAATCGTCGCATACCCGGGATAGCAAAATCGTCGCACATCCCGTGTCAACACCGCCAACTCATGGCATGGTAGCGAAATCGTCGCCTACCCGGGATAGCAAAATCGTCGCACATCCCGTTTCAACACCACCAACTCGTGGCATGGTAGCGAAATCGTCGCCTACCCGGGATAGCAAAATTGTCGCACATCCCGTTGTTCACATTTTTCACTTGCCAACCTAAGTCTCATGACCTTAGGTTCAAGTCACTAAGTCTCACCTATGTTCAATAACACTAGGTTTACTTTCTCATTCTCAACCTAAGTTTAATGACACTAGGTTTCATTCTCACATGTCCCAACCTATGTTCAATAACACTAGGTTCTATTCTCACATGTTCCAACCTATGTTCAATGACACTAGGTTCTATTCTCACATGTTCCAACCTATGTTCAATGACACTAGGTTCTATTCTCACATGTTCCAACCTATGTTCAATGACACTAGGTTCTATTCTCACATGTTCCAACCTATGTTCAATGACACTACACTACAGCAGAATTAGGTTATAGCGACACATGTTTGGGACACTTTTGTGTAAGTGTTTCATTTATGCCAAAACTTTTTTAAAAAAATCTACTAAGGCATAAATATAAAGCTCAATCCAATCAAAAATAAAAAGTTCCACTCAACCAACCCCACCCATCCACTCGGCCCGATTACAAATAGAAAAGGAAAAAAAAATGATCACCATCTCCTCTTCTCCTCCTCCGCTGCCGCAACCGACGAGATAGGGTTCCGGCGGCTGGAGTTCGGCCGCGAGGATCTCGCAGGGATCGTAGAGGGCTATGATCGCTACGTGTCCCTCCGCCACAGGTCGCTGGAGGAGTGAGTGCCAAACATCAAGACGGCCCCACATATAGCGACCCCACATATAGCAACACTTTTAAAAAGTGTCGGTTATTTAGCCAGCAGCACTTTTCTTGATCTGTACCGACATTTAAAAGTGTCGCTATACACCGTTTTTGTTGTAGTGTAGGTTCTATTCTCACATGTTCCAACCTATGTTCAATGACACTTGGTTATATTCTCACATGTTCCAACCTATGTTCAATGACACTAGGTTCTATTCTCACATGTTCCAACCTATGTTCAATAACACTAGGTTCAATCATACATGCAACCATGCAACAAGTATAGATAATTGAATTATACTTGAATTCTATATCATGCAATAGGAGCTCATTGCTCTACCTATCATGATTTTACCTTTGCCAACATACAAGTTCTAGGGTTCACAACACATACCATTTTATTTTTAAATTAATATTTACCCTAGACATGGAAGTGACCTAATCACTTCGGTAAACACAAACCCACCTCAAGAGCTTTCAAATTCTTGTATTCTTCAAGCCCCTAAGTGTCCAAGCCTTGAGTTCTTGCTTCAACCCAAGCTTCTACAAGAAAACGGTTCGTTACTCATTACGAACCCTTAAATCAACTCAATACTTGAAATCAAGTGTTCTAACATGATTTTCTATGCCTCAATTGCAATTCCCGAAGGTCCAAATATTTTTAGAACCTCTCATGGCAAAAGCCCCAAATCTACCTAGGGTTTGCATGCATGCAAGCCAAACCCTAGATTTCATGGCCAATCTTCCACCATTTGTAGTTGAGATTGCCTAAGGTTTCCAAAAACCTCATCTTGAAGGATTAAATCTAAGGTTTAAACCCTAAATCACAAGAACTCACCTCAAAGCCCTAGCTCCCAAGCTTCTTCTTGCACCAAGAAGCTTCTTTGCACCTTGGAAGTCCTTTTCCAAGCTCCAATCCACCACTTCTCCAAGCTTTGGAGAGATCTCTAGAGAGAGAAAGTGAGGGAGAGGGAGAGGGAATGAGAGGAAAGTGAAGAAGGAATGAGGGGAGAGACCTCAGCCCCCCCTACATAACCTATTCACTGCGAAATTACTAAAATACCCCTCACTGGGCATTATGCCTCAGCCGGGTCCGGACCTTGCAAGTGGGGTCCGGAACCCGCACTGATAGCTGACCAGCGCGCAGGCCGGGTCCGGACCTTGGTGTCTGGGTCCGGAACCCGTACGCACCCCACCTCGGAAACCAGCTCGGGTCCGGACCGTAACATCCGGGTCCGGACCGTGGCTGCCCGCGGACTTCATTGTCCGGACCCCAGCTTCCAGGGTCCGGACCCCGTGAGCAGTTTTGCTCCAGTTGGTCCCTTTTTCGAAATTTTTCGATTTCCGGATTTCCACTCGTACCCATAATGTTTCGAAACCTTCGGAACCCGATTCCACACCAGCCATTATCGGCTTCCATCGAACTTTATCAAATTTAGTAAAGTTCGATACAATGCACCGAAATTCAAGGTGCTACAATTTCACTCTCTTACCATTAAAAAAACTAACGACAAATAACCAGAGGAGCATATTTGGATAACTCAGATTTTTTGAAAGGATAAATATGAAAACTTAAACTTTATATGAATAAATTTAGGAAGGCATCTTTTTACTTGAAGCTGTATGAAATTATCCCTACTAATTAAAAAAAATATTACACCAACTTCTCTTATAACCCTAGAGCAGCTTACACCCCAAGTCCTCTTTTTAAATCTCTCTCACGCTCCTTCTTCTTCTTTCACTCTACCTCTCTACCAAAGGTGCCCTTGTCACTTGTGCATGCACACTTAGCCTAGCGCACTTCTTCACTTAATTTGTCCGTACTACTAGTTGCACTTCTAATTTGTGCACATATTCACACACACACACACACACACACACACACACACATAGTGCAGGCCCCTCAACAAGTGTTGAAGTAATTTAGAGCTTTACCCAACCATGACTCTAAACCATTAAGGCAAAAACTAATATGAAATGTCACATGTGATCAACAGCTTCTATAAATCCTACATATATACTAGAACTTAAGAACCAACTCATCTTACGACATGATGCAGACCAAAAGAATCCTTAATGTGGTAAAAAGCTAGGTTTACGAAAAGTTAAAAACCCTTTTAATTCATGTTTTCCATGTTGCTATATATCTATGGCCTAAGAGACTCTGCACCTCAAAATAGTCATTTATTTATATAGCACGTCAGATTTGAACCTCAATATAAGTTTACGTAAAAAATAAGGTTGTTACATGAGTTTATATAGACCAAAAGAATTCTTAATCTGGTAAAATTTTATGCTCAGGAAAAGTTAGGAGCCTTTTTCATTCAAGTTTTAGCCATTCTTATTCAGGTGTAGGTGATAGTTATTTTATTCGCTAATGCACTCTTTAATCTGCTAAGAAAGTATAATCTAATATAATGTGTATGCTAAACTTAGGACTGTCCCACGTACATTGCATCCACTCATAAGGGACTGTTTGGTTCCTCGAAAATGAAAGGACCGGCCGTGGGGTTACCGAGCACACCTCAAACCCACATAGCACACGAGCGCAGCGGAAACAGAATCTTTCGTAGACGTAAGAGGCGAGAACGATCGTACAAAAATAAACACGAGGATAACAAAGCAATAAAGAAAATAAGAGAACACAAGAATACAAGATTTACGTGGTTCGGCCAACTATGAGTCGACCTACGTCCACGGGCAAGACCACCTTAATGCGCTCTTCGATTAATCCACGGCACAAAAGTATAAAGGAGTAAGATTGGATTACAAGAAACTCTCTCTCAGGTGCTCTCCACGTTTTTTCTCTCAATTAGGGTATTTTTCAATGAAGTTCATACGAGAAACCTCCAACAATGAGGCTCTGAATTCTAAAAATTAATTACAAGAGTTTATATAACCCTAAAATTCTAATTCTAGTAGGAAACAATTTTCGCCTTCCATCCAAGTCTGATTCACATCTAGTCATCGATATCCTCTTAGGAATTCTTCTAGGAATCCTACTAGGAATTCTCTTTAAAGTGATCCTAGACAATCCCTAATCTTTTGAAACAAAATTAGATCCAATTAGAGTCAAACTCTGCATATCGACTCGGAACATGACTTTACATAATCCAATAGAAAAAACGTGAAATTTTTTTTCCAAAAAAAAGTTTTTTTTATGAAAAATCTCTTTTTCAGTTTTCCTTTCGTTTGATTCCAAAAAAAACTAGCTTTTTTAAAAAGCTTCTTTTCAAATTTTATGGAAAACTAGCATTTTCGTTTTCCTAAAAAAAATTCGAAAAATGAAAATATTAATTTACCATACAATTTGAAAAAGAAATTTTCAAAAAGGTTAGTTTTCTCTGAGACCAAATGGACGAAAAATTGAAAGTTTTTTATGAAAAACTTCTTTCTCGAAAAACTTTTTTCTCGAAAAACTTTTTTTCCATATTATTCCGATGAACCAAGCGCCCACTAAGAAAAGCAAAGTGAAGAAAGAGGGAATCTGGCTTTTTCTTTCCCAGCTTATCCGGTTGATTTTATTTCTTGGCCCATATATATATAGGCCCATTTGGACCTTAGGCCTTTTGCCATCATTTCTAATAGTAGGAGGAGGGACCAAGAATCCGCTATTTTATATCTATCTTAGGCCTAGTTTGGTTGTGTTCTCATTAAAAACACCGCTTTCATATTTCGGAAGACTCAAAAATCTAAAGGCACTTTCAATCTAAAGTATATACTTTTTCGACAGTGACTATCATCTTTATTTTATAGCTTGAAGGAAATAAGTTTAGAAACACTTTTGAATTTTTAGGATTTTCAAAATATAAAACTAGTAACTTTAGCCAATTTATTGTTGAACTCCGCTAATTTCGCTTAGAGCTCTTGCCCCAGTAAAAGCGATCTCTAGGTTTGTCCCCAACCTTCTTACATGGATAGAATGTTATATATATTTTTGTATTAATGATTGATATAGTAATTAATATATAGTTAACTAATTAGCTCGTGTTCATTAATTAATATAGCTAACTAATATATAGAAAAAAGTTTATTTTTGTTTGAAAGATTATTAGGGAGGCAAGCTTTTCTTTTTTTAATGTTACTTTTTGAAACTGCCACAGTTGAAACTGCAGCCAATTTAGATATAGTTCCAACTGCTGCATTTGAGCCTCCTCACGCAGTTCCAACGACAGCAGTTGAGTTCAAATGCATGAGGCGGGATTTGAATTTGTATGCAGTTGTCGCTGTATTGCAGTTGCAACTGCATGAGCAAATATCTTTGTATAGTGAAAAAAAAAAAATTAGATTGTAAGTTTCTTGTTAAAAATTATTGATTGTGTTTTCATGTCATCATTTTGTCAATAAGTTTAACATCAAAGGATGGAATAGAAAATTTTGACATATTATTATTGTAAAGTGCAGGGAGCATAAAGTTGACATTCAATGAATAAACGCCAAGTGAAACTTTGGCAAGAGTTTGGGGCTACTAGTGCAACCCAAGTATTGATAATCTCCATTATATTAGGTAAAGCATTCAAACATTAATCTTCGTTTGGTTTGTGTATAAGCAAGAACTAGCTATTCTAGAAATATGTACAAGTGTGGGAATAAGAAAAATAGCATTTGAATAAAAATTGGGTTGTTCCCGGGGATAAGAAAAATAGCATTTGGATAGATAATATGGAATAAGAAGAATAGTGGGTAGCTATATATAAAAATTGAAGGTATAAGTAGGAATAGTTATACCAGCTTATTTCAGATACCCGAGAACTACTATTCTCGGATAAAAAATTTACGTTTGAGTATAAAGGGGGGATAAAGGGTTATCCCCCTTTATCCCCGGTCCAAACACAGCTTATTTCAAATACCCGAGAACTACTATTCTCGGATAAAAAATGTTGGGTATAAAGGGGGGGATAAGGGGTTATCCCCCCCTTATCCCCGGTCCAAACGCTACCGACCGTTTGGATTGGGTACAAGAGGTGGGGATAAGGCCTTATCCCCCCCTCTTGTACCCAAAAAAGAGTTGGGGTGGGTGGGTTCCCACCCCTTTGTTGCCGGGTAGAGAGAGAGAGAGAGATTTGTTTTAAATTAGAATTTAAATTTTTAAATTTAAAATTTATAATCTTAAAATTAAAATTTATAATTTATAATTCTAAATTTTAAAGTTTAAATTTTAAATTTGATATTTTAAATTTTTTAATTTTAAAATTAAAATTTAATATTTTGTATCTTTTAAATTTAAATTTGGTTTTAAATTTAAATTTTAAATTTTCAAAATTAAAAATTTAAAATTTTAAATTTTAAATTTAAAAATTTAAAAATTTAAATTTAAAATAATAAATGCAAAATTTAAAAATTTAATATTCAAATATAATGAGAGGAGTAATATTATTATTTTTAATTTATAACTACCCATTATTCTTGTTATTCCATCTTATCTATCCAAACGTTATTTTTCTTATTTCCGGGAACAACCTAATTTTCATCCAAATATAAAATTGGTGTAGTTCTCGCTTATACCTTAACTTGTACCTATCCTTGGAATAAGACAGTTCTTACTTATATCCGAACCAAACGAAGCCTTAATATGCTAGGCTAGTAATGTCATGACCAACTTACTAGCACTAATAACTTATTGAGTCCAAAATCTTCGATCCAAAATGTTAAAGTCTAGTTTTTATTATTAGAGATGTTGATCTTTATAATTTCATTCACGTCCTTGCCAAGTTTCATTCCCTAGTCCAAAATCACTGGGCAAAGTGAAACCTATCTAATACTTTCACCTGGCAAACCAACTCTGATACTAAATATAACTATTAGGGCTGGCAATCTAGCTCGTTGTTTGCAAGCCAACTCGTATTCAGTTCAAAATAGGCTCGAGATCAATTACTTATTTAATAAATGAGCTAAATACAAGCTGAATTTTTAAGCTTGATATCTTAACGAACCAAATACGAGCTGACGCCAGCTCCTCGTTTTTAGCTCAATATAGCTCAAAGACATACACTTTATATTTACATTTTATATACATATTCTATTTATGTATATTATTATACATGCAAAATATAAATTTCTCCTATTTGGATTTTGATCCAACACAAATGCAAAGAGGCTCATTTATTTTGTAAATTTCGACCATTAGATCAAGATCTAATGAATAGAATTTTATGGTTCTATTTCATATATAAGCTTTTTGCCGAAACATTATTGATAAGCTAAAATTTTCAATGCAAAAAAAAATAATTTTTAAATTAATTAATATGAGATTTGAATTTCTAGCTGTAAACAATTTGAGCTATGAAAGAGGTAGCTCCCCCTGATAAACTAATTAAGCTGCCAAGTCAAACGCAAGCTGGTTCGTTAAAGTAAGAGCCAATCACGAGGTAGGCTTTTCTAGCTCGTCACGAGCTCGAGCCTAATGCAAACATATCTTTACCACTTTCGAACCGATCTTGAGCTAGCCCAAGCACGCTTGTGTTCGGCTTGTCGATAGTCCTAGTAACGCTCCAATCCGCTAGTACTAATAACTCGTTGAGTCCAAACCACTCGCCAAAAATATTTAAACTTAGTTATTATCATAATACCGGTGCATTAGGGTCCAATTTGGGCTAATTAAATGGGATTCAGGTTTAAGTTAGGTTTAAACTGACTAAGGGATAAAAAAACCTAATGGGATTAGGATTTTAAGTAATAATTAGAGAATTTAAAAGCCTATAAAAAGAGAAATCTTGGATTAAAGAGTAATTCTTGGATTAAGTGGGTATTAAGCCTAGCTTTTGAAAAGTGATTTTGAATCCAAAAGTGATTTTTGGCTCAATAGAGCGTTTGTCAATATCGTTTTCAAAATCTGATTCTGAGTTTTAGAATCAATTTTTTGATTTTTGACTCCCAAAATCAGAGCAGCTAAACGATGCTTCTTGAAATCTGATTATGATTTTAAACTCAAATTTCATATTTTTTTTAAATTTTAGATTCAAATTTTAAATTCAAATTTTAAATTCAAATTCAAATTTTAAATTTTAATTTTAAAATGAAAATTTTAAAATTTAAAAGTTGTAACTTTCAAATCTCAAATTTTAAATTTTAATTTCAAATCCCAAATTTAAATTTCAAATTTTAAAATTTAAATTTTAAATTTTAAATTTTAAAATCTTAAAATTTAGAGTTTTAAAATTATAAGTTTTAATTTTCAAATTACAAATTTTTTTATTTTTAAAATTCAAAATTAGAATTTTATTAATTTTGATTTTTACATTTTAAATTTTAAGTTTTAAATTTTAAATATTCAAATTTTAAATTTTACTGTCACGCCCAGCCGTGCCTTAACACCAATTAGGTGGAAGAAAAAACGCACGGGCACATAACCCAGATCCGTCGAACGGACAGAGTTTTTCCTGTACGTCCAAGGCGTCACAATTAGTATAATTCAAGAGCTTCCAAACAGGAACAGAATTCATACAAAGATTGCATAAGGAAAGCATCATAAACTACTATGCTATTACAAGCATTCGCAATACAACCATATGTTACATTTTTCTGTCTTTGTTCAATCTTTCCAAATACAATCAATTTATTATTACATTTCCATACGCTCGAACACCCCTATACTACGCAGTAAAAGGGTACTTCTATTCTGGTCACAGTGGTAGGACGCTAACTACTGAGTTACGCCCTTCCCTCGCGCCGCCGCGCCGCTCACATGAGGACCTGAAAAATAGTGGGATGAGAACTATATAAAATAGTTCCCAGTGGGTAAGGCCACCCAAGAGAGGAGCTCGACCCACCAGGTCCAAAGGAAGCATACGAGCATGGGTTAGTACATATACATAACCAATAAGCATATAACTTTACAATATACGAAAAGTAAACATGCTATGCTTCAACAAATGCGATAATGAAATCCATGCAATATATTTTTAACTGCTATTCCACTACCCATTTCATAACCAATCTGCTCCTAAGGTTCACTTACCTTAGCTAAGCAGTACTCGACTTGCCCTCGAGTTCAATATTAACGGGTTACCACCCTCCTAAAGTTTACTTACTTTAGTTAAACCTTAGCCGACAAACTCTAGAGTCAACCACCTTGGGCCACCGCCCAACTAAGGTTTACTTATTTGGTCAAACCTTCACCGACTCACTCTTGAGTCATATATCCTTGGGCCACAGCCCAGCTAAGGTTTACTCATTTAGTCAAACCTTCACCGACTCGCTCTTGAGTCATATATCCTTGGGCCACAGCCCAGCTAAGGTTTACTCATTTAGTCAAAATTCACCGACTCACTCTTGAGTCATATATCCTTGGGCCACAGCCCAGCTAAGGTTTACTCATTTAGTCAAACCTTCACCGACTCACTCTTGAGTCATATATCCTTGGGCCACCGCCCAACGTGACTTTACCACCTGGCGGCGAAATAGTCGCACACGCCGAACGATGGTTTCAGTCACCCGGCGGCGAACCGTCGCACACACCGAACAATGGCCTCGATCACCGGGCGGCGAACCGTCGCACTCGCCACCGGTATCAAGCCCCTGGCGGCGAAATAGTCGCACCCACCAGCTGATACAAAGGTCACATGCCACCAGATCTGGGATTCCGGAATCCACTTTCACATCTCAAGGGTTCATCATTACCCTATGATACAACCCTCTTCGGGGTTCATATACCTGTATCCAAGTGGTCAACCTACCACCATATTTTCCAACCTATGTTCAATGACACTAGGTTCAATGTCCTGTTTAAGTGATCTTCCTATCACTATGTTATCTCAACCTAGGTTCAACAACTCTAGGTTCACATACAATCCAACCTATGTTCAATGACACTAGGTTCATTACACCTATATTTAATAACACTAGGTTATGTACCATCACAATCCAACCTATATTTAGTAACACTAGGTTATGTACCATCACATTCCAACTTATGTTTAGTAACACTAGGTTTAACATGCATGCATCATCTCTCAAGTATATATATTATTATGAAATACTTAGATTCTTTTACATGCAAGGTGAGCTCATGGCTCAAGTCATTTTGATATACATATATATCTATGCCAACATACACATTATGGTTCTTTCTTATCCTAGTTGTCCATATCTAGGATTCCAATTCACATGGCCTCTAGCCCTTGTTGGACCTCATGTCAAATTCTCTATCATGTAGAGAAACTAGCTCCCCGCTATGTTCACTTCTAGGCATACACATGTCCATTTGTAACTATGTGATCCACATGCCTATAATTCCAATCCATGGTAGTTAATGGTATTAACATCATATGATCTACTCATTCATATATATATACCATTTGCCAATTAACCTACCATTACATGCATCAAGTAAAATAATATATACTTTACTCTTTCGACATGGAAGTGACCTAATCACTTCGGTAAACACAAACCCACCTTACACTCTTCCGATTGCTTGTAGACACTTGTAATCGGGCTCTTTTCCTTGGCCTCAAGCTTGATCTTCAAGCTCCTAGCCCTAACACACATGAAGGATTCGTTAATTCGAGTCGAACTCATAACGATCTCATCTCTCCAAATCATTCGAAATGGAGTTGTCCCACATGTTCTACTAACCCCAAACTAGGGTTCTAAAGGGTTAAAACATTTTTAGAACCCTCCACAAGAAAATCCCTCTTTCAACCTAGGGTTTTCCAAAACTCATGGCAAAATCCAAAATCTCTTACTAATCTCTACAATTTGTAGTCTAGATTAGCCAAGGGTCTCTAAAACCTTATTTCTTAGCCTCAAATCCGAAACCCTAACTACCAAATCCAAGAACTCACCTCGGATCCGCGAGCTCACCAAGCTACCATGCATGCACGAGCTCGATTCTTCACTCCTCCAAGCTTCCCAAGCTTGATCTCCACCAAGATCTCCAATTTGGAGGAGAAGAAGAAGAAGTGGTAGTGAGAGAGAGGAGTTTCTCTCTCCCTCTCTCCTTGTGTGTGTGTGTGTGTATATTTTTAAAGGAGAAAGGGGAAGGGTCCCCTTTTATGTAAGCTCCCCTCAGTGAAATTACCAAATTACCCTTCGAAATCAGCGTTATGTACACTGTATTCCGGTATACGGGTTGGCGTACCGGTATACGGGTCGGCGTACCGGTATACCACGAGGAATTCCGCAGAACCCGAGAGCTGGATTTTCGGATTCTGCCATTGCATACCGGTATATCATATCGCATACCGGTACTAATCACTTCAGTACCGGTATGGATTCCTCATACCGGAATCCCACTGCAGACTTCACAAGTTCAGCAGTTTTAACTTTCCGAAGTCCGTTTTCGCGCCTCATTTGCACCGAAAACACTTCGCATAAGTTCCAAACTTGGCCGGAGCCTCACATATGGCCTCTCATGCTATTTTTCCACCGGAACTCCATAATTTGTAGAAGTTCGGTGTACTACATTCCTCCCTCCTTAAAAGAAGTTTCGTCCGCGAAACTAAGATCACACCTCAAATCTATTTATCAATTAGATGAGTGTATCCTTCTTTCATCGCGTCCTCTGGTTCCTGCTCACTCAGGAGTACATTCCATAGTCCACGGGTCTTATATCCCCGACATTCTATAAGGAGTACGCCCCGTTACTTTTCCTTACGGGGTCGACATCACATCATCTTCGCGATGTTTCCGCTTGAACACTTTGTTCGTAAACCCGATTTCACTTCACCGACAAGGCCAGACTTGGCAATTGGTGACTTCACCAATCAGGTGAAAGTTATGACCGAGCTTCTGCTTCTCAGGTCACAATCATAATTCTCTTACACACGACCAATGCTCTTATGCTCCCAGAGCCGTCGGTCAAACCGCTTATCTCGGTTTACAACAGATGGTCCACAGACCAAAGCTCTCACGTAGGCCTACTGCCTAAACCTGTCTCAACATTGCGTAACATCTCTTGTTCGCGAACGTACATCCAATCGTTACCCAGCGGAGTCCTCACCTAGGACTTTGCGCACATACTCCAACCAGGAGTAACCAAGACCCAAAACCTCTACTGAATCCTAGAGTTGGGTAATATTCACACTCTCGGTGTACTACCATTCATATGGTCTCACAAGTGGCATTCCACATTCTTGGGTCATCGCTTGGACTACAACCCCGACCATAAGTCTCTGCCCTACCCTCAGGTCTCGGGCTGCTGTCACACACAGCTGACTGCGCCTGTCCCTAAGGCCCCCAGGCTCCACAGTCCACAATGGTCCGGCCACGGATCGTCCCCAAGCAATACCCGATACCGTCGCTATACGTGTCCCGCACGCTATACCAAGCGACAACAGTCTCTACCGGCTCCTAAGCACCCAGTGCGAGCCACAAGCCCTCAAGCGGTTCTTGGCCTCCTTCACACCTAGCAATGCCCAAGTGCTACTGCCAACAAACCCACTCGGCTAACCAAAAACCAATACTCCACGAGTACATACACCCGAGCGTCCCACGCTACTATATTCATTCGCGTTATCCACAAGCACTAAGCTACCACGCTTATGCTCACTCGCATTGCGAGCACCACAACCTACCTCAATTTGAGGTACAACAAGGCCCACTCGCCAAATCTTGATGATTACCTTATTGATTCCACAACCGTGGTTCCACTATCATCATCGATCCACCAGAACGATGTTCGGAGCCCGCGAACTATTAACACGTTCTCAAACGTCATAACTCAACTCTTGCAATTGGCTACTTACATTGCCCTAACTTCGAGAGTCAGTTTGCTTATAATCATTATTACCTCAAGCCGTCAACTAGGCGCAACACCCGCAATTTGCCGGTATCATCAAAATCTCTAGCCGCTCCAGCAGCAACGCATGCCTCCATGACACGAGCATAGCTGGGTATCTATCTTTACCCATAACCTTGGTCCTGTCTACAATTTCACTTGCATCGTAGTAACAGACCACAACCATTGCATGTAATGCTCCAGTGTCACATTATGCTCTACATATGTTTTCAACAATCAAAACATACCTACCTCGACGCCGTCGACCGCAGTAGATTCCATCACCTGAGTCGCGTACCCATAGCCACTTGGCACCCGACGCAAACCCTCAGGTTGCCTCAACATCAATGCATACTCCCCAGACCTTACCGCAGTTGGCACACCCGCGAACTATCTTGGAACAGAAGAGGCCGTAGCAAGTGTCAGGGCTCGGCTTGTAGCACTCTGAATTTCGGTGCGTTGTATCGAACTTTACTAAATTTGATAAAGTTCGATGGAAGCCGATTATGGCTAGTGTGAAATTACGTTCCGAAGGTTTCGGAACACTGTGGGTGCGAGTGGAAACCCGGAAATTGAAAAAATTTGAGAAAAGGACCAACCGGAGCAAAACTGCTCACGGGGTCCGGACCCTGGAAGCTGGGGTCCGGACAATGAAGTCCGCGGGCAGCTGCGGTCCGGACCCGGGCAGCTACGGTCCGGACCCGAGCCGATTTCCGAAATGGGGTGCGTACGGATTCCGGACCCGGGACCTGAGGTCCGGACCCGGCCTGCGCACTGGCCAGTTATCAGTGCGGGGTCCGGACCCCATCTGCAAGGTCCGGACCCGGCTGAGGCAGAATGCCCAGTAATGGGCATTTTGGTAATTTCGCAGTGAGTGGGCAATATATTGAGGGCTGAGACTTATCCCCTCATTCCTTCTTCATTCTCCTCACACTTCCTCTCCCTCTCCCTCACTTTCTCTCTCTAGAGATCTCTCCAAGGCTTGGAGAAGTGAAGGATTTGACCTTGGGAAAAGCTTCTAAGGTGGATTTGGAGCTTCTTGGTGCAAGAAGAAGCTTGGGAGCTAGGGCTTTGAGGTGAGTTCTTGTGATTCAGGGTTTAAACCTTGGATTCAATCCTTTAGCATGAGGTTTTTGGAGACCCTAGGCAATCTAAACCACAAAACGTGGAGATTGGCCAAGAGATTTTGTGGTTTCACATGCATGCATGTGAAACCTAAGTAGATTTGGGGCTTTTGCCATGGGAGGTTCTAAAAATGTTTGGACCTTTGGGAATCGCCATTGAGGCATAGGAAATTATGTTGGAACACATGATTTCATGTATTGAGTTAATTTTAGGGTCGTAATGAGTAACGAACCGTTTTCTTGTAGAAGCTTGGGTTGAAGCAAGAACTCAAGGCTTGGACACTTAGGAGCTTGAAGAATACAAGGATTTGAAAGCTCTTGAGGTGGGTTTGTGTTTACCGAAGTGATTAGGTCACTTCCATGTCTAGGGTAAATATCCATTTAAAGATAAAATGGTATGTGTTGTGAACCCTAGAATTGCATGTTGGCAAAGGTAAAATCATGATAGGTTGAACAATGAGATCCTATTGCATGATGTACATATCAAGTATAATTCAATTATTAATACTTGTTGCATGGTTGCATGTATGGTTAAACCTAGTGTTATTGAACATAGGTTGGAACATGTGAGATTGAAACCTAGTGTTATGGAACATAGGTTGAACATGTGAGATTGAAACCTAGTGTTATTGAACATAGGTTGGAACATGTGAGATTGAAACCTAGTGTCATTGAACATAGGTTGGACATGTGATTGGAACCTAGAGTCATGGAACCTAGGTTGAGAATGAGAAAGTAAGCCTAGTGTTATTGAACATAGGCGAGACTTAGTGACTTGAACCTAAGGTCATGAGACTTAGGTTGGCAAGTGAAAAATGTGAACAACGGGATGTGCGACGATTTTGCTATCCCGGGTAGGCGACGATTTCGCTACCATGCCATGAGTTGGCGGTGTTGAGCGGGATGTGCGACGATTTTGCTATCCCGGGTAGGCGACGATTTCGCTACCATGCCACGAGTTGGCGGTATCGACACGGGATGTGCGACGAGTTTGCTATCCCGGGTAGGCGACGATTTCGCTACCACGCCTTGAGTTGGCGGTGTCGAGAGGGGATGTGCGACGAGGTTGCTATCCCGGATATGCGACGAGTTCGCTATCCATGCCATGTAATGGCGGTGTTGAGACGGGGTAGGCGACAATTTTGCTATCCCGAGTATGCGACGAGTTCGCTACTCGAACTAGGAGGTGACGAGTTCACTCCTTGGATGTTGGAACAATTATGGTGAGACGGCGATCCCGAAACCATAAGTAAATGACAAGTAAATGAACTTAGTCAATGTGAGACATAAGATGAACCTAGGAGAGAATGATAAATTATATTTCATTTGGTTGCATCCTTTATGTTTATTTACAATCATGTAAATAATTATTGCATAGTTATATGTGATCTAACTTATGCATATGGTGTTTCTTTGGACCTGGTGGGTCGAGCTTCTCTCTTGGGTGGCCTTACCCACTGGGAACTATGTATATAGTTCTCACCCCATGTTTTTTAGGTCCTTCCGCGAGTGAGGCGGCGGAGCGAGGCAAGGGTTTGGCTCTTTAGATAGCGGCCCTTTCATTTTGGTGATACATAGAGTTGTATCCCTATTTTTGGACTATGATAGCATAGGGGATTTTCATTCTTGTATGAATGTTGTATATTCCATAGTTTTGGAACATGATATATGGAATTAAAAGAAAAAAAATTTGGACATGTATATTGTGCCATGTGATGTAATAGAAGTAGAACTTCTTTATGTTGATGCTTTCCTTGTGCAACTCTTGTACTCCGTTCCTAGTTGGAACATTGTGGATAAGCTTGTGTTGTGACGCCTTGGGCGGGTAGAAAGGACTCTATCCGTTCGGCGGGTCTGGGGCATGCGCCCGTGCGGTTATCCTTTCCACCTAGTTGGTGTTAAAGGGCCGGCGGGGCGTGACACGGCTATCCTCCTGCAGGCACTCATCCCGCATATGGCCCGGTTGCCCACACTTGAAGCACTTGCCTTCCCGCTGATCACACTGTTGTGGGTGATGAGGGCCCCCACAAATAACACAACTCGCCGAGGACCGAGTATGGTAGGTCCCCGGGGCACGAGATCGTCGACGCGAACGTGTCGAGACTCGTCTGGAACTCGACTGTCCACTAGATTTATTCGATGGTCGTCCCATCTCTAGTTCCTCGTCATAAAACTCGCGCTCCTCTTGCACGAATGCATTACCCTGCTCCACCCACAGGGCCCGGTCCAGCACCTCGACAAAGGTTTGCAGTTTGAAGGGATGCACAACCTTGAAAATCTCAGGCCGAAGTCCGCGCACGAAACAATCGGCTTTATCCTTGTCATCCCGTGTCACATAAGGGATACAATTTACAATGCGAGAGAACTCTCTCTCGTACTCTCTCACCGAGCGATCACCCTGCTTCAGCTTCCTGAATTTTTTCTGAAGTTTTCTCTTCTCACTATCAGGAAAGTAGGCAGAGAACACCAGTCCTTGAAATTCCTCCCAAGTTGCCGGAGGGAGACTAGAAGGTCGGTCTCGCCGGACTCCCTTCCACCACGTCTTTGCCGACCCTTGCAAGCAGTGTGCGGCAAAATACACCTTGTCTCGCTCCAAGGTGTACAAGTCCTCAAACAGGGACTCCATAGAATCGATCCACGTTTCTACGGTCCACGGGTCCATTTCTTTCCCGTCGAAGGTAAGCGGATTGAATCCCTTGAACGTCATGAGGGCAGCTAAAGCCCGCTCCCTCTCCGCTTCCAATTCCACAGAGTCAGGGGCCCAGGTACAAACATCTATTTGCGAGGTACCCGCTGCGGCTCCTGGTGGTACTCGACGTGCTAATCGCTCCACGGTCTCATGGAGTCTTCTGATCCGCTCTTCCTGGCGCACGGCAGCCTCCTGCTGTCGCTGTGCCATCTCAGCTTGTTGTTGCACCACTCCAACGAGTGTGGCCAACTGTTCACGAAGCTCCGGGTCTCCACTTGCCCCAGATTGCACAGGAACCCCACTAGGTCCACCCCGTGTCGATCTCATCGGAGGTCGCCCACGTGGCGCCATCGTATCCTGAAACACGACAATCTTCGTCAACATTCCCGACCTTTTAGGCCAAGTACAAACACGATGTTAATTACGGACACAATTTAGGCGAAAGTCACATAAGGGCGCCTATTCTCATCCCTTGGGTTCATGTTGTCGCGCGCCAACATGAACACACTTAGCTGAGAATAAACCACGCCTTAAATCTATCTCTAACATCCTATTAGAGGCATAATCAATACACGACCCAATCGATTACCCTTTCGCCGCACATCACAAGTCCTCGTCTCTCACGAGTTTACACTCCTAGGGTCTTTTTCCATCCTAGGGTTCCTTGAGTCCACCTAGACCGTTTCTACTCTCTGATACCACCTCAATCTGTCACGCCCCGCCGTGCCTTAACACCAATTAGGTGGAAGGAAAAATGCACGGGCACATGACCCAGATCCGCCGAACGGACAGAGTTTTCCCTGTACATCCAAGGCGTCACAATCAGTATAATTCAAGAGGTTCCAAATAGGAACAGAATTCATACAAAGATTGCATAAGGAAAGCATCATAAACTACTATGCTATTACAAGCATTCGCAATACAACCATATGTTACATTTTTCTGTCTTTGTTCAATCTTTCCAAATACAATCAATTTATTATTACATTTCCATACGCTCGAACACCCCTATACTACGCAGTAAAAGGGTACTTCTATTCTGGTCACAGTGGTAGGACGCTAACTACTGAGTTACGCCCTTCCCTCGCGCCGCCGCGCCGCTCACATGAGGACCTGAAAAATAGTGGGATGAGAACTATATAAAATAGTTCCCAGTGGGTAAGGCCACCCAAGAGAGGAGCTCGACCCACCAGATCCAAAGGAAGCATACGAGCATGGGTTAGTACATATACATAACCAATAAGCATATAACTTTACAATATACGAAAAGTAAACATGCTATGCTTCAACAAATGCGATAATGAAATCCATACAATATATTTTTAACTGCTATTCCACTACCCATTTCATAACCAATCTGCTCCTAAGGTTCACTTACCTTAGCTAAGCCGTACTCGACTTGCCCTCGAGTTCAATATTAACGGGTTACCACCCTCCTAAGGTTTACTTACTTTAGTTAAACCTTAGCCGACTCACTCTAGAGTCAACCACCTTGGGTCACCGCCCAACTAAGGTTTACTTATTTAGTCAAACCTTCACCGACTCACTCTTGAGTCATATATCCTTGGGCCACAGCCCAGCTAAGGTTTACTCATTTAGTCAAACCTTCACCGACTCGCTCTTGAGTCATATATCCTTGGGCCACAGCCCAGCTAAGGTTTACTCATTTAGTCAAACCTTCACCGACTCACTCTTGAGTCATATATCCTTGGGCCACCGCCCAACGTGACTTTACCACCTGGCGGCGAAATAGTCGCACACGCCGAACGATGGTTTCAGTCACCCGGCGGCGAACCGTCGCACACACCGAACAATGGCCTCGATCACCGGGCGGCGAACCGTCGCACTCGCCACCGGTATCAAGCCCCTGGCGGCGAAATAGTCGCACCCACCAGCTGATACAAAGGTCACATGCCACCAGATCTGGGATTCCGGAATCCACTTTCACATCTCAAGGGTTCATCATTACCCTATGATACAACCCTCTTCGGGGTTCATATACCTGTATCCAAGTGGTCAACCTACCACCATATTTTCCAACCTATGTTCAATGACACTAGGTTCAATGTCCTGTTTAAGTGATCTACCTATCACTATGTTATCTCAACCTAGGTTCAACAACTCTAGGTTCACATACAATCCAACCTATGTTCAATGACACTAGGTTCATTACACATTCAACCTATATTTAATAACACTAGGTTATGTACCATCACATTCCAACCTATGTTTAGTAACACTAGGTTATGTACCATCACATTCCAACCTATGTTTAGTAACACTAGGTTTAACATGCATGCATCATCTCTCAAGTATATATATTATTATGAAATACTTAGATTCTTTTACATGCAAGGTGAGTTCATGGCTCAAGTCATTTTGATATACATATATATCTATGCCAACATACACATTATGGTTCTTTCTTATCCTAGTTGTCCATATCTAGGATTCCAATTCACATGGCCTCTAGCCCTTGTTGGACCTCATGTCAAATTCTCTATCATGTAGAGAAACTAGCTCCCCGCTATGTTCACATCTAGGCATACACATGTCCATTTGTAACTATGTGATCCACATGCCTATAATTTCAATCCATGGTAGTTAATGGTATTAACATCATATGATCTACTCATTCATATATATATACCATTTGCCAATTAACCTATCATTACATGCATCAAGTAAAATAATATATACTTTACTCTTTCGACATGGAAGTGACCTAATCACTTCGGTAAACACAAACCCACCTTACACTCTTCCGATTGCTTGTAGACACTTGCAATCGGGCTCTTTTCCTTGGCCTCAAGCTTGATCTTCAAGCTCCTAACACACATGAAGGATTCGTTAATCCGAGTCGAACTCATAACGATCTCATCTCTCCAAATCATTCGAAATGGAGTTGTCCCACATGTTCTACTAACCCCAAACTAGGGTTCTAAAGGGTTAAAACATTTTTAAAACCGTCCAGAAGAAAATCCCTCTTTCAACCTAGGATTTTCCAAAACTCATGGCAAAACCCAAAATCTCTTGCTAATCTCTACAATTTGTAGTCTAGATTAGTCAAGGGTCTCTAAAACCTCATTTCTTAGCCTCAAATCCGAAACCCTAACTACCAAATCCAAGAACTCACCTCGGATCCGCGAGCTCACCAAGCTACCATGCATGCACGAGCTCGATTCTTCACTCCTCCAAGCTTCCCAAGCTTGATCTCCACCAAGATCTCCAATTTGGAGGAGAAGAAGAAGAAGTGGTAGTGAGAGAGATGAGTTTCTCTCTCCCTCTCTCCTTGTGTGTGTGTGTGTGTGTATATTTTCAGAGAAGAAAGGGGAAGGGTCCTCTTTTATGTAAGCTCCCCTCAGTGAAATTACCAAATTATCCTTCGAAATCAGCATTATGTACACTGTATTTCGGTATACGGGTTGGCGTACCGGTATACGGGTCGGCGTACCGGTATACCACGAGGAATTCCGCAGAACCCGAGAGCCATTGCATACCGGTATATCATATCGCATACCGGTACTAATCACTTCAGTACCGGTATGGATTCCTCATACCGGAATCCCACTGCAGACTTCACAAGTTCAGTAGTTTTAAGTTTCCGAAGTCCGTTTTCGCGCCTCATTTGCACCGAAAACACTTCGCATAAATTCCAAACTTGGCCGGAGCCTCACATATGGCCTCTCATGCTATTTTTTCACCGGAACTCCATAATTTGTAGAAGTTCGGTGTACTACATTTACATTTTAAATTTTAAAATTTTAAATTTTAAATTTTAATTTAAAATTTACATTTTAAATTTGAAATTAAAAATTTAAATTTAGATTTAAAATTTCAAATATGAAATTTTAAATTTTTAAATTTATATCAAATTCTAAATTTTTTGTGAATTTAAAATTTTAAATCTTAAATTTAAATTTAAATTCAAATTTTAAATTTTTATAAAATTAAATTTAGTAAAAAATTATTATTTACAAACAATAAAAAAAATTTGCCATACACATTTATAAAATTACTTCAGAAAAATCTTTTTCATCTGAACTCAAGCAAAAGCTCTGCAGCTTTTAAGCAAAATCAATTTTACAAATAAAAAGTAATTCTATAAAAATTATTTTTTCAGAATCTAGATCAGACGGTCCCTTAAATTAAAAGCCCTAGAAACCGCGGGGTAGCCGGATAGTCTTGGCTAACCACGGTGGCCAATAGTTTGAAAAGAGGAAGAAGGGGAAATATGATGGAGAAGAAGGATAAGGAAAAGATGAGCATTATAGCTTTCTCCCGTGATCATAGTAGATTTTGATCATGGATTTGATGTAACAATGTCAATAAAAAATATGACAATCTTTCTAATTTTTTAATGGATAATTTTCTGGGTAAAATAAATACAAGAAATAGCAAATTTATGAGTTTAATATAGACTCATTTTGCTGAAATTTCGGACAAACTAGAGAGATTTAATGGGCTGCAGGGGCTATTTTACTGTTTCATAGTAATTCAGGGACGAAAGTATAAATTAGCTGTATCTTTATCGTTAGAGTTCCGAATTGAGCAATTTTTGCAGCAACAGATTACTGGCAAAAAATCCTACAACGGCACGGGGTCGATTTATGAATCTATAAATAGTTTTGTTTGCGGTGGTGGGACATCTTTGGGGCAAGAAGCGGACATTAACGATATATTAAAATTGGATACGAGACAAGTAGACTATTTAATATATTTATTATTATTATTTGGTACTATTATGCATGCATTTATCATGTTATTTATATTATTGAGATATAACTAATACGATTAATTGGGAATAATTATCAGGCGATAATAATTTTGGAACTCCATAGGGGAATGTGCATAATGGGACGTTTTATGTTGGGGGTCTCACAATTTATACGCACGCTATTGGGGCTTAAGAAACCAGAGGAATATGAATTGGGAATTATTAAATGAACATATTTTTATATTGTTTTTACACTTATGGTTTATATTTTTTATATTTATTTTAGTCGTAAATGGTGCTTAGCGTTAGCTACCGCATGCATAATTCTTTTGTGGCAGATTTGAATTTTCAGAGAGGGGATATATGATGAAGAGAGCACATAATTGCTAGATTTTTGGTGACATTACCTTATGTAGTTTATTTAATTCTTGTGAACTTTAGTATTGTGATGATTTACTCGATTTTAGGATAACAGTGGTGGACTCTGAATCTTGTTAAGCTTTTGGATTATTAAAATCAATTATTTTGGTTTATTTAGTGAATTAATTTTGTGGATTTAATCTCAGATTGCTCGGGAAATTAAGCTATTACGGCCTTCACGTTGATTTGCGGTTAAGCTGTAAACATGTGGATGGTTGTTATGTCTTGGGTCCAAGCTGGACGATCTCAGGGCATGACAATTATTACCAGAGCCTTTGGTTCTTATATCCCTATTTACGATTTCTTCTCCATATAAGGTGGGACTATTGGGGCATTACAGACTTTCACTCTTTAGACCCTAATATACCCATAATGTTTAATTTCTTAGACCAAAATTATCAGGCGATATGAGATACATTCCATACTTTCAGCTGACAAATCGGCCACGATATCAAATATAACAACCAATTCTACTAGCACTAATAACTAATTGGGCCCTAAACCGCCAGCTCAAAATGCTTTTGTAGTGTATTGAACTTTTGCAAATAGAAGAGTTCTAATGAAAAATAGTAATGAATACCATTTAGATGGTCTTAATGGTGTTTGGAGAGTGTTCGAGTGTTTTCAGCGCGAAGACGGACTTTAAAAAGCAAAATTTACAAAATTGTAGAATTACTGTTGGTACCAATACTGGAGTGGAGTACCGATACTCAGCTTCAAGATGGCTTGGAGCTCTCGGGTTTTATAGAACTCATCCGAGTACTGGTACTGAAATATATAGTATCAGTACTGAAAATTTGTAGGTACCGGTAAGCAGTTGAAGGTAGTAGATTCCAATGATCGGGTTCTGCAAAATTACTTCGGGGTATCGATATACTTGAGAAGTGTACTGATGCTGATGCTTGTATACCGATACACAACTCTGTGAACTCTAAGTTTGGGTTAGTTACAAATATCAATGTTTAGAAGGTTTAGTTGCAAATATGTCACTCCTATATAGACCCCTCTCACAGCCAAACTCTCTCCCACTCTCACTCTACCTTCTCTCCCTAAAAAGAAGAAAAACCCTCTTTTTCTTTTTGTTGGATCTCCTTGATCCATTTCATTGGGAAACTTGGAGAAGGCTAAGAGCACCAAGGAAAAGCTCCAGGAGGGAGAAGGCAATAATCTCAATCCACATTTCTCTTGTTTAGAGAATAAGAGATGAGTTGAAGTTTTTAGAGTTTATTTTGAAAAAAAATTTAAATAGGAGATTTAAAAGTTCTAACTTGGTTAGAATCCTATTTTTACGGTTTCTTGGAGTTCCCTAGGGTTTTCTCCCTTTTAGAGAGAGAAAGTAGAGAGAAATTAGAGTGAGGGAGATTTTGGCTGTGAGGGGGGTATTTAGGAGTGGCACATTTAGATTTTGGCTGTGAGGGGGGTATTTATAAGAGTGGCACATTTGAACATAAACCCTCAAAATATTGGTATTTACAACTAACACAAACTTGGGGTTCGCAGAGTCGTGTACCAATACACGAAAGGCAGTACCGGTACACTTTTCAAGTGTACTGGTATTCAATGGAAGTTCCGTAGAATCTGAATGTTAGAAATCACTGTCTCCTATTTTGTATCGGTACTCACCCGTTTTAATACCGGTACTCAGAGTTTCAGTACAGGTACTCAGAAAAGTCTGCAAAATCCGAGAGCTCTCCCAACCACCTAGCAGCTGAATACCGATACTCCACTCCAGTACCGATACTAATAATAATTCTGCAGTTTTGCAGATTTTTCTCTTTAAAGTTCATCTTCATATCATTTTTGCGCTGAAAATACTGCAATATTTCCCAAACACCATTAATATCATCTAAATAGTATTAATTACTATTTATCATTAGACCTCTACTATTTACAAAAGTTCAGTGAATTACAAAAACTTTTAATAATATCTAAGGAATACCTTTTATTTTTATGAGAAATGTTAAGTCTACAACCTAATAGGGTTGTAATCTCTATAACCCCTCGTCAAAGGTGTTGTAGGGTTTACCAACCCCTTTTCAGACTTAGTTAACAAAAAAAAAAAAAGTGATTGGACAAGTAGAAGAAAAAAGGTCATTAGATGAGTGAGGTTGTAAGGTTGCAATCAATACAAATATATAACTGGACGGTTTGTCGGTGCCACATGTCAACCCCTAAATAAACAGTGTTTTTTTTATTGCTTTTCCTCTTACAGACTCTTTGTATTCTCCAGGCTCTTTTAAATTTTATTTGCCTATAGGCCTATAACCCTAGCCTTTTTAATTACTCTGTCTTGGCTGGCCGCGGCCCCTCGCACGCTCGAAGGGCTCTTTCCCTTTCTCCGCCCCTCCCACGTCCTTCGGGCTTCATCTACAGCCTTAGGCCTGTAGCCCTAACCCCACACGCACCCCTCGCTCTTTTTCGCTCGCCCTCCTCCTCATGCGCCCCTTCAAGCTTTTCTGGCCACTTCGACTCATCGCGCGTCCTTCCAGGTTCTCCTACAGACCTTTTCCCTATATTTTCTACAGGCCTAAAACCCTAGCCTTCTATGTTCGTGATGATTACTTGGTCGCCGCCTCATGATCAGAGGCAGTTGTTGAGGTGATTGTCTGGTATAATGAACCCTACTGCTCCTTCCCTGGTAGGTCTGTGGCTATGGATGAACCATCATTTCATCTTACTCTACTGCTCCTTCTTCCATGGTAGGCCTTCTGAAATGATGCCTATGGCGGCTACGGCGGCTACACCACAAAAAAAAAAAAACTTCGTTATCCTCTTCCTCTCTCCCTTCACGGCAGAGATTATAGACCTAGACCTTCTCTGATTATAAATAGAAATGATATTCCAAGGTGGGCACCTGCTGTTGCTAGCACTGTTCTCAGGTGGGTTGGAGTATAGACTTTTTGCTCTTATCCTAAAACCTTAATCCTTAAATTCTCCCTCTCTCTACAATAGTTATCTGAGAAGAATTTAGAATTGTATTAATTATTATTAGCTCCTCACTTTTACTTTTTCTTACATGCAGCATGCTCTGGCGGGCTGGTCTGTGGTTGTCCATCAAGTGCCATTAATTCCCTTCTCCTATTGCCTATGCTCTAGGAGGTTGGTATGTGGTTGTTCATCGAGTGCCGTTAATTCCCCTCTTCTGATGCGAGTATTCTGCGGCTTGGTGAGTGTTTCTCTCTTTGGTGCAACATATTGCATGTTCTTGATACATTATGTGATTCCTTCAGTTTTTCTTCCCTTGCATTGTGAGTTTCTTTACTCCAATTTTTTGATGTTTATATATGTGTTTTTCTTCCTTTTTTTTATGCGCATGTGGTTTTTGTATGTTTCCAATTTTATGAATAGCTTGTGTTTTTTATGATTTATATTTATGATCTGGCTTTGGTGAGGAATGGTGCATTGGTCGCTGCTGCATTATGCAAGTTGTTGTCCTTGCTGATTGTTTGAGGGAATTACTTTGCATTTTTGGATTCAAAATAACTACACCAAGTTTTCTCTCTCTTCCTTTTTTTTGCTTTTTGCAGCACTGCTTCTCCCTGCATTTGATTTAGTTCTGCGTTTTACATTTGGCATTGAGCTTTACAATTTTTTTCGGTTATTGCATGATTGTTTCCCTGACTATTGGGGGTCCTATTATTATTTATTTTTTCTGAAGGTTATAATTTTGTTTTAGCCATAATTTTAATTGATATTACTCTTTAAGTTTCTTACCTACTGGGTGTTTACCATGTTTTGTTGTTTAACTACTCTTTACATACTCTAATGTATTGTATTTCTCTTTTTCTATAATTACTTTCCTCTGTTTCTTAAATATATATTGATATATTGATACAGTCTTGCTTTGCTGTATATTAAAGGTATTTTTTGTATTCTTTATGTCACGCCCCGTCGGGCCTTTAACACCAACTAGATGGAAAGGATAACCGCACGGGCGCATGCCCCAGACCCGCCGAACGGATAGAGCCTCTTCTACCCGCCCTAGGCGTCACAACACAAGCATATCCACAATGTTCCAACTAGGAACGGAGTACAAGAGTTGCACAAGAAAAGTATCAATATAAAGAAGTTCTACTTCTATTACATCACATTGCACATTTATACATGCCCAAAATTTTCTTTTCTTTCATTTTCATTCCATACATCATGTTCCAAAACTATGGAATATACAAGTTGCATACAATCAATGTAAACCCCTATACTATCCAAGTCCAAGACTAGGAGTACAACTCTATGTATCACCAAAATGGAAGGGCCGCTATCTAGAGAGCTAAACCCTTGCCTCGCTCCGCCGCCTCACTCGCGGAAGGACCTGAAAAACGTGGGGTGAGAACTATAAACATAGTTCTCAGTGGGTAAGGCCACCCAAGAGAGAAGCTCGACCCACCAGGTCCAAAGAAACATCATATGCATAAGTTAGATCACAAATAACTATGCAACAATTATTTACATGCTTGTAAATAAACATAAAGGATGCAACCAAATAAAATGTCCATTTTTATTTTCTCCTAGGTTCATCCTATATTTCACATTGACCAAGTTCAACTACTTGTCATTTACTTATGGTTTCGGAATCGCCGTCTCACCATATTTGTTCCAACATCCTAGGAGTGAAATTGTCACCTCCGAGTTCGGGTAGCGAAATCGTCGCATACCCGGGATAGCAAAATCATCGCATACCCCATCTCAACACCGCCATCACATGGCACAGGTAGCGAACTCGTAGCATACCCGGGATAGCAACCTCGTCGCACATCCCATCTCAACACTGCCATCACATGGCACGGGTAGCGTACTCGTCGCATACCCGGGATAGCAACCTCGTCGCACATCCCATCTCAATACCGCCATCACAAGGCACGGATAGCGAACTCGTCGCATACCCGGGATAGCAACCTCGTCGCATATCCCATCTCAATACCGCCATCACATGGCACGGGTAGCGAACTTGTCGCATACCCGGGATAGCAAACTCGTCGCACATCCCATTCCAACACCGCCAACTCATGGCATGGGTAGCGAAATCGTCGCATACCCGGGATAGCAAAATCGTCGCACATCCCATCTCAACATTTTACACTTGCCAACCTAAGTCTCATTACCCTAGGTTCAAGTCACTAAGTCTCACCTATGTTAAATGACATTAGGTTTACTTTCTCATTCTCAACCTAGGTTCCATAACGCTAGGTTCCAATCTCATGTCCAACCTATGTTCAATAACACTAGGTTCCAATCATACATGTTCCAACCTATGTTCAATAACACTAGGTTCCCATCATACATGTTCCAACCTATGTTCAATAACACTAGGTTCCAATCATACATGCAACCATGCAACAAGTATAGATAATATAAATATACTTGAATTCTATAACATGCAATAGGAGCTCATGGCTCTACCTATCATGATTTTCATCTTTGCCAACATGCAAGTCCTAGGGTTCACCATACATACCATTTTATCTTTAAATGGATATTTATCCTAGACATGGAAGTGACCTAATCACTTCGGTAAACACAAACCCACCTCAAGAGCTTCTGAATTCTTGTATTCTTCAAGCCCCTAAGTGTCCAAGTCTTGAGTTCTTGCTTCAACCTAAACTTCTACAAGAAAACGGTTCGTTACTCGTTACAAATCCTTAATTCAACTCAATACATGAAATCAAGTGTTCTAACATGATTTCCTATGCCTCAATTGTAATTTCCGAAGGTCCAAATATTTTTAGAACCTCCCATGGCAAAAGCCCCAAATCTACCTAGGATTTGCATGCATGCAAGTCAAACCCTAGATTTCATGGCCAATCTTCCACCATTTGTGGTTGAGATTGCCTAGGATTTCTAAAAACCTCATCTTGAAGGATTAAATTCAAGGTTTAAACCCTAAATCACAAGAACTCACCTCAAAGCCCTAGCTCCCAAGCTTCTTCTTGCACCAAGAAGCTTCTTTGCACCTTGGAAGTCCTTTTCCAAGCTCCAATCCACCACTTCTCCAAGCTTTGGAGAGATCTCTAGAGAGAGAAAGTGAGGGAGAGGGAGAGGGAATGAGAGGAAAGTGAAGAAGGAATGAGGGGAGAGGGAGAGGTCTCAGCCCTCAATACATAGCCCTCCACTGTGGAATTACCAAAATATCCCTCACTGGGCATTTTGCCTCATCCGGGTCCGGACCTTGTAAGTGGGGTCCGGACCCCGCACAGGTGACAGTCCACCGCGCAGGCCGGGTCCGGACCTTGGCATCAGGGTCCGGAACCCGTACGCACCCCAACTCGGAAACCAGCTCGTGTCCGGAACCGTGACATCCGGGTTCGGACCGTGGCTGCCCGCGGACTTCATTGTCCGGACCCCAGCTTTCAGGGTCCGGACTCCGTGAGCAGTTTTGCTCCAGTTGGTCCCTTTTTCAAAATTTTTTGATTTACGGGTTTCCACTCGCACCCACAATGTTCTGAAACCTTCGGAACACAATTCCACACCAGCCATTATCGGCTTCCATCGAACTTTATCAAATTTAGTAAAGTTCGATACAACGCACCGAAATTCAAAGTGCTACATTCCTCCCCCCTTAAAAAGAGTTTCGGCCGCGAACCTAAATCATACCACCGAAATTCAGTGCTACATTCCTTAAATTTTTCACCTCGCGATCCATGATACACAAGGAAAATTTTTCATAAGTCATATCCTCATGAAGCTCTATAGGCACATACTCGAGGACGTGCGCCGGATCATACATGTACTTGCAGAGCGTCGATACATGAAACACATTGTGTATCCCCGCAAGTTTTGGCGGCAAGGCTAGCCGATATGCCAAGGATCCCGCACGCTCCAAGACCTCATAAGGTCCAATGTAACGGGGACTCAACTTACCCCGAACACCAAATCGCTTCACCCCTCTCATGGGTGATACTTTCAAGAAGACGCGGTCTCCTACCGCGAATTCCAAATCTCGTCGACGCCGATCCGCTTAGCTCTTTTGTCTGGATTGCACCGTCGATAAGCGTTCACATGCCAAGCGGACCTTTTCCTCCGCTTCACGCAACACATCCGGTCCTAAGACCCTTCTCTCGCCGACCTCGCTCCAATGAATAGGAGAGAGGCATTTCCTTCCATACAAGGCCTCAAACGGTGCCATACCGATGCTAGATTGATAGCTATTATTATAAGCGAACTCAGCCATCGGCAAATGTGTAGGCCATGCACCCTTGAAGTCCATCACACACGCTCGCAGCATATCCTCCAAAATTTGAATTGTCCTTTTTGATTGACCGTCAGTTTGAGGATGAAATGCTGAACTGAAATCGAGCCGTGTACCCAAAGCTTCTTGCAAGCTTTTCCAAAAATGCGATGTAAAACGGGGATCTCGATCTGAAACTATCGAGGTCGGGACCCCGTGCAAACGCATAATCTCGTCCAGGTAGACTTGTGCTAACTTGTCTCCCGACCAAGTGGTGTGGATTGGCAAAAAGTGTGCCGACTTTGTCAAACGATCAACCACCACCCAAATCTCGTCGTGGCCATCCTGCGATCGAGGTAAACCCACAACGAAGTCCATCGCGATATTTTCCCACTTCCAAACGGGAATGGGCAGCCCTTACAACTTCCCTGCTGGAAAGCAACGCTCGGCCTTCACCTGTTGGCATACTAAACATTGTGCCACAAAGCGTCCAACATCAAGTTTCATCCCCGGCCACCAATAATGCAATTTAAGATCCTTATGCATTTTGGTGCCGCCCGGGTGAATCGCATAGGGAGAAGTGTGAGCTTCTTTCAAGATCTCCCTACAAATGTCCTCGACTTTTGGCACGCACAATCGATTTCGGAATCGAATGGCGCCCTTCGAGTCCACATGAAAATCACCGGCGCGCCCACTCTCGATAGCACTCCGCACCTTTTGGAGTTCCGGATCACCGGATTGCTTTTCTTTTATTTGCTCCAACAAGGTCGGCCACACATCGAGATTCATGAGTCTAGCGGGGACGCCCGGGGCCACGACTTCCAAGTCAAACCGGCCTATTTCCTTGATCAACGGCATTTGTCCCGTCATCTCAATTGTAAAGTTCTCCACGGATTTTCTACTGAGCGCATCGGCCACCACATTGGCTCTACCGGGGTGGTACAAGATGGTTAAGTCGTAGTCTTTTATCAACTCCAACCATCTCCGCTACCTCAAATTCAACTCCTTTTGTGATCCGTGTAAACCTCACAATGTTCTCCGTACAAATAGTGTCTCCACAACTTAAGTGCGAAGACCACTGCTGCAAGCTCTAGGTCGTGGGTGGGGTAATTCTGCTCATAGCTCTTCAGCTGTCGAGAGGCATATGCTATCACTTGTCCTCTTTGCATAAGCACACACCCAAGACCACGCCGTGATGCATCACTATACACCACAAAGCCCTCCCCCGCAATCGGCAAGGCGAGAACCGGAGCCGAAGTCAACCTTTCCTTTAGCTCCTTAAAGCTTTGGTTGCATTCCTCGCTCCAAACATATTTGGCCCCCTTGCGGGTAAGACGCGTTAGTGGACCGGATATTTTTGAAAACCCCTCCACGAACCGCCGATAGTATCCCGCAAGACCCAAAAAGCTTCGTATTTCCGTGACATTGGTCGGGCGAGGCCAATCCTTGATTGCCTCAACTTTCATAGGGTCCACCGATACTCCTCCCACGGAAATCACATGACCCAAGAAAGCGACATCACGAATCCAAAATTCGCTTTTTTTCAACTTGGCGAACAACTTGTTCTCTCGAAAAACTTGAAGCACAATCCTTAGATGCTCTTTATGTTCCTCTTCACTCCGAGAGTAGACAAGAATATCATCTATGAACACAACCACAAATTGATCCAATAGTGGTTTGAACACACGGTTCATTAAATCCATGAACGCTGCCGGGGCATTGGTAAGCCCGAAAGGCATAACCGTGAATTCATAATGTCCATACCGCGTCCTAAACGCGGTCTTGTGCACATCCTCCGGTTTAATCTTCAACTGGTGATAACCGGATTGTAAATCTATTTTTGAATACACCCGAGACCCTTGCAACTGATCGAATAAGTCATCGATTCGGGGCAACGGGTACTTATTCTTGACGGTCACTTTGTTCAACTCGCGGTAATCCACACATAACCGCAGCGAACCGTCCTTTTTCCGCACAAATATAACAGGGGCTCCCAAAGGTGACACACTTGGTTTTACGAAACCCTTGTCCATCAAATCTTGTAATTGTGCTTTCAATTCCTTTAGCTCCGCGGGTGCCATCCTGTACGGGGCCTTAGAAATCGGCGCCGTACCCGGGAGCAAATCGATCACGAATTCTATTTCCCGATCCGGTGGCATTCCGGGCAACTCCGTCGGAAATACATCCAGGAACTCTTGGACTATAGGAATGTCCTCGAGCCCCAACACTTCCTTTCGGTCATCCACTACCGTCGCCAAGTAAGCAATGCATCCACTAGCAATAAGCTTCCTTGCTTGCGACGTGGACACCATTGACGCAAAGAGCGAACTCTTGCACCCACGGTACACAAACTCCTTGTGCCCGGGTTCTTTAAACCTCACTAGCCGGCTCTCACAATCAATAGTAGCGTGATATTTCGAGAGCCAATCCATTCCTAGGATTAAGTCATACTCATTCATTCGACTTAACACCAGCAAATTAATCAGCTGGCATGATCCAGTTTTCAACCCTCACTATCGGGGAAGTAGGCGGCGAACACCATGCCCCGAAACTCCTCCTACGTCGGTGGCGGAAGGCTAGAGAGTCGATCACGCCGGACTCCCTTCCACCACACCTTCGCCGATCGCTCTAAACAATGAGCGGCAATATGCACTTTGTCCCTCTCCAAGGTATATAGATCCTCGAAGAGCGTCTCCATTGCATCGATCCATGTCTCTATGTCCCATGGATCCACGTTCTCCCCGCTAAAGATAGGCGGGTTGAACTTCTTAAACCTCATGAGAGCCGCAAGTGCGCGCTCTCGCTCCGCATCCTCCATCGCGGAATCGGGTATAGGAGTGCCCGACCCACCGGCTACAATCGGTGATGCCGGTGGTGCCACAGCCGGCGCCGGTGTCACCTCCTCGGCCGGTGCCGAAGCAGAGGCCGGAGGTACTCCCAACCTCTCCTCCCTAATCGCAGTTGCTTGCTGCGCCATCTCGTCTTGGAGCTTCTTAATTTGCTCCTCCTGTCGCTGTATGGCTTCGGCCTGTCGCCGAACCACGCCCATCAACTCGGTCAACTCATTACGAAGACCCGAGTTCTCGCCCTCCCCGAGTTGTTCGGGAGCCGCGCTCGATTCTCCGAGCCCAGCCCTCGTAGGAGGCCGTCCACGTACCACTACAACAAATAGGGCATATAGCGGCAATTATAAAACTGTCGTCAAAAATAAAAAAATTGTCGCTATAATTCATAGCGGCAGTTGTAGCGGCGGTTTTACAACTGCCGCTTATAAAGCAGTCGCTATTTAATTTAGCGGCACTTTCGAACCGTCACTATTATTTAGCGGCAATTTTTAAAAATATTACAACACTTTGACAACCGCCGCTATATGTATTTTTTTGGTCAATTTCTATGACTTATAGCGGCGATTTTTGAACTGTCGCTCTTAATTTCAATGAATAGCTACATTTTTTCAACTGCCGCTATATGTCTATACAAGTCGATTTTAATAATTTTGTAGCAGCAATTCTCCAACCGCCGCTAGTAGCTTAAGTCAAATAGTGATACGTAATTAAATTTTATAAGAGCAATTTTTAACCACCCTATGAGATATCTAAATAAAAATAGCAATCTTAATATTTTTTCACATATGCAAATAATATTCAAATCTTATTCAAATAAACTCTATTAGAATGACTGATCAATACAAAAATAAAAAGTACACTTTTATTATTTAAAAGTATAAAAGTATCACCAACTAACTAGTCATTTAAACAAAATTAAAATGACAAATAGTCTAGATAAATTGTATCCACATGTAGCACACTCATTAATTATTAAGAAAAAGGAAAAAAATAAAACAAATTCTTCATTTGCCCAAAGACTTCAACATTGATCACGTACGAATATATTCGACCTGCAAAATGAAGACATAAAAATATATAAAGTTTTCGTTCCAGTATCATCAAATCTGAACCATAAGAACTTCAAAATAGTATTGTACTTACGAAAGTAGAAGGCCAAGCAATAGTCTGGAGCACAGCATCTCCAATAGTTTTGAACTTTCCATATGATCTAATTAACTTTTCAGAAGGAACCATTGCTATTTCAATATAAATTTCTCAAAACTGATTTCCCAACTTTTCACCTCCTACTTGCGTAGTTGGATCTTTACTTATAAGAGTTCCTTGTGCAACATTATGATAAGGCCTATAAGGACTTTTTAAAATTACCTCCGCTCTCTCCTACAAGTTTGTAGAATATATAATTATATCAGTAATATATATTTAGTTTTTAAAATAATGTTGTAATATAGTACTTGTACAAAAGGAAAAAATTATGAATTTGATCTCCAAGTTGTATAAAAAATAATTTAAAAATTAAACTGCTCATTGTTATGTATGATACTTTACCTGTGCAGATGTCACATTTTTTATCTTCCTTCTATTTACCTTGAGTACCTGCGAGTATGATAATTTTTAAAGGTCGACTTTTAAACATCTTTATTTAATACTAATAATCTAAATAGATACATGAGCAAAAAAATTACTTTATCATATTGTACATATTTATATACCTGACGTGGTGGAACGAGATAACTGGAAGAAGATGATTCAATTTCTTGTTGTGAATTTTCTTCTGGAGAACCTTCATTTTCATAATTCTGTACAAAAAAATTATTATCATTATATTAAGATAACAAAAATATAAATAGAGAACTAATTTAAAAGTACCTGTCGTTCCTTTAAGTGATCAGATTGTGCAATTGGTACATCATTAGCTGGAGGTTCACTTGTCTTATTTTGCTGCATATTAGTAAATACTGCCATAACTTTCTCATAGTTATCGAATGGCCGTAATTAATTTATTATTGGTTTCTACAAGGTATATATGATTCATTTGACCTTTGTAGTACTTGTTGGTAAAATTAACTATCTGTTGAAGTTGAGGTGAAATTGCTTTCTATGCATGTAAGGATTTCCATCAAATACGTTATAATGCAAAGAAACTTAGTTTTATGGCCTCTAATAACTTTTAATCTGTTGACCCTGCCTCTTTAAGATCTTTTCACTACACCAAATTTTACATAGACTTTTTCTTTTTTATATTTATTTTACTGTAGTTCCTATATATTAACCAAGTCAATAAGCTCACTATGCTAAGGGGTGAGAGAAGAGAGAGGTGTTGCCTATAATTAGATTTATTGAAATGTAGTCTAAACTAAGCCTTTATTACTAGTCTTCTCCATGCACTTCTCTCCAATGATATAATTAGCAGTCATAAACTTGGCAAATTATCTAATTAGCAAAAATAATAAATCTGATTGCAAATCCTAAAATTCAAAAATAAAAATCAATGCCAACATCTATTTACTTCAATAAATTACACACTTTCATAGGGAAGAGAAATCTGTCTTCTAATTGGTAAACTTTCGACATCAAGATTTTCACAAACTGCTGATTTGGCATAATGTTCTGATGTGCAAATAAGCAAACAGAGCAAAAAGAAAGCACAAAAAAAATCCTACATACAAATAAATTAAACAATCAAAAATATGCTATTTGTATGATTTAAAAAATCATCCTAGAGCAAAAAAATTGAGATATATATATATATATATATATATATATATATATATATATATATATATATATATATATATATATATATATATATATATATATATATATATAAATATAAATCGATAAAAAAAAGTGAACCTTAAAAGATGACAAAATTTCTGATGTCGTTGATCGTAACAGGTCACTTGGAGAGATCGGCCAGCGGTGAAGGTTGAAAGGGTTCCGCAGGAAAGCCGCCTGAGGGGATGGGGGCAACTCGATGATGGAGAGGGAGCGGAGAAGAAAGGGGCCGAGTCGATTGAGAGGATAATCTGGAAGGTGCGGAGGGTGGAGTCGATGGGGAAAAGAAGGGTGAGGCGGAGCGGAGATGGGGTGATAAGGATGGAATAATAATTAATTAACTATGTTAAAAGATGAGGCGGAGCGGAGATGAGGCGGAGCGGAGGCGAGGAGGTATCATTAATTAACTATGTTGAAAGATGAAATAAAAAAAAAGGAAAAAAAATAACGTAATGGGTGATCTTATCTTCTGGGAAAGTTTTAAACCACCAAGTCCCTCAACTATAGGTCACTTTTGAAATAGACCTTTGTTGTTTTTTTTTTTTTGTAACTCTTTAATAAATTTAAAATAAAATAAAATTCAAATTCAAATACAATAAATTTCAGAAATGTATCAACTCATTCGTATTCGAAACTATAATACAAGATCAATTTTTAAATTCAAATTTTAATTTTTTTTCCAAAATTTAGAATTTGGATTATGAGAATTTTAAATCAAATATATGTTTTTAAATTTAATATTCAAAATTTAAATTTTAATTTATATTCAAATCTTGAATTTAACTTGCAAATTTATGGCGTAATTAAAAATTATTTGATCACTAGCATATATATATATATATATATATATATATATATATATATATATATATATATATATATATATATATATATATATATATATATATATTGTTAATACTCAAATAATTATAATTAATTGTGTCGTCATTAAAACTAGTTAATTAGCGGCAATAGTATAATAGCCATAAAAAAATTTACAAACTGCCGCAAGAAAATAAATAGCGGCAGTTTCAGAAATCGCCGCTAAATATTTTATTTAGTGACATTCTTTCTATCCGCCACAAAAAAAACTGTCGCTGTATAGCCTATTTGTTGTAGTGTTATCTCCTGAAAATACAACGACTTTGGTCATTTCATGACATTCAAAGTCATTTGTAACATAACGTTTCACGAAAATAAACGTGAACTCAATCTAAGCGAAAGTCACACAAGGGTCCTTATTCCCCTCACTTGGTTTCATGTTGTCGGCCGCCAACACGAACACGCTTTGTGAAAAATAAGACACACCTCGAATCTACCTCTATTTCCAACTAGAGGCATAAGGGCATAACCCAATCACTTATCTTTCGCCACAAAATCAAAGATCTCGTCACTCACGAGCCTACGCTCCTAGGGTCTTTTCCATCCTAGGGTTTTTTAGGTCCACCTAGACCGTTTCTACGCTCTGATACCACCTCAGTCTGTCACGCCCCGTCGGGTCTTTAACACCAACCAGGTAGAAAGGATAACCGTACGGGCGCATGCCCCAGACCCGCCGAACGGATAGAGTCTCTTCTACCCGCCCTAGGCGTCACAACACAAGCATATCCACAATATTCCAACTAGGAACGGAGTACAAGAGTTGCACAAGGAAAGCATCAACATAAAGAAGTTCTACTTCTATTACATCACATTGCACATTTATACATGCCCAAAATTTTTTTTTCTTTCATTTCCATTCCATACATCATGTTCCAAAACTATAGAATATATAAGTTGCATACAATCAATGGAAACTCCTATACTATCCAAGTCCAAGACTAGGGGTACAACTCTATGTATCACCAAAATGGAAGGGCCGCTATCTAGAGAGCTAAACCCTTGCCTCGCTCCGCCGCCTCACTCGCGGAAGGACCTGAAAAACGTGGGTTGAGAACTATAAACATAGTTCTCAGTGGGTAAGGCCACCCAAGAGAGAAGCTCGACCCACCAGGTCCAAAGAAACATCATATGCATAAGTTAGATCACAAATAACTATGCAACAATTATTTACATGCTTGTAAATAAACATAAAGGATGCAACCAAATAAAATGTCCATTTTTATTTTCTCCTAGGTTCATCCTATATTTCACATTGACCAAGTTCAACTACTTGTCATTTACTTATGGTTTCGGAATCGCCGTCTCACCATATCTGTTCCAACATCCTAGGAGTGAAATTGTCACCTCCGAGTTCGGGTAGCGAAATCGTCGCATACCCGGGATAGCAAAATCATCGCATACCCCATCTCAACACCGCCATCACATGGCACAGGTAGCGAACTCGTAGCATACCCGGGATAGCAACCTCGTCGCACATCCCATCTCAACACCGCCATCACATGGCACGGGTAGCGAACTCGTCGCATACCCGGGATAGCAAACTCGTCGCACATCCCATCTCAATACCGCCATCACATGGCACGGATAGCGAACTCGTCGCATACCCGTGATAGCAACCTCGTCGCACATCACATCTCAATACCGCCATCACATGGCACGGGTAGCGAACTTGTCGCATACCCGGGATAGCAAACTCGTCGCACATCCCATTCCAACACCGCCAACTCATGACATGGGTAGCGAAATCGTCGCATATCCGGGATAGCAAAATCGTCGCACATCCCATCTCAATATTTTACACTTTCCAACCTAAGTCTCATGACCCTAGGTTCAAGTCACTAAGTCTCACATATGTTCAATGACATTAGGTTTACTTTCTCATTCTCAACCTAGGTTCCATAACGCTAGGTTCCAATCTCATGTCCAACCTATGTTCAATAACACTAGGTTCCAATCATACATGTTCCAACCTATGTTCAATAACACTAGGTTCCCATCATACATGTTCCAACCTATGTTCAATAACACTAGGTTCCAATCATACATGCAACCATACAACAAGTATAGATAATATAAATATACTTGAATTCTATAACATGCAATAGGATCTCATGGCTCTACCTATCATAATTTTCATCTTTGCCAACATGCAAGTCCTAGAGTTCACCATACATACCATTTTATCTTTAAATGGATATTTACCCTAGACATGGAAGTGACCTAATCACTTCGGTAAACACAAACCCACCTTAAGAGCTTCCAAGTTCTTGAATCCTTGAGCTCCTAGGTCTCCGAGCCTTGAGTTCTTGCTTCAACCCAAGCTTCTATAAGAAAATGGTTCGTTACTCATTACGAACCCTTAAATCAACTCAATACTTGAAATTAAGTGTTCTAACATGATTTCCTATGCCTCAATTGCAATTCCCGAAGGTCCAAATATTTTTAGAACCTTCCATGGCAAAAGCCCCAAATCTACCTAGGATTTGCATGCATGCAAGCCAAACTCTAGATTTCATGGCCAATCTTCCATCATTTGTGGTTGAGATTGCCTAGGGTTTCCAAAAACCTCATCTTGAAGGATTAAATCCAAGGTTTAAACCCTAAATCACAAGAACTCACCTCAAAGCCCTAGCTCCCAAGCTTCTTCTTGCACCAAGAAGCTTCTTTGCACCTTGGAAGTCCTTTTCCAAGCTCCAATCCACCACTTCTCCAAGCTGATCTCTAGAGAGAGAAAGTGAGGGAGAAGGAGAGGGAATGAGAGGAAAGTGAAGAAGGAATGAGGGGAGAGATCTCAGCCCTCAATACATAGCCCTCCACTGTGGAATTACCAAAATACCACTCACTGGGCATTCTGCCTCAGCCGGGTCCGGACCTTGCAAGTGGGGTCCGGACCCCGGACAGGTGACAGTCCACCGCGCAGGCCGGGTCCGGACCTTGGCATCAGGGTCCGGAACCCGTACGCACCCCAACTCGGAAACCAGCTCGGGTCCGGACCGTGGCTGCCCGCGGACTTCATTGTCCGGACCCCAGCTTCCAGGGTCTGGACCCCGTGAGCAGTTTTGCTCCAGTTGGTCCCGTTTTCAAAATTTTTCGATTTTCAGGTTTCCACTCGCACCCACAATGTTCCAAAACCTTCGGAACCCAATTCCACACCAGCCATTATCGGCTTCCATCGAACTTTATCAAATTTAGTAAAGTTCGATACAACGCACCGAAATTCAAAGTGCTACACTATAAAATTGATCTTTTTGCAGTTTTTGTGCTTTACTCTTTACACCTTTTGGGAACTTTCTTCGCTGCTCTTTACTTCTACATTTTTCTTTTTTTGTGCCTCACTACTTTTTTCAGCTTCGTTTTACAAGAATTGTTTTTGCCTTTCTTCTGTTTCTTGAATTGTGGAATTTTGTTTTACTCTAAATTCCTGCACTAAATATTTCCATCTTTACATACATTTTTTTGTCCACATTTTTCCCAAATTGTTTTTGCCTACTGGCTTCTAAAATTTGTTGAAATTTATTCGCCGAAGTACTTGCCCTCACTCCTTTGCTCTTTTTTACACGTATTTTTGAGTGCCTTTTCTTTTTCACCTTCTTCTTTTTTCCACCCGATTGTAGCAATGGCTGTTGTTGAGCTTTCATGGGTTAGACTGCTGCGCGAGATAACAGGTAAAATTGGCATGGAGGTGCCTGTCTGTGAGCTTACTGTAGATGGAGAGGACCGGTATCTTGCCTATATCGATCTTCAGGTGCCAAAGGAGGAAACTTTAACTGAAGTCATTCGTTGCTGGGGTTCGTCTTTTCCTGCCTCTGATGTAGCGGAACAAGATGCGGCTCGCATGACCGTCCATCGCCTAAAAGACGAGCTAGATCTTCAGATTAAAGACGCTAACTATGAAGATATTGTTTTTTATAAAAATATACACACTCATCTTACTGTTGAGCATACAACATTGTATGAAAAATACAATAAGTTAAAATGGGAGTACCGTCTGCTGAAGGACTCCTATAATTCTATTATAGCGCAGAGGGATGAATATGTTGCTGAAAGGGTTAGAATCCGTAATGCTATTGAGGAGTGCCTTTCGGCGATACAATAAGTTAAAATGGGAGTACCGTCTGCTGAAGGACTCCTATAATTCTATTATAGCGCAGAGGGATGAATATGTTGCTGAAAGGGTTAGAATCCGTGATGCTATTGAGGAGTGCCTTTCGGCGATACAATAAGTTAAAATGGGAGTACCGTCTGCTGAGGGACTCCTATAATTCTATTATAGCGCAGAGAGATGAGTATGTTGCTGAAAGGGTTAGAATCCGTGATGCTATTGCGGAGTGCCTTTCGGTGATTAATCGCGTCAACTCCGTGCCTGCTGCCACTGAAACTGATCCGTCGGATGCAGTTTCAGCTCCTCCGGCTTAATTCTGGGACCTTGGTTTCGTGTTGATTGCCATAGTGTTCACCACCGTTTTGTTTTGCTTTCTTTATTTCTCCGAAGCATACTGTTAGCTCCTACTGGTGTTTTATGTAGGCTTTGGGCGCACTACCTACTACTGTTCATGTGCTCCTTTCCAGAAGAAAAAAAGCTTTTCCCATAGTTTTGATTCATAAATTTTTACAAAAATTTTGATTAAAATGTTCTCTATCTAGCATCTTCTGGAAAGAGGGAGAAAAGAACCCCTATCTTCTTTAGCTTCTCTACTAATGAATTAACAGTTCTCTTCTTTCTTTATTTGTAGTTGAAAGTTAGAATACGTAGCTTCTTTTCTTAGTTTTTCTTATTAGGCTATGAATTGTTGGATTATTCTTTGATTTAATTGGGAAAACAAAAAAAAAGGTGTTGTTTTGGTGTAAAATTGATGTGGTGGAGAACTTTGTTCTAATAATCAACGATTCCTTCTTTCAGATCTCCTCTTTGAGGATTTTTTTAAAAAAAATCATGTTAAATGCTTAATTTGTTAAAATCGTCTAATTATTGAAATAAAAATAAACCGCCGCGAAGCGCGGGTCCTAAACTAGTTAATCAAAAATGGATGGTAGGTATAACATTGAAGTGAAGTGAGGGAGAAAAAAAAACCATAAGATATAATTTGGGAACTTAATTATGACAATTGTTATTAGAGTTTCTCTCTCTCTCTCTCTCTATCTATCTCTCCTCTATCCTCCCATCTCCACCTTCGCCCTCTCTCTTCTTCTCTCCCAGACGCGACTCCTCAATCTTTTATTTAAATTGCATGTTTAAAATGTGATAAATTTTGATTAGTTTAGTTTTAATAATTCCTTATTTAATTTGCACATTTAAAATACGATGAAAATTGATTTGTTAATGTTAATATTTTTTTAACTTTAGAATTTTATTATTGCATTATTATAATTTATATACAAAAAAATTAATATAATTATTCTAATTTTATTTTATAATTATATAGAAATATAATTATATTATTATTATTTATTATGTTACTTAAGAGGCAATAATGTCATATAGAAGGTAAGTTTACCAGGGGTGTGAGGATTGAACAATTTTTCATAAAACAAACAGAGAAAATGGGGAACTGTAATTTTTACGTCATTCACTTCCTACCAAACAAATAGCAGAATTGGCAGAACTTTACTTCTGCAGCTATAAAAACAAACAGCAGAGGTGAAGTAATTATCACTTGAACTCTAGTTCAACCCAAAGTTCACTTCAACCCAAAGTCTACTTATATTGAAACAAATATGCCCTAAGTGCAACTTTTGAACCACATGGCGGTAAAGTAAAAATGAGTTAAACCACGTGATAATTAAGTGCAACTTTTTGAACAATAAACTTATTGTCCCTAGCGCAAGTGGCAAATGTCTTGATGGTTGGTACTCGAGATCTCAAGTTCAAAGCCTAGTTAGTTACTTCACATTTTCAGTTAAGTTCATTTCTATAAATAAATAAAAAAACAAACGAAGTGGACAATATGCTACTTTTCTCTCAAAAAAACTTTTTGAACAACAAGGTGGCAAAGTGAAAATGAGATAAGCCACTGGGGCAAATTGAAATTTATCCTTTTATTTTGATAAATGCTCCTCAAAATGGATGTATAATTTACACCCCTTTCGATCCATTCGAATTTACAAAATCCTTTAAATTTTTAGTGTTAATAAAGAAAAATCGACAAGTTAAGAAAAAAAAAATTTGGACTCTTGAATAAAGGAGTGTAAGATTTATGCCCTCTAATTACATTACTTTTTTCTTGGTTAAGAAAAATGCTAAGTCTACAACCTAAAGGGTTGTAATTACTACAACCCTTAATCCAAGGGACGTAGATTTTATCTAAATACTTTGAAAGTTTTAGTTAAGAAAAGAAAATTTTGACAAGACAAGTAAAACGAAAAAAAAATAAAAGTTGGCTGGGAGATGTTTTAGGATTATATAATATAACCCAATAAGAGTTGTAGTTCCCAGGCTCCTTTTTTTTTTTTAAAAATATATATAGTGGGTACAGCTTGTTGGTGCAAATGTAACGAGAACCCCTAAACTCTCATCATCTAGAAAAAGATCCTTGAACTTTGCCTCTCTCTTTTTCTTTTTCTTTTTCTTTTTTTTTTAATAAACATCCTCTCATCAAACTTTTTTGTCACATTTCTTTGAATTGTTTATTCATTCAAATGATTAGAGATTTCTCTGATGTTGTTAAATAATACGAAATAATCGTTAGATGATAGAGAACGACGTTGATGTCGACTTACATTAAATAGGAGGAAATTAAAAATGTTAGGAGCCTGACGTAACTCGATCGGTTATTCTCTAAAAATTTAAGCTGATAGAGAACGGTGTTTACATATTTTTATATTTAAATATTTAAGAGATATAGTAACCACTTGTTCTGTTAAATTTTATATTATAGCTTGATCCATTGTTGCTGACAAAAATATTAATTTCATCAACAACAATTTATACCTATACATGAATTCTCATGGCTAAATCCACATGTATGTAGCACCTTCATTTGAGGGTGGTTGAACCCACTATTATTTTTAAATTTTTTTCTATTTTTTATGTTAGTAAAACTATTTTCTCTCTCACAACCACCTTTTTCAACCCTCTTTCTCTCTCTTTTTTTTTTCCTTCCTCTCTTATTTTTTTTATCTCCCCAACCAACAAAGGCGTCTCTCCCTCTTCCCTTATCTTACTTACAGAACTGTTTTGGATTTCTCAACGTATGATTTTAGGTTTTCCTTTTTCTCTCCCCTTTATTTATCGCTCGCCGCTCGGAGCCCTTCGGCCTTCATTCGCTGCTCCTCATGCGTCCTCAACACGACTCGCGGTGCCGTCACCGGCTACCCTATTATTAACAATTATGAGATATCTATATTCTTATGTTCTCATTTTTTTCATAATTTTTTTTTCAATTATCTACCTGTCGCATCGCGCAGGTTATTTCACTAGTAATCATTAAGAGCTAACAAATTTTAGTTTAACGTACTTCCTAATTTAATTGATTGAAAAATGTAAAAAATTGTTTTATTCGTCCACGTACCATTTGGAACCTTTTTTATTTATGGCCCTTGGCACATGATTTCCAATGACAAGAAAAATATTTGTCAAATTTTTTTTTTTCATAACACTACGTCTTAAAGTTTGAATATTTTATTGATAATAGGACTAAAAGTTGAGGTTAATTAATTAGGGTCTAAATTGTTTTTCAAAATCATATGATAGTCACGTGTTGATCCAATATTCAAACAAGATAATTATTTTAATCAAATTAATTGTTCAAATAGTAATTAATTTTAAAATTTCAAATTATGATTTGTCATTAGAAGCAAGTGATCAATCTCAGAGACTTTTTAAGCTTATCAATTATTGAAGAAAACGGTTGAGGGGTTACCAAGTACATCGATCTTAAACCCACATGGCGCACAAGCGCAACAGAAACTGAATCTTATGTAAATAAAAATAGATGAGAATAATTATAGAAAATAAGCATGAGCATAAGAAAGCAATAATAAGAACACAAGAAATTTACGTGGTCTGGTCAGTGATGTGTCAACCTACGTCTACGGACAAGACCTTCATAATACGTTTTCCGATTAATCCACAACATAACAAATATAAGATCTATATTGGATACAAGAATCTCTCTCTCTATCTCTCCACGTTTTTCTCTCTTCTTAGGGTATAAATGAAGTTGTAACAAAAAACAAAGATTACAAGGGGTTAAAGCCCTAAAATCTCACTTCTAGTAGAAAATAATTTTTTCGTCATTCATGCAAGTTTCCGACTTACTTCTAGCCATTGATTTTTTTCTTTTACAAAAATCCTCTCCAAAATAAATCTGGACTATTCATAATCTTAAAGCACCATATTATATCAAATTGGAGTCGAATCCAGCTTAACTTATCCACCACACCCTAGGGTACAGGTACTAAAACAAGTTCCGGAACTTCAGATGCTGTAGCATATGGAGTACTAGTACTCACAAATATACGGGAACTTCAATTCAGATTTTTGAGGAACTTCAACCTAAATACCAAAACTTATTTGAATTCCGGAACTTGAAGATTAGTTCCGAAACTTGACATCAAGTAACCTAAAAATCTCGACGAATTATGCCGTGATATATATCAACCCTGAACATAGCTTCATCTTGATCGAACATGTACACAATCGGTCGGACGAAAGTTCAGTTGTTTCTGAGGCATTTTATATACTCTTGTCAAATTTGATCAAATCAACGCATTAATTAAGTAAGTGCCCACAATATTTGCTTCTCAAAAGATCTAAATATCATGCCCCAATTAATACTTGGGCAAAGGTAGGATGGAAATGACAAAGAAATAAGTATTAATTAACCCTCCACACAAGGGAACAAGTATTAGGCAGAAGGCAGAAGCACTTTTTCCATAACCAACAACAAGCCCAAACTATATAAGATCAAGAACACTAATAGGGGACATAAAAAGTTGGAGAAGCCGCATGCGTGCCCTAACCCACACACCCCTTCCCTTATACGAATGATGGCCATAATACAAGAGGATGGTGGGGAGAGATCTAGTGGTGTGTGTGTGTGTGTGTGTGTGTGTGTGTGTGTGTGTTTATATTTGTATATATGGGCCAAGGAGAGGAGAGAAGAGGAGAGGGGTTGCATCATATCATATGATATGCATGATGGTGGGAGCATTCAATAGCTAGGGAGCCCACGTCACGCCTACGTGGCACTGACATCATAATTGTCATAACCAGTTCCCTTTCCCTCTCTCTCTCTCTCTCTCTCTCTCTCTCGCTCTCTTTGTGTGTGCTCGCTCGATCGTGGGATGTGGTGGTGCGTGGTGCAGGCGAGATTATTGCCTGCACTGAGTGCACGCACCAAGCCCCAGTTGTGCCTCATAATTATCATTCAAAACCATTTAAAGCCAAATGCAACTTCTCCAACTGATCAGAAACTCGATATGTAACTTCTCCATCTTCTTGTTTTGTATCTTCTTAACTCGTAAGCGCGCCTCCGCACTACAGGAAACCCCTAAGAACCTATACATACTGATTTCTAACCTTAGAGCTTAGAATATGATGTAGACTCTTAATTTAAAAGGTCTTGACGGCCATAATTTGGTATGACAGTATATATTTGATTTATAAGATATAATCTTACTTTGAGAAAATGACTTACAAGTTAATTAAATATATATATATATATATATTATAGAAGGTATTTGATTATATATAGTACTCATCCATTAAAAGTTATAATTTTTTTATAAATGCTCTGGAAAAGATCGATGTTTCGCGCATCCAAACAGGCCCTAGGCACATGTCCGATGGATTAAACACCCGACCTCTTATACGACTACGTACGAAGGGTAACGGGGACACTACACTAACGGGGACACTACGGACTAGCTAGGCACCGGCGGGCGACGCAGCGCACCGGGTGCAGGCAATAGTTTGCTGTTGTGGTAGTGGTGGTGGCATCATTTGGATCTTTAGAATGTGGGGGTGGGGTGAGGCAAAAGGGATAAAAAGGGAAGCCGAGGAGGGGACCAAATCCAGCGCATGTGCGTGACCATCCAAAACCATAGGGGTTGAACGATTCATGGGCAATTAAAAGTTAAAAAGCTACCCCAGTAGTTGTAATTACACCCATATTTCTCGCAAAATGATATAAAATTTTACCACTAGCTAGATCTCTTCTGTTTTTCTATGGTAAAAATGCTGTGTGGAACGAATTCATTGACACTTAAAAGCAACCTACCTAGTAGTCGTAATTATCCTTCTTTTTGGCACAAAAGAATATAAAGTTCAGTTCTTTTTTCTCTCTATTTTCGGAGGGTAACAACATTGGACTACATATTGTTTATTAACATCTAGATATAGAAGATTCTAATTAATTAGGCAGTCGGTGCGATTAAGAATTGAGAAAGAAGGTTGAAAAATTCATAGATAGAATGATAATTATATATCATAACTAAAGAGAATTAGCTTGATAAAACAACTATATTAGGATACGTAAATTATTATACAAATTTCGTAGGTGGGCGCGCAAAGTGTTTTTTTTACTTTGAAAGCAATCCTTAAACTCTATAGACAGCCCAAAGTTTTGAGTTTGAAATTTCATGATATTTAATGATGATTTTATTAAATATAACCCCTATGTCTACAATTCAGCTGGCAAAGGTGCAGGTTGTGTCAAAAGTTAACAACAATTAGCTAATAAAACTGTTAGTTTAACTAAAATCTTCTATTCGTTTAATAAAAATAACTCAACTCAAGAGAAATAAAAGTTCATATATAGCAAGCATAATCCAAAGAGTAATGCTAGGTTTACAACCCAAAATGGGTTGTGATCTCTCAAAACTCTCATCTATCCAAATGCCAATTTTTCTCCATTAGTTGTATCACTCTTCTTTTTTTCTTTTTAACAAAAAACCAAAAGAGAAATGCTAAATCTAGCACCAAAAAGGGGTTGTATGCCATTGCCAAGTGTTTAATTAATAACCCTTTTCGTTTTTTCCTTAAAAAAAGGATAGTGGTAAGATTAGTAAAAAAGATTTTAGTCTCTGGATAAGAATGCATGTTATAGGATTACAATCCATTCTGGATAGTAAACCAAACATTAATCAAACCAAAAAGGGGTTAGTAAACTCTTTGACGAGGAGTTGTAGAGATTACAGCTCTGTTTTGATTGTATAGTTTGCATTTCTCATCTCAGAATATGAAAGAATTCTCCTACGTATTTATCTTTTCAGAATTGAGAATTGGAGGGTCTTTTTTATTAGGGTGGTAGTAAATCTTCAAAAAAGTACTGCGCACAGCACCTGTATGTGGTTGGTGCTCTCATTGGATATTATATATCCAAAAGTTTATTCATGAAAGATCCACAAAAGTTATGCATGGATACAGTGGTTGACATTTGGAGATAAGACAACCAATAAAGCTACGGAACGTTGAAACTACAAAGTCTCTGAACCATTTTCCTACAAAATAGTTTATAGAGATCGAATTTACTCCTCTTTTGACTTACCCATAGTGAATAAATAGCTATTGGTTGGTCGGCTTGACTTTTTATCCTTTAGTCCCAATGTTGCACGTTTTCGCTAAAATTTTCATGTTTCATGCATGAATGATATAAAAATTTTGTTCTACTCGCTGGGTGTTTGTTTGTTCAGCCCTCACTTATTCTAGAGATTTAACAAACAAAAAAGTTGAGAGTTTTCACTATAACTAAAAACAGTAATATAATTTTGAGGTGCAAAATCTGATGCTTAGTATTTTCCTATTATGTGCAATACAAATTAAGGATCAATTAGAAGCCCCAAGTGACACTAGTAGGAGTTCTAATTTTGCTTTGGGAATAAGTTAATTTTGCTGTAGCAAGTTGTTAAAAAGATACCTATATATATAATGGTTCTTCTAATAGTACAACTCAAATTACACTGCTTCATCAAACAGTATTATGTTGGATTTATTTTTCTATATGTGGGGTAATATATTAATTTATAATTATATTATGAGCTATCTAATTTTAACAGAGCCATTAAGTAATCTAATACGGGCTCTGGAGACATCTATTAGGTATGGGCTGTTAATGTGTAGAAGCCCTGTACAGGCGTAATTAGGATCTAGGAGACCCTAATTAGACCTAATATATAAAGAACACAATAGAGTTGTGGTCCATAAGTTAGATTTATGCCGTCATTTGTTATGCCCCATTTTCAAAGCAAATTAGATAGACAACGAATCCAAACTTGAAAGGACTCAATTCTAGACAATTCTAGTATTGATATTTGAGAAACGTTTAAGTCTAAAAATGTGTTTCATAAGGCATAGATTCTGGTAAGTGTTTATAATATTTTCGTTTTTAATACATTAACGATTGTCTAACGGTTTACATGTGATTCTCGGGTTATTTGCATAAAGATTTAACAAGCAATATCAGAGCAAGGCACATGTGATTAAATCGTTAGATGTCATTTTTTTTAAGAAAATTATCATGAATCTTTGTTATTCTTGCGACCCCTAACAATCTACCCCCTATCCCATGTTTCTAGTTTACAAAAATTTTGAATTTTTTTTTAATGCAAAACATAATTTTGAAAATTGAATTCAAATTTTAGTATTTTCTTACTCTTGTGATGTCTATTTTTTTAAAAAATAGATTAATTGAAACAACATGTTAATTAACCAAAGTAATCTCTCTTGTATAGATTAATTTATTTAAAATATTTGGATGTATATATTTTTGTTTATGCGAATAGTAACCGACCCAAATGAAGGTTACTATTTGGCCAAACTGTACATACACTTGTGGTAATAAATATGTAGCAATTATCAAGTATGCCACGTGAATAACAGTTCAAAAAAAGACTTATTATTTAACGAGATTAATTGTTAGTATTTGATTACTACGTTGAGAGTACCACTTACAATTGATATTTCTGTCTAAAGACTAAGGGTGCGTTTGGTTTGGGTTATCCTGGCAGGATTACAAGTAATCCTGTCAGGATTACTGCGTTTGATTCATCCGGTATGTAATCTGTTCGATATTGCAGCATTACAAAAGGTGTAAGATTACACCAAAAATATTACCGGGCGGGTGTGAATATCGTGGATTACTGAAGGCGGGAAATGTTGTATATTATATAAACGACAATTTTTCCCGCCAGCACCCCCCAAACGCTCTCAATACGTCATTTTTAAAATTTTAATTTAAAATTTTGAATTGTCAAATTTTAAATTTTAAATTTAAATTTTCAAATTCACATTTAAATTTTTAAATTTTATAAATTTTAAATTTTAAATTTCAATTTTCAAATTTTATATTTTATATTTTAAATTTTAAATTTAAATTTAAACTTCAAATTTATATTTAAATTCTAAATTTTAAATTTAGATTTTAAATTTAAAATTTTAAATCTAAATTTATATTTAAATTTTAAGTTCATAAATTTCATATTTATATTTATATTTATATTAAAATATTAACTTTTATATTTTTGTTCAAATTTTAAATTTTAAATTTTAAATTTTCAATTTTCAATTTTCAATTTTAATTTTAAATTTTAGTTTTCAACTTTCACATTTAAATTTTTAAATTTTATTTAAATTTAAAATTTAAAATTTAAAATTTAAATTTAAAATTTAAAATTTAAATTTAAAATTTAAAATTTAAAATCTAAACTTCAAATTTATATTTTAAATTCAAAATTTAAAATTTTGATTTTAAATTTTAAATTTTAAATCTAAATTAATATCTAAATTTTAAATTTTAAATTTTAAATTAATAAATTTCATATTTATATTTAAATTAAATTATTATATTTTATATTTTTGTTCAAATTTAAAAAAATTTTAAATTTTAAATTTCGATTTTAAATTTTAATTTTCAAATTTCACATTTAAATTTTTAAATTTTATTTAAATTCTAAATTGTAAATTTTACATTTTAAATTTTAAATGTTAAATTTTAAATTTAAACTTCAAATTTATATTTTAAATTCTAAATTTTAAATTTTAAATTTATTAATTTTATATTTATATTTAATTTAAAATATTAAATTATATATTTGTGTTCAAATTTAAAATTCAAAATTTAAATTTAAATTTAAATTCAAATTTTAAATTATTTAAAATAAAACTTAGTAAAATAATTATTATTTGTAAATAATAAGAAAAAGTTTGCCAAATATGACTAAGGCAATTTTGGAATAGACTATACTTTATTGTCAGGATTACTGAATTTTATAAAATAAACCAAACATAGTAATTCTATATACACTGTAATCCAGTATTATATTACTGTATTAAACCAAACACAGTAATGCAGCATCACTAGTAATCTGATTCAGAAATCTCAGATATCTGATTATGTCGAAATAACCTGTAATCCTACATAACATGAACCAAACGCACCCTAAATTTCAATGGTGTGCTACGTATCTTGTTTTGGAGCCCACCATTATTTGAATTTATTTATTATATTTTGTTATGGATAAAAATAAAAAAAAAATAGTGAGCCTAATGTTTGTTGTCTTATTCTTTGTTTCTGTTCAGTTTATGTTTCTGTTTCTTCAATATCTGCAAATATCAATTCAATTACAGTGCTGAATGACACAAATTTCAAGAATTGGAAAGAGAACGTTATGTTTATTCTTGGTTGCATGAATCTAGACCTTACAATATCTGCAAATATCAATTCAATTACAGTGCTGAATGACACAAATTTCAAGAATTGGAAAGAGAACGTTATGTTTATTCTTGGTTGCATGAATCTGGACCTTACGCTACAGATAGAACGACCCCCCTTCTCATAGAGATAAAAGTTTCACTAAGGATAAAACGAACTTTGAGAAGTGGGAATGTTCTAATCGCATGAATCTCATGATCATGAAACGTGTAATTCCAGAAACTTTCAGGGGCGCTATGTCTTATGAAAATGATGCCAAGAAATTTCTTGAGGAACTGGAAAAGCACTTTGTCAAGAGCGTAAAAGCTGAAACAAATGCATTGATGTCTAAACTTGTTTCAATGAGGTATAAAGAGAGGGGCAGCATAAGGGAGTATATTATGGAGATGTCTCACGTTGCTTTAAAATTAAAGACACTAAAGTTAGAGCTGTCTGAGGACTTGCTCGTGCATCTAGTTCTTATTTCTCTTCCTGCACAATACAACCAATTTAAGATGAGTTACAACACTCAGAAGGAGAAATTGTCTCTTAACTAGCTCATTTCTCATTGTGTGCAAGAAGAAGAAAGACTGAAGGAAGATCAGCTAGAAAGTGCTCACTTGGTAATCTCCGCTACAAACAAAACAAGGAAAAGATGAAAGGAAGCTGCGGTTAGGACACCACAAAAGAAAGGGCAAAAGAAACAGGATTTAAAATTCACATGTTACTTCTACAAGAACGGTGAACATAAAAGAAAGAACGTCCTAAGTACGCCGTTTGGCATGTTAAGAGAGGTAAGCTTCTACCGACCGTCCCTAGTGCAAGTGGAAAAAGGCTTAGTGGTTGGTACCCGAGGTCCTAAGTTCGAAGCCTAGTTGCTTCACATTTCTAGCTAAGTTTATTTCTAAAAGAATAAATGATGCAGGTAGCATGCTATCTTTCTCTACAAAAAAAAAGAGAGATAAGCTTCTCATTTTGGTTTGTTCTAAAGTTAATTTGACTTCTGTACCTAGATACACTTGGTGGATAGATTGTGGTGCTACTACTCACATAAATGTGTCTATGCAGGGTTGTCTAACGAGCTGGCAGTCAAATGATATTGAAAGATTCATCTTTGTGGGCAACGACAAATTAGTTGTGGTTGAGGCCATAGGGACCTTTAGCTTGTTGTTAAAGATTGGTTCTTATTTGGATTTGGAAGAGATATTTGTTTACTGTCGTTTAGACGGAATTTGGTTTCTATTTTTGTTTTGGACAAATCTAGTTACTCTTGTTCATTTGAAAATAATAAATTTAGTCTTTTTCAAAATTCAAAACTTGTTGGTACTGGTTCGTTACCTGTGAATGACAATCTATATTTGTTGGATATAATCGCTTCATATAATGAAACCTTGCATATTAGTTCTCCTGGTACAAAATGATAATTAACTAATGAGAATTCTACTACGAAAATTAACTAAAAAAAATTAACTAATGCATCGATTGATGCTAAGTATGCAGAATCTGATGTTCTTTTTGCTTGTTATACCATAAATAATTGTTCAGAAAATATATGGTATTTGGATAGTGGTTGCAATGATCACATGATAGGAAGAGAAGAACTATTTATTGAAATGGACAGATCGATATAGAAATCGGTCAAAATGGGAGATGGCCGAGTTTGTGAAGCACAAGGAAAATGAGTGGTGAAGGTAAATTCTTTCGGAATTACTAAAAATATCGGATGTTTTTTATGTTCCTGGATTAAATGCAAATTTATTTAGTGTTGGCCAGTTTCTTACGTTTGGATATTCTTTAGTGTTTGAAAATTCTAAATGCCTTATTTACGAAGATGACAAAAAAAAAATTTATTTGCTCAAGTTCCCATGGTAAAAAATAGGATTTTTTCTATGCATGTTGATTTTCAAAGTCATGTTATGAAGGCATCTAGTGATGAACATTGGTTGTGGCACGAAAGGTTTGGGCATTTGAGTTTTGACAGATTGGAGCTTCTACATAAGAAGGATATGGTTGACAGTTTGCCACTAATTCCACATGACGGATCGCTTTGTGAAAGATGCATACGAGGAAAGTATCATCGAAATCATTTTCCAAACAGAAGCTTATGGAAGGCAAAGAGCGCGCTAGCTTTGTTGCATGCAGATGTGTACGGCCCTACCGCAAACCCTTTCATTAAAGTACAATGTCTATTTTGTGGTATTTGTTGATGATAATAGCCGTAAGACTTGAAGCTGACTTTATAAAGCAAAAATCCAATGCTTTCTTATCTTTCAAAAAATTTAAAAATATGGTGGAAAGAATTGGGTTATAAAATAAAAACTCTCCAGATAGATAGAGGAAGTGAATTTATTTCTAACGAATTTGAAGCTTTTTGTGAAGAAACTGAAATTCACAAGCCATTGATGACAAGTTACACCCCACAGTAAAATGGAGTAGCGAAAAAGAAAACCAGAAGTATGGTAGAGATGGCCAAGAGCATGTCGAAGGCTAAACAACTACCAAATAAAATTTGGGCAAAAGCAGTTTCTACAGCGACCTATATTTTAAATCGAAGTCCTATATCATTTTTGGAGAATATTACTCCGTATGAAGCATGGACCGAACGAAATCCGAAATTGGTTCTATCGCTTATGTCCATATACCATCTCAAAAACGATAGAAGCTGGATGATATTAATTCACAAAAATGAATTTTCGTGGGATACAGTGATAGAAGTAAGGCATACAGAATTTATAATCCTGTTTTATGTTTTTTAATAATTAGTCGTGATGTAATATTTGATGAACAAAATAGTTGGTAGTAGGATGAAGTTGTGCAGGATCGGCTTATTGGAAGGGTTGATGAAGAATCGCCTACAACTAATGAGACGAGAAGTGCAAGTTCGAGCCCCACTCACACTTCACCAAGTTCTTCAACAAGTTAATCTCCCGAACCATCTCCATCATGATGAGGTCGTTGCAGGAAATTTATGAAAGAACAGATGTGTGCCAATTTAGCTTTACACTTGAACCTGAGATCTTTGAAGATGCAATATGTAAGATAGGGGGTGCCCTAGGATCTATCTAGAGTATATCAATCACCTAGAGGGGGGTGAATAGGTGTATAAACAAAAATCACAAATCTCAATGCGATAAAGTAATGCGGAAAATAAAAATAGCACACCGAGATTTACGTGGGAAACTCCACCTTGGAGAAAAACCCACGGGACCAACACGCGATAACAATCCACTAAGAATAAAAGATTACAAGGTGATTACCGACTCCACGGACTTAACCTCTCCTTCGTCTTCAGCGGATCTCGCGCACCAACGGGTTGTCCACGCCCCACGTTCGAGTCCACGAACGCCACGTCCCGAATCCACGAGACGCCCAACTTCGAATCCACGAAGTCAACACCACGTCGAATCCACGACGCCCACTCGAATCCACGAGCACCAACGATCCGAATCCACGAACCGTCCAACTTCGAATCCACGAAGTCTTGATCACGCCGAATCCACGACGCCACTCGAATCCACGAGCAAGAACAAATAACGTTGATGATGTAACGTTGGTGATGGTTTATTGCTTAGAATAACATTGAAAATCTGTGGGAATAATCTCTAAGCAATCCTCAAATTGATTCTAAAAGAATATTAGAAATTAGAACACCATGAATCAATTTGAGAGAAGCTTGATGTAGAAGATGAGGAAAACGGTCACCTACAAGCTTCTAGGGTTTCTAAAAGATAATCTGTGCTTAACCACGTTTTAGAGACACCCCCACATCTTATTTATAGGTTTTGAAGCAATCCGAAATAGATTAGGATTAAAAACAGTTTTTAGAAAGGTTTGGAAGCAAACCGATTTCGACTAGGATTGAAAAATTGATTTTAGAAAGGTTTGGAACCATATTAGGATTGCAAAGATATTTTAAGGAATCTACCATCTTATTTACATGTTTGGGAGACATTAGAATCAAAGTAGGATTGAAAAAATAACTTTCCAAAACATCGCAACGGGTCGGGGTCCGGACCGTGGGTATGGGGTCCGGACCTTGACACTCTCCAGGCGTTTCATTGTCCGGACCTCAGCCATCAGGGTCCGGACCCGGTCTGCGAAACAGCCTGGGGTCCGGACCTCAGCCCTCAGGGTCCGGACCTCATCCTCAGGGTCCGGACCCTCCCTGCGTGACAGCTAGGGAGGCGTACGGGTTCCGGACCTCAGCTTCCAGGGTCCGGACCGGGTCTGCGAACCAGCATAACCTGCTTACGGGTTCCGGACCTCATGTTCCAGGGTCCGGACCTCGTAGTTGGAAAACTCATTTTTTATATTTTAAAACATTTTTATCCATTTTAATATCTTCCAAATACTTGTAAATGTTTCTAAATCATCATCAAGATTATTTAAACTTACCAAGCATCGTGAATTCAAACGGTGAGTCTTCGAGTCTTCAATCTTTGTCTTTTCTTCTTTGAACCTTCAAGACTCCGACTCACTTCACGAAATATGCCAATCTAAAATCCGTAACAATCTCCCCCTTTGGCAATTTCGTGACAAAACTCAAAAATACATAAAACACTCACGATGCTCATCTCTCCAAAAATGAAATTCATTGCCATCACCAAAACAATGAACTTCTCGCGTGAAAGATCCAAATAGAATTCAAAATTACAATTTTGTAACTCCTAAAAACAAACTCTATGACTTAGACAAACATGGAGTCTTGAAGTCTTGAGAGACCTGCAAAATATTTTCATTCTTCACGAACAAAGTTAGTAGAAAAAGTATCAAAATCGCTCCCCCTTTGTTCATGCAATCTCTCCCCCTTTGTTTATGCGTCTAAGTTATCATTACCTCTCTCCCCCTTTTTGTCAAAAATTGCCAAAAGAGAAACACCAAAAATAGAGAGAAGTTCGAGAGAAATCAATCAAAATACAAGTTTAAAGCTTTTTCAATTTTGAAACCACTTGTATTAAAAACGTCAAACATTGTTAGTGCACGAGGAGTATAAATTCACATTGACTTCTTTCAATCCCTATTAATTTCATAAGAATTAAGAATTTTACTACACAATCATCATGATGTAGATAAATCATTACACGATTTCTCAATTCATATAAACTTCAAAATCAAGTCATCAAAAATAATCTAAAGGCTCAAAAGCTATCAAGATGTAACGGATTATGAAGATGACTTAAGGGATTCATCAAAGAGACATAAATTTGTTGCATAAACATTCAAATTTGAGATAAAACAAATATCGCACAGGGGGTGGCTCTTTGATCATTTTTCATGTATGTGGACCACCTTATAACTCCGAAAAATAAAATTTATGACATTTTTCCTTTTGCATGCTTTTGCACTTATATATAATTTTCTTTCGGATATGCAATTCAATTCTCATGTGGTAGCTGCACACACTAACCGGACGACCGGGGTGGTAGCTCTTTCCTCCATGTGGTGGTAGTTTTCGCACTCCTTTAAGGATGCAACTCTTTCCACATCTTTCAAAGCATATGAGCATTTTATTTTATATAATAATAACTCCCCCTCGCTTATGCAATCTCTTAGTTGAAAGAACATGTGACAAATTTTAGTCCATAAGAGAATGACTATTCATCAAATTCAACACACACAACCAAGATAGGTTAAGCTCCTAGAGATTACACATGATTGCCTAAATTTGATGAATATAAGTATTAAGAATTCTCATAATAAATTATCTTCAAATATAATGAAAATAAAGTAAAACCGATAATTAATATGAGATTAATTAAGAGTGAATGAAAGTGAACCTATTGATATTCAATGCACTATTTAATGTTCTAATCATTCAAAGAATCAAAAAATCGTAACAATGAGAGCACCAAAACGTGTAATGCAATAAACAAAAGATATGCAATAGAAACCGATCAAAGCACTACACTAAGTCAAAAACAAATTAAGGTTTAAGACAAGGAAAGATATCACCTTTCCGAACCCAAACTTGTCGGATTGTTGGTTGTCTTGGTTTGTTGACGTTAGACACCGATTGTTGTGACTTTTGATCAACCTTTGGTCTCACCATCGCATTCCGCTTCGGAGTATTTAATTGTTGTGGCTTTGACTTTCGGTTGACCTCAGGTACTCGACCTTTTGGATGTTGCTTTTGAAATCGAGAAGGATGTCGAGTGTTGGAAAATGCCGATAGATGCTTAGAAGATGCCACTTGAGTTTTCTTTTTATGGCATGTCTTCTTGATATGTCCTTTCTTTCCGCATCTATGACATACTTTATCCTTCAATTTTGTTGAGACTATATGTGCTGAATTGTTAACCTTCTCAACATGTTTTCGCTCATATCCAAGTCCAACTTTACTTGTTTGACCCAATCCGAGCATACTATCGAGCTTTTTCGATCCGGAGGAGAATTTTAGTATGTCGGACTTGAGTTCATGGACTTGTTTAGTCAAAACTTGATTAGAAACATGAATTTCCTTGTATTGTAGTTCTAGAAAGCCAACCTTTTCTTGATGCGATTTGATCATTATCTCCGATTGGTTGAGCTTTTCTTGGAGGATCTTATTGTTCTTCAAAATTTGTTCCCTTTCCTCCGCAAGAGTTTTATTTGAAGTACTCAATGTCTTTTTGTCATCCTCAAGCTCCAAAAGTCGCTTCCTCAACTTCTTGTTGTGCTTAGCCATCTTCTTCGATTCAATAAGTAGTTGATTATATGCAACGGCTAAGTCCTCATCATTCGACTCCCCCTCACTCGCGCCATCATCGCTCGATGTACCATGCAAAGAAGGAGAAGTAAAAGAGTTAGCAATAGTAGATGATAAACACAAAGCAAAGGGAGAAGAGGAAACGTGTGAAGATAAGGCAATAGCATCATTGGTTTCCTCTTCACTAGAACTCGATTCATTGGAAGTAGAATCATCCCAAGTTCTAGCTTGTAAGGCCTTCTTGTTGTAGGATTTTTTTGAAGGACAATCCGTGGCGATATGGCCATAGCCTCGGCATTTATAGCACCGGATTTCCCCTTCAAGTTCATCCTTTTCTTTAGAAGACTTTGCAAGCTTCTTCTCTTTAGAGGATTTTGAATGTGAAGATCCGTTCGAAGAAGGCTTTCGGTTGGAGGATGAAGCTTGAATGTTTTGGTTCTTCCTAAACTTCCGACGAAACTTCTTGGTAAGAAGTGCCATTTGACGTTCGAAATTTTCAAGAGAAACTTCATCGTCGGATTCGGTATCCTCGTCTTCCTCCTTTGTTGAATTAAGTGCAACACCTGTACTTTTAGAGAAAGACTTGGAAGAAGATTGATTAGTAGGAAAAGTCATTTCATAAGTTTGTAAAGCGCCTACTAATTCATCTACTTTCATATCATCCGGATGATTGATAGTTTCAATAGCCGCGACTTTCGCCCTAAAACGCTCCGGAAGTGTTCGAAGGATTTTTCTAACAACCTTAGATTCGGGGATCTTCTCTCCCAAGTTAGCACATGTATTAATGATATCTTGGAGTCTAGTAAAATACTCAATAAAAGATTCATGCTCCTCCATTCGAATAGAATCAAATTGACTAGTAAGCATTTGGAGCTTTTGAACTTTTACTAGACTAGTACCCTCATGTGTAACTTGTAAGGTATCCCAAATCTCTTTAGCCGTTTCACACGCCGAAACACGTGTAAACTCGGTTTGGGATAAAGCATTAAATAATGCATTAATACCCTTACCATTAAAAGAAGATAAATCAATTTCATCCTTCGACCACTTAGTCCGAGATTTAGGGACGGTCAAATCATTAACCACTTCGGTTGGATGTTTCCATCCAAGTTCAATGGTTTGCCATACTCGCTCATCAATTGCGATGAGGAAGGCTCTCATCCGGACTTTCCAATAGGCGTAGTTGGTTCCATCAAAAAATGGTGGCCTAAATATATTACCTCCTTCACCCATTATGAAAGATAAAGCCTAGATCCCGCTCTGATACCAATTGTAAGATAGGGGGTGCCCTAGGATCTATCTAGAGTATATCAATCACCTAGAGGGGGGTGAATAGGTGTATAAATAAAAATCACAAATCTCAATGCGATAAAGTAATGCGGAAAATAAAAATAGCACACCGAGATTTACGTGGGAAACTCCACCTTGGAGAAAAACCCACGGGACCAACACGCGATAACAATCCACTAAGAATAAAAGATTACAAGGTGATTACCGACTCCACGGACTTAACCTCTCCTTCGTCTTCAACGGATCTCGCACACCAACGGGTTGTCCACGCCCCACGTTCGAGTCCACGAACGCCACGTCCCGAATCCACGAGACGCCCAACTTCGAATCCACGAAGTCAACACCACGTCGAATCCACGACGCCCACTCGAATCCACGAGCACCAACGATCCGAATCCACGAACCGTCCAACTTCGAATCCACGAAGTCTTGATCACGCCGAATCCACGACGCCACTCGAATCCACGAGCAAGAACAAATAACGTTGATGATGTAACGTTGGTGATGGTTTATTGCTTAGAATAACATTGAAAATCTGTGGGAATAATCTCTAAGCAATTCTCAAATTGATTCTAAAAGAATATTAGAAATTAGAACACCATGAATCAATTTGAGAGAAGCTTGATGTAGAAGATGAGGAAAACGGTCACCTACAAGCTTCTAGGGTTTCTAAAAGATAATCTGTGCTTAACCACGTTTTAGAGACACCCCCACATCTTATTTATAGGTTTTGAAGCAATCTGAAATAGATTAGGATTAAAAATAGTTTTTAGAAAGGTTTGGAAGCAAACCGATTTCGACTAGGATTGAAAAATTGATTTTAGAAAGGTTTGGAACCATATTAGGATTGCAAAGATATTTTAAGGAATCTACCATCTTATTTACATGTTTGGGAGACATTAGAATCAAAGTAGGATTGAAAAAATAACTTTCCAAAACATCGCAACGGGTCGGGGTCCGGACCGTGGGTATGGGGTCCGGACCTTGACACTCTCCAGGCGTTTCATTGTCCGGACCTCAGCCATCAGGGTCCGGACCCGGTCTGCGAAACAGCCTGGGGTCCGGACCTCAGCCCTCAAGGTCCGGACCTCATCCTCAGGGTCCGGACCCTCCCTGCGTGACAGCTAGGGAGGCGTACGGGTTCCGGACCTCAGCTTCCAGGGTCCGGACCGGGTCTGCGAACCAGCATAACCTGCTTACGGGTTCCGGACCTCATGTTCCAGGGTCCGGACCTCGTAGTTGGAAAACTCATTTTTTATATTTTAAAACATTTTTATCCATTCTAATGTCTTCCAAACACTTGTAAATGTTTCTAAATCATCATCAAGATTATTTAAACTTACCAAGCATCGTAAATTCAAACGGTGAGTCTTCGAGTCTTCAATCTTTGTCTTTTCTTCTTTGAACCTTCAAGACTCCGACTCACTTCACGAAATATGCCAATCTAAAATCCGTAACACAATAAAATCACTAGATTGGTGCAAAGCAATAAATGAGGAGATGTCAGCGCCAGAGTGGAATCAAACCTGGAAACTTGTAGATTTATCCCCAGATAAAGAAGCTATCAGGTTAAAGTGGATTTACAAAACCAAGTTCAAGCCCGACGGATCCATGAAGGCTAGAATTGTTGCCAAAGGGTATTTACAACGGGAAGGTATTGATTTCTCTGAAACCTTCTTTCCAGTTGCTCGTTTTGATACAAGAAGAAGAGTTTTGGCTCTTGCAGCTCAATATAAATGGAAAAATTTTCAACTTGGTGTTAAATCTGTATTTTTAATCGGTTTTTTTGGATGATGAAATTTATGTTAAGCAGCCTCAGGAATATGAAATTAAAGATATGAAAAATAAAGTATATAGGCCCAAGAAAGAATTGTATAGGCTCAAACAGGTGCCGCGGGCTTGGTATAGTCGGATTGATGCCCCTTTTCTTCAAAATGGTTTTAACCAAAGTGAAAATAAGTCTACACTTTATGTAAAGACCCAAGGTATGGAAGTTTTGATTGTTTGTCTTTATGTTGACAATTTAATATATGTTGGAAACTTGCAAAGAATGATTGATGAATTTAAGTCTCATATGGTGCAAGAATTTGAAATGACGGATCTTAATTTGATGAACTATTTTTTGGGTCTTGAAGTTGAACAATCGAAAAAAGGAATTTTTATTTTGCAAAAGAAGTACATATCTGATTTACTTGACAGATTTGGTTTGAAGGATTGTAATTCAGTGGCAAATCCGATGGGAATGAATTTGAAGTTCTCAGTTGATGATGGTGCTGAAAAAGTTGATGCCAATAATTACAGAAGTCTAATTGGGAGTTTACTATATGTGACGCATAGGGGGCCAGATATTTTATTCTCGACAAGTCTATTTTTTCGGTTTATGCAAAATCCGAGTAAAATCCATATGGAAGCAGATCCTACGATATTTGAAGGGGACTAGTGGCCATGTATTATGGTTCGCTAACTCTAACATTTTTTCTCTTTTTATTTTTTCTGATAGTGATTGGGCAGGTTCTATCGACGATCGTAAGAGCACAGGTGGATACGTGTTCAAGTTTGGTTCGAGTGCGATGTGTTGGTCCTAAAAAAATAACACACGACAGCGTTATCTTCTTCTGAGGCCGAATATATTGCGGTTACTCTTGCTGCTTGCCAGGCAATTTGGTTGCAGCGAATTTTATGCAATCTGAAGCAGAACCAAACGGACCAGACAGTCATCTACTGCGACAACCAATCTACGATCGCCATGACGAAGAACCCGGTGCACCAAAATCTCACCAAGCATATCGAAATCCGCTACAATTTTATTCGAGACCAGGTGGCAAATGGCAATACCGTGTTGAAGCATTGTTCGACTCACCAGCAACTTGTGGATATTTTCACCAAGTTATTACCGGTGGAGAAATTCCTTCAGTGTCATGAAAGATTTGGCATCAACGAGTTTGGTCTTACAGGGGCGTGTTGAAGATAAGACCAAATTAACTATTTGTTAGAAAATTAGTTACATAGAATAATTCTTCATATGTTTAGTTTGATAAACATGTGTTAGTTGCGTTGTTAGTCAATTTGTTGTGTTGTTAATATATGATTAGCATTGCTACCTATTTATATATTGATAACCATCTCGGCCAAGTATGTACCAGAGAGGATCCACCAATTAATTAAGTTTCTTCATATTATTCTTATACTGCCACGTTTCATCTTCTCTTTTCTTTTTTTAAATTTTTTTTATGTAAATCATACACATCATAACAAGTGTGGCGATCTTGTGAGTGTGCCTTTCACCATAACAGTTTCTACTGACTACTGCGCTAGCCTTAATAGATGATTGTTATTCCGGTTGCAGATCTAGAGGTCAAAGATTGGATCTCCCGTTAGTGTGTTTATTATTAAATGGAGCACTCGAGCTTCCAGTTTCTAGAAGAAAAATAGTAGCAACTATAACATGGGAATAAGATGGGGCCTATGAAGTAGCTCAACATAAAAAAATAAATTAATTAAAATGAAAAAAAGTATTACTGATTAATATGAGTCCTTCGACGGTAGTCATCTTCAATCTTAAACTCCAAAACAAAAACAAAACAAAAAATTTATTAGCAACATAAAGTTTCTTCGTGGACCATGTCCACCACATCCCAGGTGCAAAAGAGTGTTCACTACTAGATTTCAAATAAGAAAATGCAACAGAAACTAGCAAATAATTATAACCATTCATTATAATTTATTTTGTTAAGAGTTCATATGAAAACAGTCCCACATCAAATAATTATTAAAAGTATAAAAAAATTTATATACTAACAGACCTATATCTAATCTTAAACTTAATTTTAGGTTAAACGAGTTTTATTAATTATATATGTCACATTTTTAGACTTATGTGGGACCTGGTTGGGCCAAAACTCTCCTGACAACTGATATTTGAGCCGATAGTCTAACAATCCTGGATTATTTGTTTAAGTGGTTTGGTCCAATTAAGTTGGTAACTCTTGCAAACATGACCAACTTGCAAAGATCTAGCAATCACGATAGTGCGGCATGACGGCTTGGTACACCCAAAAAAGATGAGTTGGAGAGGCAAAAATTAGGCATGTGGACTGGAATGGTTGGTGCACTCAAAACAGTTAACTTGAGAAGCCCTAGCTAAGGAGCTAGTCTAAGCTTAGATTACATCTTCCCTTTAAACTCAATTTTGTTTTACACTCTAAGCATTAAACTAAGTCACTCTTAGTTATTCTCTAATACATACCCTTCAAGCTCTTTCTTAAGTCATCATGAATTCTGTCATCTTAGCTGATGCACCTAACTCGCACCTCTCAAGAGTCGTGCCTAATCCGTGTCTTTCGAACTTAACTGTTTTGAGTGCACCAACCATTCAAGCCTATGCATCTAACCAGCGACTCTTGGGCTCAACTCTTTTAAGTACGCCAAACTTTTATATCGCATTATTATAATTCCTCTCATGAGCTCTTTATACCCACAAGAGTCACTAACTTAGTTGCACCGCACCATTTTGACAAAAATAAGCCAGGATCGTCGAACCTTTGGCTCTAATACCATTTGTTAAGGAGTTTCATATTCAGCCCACACCTGATGGCAGGTTAGGTGCATAAACTTAGATAAATGAATTCGCAATGACTCAAAGGCCCTTAAAGGACATATATTCGGGAAGAACCAAGAAATGACTCAATGCAATACTTAGAGAGTAAAAAAATTGAGTTTAGGGCCGGGTAGTTTCATTAGTTCACATGTGAAAATGAGAGATTGGTAAGAGTTCGCATTTTAATAGTCTTACATCGGATAATTAATGGATCCAAACCTAGAATTAAGATAGTTTAGTTGGATGAGTTACATTAGTTATGTTACGTCCTTATGTTAGTAGTCTACTTTATGATGATTCTGAATGATTCTCGAAATCCATGTATATTATTATAGCAATTGCGCTAGAACATGACTTAGGGCACTTAAACTTTGTAGGAAGTGAATTTAATAATTTTCTAAAAATTATTTATCCAATAATCAAGTTGTCTCAAAGTTGGTCATCTTCTGCGACCGATATTAATTAGATTTCTTCTTGTTAAAGGTGTAAAATAATCGAAATTGATTAAACTCTTTATTACTTTTTTATAACTACTTAGAACAATATCTTCAATTTTGATCTTAATTTGTAGCATCGATCATATCATCTAGTTAATTTTAGAATATCGGTCGATTATAATCATTCATTTGATGACTAGTTGATGAACTAAAAAAATAATTTTCAAAAATAATAAAATTAATTTTGCTTCAAGGAAGTTCAAGTTTCTTATTTAGATCATATTTAATATCGTCTTTTCAGACGTCCTATCATCAAAAATGATATAAAAGTATTACGAACTTATAAAAATATTCTGTGACAACTATATTTCAATGTGTGCGTATAACTATAGGGCACACATTATCAGGTATTGCATGCAAGGCTTATCTTAATCTAATAATTAACCAGTATATATTAAGCTAAACTTCACGAAATAAACAAAAAGATTAATTTACTAAGAAAGAAGACACGCTCACTCTAGAAGTTCAATAAAGTAAAATAATGCGTAGCAAAAATCATTGTATGCAGTGTAATTGTATTGAATGATCTGGTCAAAATTTTTAATTGCATGAATGTACTGGAATATACATATACCTACGTACTCTATTAATATTTTCGAACCCTATAATTAAGGTGCTCTCCAATCCTATGATTAAGGTGCTCTCTTTTTGAATTTTTGCCCTGGGTGGAAGTAAAGTGATGGACTAGATTTTGTATGTTACTTTTAATTAACCTTATAGGGAGCATATATTTACAGCATAATAGTGTTTCTTCTTTAGTTCTAGATATCTTCTTCTCACACACTATACATGCATGCACAATACTTATGAACTTCTACTATCTCTATGACATTGTTGGCAACATCAAACATATTACACGTACGTATACTAAAATTTATTATTTGAAACACTTTAGTGGATTTGAGCTTAATAATAATATCTATTAACCTTTTACTTTTCTGATGATTATATCATGTGAAAATATCCCTGTCCAAGCATTTCTATTTGCACTAAACTTGGTTAGCATTCCTAGAATTGATCAAGTATAATGCAACTAATTAATGTGTAAGTAACTAAGGATTCCTACAGTTAATATATATGATGACCATGTTTTATGAATTAATCTTAGTTATTTTAAGAACTAATTAATTACACTTGTAAGCTCTTGAACTTTTGATAATTAAATTAATCGACTACCAATTTAGTTGCTATACTTCTAAATCTTATAATTAAAGATCCATATTTTACTAAGTACAGCAATGTAAACAGTATATAAATAATTAAATCCGGCTGGAAGCATTGCATTGGATACTTATGCGGACTACTCGGATCCATACATTTTTAGGCCTAGTTTAGTAATGAGGTGATGGCTAAAAGCACTATTTTTATACTATTAAAAATTTGAAAATTTTAAAAGTGTTTTCACTCTTTTCTTCATTTATACTATAAAATTACATTCATTGCAACCGCCACCGAAAAAGTATATATGTAATGTTTTTAAATTTTTCAAGTCTTTCATAATATAAAAATAGTGCCTTTAGCTACCATCTTTATCAAATTAGACCTTAATAATTTTATTTACTGGTCAGAATTTGACCCAAATTGTAAGGACTAAAAATATAATAATCCTTAGGCTAAGTTACAGAAACCCACTTATAAATACTCGTTTTTTTATTTTTTCTCTCTAACTTTCAAAAACCTATATTTTACTTCCTCAACATTTCAAGTTGTTGTATTTAGGCCCCTCCGTCAGGGTTCTATTACTATTCCGTCCATTTTTATAATTTATATCGAAAATACTCTTCAAAATGACAGAAATATATTAAAAAATTATTTTTTTACTTATAGAAGAAATAAGGGTAATTTGGTCATTTTGTTATCTCAATTAACACCGTACCTCCCCTGAAAATATTTTTGAAATTTTAAAAGAGCAAAGTGTAAGTTTTTGAAAGTCAGAGGAGTAAAAGTAAAAAAAAAAATGAATATTTAATTAGAGGAGAATTTTCTGTAATTTAACGTAATCCTTATTATAATTACCAACAAGCAAAATTCTACGTCCGGTCCATTAGACCAAGTTCACTCAATATATAATTCCTCAAGTATATACAACGTATAAGGTGAAGGTACGTACATATATACAGTATAGAGTACGTAGAGAGAGAGAGAGAGAGAGAGAGAGAGAGAGAGAGAGTACATCGGGGTATGAGTGTATTCCAAGACACAATGATTACGTCGTTTTGGCTAGCCACAGCGAGGAGGCGTGGTGTGGGAAAAGCAAAGGCGGAGGGGGCACAACGTGGTGGGAGCAACCCCTTGACCGACGTGGACCTCCCTCTCTCTCTCTCTCTCTCTCTCTCTCTCTCTCTCGCTCTAGTTATCACTTGCGCAATCTCTCTCTCTCTCTTTTACTCTCTCTCTAAATAAAATCTTATAATCTTGGGCTTCTCTTTTTCATCTTATCAGTCTTGGTCGGTTCCATTTCTACACCGCCCCCCCAACCCCATGCGCCCTTTCCCCTTCCACACCCCTCCTCTCTCTTCCCCCCCTCTCCTGTTATAATTATCAATACACCTACAGAACCATATTTAATTTATAGTACCGGGAATCGGAGAGAGAGAAAGAGAAAAGGTGTGTAGCATCGCGTAGGAGTAAAGTTACAGCCCCAGAAGCAGCAGCAGCAGCAGCAGCAGCAGCAGCAGCAAAAGAAGAGAGAGAGAGAGAGAGAGAGAGAGAGAGAGATATGTATACAGGATTGCATGTGTAGTTTGTTTGTGTATCGATCTCTCGCTATATGCGTATAATAATGTTACTCTTTCTCTCCGAAAGGATTAAAAGGCGTTGATTGCCCTTTTGGAAAGGTATATTATTATTGTCGCATGCCGCACTCTCTATGATCTCCATGCCTATAGAAAGGGAGGGGGAGCGAAGAGCGATTTAGTAGTTTGAGTGTGAAAGAGATATTCTAGCTAGCTAGAGATCATGGGGAACAACGGGGATCCTTCCTCTTCCACTTCCCATGATCACCACCACCATTTCCAATCCTACCACCAAGAAGAAGATCATGAGCAGCTATTACTACAACAACATCAGCAACAACAACAACAGCAGCAGCAGTTTACTGCCGCTGCTCTTGACTCCGCAAATAACGATACCAACACAATTACCGGACACGGCGGCGGCGTAGAAGGCGGCGGTGGCGGTGGCGGTGGCGGTGGCGTAGAAGGCGAAGGGTTCGCGTGGCCGATTCCTTCTATGCATCATCATCATCATCATCATCATCATCATCAAATAAGTCCTTTCCAAAATCCGTTATTCCATTCAGTACTCCCACCGCTACCGCCTCCGCCTCCTCCTCCTCCGCCTCCGCTGCCCCCTACGTTCTACGGAGACCTCTACGCAAGAAGGGCCTCCGCCGCCTTACAATTCGCTTACGACGGCGGCGGCGGCGGCATCGGATCGTCGTCATCGGATCCTTTCGGACTAGCCGGGCTCTACATGGGACCGGAGGCGCTGGTCCGTGCGGGGGGGTTGGTGTCGTCGTCGTCGTCGCCGTTCAACATCGGGCTCCATCGGGAGCTGGGGAAGATGACGGCGCAGGAGATCATGGACGCCAAGGCCCTGGCCGCTTCCAAGAGCCACAGCGAGGCCGAGCGGCGGCGGCGCGAGCGAATCAACGCCCACCTCGCCAAGCTGCGCAGCCTCCTCCCCAGCACCACCAAAGTAAGCGCACATATATATACACAAACGCACAATTAAATCTGATCATTTTGATCGCCACCATTCTCAATATATACACAAGCTAGAGATAAAGATGTAGTAATTCATAATAAAATAAGATCGGATTAAGCATTGCTCTATCCAATATTACTTAGATTTCCAAAGAGTAGGGAGCTAGCTAGCCAGAGACATGATGTACATACACTAGGTATGCTATAGCTAGAGAGAGAGAGAGAGAGAGAGAGAGAGAGAGAGAGAGAGAGAGAGAGAGAGAGAGAGAGAGAGAGAGAGAGAGAGGGACAAAAGGGTAGAGAGGAGCCGCCTAGTTGACATGAAAAAGAGGAACCAGGGGGGAGGGAGGAGGCAGTGGAGCAAAAAGCTTACACAGAAGATGCTGTTGCCGGAGCACAGTAATCCTAAGAAAGACAAACACGCGCACTAGTGTCAGAACAGAAAAAAAGGAGAAAAAAAAAAAAAAAAAAAAAAAAAAAAAAGGCCACCCACTACTCCCAATATATATCCTTCTCCTCCTCCTCCTACTTAACCACCCCACACATTTACCCACACATACACAAAAATTCCATCCCCACATCTGCAAGCGTGCATGCTTAAAGCCCCCCCCTTCTCTCTCTCTCTCTCTCTCTCTCTATATATAATTCCACTACTATTAAAAAATGACTGTGAACCAGGCCATGTAGTAGTGATCGTGTTACTAATATATTCTGCTTATGATTACCCGTGTCTGAATCCCACTAGGATGGATCCCTTGTTGCTGCTGTTGCACTGCGTGCTACTTTCGTTGTCATGCTCATATGCATGCTCTTGGTTATTATTATTATTCTGTACTAGATAGAGCTCACCTTTAATTTCTCACTAACCCACTTAGATTTAATTCAATTCTCTTGCATGAATCTGGATGTTTTACATAGACGGACAAGGCGTCGTTGCTTGCGGAGGTGATCCAGCACGTGAAGGAGCTGAAGCGGCAGATGTCGGAGATCGCGGAGGAGAGCGCGCCGCTGCCGACGGAGTCCGACGAGCTGTCGGTCGACGCCGCCAGCGACGAGGAAGGGAAGCTCGTCGTGCGCGCCTCGCTCTGCTGCGACGACCGCTCCGACCTCCTCCCGGACCTCATCAAGACCCTCAAGGCCCTCCGCCTCCGCACCCTCAAGGCCGAGATCACCACCCTCGGCGGCCGCGTCAAGAACGTCCTAGTCGTCACCGGGGACAACAACACCGACAACGACAACGACAACGACAACGACAACGACAACGACAACGACAACTCCGCCTCCGCCGACGACGACCCCCAGCCGTCGACGCCGCAGCAGTCTCTCGCCTCAATTCAAGACGCGCTCCGGGCGGTCATGGAGCACCGCGCAGCCTCGGCCGAAGAGACGACGTCTGCGGGCGGCGGAGTCAAGCGGCAGCGAACGACAAACCTCTCCAGCATACTCGAGCACAGGTCCATCTAAACTACTCACACAAAACACTATCATCATAAGCTCTTATATATATATATATATATATATATATATATATATAGCAACCATATATAAATTGCAATCAACTATGTTCCTTTCTTTTGCCATTTAAGGGTTTGGGCCAATATTTATACTGCTGTGTTGTTGTCTTCGTGTATCTTAACCCAAAGAAGGAATGAGATTTCCTGCAGAGGGAAAGGGATGGGTGGTGCTTAGGTCAAAAGGGGTAGGGGTGGATCTTTTTCGTGAGAAGGGTGGGGTTGGGCATTAAATAGCCTGATGCAGGAGAAAGAGTTGAGTTAATGCAGTGGATATAGGTGTTTATATATATATATAGTACCCTTTCTTGGCTCTGAGGGGTTTGTGCAGCGTGTTGCAGTGGTTTCTTCTCCCCCCGTGGTCGGTTTTGTTGTTTAGTATATGGAAGGGAAGTGGTGCGTCATGCGACGTACGTCCATGGCCGTGCATGACGCGAAGCCCTAGGCATGCACTTCTCTCTCTGTACATCTCTCTCTCTCTCTCTCTCTCTCATCTTTTGTGAGCATGCAACTGGTGGGTGTACTTGGCACTTTGCTTCTATTACGAAGGTCTAGTTTCTAAATAAAGTGGCAAATACATTTGTTTTGATATTTTAGACATACAGTAAGTTAAGAATTTGGAAGCACTTCAAAGCTATATATCATCTTCCAACACTACAAGATAGTTGCAACGAGGAGAAACATCTAGCAAGGCTTCAATTCTCTGTACTTAGTGGTTTTAATTATCATTTTATAGCGTGGAAGTGAGTTCTAAAGAGCTTATAAATTTTGTGGTCCTATAACACATCAAGGTAAAAACGTATGGAACTTATCAGAACTATGGATCGATCATTTGGATTTGGCTACTCCCGACCTTTCACATTATTTGATTTTAGTTAATCAATAGTACTTTGACTTCAAATTTTAAGCTAATTACTTATTTAATAAACTTATAGTTATGAGAATTGTATGGAATATACCAACTAAATTTTGTAAAGATAATGATGACTTCAAATTTTGAAGTCCAAATGCCGTTAACTGACTCAAATCAAACAAATTGAAAGATTATGTAGTAAAATTAAAATTTAAAGATTGGGTAGCCAAATCCGGATGGTACATTGTTTAGGTATGTTTATACATTTTTACCAAACATCAAAGTGCGTTTGACTAACCTCATTCCTAAACTAGGCCTAAGTGCATGTTTGCCTTTACTGGCCCTACTTCAATTTATGCTTTCAGTTATAATCATCTATAATAAACCGTTTGGCATAACTAAGAAAAAATTTTGTTGCATGTAGCGAAAAATGGAATAAACATGCGAGTTTTGAAGTTGTATTTCAGATTTAAAGCTTCTAGTTTTACTTTGGAAAAAAGTTATTGGATGGATTCAATGTGCTGCTGGTTTACCAAATTATGCTATTCAATAATTAATACTTATTAAATAATACTATATCCTACGACAGAGCCAAACAGTATTTGAGACTTGGCAGGCATTTCTGATCTCTTGGAATAGCAAGAGAATCTTCTAAAATTATCAAACATAAAATTTTGAGGAGTGCTGCGTTATATTTGCATGGTTTTAATTTCTTTCATTGTTATATTATATATGCTATCCTTTTAATTGATTGAATATCTTCATGTGGAACATGTATCCTTTGCTGGGACTTTGAAGAATTAGTTTTATGTAAGTTGTTATCTCTACCTGGGAAATAGGATACTCTAATGTGGAAATAGCTGCTGATCAAGGATGCAAAACTCTTGGATATATATATATATATATATATATATATATATATTAATGGCATTGCGTGCTATATATCATGTAATAGAATGCCTGTATTTTTGTTGCTATTGAATTTAATTTTCAGGAATTAAGTTAACTTTTGCTACTCGTGTGTACTTTTCTTGTTTCGTATTTTATGATCTTTGATGATGTAGTTTTGACACTATCATCTATTACATTTTTCGGCATATTAATAGTGACATATTGTAACGTACTTTGTTTTCTTAGATCTCTATATAGTACCATAGTATTTAGTTGTTTGATTTAAATGCACAACTAGGGTTCAAGTCAATCTAAACATCCTAATAGAATATCATGGTTTTGTGAAATAAAAGTGTTGATGCTAGCTTGCTCGCATGAAAAGTTTCTCATCTTACTACTAGCTAGTTGTTTAATTTCTGGGTTAATGAAATTAAAGCCAATTAATGCTTGCTTTTCTTATCTTACTAGCTATAGTAGTTGTTTAGATGGTGAATAAAAGCCTTAAATAATTATGTGATCCCTTTTAGATCTTTTACCATAAGAAATAGATATCTTAATGATACACTAAGATCTCAACAATTTTTCCACTGCAAAGTTGATGAAAAGGGAAATATGAGGTAAGCAGAAATTGCATAGGAGACAAAAAGTAAGAGTCCAAAGGTGCTAACAAGCACAGGTGTAGAGTGTAGCTTAGGATCGAGTACAAGTTTATGGCTTATAGGAGAAACAAGAAATTGTTGAAACATTTGTTTGAAAAATAAATAAATAAGAAAAGATGGTCTAAAAGTGAGCAGAAGCAAAGTTGTAGCAGAACTCTGTCAAGTGGTGTGGCAGGTCCACTTATCCTTTTTGTGTACGCACGAGGATTAATTTTTGAAGTCTACAAACAGCACTCCTTGATTGTTATTGTTTGACTGCTATGATGAGAACATTTATGATCACGGAAGATAAACTCTTTTCTGCTGATTTCAAGAAATTAAACTCCATAAACATAACTATCTATGTATCTAGTTGTTGATTATAAAAGACAAATAGCTCGCACTACATTATTGTTTACATGATATCAAAGAAGCAGTTTGTTTCCTGTCATGCAACAAAATTCAGGTCTTGGACAACCATCTGAAAATGATTTTAATAAGCTTGGAGTTGTTGGTGAAGATGATTCTGAAGCTAGCATTACAAGAAAAGGCGGTCGTAGAAGTGATTTTTAGTTATCGTAAAGGCGGTTTAAATCGCCACTTAGATTCACAGAGACAGTTACAACAACCGCCTCTAGACCGCCGACGTACCCACCACCTCTAAATGTTTAGGCGGTTTGATCGATCGTCGAGGGTGCTTAGAGGCGGTATGTAGAGGCAGTTTTGACCACCCCAATATGTTTGTTTAATTATTTTAAATATTTTTTACGCATGATCTGGTAATAATATTAAGACGGTTAAAACCGCCTTTACAAATTTTATTTTGTAGAGGCAGTTTAAAGAGCCTCTATAAATATTATTGTGAAGAGGCTATTTCAACCACCTCTACATAATAAAACTTTCGATTAAAATATTTATTTTGGCCTACATTAATTATGAGCAAAAAATTATAAATTTATTGACAATCATATTACCTTAAATACTAATGTAAATCACATATTATATTTAATTTCTCAACAAAAAGTAAGACAATCATAATGGCAATTTAACATTTAATTCAAAAAATATACTAGCAACACAAGAAGTAAAACAATTCTCAATAAGAAGTAAATCTAATATTATATTTCTCAACAAAAAGCAAGACAATCATAATGGCAATTTAACATTTAATCCAAAAAATATACTAGCAACACAAGAAGTAAAATAATTCTCAATAAGAAGCAAACCAATTCTTTAACATATGATCCAAACGCAATCTCATTCAATATCTACCATAAATAGCAGCAACATGTACACTAAATAAAAGAATGTTTAAATAGTTTCAAAGATAGTCGACAATTGAGTTTTCAATGATTTATAAAAAATTAAATAGTTCTATGGTTTCCTACAGTTGTAGGCTCATGGCTTGCATGATTGATGATTTAGAGAAAATGCGTCAATTGGATTAATATTGCCACAACAAACTAAAAAAGTATCAAACAATATAAAAATTGTTAATTATACTAAAATTCAAAACTTTTCAAAATATTATAAGTATAGTAATAACTTCTATCAAATTGGTATACTTAAGAATTGAAAAATCTATTTGATAATGGTGTTTTTTGTAATATACTATATTGAACTTCAATTTACTATACTGAACCTTACCAAATAGGATAAAATACAGATGAAACGGGCGCCAACATGATTTGGATGTGTTTGGATGGCTAAAAGATAGCATGAGGCCAAGTTTGTATGAAAGTGGATCGATAAAAGGTTTAGGAAACAAGTTTCTAAAAACTGAGACTTCACAGTTCGGACCTTGATGGGGAAGTCCGGATCTTAAAGTTTCTGAAATATTATTGTCCAGACCTTGCAGAGGAAGTCCGGACCCAAAGCCGTTTTCATGCAGGATAATATTCGAGATCCGGATCTTGGGAAGAAAGTCCGGACCTTGGAAGAGAAGTCCGGACCTTGGCTGCGTTATTACCTTGATGGACGTTCGGGATCCAGACTTCCATGGGAAAGTCCAGACCTTCTGCGACTAAAGCAGCTTTTGAGAGAGAGATGTCTTATATATAACATTTTGGTTGGGTTGAAGGATTTATGTGCAATTATTACAACTTCTTTTTATATAGGGGAACCCCGCAAGTTGGAAAGCCCCAACCTAAGCCCTAATCCCCTCTCCCCTCACTTTCTTTTACTCTCTTCTTCCTCTCCAACCCATAATTATTAGGTTTATCCAGCAAAAATAAAAAGTCATCTTGCATTACTATTAGGTTGTATTATACTAATAATCTAGCACAAACTACAACTGTGATGCTTTGACCCAATGAAGTGAAGGGACCGGCCGAGGGGTTATCGAGCACACCTCAGACCCACACAGCACACAATCGCTGCGGAAACAGGATATTTTGTAGATAAAAATAGACGAGAACGACCGTAGAAAACAAACACGAGGATAACAGAGCAATAAAATGAACAGGAGAATAGAAGAACACAAGATTTACGTGGTTTGGCCAACGGTGAGTCAAACTACGTTCACGGGCAAGATCATCTCAATGCGTTTTTCGATTAATTCACGACACAAAAGTATAAGGAGTAAGATTGGATTACAAAAAATTTTCTCTCTTAGGAGCTCTTCATGTTTTCCTCTTAACTAGGGTGCCTATAATTATAATGAAGCTTTTATCTCTAAAAGATTAATTACAATAGTTTATATAACCTAAAGCCTCAATTTTAGTAGGAAATGCTCTTCGCTATCCATTAGAGTCTCCAATTCACTTTTGGCCGTTGATTTCCTCTTAAATATCCTCTTTAAAGTATCCTTGGACCATCCTAATAATTAGGAACATGATTAAATCAAATTGGAATCAAATCCAACATATTCAGTTCATCGCGGAACTGAATACAGGTACTCAAATTGAGTATTGATACACAGTACAGAAGTTGATTTTCAAGCTTCTGGTATTGAGGAACTCTAAGGTACTCCAGGTTCTTAGGAACTCTAAGAAACTTTTGAATTATCCTTTAGTACCGGTACTCAAACTTCAAGTTCCGATACCCAACATCCAGAAACCTTAAATCTTCGACTTTTTCACCGCAATATTGACTCGGAACATGGCTTCATATAATCTAACAATTCTCCTACTTGAAGACATATGTCGAACTCTATAAAACACCAAATTGGAAGTCTTGCCAAACTCCCACTCTCCTCACGTAACTCCAAGATTAAGAGAAATTATGCTCCAATTGAACTCTCGAGTCACCGGCTTCATCAAAATATCCGCTGAATTTGCATCGGTATTAACCTTAGCGAGATAAGACTCTCATCCACCAGATCTCTTACAAAGTGATAGTGAATATCAACGTGCTTTGTTTAAGATTGAAACGCCAGATTTTTCGCCAAGTGTATTGCAATTTGACTATCATAATTCACTCCCAAAGATAACTTAACCATATCTTGTTTCACTTGCAATTCTTCTAGAAGTCTTTTTAACCAAATAACCTAATTACAAGTATGTGCCACCGCTATGTACTCCGCCTCCGTCGTCGACAAAGCAACCACCGATTGAAGTTTCGACTCCCAGGTAATAGCACCACCGCCCATGGAAAAAACATAACTCATGTAAGACTTTCATCTGTCTCTATCTCCTGTGAAATTTGAATCTGCATATCCGATGCACTCCAAACCCGTAGAACCATAATAGAGTGAGAAATCCGCAGTGCCCCTCAAATTTTTTAGAATTTATTTCACTGCATTCTAATGTTCACAACCCAAATTTACCATCACTGCTCCCACTGCTTGAACAATGTCGGATTTCGTGCACACCATGGCAAATATAAGGCTCCCTAATGTCAATGAATATGGTAACTGGGCCATGTCGGCCTTTTTCGCTTTCATGCTTGGTGATTGCTCGACCGACAACTTTAAATGAATCGAAAATAGAGTAAAAATTGATTTTCTGTTCTGCATATTGAAGCGCCGCAGAACCTTCTCCATATAACTTTTTTGTGAAAGTCAAACCTTCCTATTCCTTTTCTTTCATAGCACCTTCATTCCGAGTATTTGGTTCACAGCTCCTAAGTCCTTCATATCAAACTCCCCAACCAACTGAGTCTTCAGAATAAATATTCGGCTCTTGCTATTCCCCACGACCACCATGTCGTCGATATACAATAGCAAAATACAGAAGCTCCCATCATCATATCCCTAGAACTATGAATGATGACTATATCAACTATTCTGATATTTAAATTCGATATAGATGAAATTGTATAAGCAAATTTCTTTTTATTTCCTTAGACCGTGCAAAGCAAGAATTTGTCGATATTTACAATTTAATCTTCTTGTTACTGGATGCTCCATAGGAATAAATCGCTATTCTTTTCTTCTACAAAATTTATTTCAAAAATCTATTTTTCAATATTTGATTTCAAAATCAGATATTGTTTTGTTCTTCCACCAGTGCAATAGAGAATGAATGCGAGAAAAGGAATTTCACTTCCAGTCTACCATTATTTAATATTTAGTTTTGTGGCAAGAAAAAATAGGTTTGCCATAACCTTCTTGTCTTTCTCTTCAAATTGCTTTTTCGTCATCCCTTCCGGCTTATTCTTCTTTTCTTGTAGGGTGATCTCACAAGCACCCTTAATCAATACTGCTTGCATCTTCAATTTTCACAATATAAAATTTGTTCTATCAAACTGAGGAATCTCATACTTCATCGTTGTAACCTTTTCCACCATCGTTTCACCGTCAACGAACTACGAAGAACCAAATGCTTTGATACCAATTGAAGGGACCGATCAAGGGGTTACTGAGCGCACCTCAAACCCACACAGCATATGAGCACAGCAGAAATAGAATCTTTCGTAGATGAAAATAGATGAGAATGATTGTAAAAAACACGAGGATACCAAAGCAATAAAATGAATACATAGTTCGGCAAACAGTGAGTCAACCCACGTCCACGGGCAAGACCACCTCAATGTGTTCTTCGATTAATCCATGACACAAAAGTCCAAGGAGTAAGATTAGATTACAAGAAACTCTCTCTTTAGAGCTTCCCATGTTTTCCTCTCAACTAAGGTGTCTACACAAGCTCTTATTTCTACAAGATTAATTACAAGAGTTTATATAACCCTAAAACCCCAATTATAGTGGGAAATGCTCTCCACCGTCCATTCGAGTCTCCGATTTATTTTTAGCTATTGATCTCCTTTTAAGAATCCTCTTTAAAGTGTTTCTGGACCATTCCTAATTTTTATGAACAAGATTAGATCAAATTAAAATTAAATTCAACATATTCCGCCCGTCTCGAAATTCAGTACCGGTACTCAACATGGAGTACCGGTATTGACAGTACAAAAATAGAGTTTTTTAAGATTCGGGTTTTAAGGAACTCTGAGGAACTGCTAAGGTACTCCAAGTTTTGAGGAACTCCTAAAATACTCTTCAGTACCGGTACTCAAACTTCAAGTTGTGCCGCCATAAACGGCCCGACCCGCCGCAAATATTTCTCTAGCAAATGGTCATTGATGGTACAGATCAAACTTATTTACATCTTGTTTTGAAATCAGGATTGTAAGTTCATGACTTCTAGCAGACTCAAGAATCTGCTGTTAATTACCCCACACTTTCAGTGTTAAGGAAACATCGATTAAGAGACCGAATATAAATACTGATAATGAGAAAGGCCAAAGCATAAAGATAAAATTTTATTAATATAATTCGTTATGTGCATGGCTTAAGCAGGGGCATACCCCCACTGTACATGAATTTTGTAACAACTAAAATGCTTAGTTTATAGACTTGGCAGTCGATCGGAATCGGGTTGCTCAGTTTAATGACATGGTGGTCGGTCGAAATTGATTTGTTCAGTTTAACGACTTGACGGTCAAGAATGAGTTTGGTTTGATTTGCTCGGTTTAGCGACTTGGTGGTCAAATTGAGATTAATTCGCTCTGTTTAACGCCTTGGCGGTCAAGTTGAGTTAAGTTTCATTTGATTTGCTCAGTTTAATGACTTGGCGGTCAAATTAAGATTAATTCGCTCAGTTTAACGACTTGGCTGTCATGTTGAGTAGAATTTGATTTTGGTTGCTCAGTTTAACGACTTGGCGGTCAAATTAAGTAGAGTTTGATTTTGGTTTGCTCAGTTTACCGATTTGGCGATCAATTGTTCAGTTTAACGACTTGACGGTCATTTATTTTCGGCTTGTGCCAATTAAGTTGACTTAGCCTGTTAAGTTAAATTTAGCTCGGTTTGAACCATTGTTCTGTTTTTGGTTCGGGCAGAGCTAGTTTACTTAATTTGGATTATTCCGATTGGGTTCAGATTTGAACCCGTTATATTCGATTTGAGTTTAGCCACCTTAGGCTTGTTTGGCCCCTTTTTTTACTTGGTTTGGGTCAAACCACTATACTTTGGTTCAGGACCCGTTGAGATTTGATTTAGATCGAACCATTATAACTTGGTTCAAGGCCCTCCATATATGGTCCATGTGAGTCTATGATGAGCACTCATTATGGCGGAAGGCTATCTTTAGTTCATGAAATTGGCTCATGATGAAAATTCATTTTCGGTTCATGAAGTTAATTCATGTTGGAACCCCATTATGAAAGCCCATTTTCGGTTCATGAAATTAGTTCATGATAAAAGCCCATGATGAAAGCCCGATTTTTGGTTCATGAAATTAGTTCATGATAGAAGCCCATGATGAAAACCTATTTTTTTATTTAAATAAATTTGATTTGGGTTGGAGGCATTTGGGCGATATGGGTTTGGTAGCTCTGGGCCGGCCTTATGCTCTTGGGGTTTGATGGTTTGATAAGCTGGGTTTTATTTATGGACTAGATTGTGTTGGGTTTTGTTGTGAATTTTGGATTTTATTTATGAACTGAAATAGATTTTTTTGCATTTTATTTATGAACTGAAATGGATTATGGGTTTTATAGATTTTGGGCCCGAATTTGCGTGTAGACTGGATTAGGAGGATTTATTTATATGTGGACTGAATTTTAGGTCTGAATCTGATTCTAGGCTTTATTAGCATGTGGGCTGAATTTGGAGCCCTTATGTAGAGTGGACTCTATTTTTATGTGGGTTGGGTTCTGTGCCCATATGTAGACTGGGCCTACATTTGCATGCGGGCTGGATTCAAGGCCCGTATGTAAACTGAGCCTGCACTTGAATATGGGCTGGATTTAGGGCCCTTATGCAGACTAGGCCTGCACTTGCATATGTGCTGGATATTGGTTCTGGGCTGGATTGGGTTTAGTTTTATTTGTAGACTGAATATGGGTTGAGTCTATGAGTTTTGGGCCTGTTGTTTGTAGGCTGGATTTTGATTAAGTTCACCATTACATAAATTAGTTAACTCCAAACCTCTATTTTTTCTTTGTTTTTTATGTCGAGTTTGGTTCGAATTGATTTGGTTCGGTTCGGATTGAAATCTATGTTAAATTCATGGACCATTTTATCTTGCACTTATAGAGCATCGCTTATACAACCCATCCCAAGAAATGAGGTTCGATTAAGTCGAATTATGCCTATCGCGAAGATGGCAATTCGATCAAACGAGTGCCTATCACGAAGATAGCAATTTGGTCAAGTCGAATCGTGCTTATCACGAAGATGACAATTTGGTCAAGTCGAACCGTGCCTATCACGAAGATGGCAATTTGGTTGAGCCGGATCATGCCTATCACGAATACGGCATATGGTTCGAAAAATGGCAAATTAAAGTAACATTCATTTTTTATTTTTATTATTCATTATTTTTTTATTTTATTACATTTTGTCCAAATACGCGGATTTGATCGTGTCGAGCTTATTGCGAAGATAGCCGCTCGATCAACCCAATGAAAAATGGTTTGATTTGAATTGCTGATTTTGACCATGTCGAGCCTATCGCGAAGATGGCCGCTCAGTATAGGGGTTAGCGATGCATACGCACAGTGAAAGTAGCGATTTAATGTCGAATTTGATCGGTCAAGTCTATCCCGAAGATGGTCGTTTTGATCAAACCGACAAAAAAATCGCATTTACACCGTTTGTATGCATGTTTTACCCTTAATTCGTTGTTGTGGAAGTCGCCGTGATTGTCGCCATCGCCGTCGCCCTAGAAGAACAAGCGGCCCGTAGCTCCTCGGCTTCTCCTTTTTCTTTCTTAAAAAAAAAAAAAAAAAAAAAAAAAAAAAAAAAAAAAAAAAAAAAAAAAAGACGGATGGGGGGAGGGGTGAGGGGGGAGGGGTGTGCGTACCCCATCCCTCTGTTTGATGCCCCCTTCTGTACACGTTCCAGAGAGAAAGAGTATAAAGGAAAAAACAAAAAAAAACTTTCCCTTTTTTTTCTTTTCACCTTTTTTGTTGAGTTCTTCTTCCTCCTCTTTTTTTTTTCTCTCTTTTTTTCTTCTTCTCTTTCAGATTTTTTTTTTTATCTCTCTAACCTTTTTTTTTTTTTACAAGAATCTAATTTATACAAATCCCAATAATTTTTATTTTTTGAAAATTATTCGAAAAGTTTTTAAAAAATGGTAACTTGATATCCTATAAGGCATCCTAATAATAATCAATGGACTCAGGGACGAAGCCAGGATTTAATCAGGAGGGGGGCCAAAATATATACAAATAAAAAATTTAGCAGATAAATAAAATTTTAACTACTCAAACTTTTAATAAAAAATTTAGTAAGTAGATAATTAATGTTAAAAAATATTAAATTTATTTCTTTAATTTACACTTGCTTGCTTGACTTCTAATTATTTTTTTTTTGCATTATTCCATTCAAATGACTTAAGAATTAATTTTACAAAATCTAATAGTAATTTAGTTGGAATTTAATTTTTTTAAATTTTTATTAGTTAAATAGTAACAACCAATGATTAATATCTAACATAGTTATTAAATTTAGCATACTATCTTATTTAGTTAAATAAATTAACTCATAAAAAATAATTAGAAAATTAAGAATATATAAAAAAAATATTTAAAGTTGAAAGGACTTATTTCAAAATACACTATAATTAAGAGGTTCTTAGTATATTTTTACCTATAAACACACAAGAAGAGAGCGAAGTTTATACTAGTACTAAATTTTTTTTATAAGATAGTCCCATATATTATAAAAATTTATAAAAAAATTATAAGTCATTAAAGAATTATAATGTAAATATTGAAAAGTTGAGGGAGGCCATGGCCCCTTTGGATCTCCACATAGCTCCGCCCCTGAATGGACTCTTTCCCCTTTTTTTTCCTTTCCTTTTCTCCTTTTTTTTTTCCTTTTTTTTCTTTCCTTTTTTTTCTTCTTTCTTTCCTTTTTGTTTTTCAACTTTCTCTCTTTCTTTTTGTAGTTCTTTCTCTTTTTTTTTTTTTTAACTCAAACACAAGTTCCGCTACCCAATATTTAGAAACTTTAAACCTTCGACTTTTTCATCGTGATATCGACTTGGAACATGACTTTAGATAATCCAACATAAAGTACAGTAGTGACAAAAATGCAAAATATTTGATTGCTATGAGAGTCGTTAATTTTGTTAAGATGTATGCAGAATTGACAGATGAGGTAAGAGATAAAAATTTGACCCATTAAATGGATGTTGAATTTGGAAATTGAAGAATCCACGACCTTGCGAAATAGTAGAAATCTAGGATTAGCTCTGATACTTTGTTCCCCAAAATATCATTACGATAGAAAAGAGTCAAAGAATATATTTAACATGTGAGACACTAGGATTTGAAATAATTTTATATATAAGATATAACAGGACTAAAACCTCTTAACCCAACTATATTATTTTTGGCAGTGGCTAGGCCTAAGAGATTAAGAGAGTTAAGTGTATTAAGCTAGAGTAGTCCTAGGATGAGTGACCTCCTTGGAAGTGGGGCATCACAATTAGTATCAGAGCCAATTACCAGTCGAAAGTGTGAGCTGAATCTCGACTGAGTCAGGATTATACAGTGGGTAGAGTGAAGTTCTCTGACTGATGATTGTTGTGGTGGACTGCGGCTCCCCACAAGGTCGGCTAAAGCTAGCAAGACTAATCTCACATCACCTGGTATTTCTTAGTGTGCCTGAGCCTGACGGACTAAAACCTCTTAACCCAGATAGAGCATTTTGGACGGTGACTAAGCTTAAGAAATTAAAAGAGTTAAGCATACTAGGGCTAGAGTAGTCCTAAGATGGATGACTCCTGAGAAGTGGGGCGTCACAAAAACAAGTTTTAACAAATCTCAAAATCATCGATCGTCTCTAGCGCAAGTGGCAAAGGGCTTGGTGGTTGATATCCGAGGTCGCGAGTTCGAATCCTAGTTGATTCACATTTCTAGCTGAGTTTATTTCTAAACGAAGCGGTTAGCGTGCTACCTTTCTCTCTCAAAAAAAAACAAAAAACAAAAAACAAATCTCAAAATCAAGTAATTAAGAAAAGTAACTTAAATCAAAACCAGCCAATAAAAATTAACAAGGTGTCGGCAAGTAAATGAGAAAAAAAAAGGTTTGAGGATCTACTTTAAAATTGTGTACAATTTTTTAAACCAAAGTTTAAAGAGTTGTTTACATGAAGAGAAAGTGTGATTTCATTAAGTATCAAATTAGGGGAGGGGAAAAAAAAAATTAAGAAACACAAAAGAGAATCTCCCACTCTCATGAAGCTTCCTCTGAGGAAAGGAATGAATGCACACCAAATGCAAGGAATAGTAATCCACTGGCAAGTGTTACCTAGCATGTTCAAATTAATAAAATATCAGAATTTCAAACGAAGGGTGATTAAATAATGGGTCAAATATTTTTCACTAAAAATTGAAATAAAAATTATGATTTATTACCACTTTCTCAGATATATGAGAAGCCAAGCTCTTCCCTCCAACAACTGCTAATATGGTGCAGAGTGCTTGTCCCCTGAATCCAAATCCAAAGTCACATAAAGAGGAAGAGAATATCTTGTCACATGTTCACATAAATGATAATCAAATATGACATACAAAATTCCTCCAAGAACTACTCCATATGGGTTCTCGTCTGCAGCTAGGCCAATGGTAGCAATCTATACATGTAGAAGTATACGAGAAAAAGATAAATTGCGTTAGAGAAAAAATAAACGATTATTAGAGATCCTCATGCGCTCACTTCATTTTCGATGATAGGGCGTTCGAGTTACTGATCCACACCATAAAGTATGATATAGAGTATCTGATATCTAAGCATGGACTGTCATGAATTTGAAAGCTCTTTTCCAGCACACCAAGTGGCCTGAACGGCTAAAATTGAACAATCTTCAAAGAGTAGCAGATAGTATAGTTCAATTCAATATCTGGGTTACTGATCTTGATCTATTTAGTGTCAATATCAGGGTTACTGATTATGATCTATATAGCGAAACTAGTTCTCTACCAAAAATTTGAACTATTTTTATAACTTGACGCTGCTAAACAAGCAAACATGTACCTCATGCCGACCTGTTTAAGTGATATTTTTTAGACCTTCTGATTACTAGGCAAATGATTTTAAAAAGAAAATGAAATTTGATACTTCAAATACTCTAAGTTATGTTTAACTGTTTGGTTCTTTAATTCCTATCATCAATAATAAAGTGAGAGCACGAAATTCTCTCCGCTTCTACAAGCATAGTAACTCTATCACAAGGATAATTCCCGACATAAGTATGAACTGATAAATTAGTTTGCTAGTATAAGTACCTGGCTCCTATCACCCCACTCACCAAAGAAGGTGATGGAAAAAGCCTGCGCGAAAAAAATTGTTGCGAAGGATATGACACTACAGTTCAAATGAAGAACTTAATACCAATATTTTTCGCATTTAACGAAAGCATTACCTTAAGGAAAATAGGGGAGAAGAAGCGTGTCAAAAATGGTCTCTGCTCTTTTTTCCGATCCTCAGGTTCCTACAAAGAACAACAAATCATGTGGTACTATAAATAAACTTAACTGGATTGCAAAAAGATTCAGGATCTCGTAAATCTCAATTCTAATAGAGTTTTAAGTATGAGAGGCATCTTTGGTTTCTCTTAAACAGGACATTTCCATAAGCTCCAATTGGATGAACGAGATCTTAGGCTTTCCAATACACAAGTCTCCTTTAGTCACCCCATTAATATACTCATAAATTAGAATATTAAAGTGAATTTCCATTGAAAAACACAGAAAAATTCACGTCGATTGAATATGATTGCAAGAAGTTGTCTGTTTCCTAAGATATAAATAATGTTAACTATGTGAATATCAAAAACATCATTCTCTGATAGCTTTAGCTTTTAGAGAACAATGATTGTTTCACATTATTGTACATAATATGAGAGCAGAAGGTCCTAAATTTGTCTCCTACGCATGGACAGAGCTATGTGTAGGCCCAAGGTGGCCATGGCCCCCCTCCACTTTTCAATATTTACTTAATAGTCCTTGGTATTAATTCAGCTCTCCTTTTTGGGCAGCCGTGGCCCTCTAGCTTTTTAGTATTTGCTTAATAGCTCGTGATGCCAGCATAACTCTCTCTCTCTCTCCTTATTTGTATACTCTTTGTATAGGTAAAAATATATTAAGAGTCTCTTACTTATAGAGCATTTTGAAATATGTTTCTCTGCTCTAAATTTTTTGTTAATATTTTTTTACCTTCTAATTATGTTAGGTGAGCTATTTTATTTAACTAAATAAAAAATTACACTAAATTTAATAGCTATGTTAATTTTATTTGCTATTACCGTTAGATTTAGTAAACTTTCCAAGTTATTTTAATTTAATAATATAAATAAAATAATCAGAAGTTAAACATCTAAAAATAAAAAAATAAAGTTCATGTTTTTATATTAATTATTTAATTAATAAATTTTCTTATTAAAATTTTTTAATTAGGTAAAATCTTGTTTATTCTCTAAAGCTTCTATTTAAATATATTTTTGCCCCCCTCAGGATTGAATCCTAGCTCCGTCCCTGCTCCTACGTACCAAGCTACTAACTTTGTTTAATTTTCTCCTTTTTAATTTAAGTTCACGTCTTTTGCCTATCAAAAAATATTGAGTCTAAATGTGACGGAGAGTGTTGAATATACATAGTAAAAACATCATTCTGCTGTTTTTTAAGAGCTTAACAAGAAAAGTGATAATGAAACCTCCATTTCTGGGAACTTTCAGGCAAAAGGATGACTAGCTAGTCCGATTACCTTAGAATCTCCATTACTTTTACCAGATGACACCTTGGAATCAGCATCCTGATAATCCAGGAAAAAAAAGGAAATGAAAAGAAGATTATATGAGGTTCTTGGATATAAGATACTAACAAAGTCAGCACAAAAACAAACAATGCAATTACCAGCTTTTCTTCGACTTCGGCTAACTCATCATCCCTAATAAGAAATGCATGGAAGAGGAAGCAAATAAGTCCAACTAATAATAAGCAAATGAATCTCAAGGGAATGCTTTTGTTCAAACATAAGGTTATGTTTAAAAAAGTAGAAGAGAAAACCACACCCATCTTCTGTCAATCCTTCCCAGAGTGACCATATACCAAACACAAAGAACAAAATGGTTGTTATATGGTGTGTCCACTTGCGAGGAATCTGTCACACGCAAATCAAGTAATTTCAAGGGCATAATGATGAATCGAGGAATAATTAGCACTAAAATGTTCAGAACTATGAAGATGAAAATTATTAGCAAAATAACTTGACGAAATGCCTCAATTTACTAGACTGAAACCAAATAGAAATGTGCTACTTTGACGATGATACTAATCCACCTTGGCCTGAAAAATCCTATGTATCTTATCTCATAAGTTCTTATCTTGACAAACAAGATAACTAATCATAGTGCAGCATGTTGCAGTTTTGTAGTGAAGCGCAAGAATTATGTGAATCTACGACCAGAAGGATAGACATTTTACAAAAGAAATATCAGAACAAACAGAAATAGTGATTTTGCCACTCCAATTAGATTAACAATTTTCTAACTTTACGAATCATCACTTTGTCGTGATTATTTATTTGGCAGTTGTAATTATCAACTTCTGCATGTCACAGTACATAACATGACCGGCAAAAAAATAGATGGCCAATTAATTTTGATGAAAGAATATGCTTCAGCTGACTATTTAGTATGTGAAAATACAAATTCTTCTAATTAACTGTGGAAGACTTTAAGAATGCATCATCCTATATGGAACTTCATACCCGTTATTTTCCATATCTTAAAAATTGTATCAGAATCACTATAGTATTCTGATAATTTTAGGACAAAACACTTAAACTTTAGTATGTCCCAACAGACTGAATTTTCTGCAGACTATACAATTACTAGATCACATTTTCCATCTTGATCTTCAGATTTGAATGGTTTACTTAAAATCATAGCTATGGATTTTTCAATTTGAATTTTTCGTCCAAACTCATGAGTATAACCTAATTTGTCAGACTGTGATGTCACTTCTTCAAGGATGATGAAGAATTCAATCAATTGCGGCATTCTTCAACATCCAAAACAACTCATTAGCAAAGCATTATGTTCAGTTGACAGACAGAACTTTCAAGTTGTAGCAAATTCAACCATATTTCAGACAAACGAATATACAGCTAGAATTCAGAAATGAAATAATATTATCAGAGGCATATAAAAGAAAATTTGAATATCATATGCCTCATGAACTAAGATGACATGACAGTAACGTCAACATGAGCCAAAAAGCAATTTTTCAGGTCTTTGATTTGCTCAGCTACTAGCATACGAAATGCACGATTAAATGGACCGATATAAAGAGACATAATTTGGGTGGTTTCATAAGTACTCAGAGATTGTTTTTATTACATATTAATCCAAGTGTAAAACGATCACGACTTCGTGCTACATGAAATCTGTGCAGCAATGAAATCTACTACTCTTAGGCCCAGTATGTAATGTGGTGGCTAAAAACATCATTTTTAAACTAAAGAAAGCCCAAAATATTCAGAAGCGCTTACAATCTTCCCTCAAATGCTATAAAATTGCAATTGCAATGCCACAAGTGAAGCTGTAGCCACATCGATTCTTCTCTGGTGGCAGTTGCAACAACAATCTTATAGTATTAAAGAACGAAAGATTGAAAAAATAATTTAAAGCAAAAAAGTGCTTTAGTACAAGAAAGGTTTTTTTTTTTTTTTCCTTCAATGCAAGAAAAAAAAAATGGACACTTTATGCTGGTTTACAATATATAACGGAGCTTATTTTTTTCTCACCTTTCCTAATTACACATGCATCATTTTGAAATACTCAACCAGTAACAAGTGAGCCGACCGAAATTCTTGTTTCATAATCAACTAACCATAGTAAATGATCTAGTATTCTATATAATTATATTAGTATTCTACTTACCAGATTTGGTGTAGCCCAGCCAAGAAAAGAAGAAAGTATAGTCATCATCTGTAATTTCACATAAATAAAATCAGCAAGGAAAGAAAGAACATATATGAAAAGAAACCATATGCACATAAGATTCATTTAAGAGGCAGAGGAACTCACAAACAGTGATGCTAAACAACCCGACAAAACGAGGCCCCTTGGATGACGCATTGCCAAGATCTTTAAAAATGCATAGCAGATTCAGGAAAACAACAGAGATGTACATGTAATGAAAGAAGAGAAAGAAAGGAAACGGATTTTAGTATATCATACGAATAATGAAGAACAAAATCGGATCCAACATTACTGAAAAATTTTCTTTGCTTTTATGGGCTACTTTGTAACAACATTTTAAAGTAAAGGAGCTGGTTAGTACAAGGTTACTGCAATAACAAAAGAAGGGCTAACAAAATATTTCAAAGAAAATAACGATCAGCATATAGGTTATGTTATTGCTTCACTTCAGTTTGGTTCAAAGAAAACACACTTGTCACTCAATTTAGTTCACAATACGGTAAGTCATTGTCAAATATGTGTTGGATGTGTCCCACGTGATTTTTTCAAGGCGATCCATAAGGATACAGTCGATCCAACGGTTGAGATGTATCTGGGCACGTTCTTGATGGACAGACGTGATTAAAACATCCTTATATGAGGTTTTACATATATATATATATAACATAACGGGAGTTTCTGTCTAACCCTAATCCTATAATTTTTCTGTTACGGCTCCACTCCCGGGGATAAGAAAATAGACTGAAAACATCCTGCCTTTTTGCAGATCGTGAATGAGGACGAATCGCAAGAAAGAACTGCCGTCTAATCTATTTTGAAAATCAAAAATCATGACAGAATGTACGATTTTAATATTAATATATGGCCTAACAATATGTGCTTCACAACTTTGCTAATGCCACTAGCTTATAGAGCAACTTTGTCATAAGCTTTTCCAAGTTCAGAAAAACTATCTACAAGTCTTATATATGAATTTAAATCTCCGGACCTTTCTGAGACACACATTAATGTTTTGTCCGGAATCAGAAGATTAATTTCTTAAGCCCTCATCTTAATTTACAAGAGGTTTGGCATTTTTTTTTCTCCCAGGGTTAATTGCATACAGCTCCCTGTAAACATATCGAATAGCAAATATATCGCTACAAAGTTCAACTTTTCATATTTATTCCTGCAAAAGTCCTAACGTTTTCAAATATACCCCTGCTGTTAGGATCCGTTAGAAAAATATAATTAACCATAGGTAAAATACTCAACCCTGGTTAGTGAATGAGGTAAATTGACCTTTTTACCCCTCTTATATTATTTATGATGGTAGAAAGGAAGAAGATGACCGTTGAAAATTTTTTAGAGAATATTTTTACATAATTCTAACAGTTGGGGCTTTCGGAGGGACATATTTGTGATGGCAAAAATGTCATTTCACTTATCTTATGTTAAAAAATAAATAATGCTATAAAGGTAACAAATCAGAGGGGCAAATATGAATATCACTAGACTTTTGCAGGAATAAATATGAAAAATTAAATTTTGTAGAGATATATTTGCTATTCGATACATTTATAGGGAGCTGTATTAAATTAACCTTTTCTCCTATGAACATAAGGATGTTGCACGGATATAATAAAAGGATGTACCGAGTGCAACATTAATTTCTTAAATCCATAAAAGTCTAAACAGTAAAATCGAAGTTTCGAAATGTTAGATACTCGTTTCCAAATGAGTCAAATTAAATTTAGTTCCATATATATAATTTTTTTTTACATCAAGAAAAGAACCTCTCTTTAAAAATGCCACTTCCATTTACTACTGAAATGGAAAAAGCAAAACAATAAACGAGAATTACCGCAGCGGCGAAGAACGTATTGTCTCCAATCTCGGACAACAGGTTCATCATCAGCGACTTGGTGAATCCCTGTTTGATTAATTTATCTTCACTAAAAATCAAGACCCACAAAGCTTTTTATGCATAAGGAATCTATCCAAAAGAGAACTAAGGAGAGATTCTAAAAGACACCTGAAGAAGAGAGAGACCCATTTGTTGCTGTTGCTGTTGCTGTTGCTTTTGCTGTAGTTGTTGTTGCAGGAGGAGGCGGGGAAGAAGGAGAGAAAGAGGGGGGATGAAGGTTGTATTGGAAGTGCAGCAGGTCAACTTTGTAATTAAATGTCTACTATAAAATTGAGCTACAGAGCCCCTGAACTTCTACTCAAGTTTTCACTTTTTCAAGACACAAACCCATGAAAATAATTTTTCAAGCCCAAAAATAATTTTTGGTACTTTTTTTTTTTTTACTGTAATTCAATCACAACTTAGATTCTAAAATATTTGACATTTTTGCATAAAAAATTCCATTAAGTTTGGGTTTTTGCAAAATTGGGTCGCCTTTTTCGATTTTTCAGATTCGGTTCGGATTTTTAACAAACCGACCAAAATATCCTTCTTATTTTTTCTCTCTCCTCTATTTTTTTTCTCTCGTTCTTTTTTCTCTCTCTCCGAAGAAGGCAATGGAGGCGGAGGCGGAAACAGCCCGCCTCTTCCCCGCACGCCCTCGCCCTCGCCCGTGCACCCCTGACTACAACGCCTTCTCTTCCTCCGCCTTCGACCTCCACAACAAATTTTGCACCGCCAAACCCACTTCTGGAAACCCGCCGTCCCCACCGCCGCCGCCGACGACGAAGAGGAAGCACTTCTCGGCGTCTTAGAGGGCGGCGGCGAGCGCGGCCTCGACGGTGTCGGAGGCGAGGAGAACGAGGGGTGCACGGGAGCATCTCTGGATAAACACTTTTATTTGTTTAAAATAAAAAGAATAAATTAAAGACCAAAAACTAGAGAATAATAAAGAAAACTAGAAAATAAGAAAGAAGATGATGAAATTATACTGTTTTAAATGAACGTTATACTATTTTGGACATAAATTGCACTATTTGAAATGTAAACTGCACTCTTTAAACGAAAGTTGCACTCTTTGAAAGATATTTGTATTGTTTCTTCTCTTATTGCACTATTTGAGATGCAAACTCCATCCTTAAGATAAAAAATTACACTATTAGGGAGATATTTACACTGTTTCTCTTAGAAATAGTGTAATTTTTATTTAAAAAGTTATATTATGAAAAGAAAAGAAAGTAAACAAACGGATCGGCCCGATACTTTAGCTCAGTCATAAATGGACTGGGCAATACCGGGCAACGCCTGGCCTTGTGGCTCGGCACGGCTCGTATTTGAATGCGGACCGGGCCGTATCGGGTCACGGGCCAAGAGGCTCCGGCCCACCACGGCCTGCACAATAGTGCAGGCCGTGTCGGGCTGGGCTGCGGGTTGGCTGGGTATGGGCCTAGCACGGCTTGCAACCGTGCCGAGGTACCCCTACCTCTATGACAATAATGTTGCATAAATTTAAAAAAAAAAAAATCAATTGCTAGAAGTTGATAACTTATATGTTCAATAACCCGTCCAAATCTACAAGCTTAAGTTTTAGCGTTTTACGGATTTCGATAAAAATGTCACAGCTTTAGACCATTTAAATGTTGACTTCGAGTAGTGCCAAATTAATCTCTTCTAATAATTAGTATCAAAGTACATGTCATAACGATTTTAAACTACATTAAATAGTGTAGCGCAAAAAATGGGACGACTTGTGAACATGGCTAGCTCATAAAGAGTGATACTGTAACGCAATATAAAAGGAGTAAAATCCATCCTTAGCCTTTCTCTAACAAAAAAAATTATCAATCTAGTCTTCTTATTAAAAAAAGAAAAAAAAAGATTCTACTTAGCTTTCTTTTGCTTAATAGGAGAGAGAAATTACTAAAAAGAAATTTTAATTGTGATCCCTCCTGCTTCGACACATCACATCTTTCATAATCAGAGCCAATCATATCTCTTTTTTTCGGGATAAAAGTATAACACAAAATTATTTTTTAAAAGCTATATATGATAGGATGGATAAACTCCATAAGTGCATTTTAATTGGTTGGAGACATTATATCAGTAATGTGACTGTCACATTCTAAACTTTTTTTCCGTCACCTCTCGCCGGTCCCTCTTCCCCTCTCTCGCTCCTCGCCGCCGCACATGACCGCCCCTCTCCCAAAAAAAAAAAAGAAAAAAAATTGTTTCTTGCAATAAATTTGTCATAATTTTGGACCAAGCACAGGATTGGACTATATGCTGCAACTCCGGAAGAAATTCATCTTCAAAATTTAATTTAGACCCAAAATTATCATAGATCTAGCTCAATCTACAAAATATTTAATTAATAATCGAGTGTCCACTCAAATGGAGTCACTATCCAGTAGCAAAGTCAAAATGTGTTCTATATTAATGGCAAGAATATATGGAGACCCCTCGACTGTAGGACATTTTGATGTTGCCCTGTCAATTTTAACTTTTTCTTATTGAGACCTTTATTTCTAACTTTTAATTTTTTTTTTTTTGAAATTAAGTCTTGTAATATCTTTAGTTGAAAATTTTATTAAATTGAATAGTTTTATTAACTGTTACTCATTAATTATTCTAGCTTTATTTGGCAAAAAATAATTAATATTATCAAATTTGATAAAATTCTCAATTTAATCTATACGAGTAACTAGGGTTTTATTTAGATTGACATGACCTATTCTATCAAAATCAACAACAATTTTGACAGTTGAAACTTAACTGTAATAAAATATAAAAATTAGGATATACAAAAAAAAAGAGAAATATTAAATCTTTATAGAGATTCCAACCCTCATCTCAGAATTATATTCTCTTTTCTTGGAGTTGAAAAATTATTTTTAGATTTTAGTATTAAAAAAATAGAAGTTGACAAGACTAGTGGAGATCGGATAATGGAGCTGTAAGATTACAATCCTTAGTACAGCGCGCATAAAAAAATAAAAAATTATGGACCAAAATAGAAAAAGGTAAAATATAGTGACCCTTGATGCAATTAACTGTATGCATATGTATATTAGAAGGTTCCAGGAATCAAGCCGGTCCGGTCACGTGACGACTCCCTCTCTTCGCATTGACTTCATCAATTGTCAATTTCTTCTTCTCCAGCTTCTTCTTCTTCTGTCCCGACAACTACTGCAATTGAGAGAATAAAAATTCACTTCCCGCGCGCACTTTGACCGCCCATTAATTATTTGTCTCCATCGATCTCACACAACATGCCATTGCACTCACAGCACTTCTCTCTCTAGCTATTACCTCCTCACTACTACAGCAACACTCAAACATGATACGACATCTCTCTCGGCGAAGGGAAGCGTCGCCGCCGCCGCCGCGGCTCTTCTCGTGGCTCGCGGTGGCGGTTCTCGTGCACTCGGCCCTCCTCCTTCGCTCTGCTGTGCTCACCGAGGGCGCCCGCGCAGGCGCCTCCTCCGTCTTCCTCGACCTCGCCCCGCTCGCGATGCCTCCGGCGGGCCGTGTGGTCGGAGACGAGCTCGTTGGCGACGATAAGAGACGCGTTCCCACCGGCGCGAATCCCCTTCACAACAGATGATGATGATGATGATGAACTCTACATATGGTGCTCAAATACCACAATATCCGTACGTCCAATGCGTCCCACAATATCCTTTTTTTTCTTTTTTTTTTTTTCTTTTTGTTTAATCATGCATGCATGAGAGATAAGAAGAAGAAGAAGAAGAAGAAGAAGCTGAGTTGAGATGCTGCTTAACATAAGGATTAAGAAGATTAAGGTCGATCAACAACTATAAATCTTCTATTTTATTGTATTAATTCTTCTCCATGCATATATATATGTTGAGATCTTTAACTTCAGTGCATGAGAGGGAAACGGAAGAAAAAAAACGAAGATGGAATAACCGGCATTGATTTGTCGAACGAACGAGTTTTCGCATGTTGTAATTTTCCTTTGTAAACTTTTTTATATATTAGTAATTTGTTTGAAAAGAAATTAGAAATCTTCAACTGTTCTTGATGTGTAACATGATCTTAGAATAAAGCTATGTCGATGATGCTTAATTTGCGCATGAGTAATTCTTTTATTTTGAAGGCTCATTTTATGATGTATAAATTATCTCCTCGTCAAATATTTCTAATATATATTGAATTTTACTAATTAGTAATTTACTATGAGTTTGGTTCCATATGTAATATTAATAACTTAGCGTAAATAACTGGTATCAGACTATTAGAACCTACTCCGTACGTATGGTTTAAACTTTTGAACTGAATAAGTTTCTATAGATATGTCGTATACCCGCAAACCTACGCGAAATTTTGGCTCTCCCAACACACGCCTGCCTTATTTCATTACTACTCAAAGCACACAATTTTTAACCAGATGTATAGCTGGTCATTAATTATATATAATTAAGCTCTTCTAGTAGTGTGTGTATTTTGTCTACTTTTTCTTTTGGATTTATCCACCTTTTCCCCTCTTCCTCGGCTAATTGAACAATAAACAAGAAAAAAAAGGAAGAGATTTTCAGAAAAAGAGAGAGAGAGAGTGTGTGTCCTAATTATATATATCGACTCTTGCAACCATAAATGCATGGTACTATTTGGACACAAAAATTAAAAAGAGAAATTTAGAAAGCAAGGTATGTAGCTCTCCCAACCATAGGAGTTAGGGCTTCTAAGAGTTATTAGGCTTACCTTTAACCCAAAGCTTTGGAGTTAGGGTTTTTGGTCAAGTGTTATATCCAACATATACTAGTTGAAACTTAAAAAAAAAAAAAGCTGTAACACCACAAGACTAGGTAGTAGTAGTAGTTGTAGTTGTTGGTGTTATTTTGGATGATATTAACAGATTTAAAAATTGCTTACCTGCATTTAATTCTTTCATTTCTTATTTTACATAACCTGTTAGTAGAGGAGCATAAGATGGAAAAGCCAGTGGAGACATAAAACCCATTAACTTCTTTTTTTTTTTCTCTCTTTTCTTTTAAAATTTAATCAATAGGTTTTGTTATTCAAAAGACCTCACAAAACCAAAAAGTTTGGAACTGCGACATCATATTATCTAAAACATTGATTCTTGTAGGAAACAGATCTAGAAATATAGGCTTTACGAAACTCTGAATCCAATTTTCGTAGAAGCTATATATAACTTTATAATGAACGTTTTATCCATCTATATTGCGATCGATTGAGAATTCACTAGCTTCATGGTTTGATACAAGAATACACAACAAAATAAGAAAATTCATTTTTAGTGACAATCTACGATTATTGTTAGTGCTTTCTCACGTCTTCGTCGATATTTGGTCTATCTGAAGCTTATGTATGCTGCAATTTACTAAAAAAAAAAGGCACTACTAACAATTATTGACAAAATTAGAAATTTCTAATTTGTAACGAATATTTGTATTTTTGAAACCTAAAAGTATATTTTAACTTTGAGTATTTCTTACGAAAAATATATATTATTTGAAGTATTTGAATGTTGTGCTATTTTTGGGAAGCAGGGCCAAACATGTTGGCTCCAAAAGCGGGCGCGCGTCCTCAAGATCCACAACGCCTATTTTTCAAGAATGCCACGCTAGATTCTATTCAAGTAGTTTTATATACGCTTCGGTTCTTTTGCATACTTATCCTTCCAAATATAAATATTTATATAAGGATGGTGTTTATTTGTGGTATTTAGACCCGCTGGGATTCTTCCAATAGCACCAAATATTTGGTCCTATTAAGTTTTCCTGATCGATTTCATCATTTAAATCATGCTATTTTACCAACCACCCACTAAATTCTTGGGGGACCAGTATTTTCCTAACCCTATAAATCTTCATCCAACGGCTGAAAACGTAATAGCACTAATGATTTGGTGCTATAAAAAGCATTCCAGCCCAATTCCTGGTATTTATATATATAACTTTAAAAACCATATTATTTACGTGCATGCTGTTGCCGGAATATTTATGCAGGAAAAAAATAACTATGTCGTACCAGGGTGTGCACAAAACCAACAATGCTTACAAATATACGCGCATAATTGTACAATTTCCATATCTACGAGGAATCTATACGAAAAATAGGCCTTCATATATACTTGAGAAATGTTAAATTTACAACTAAAAAGAATTATAATCTCTACAACACCTTCTTATTCAAGGGTTGTAGAGTTTAATAATCCTTTTTTAATATTTAATTAAAAAAAACTGTGATAAGATAAGCAGAAAAAAATTAGGCTTTTGGATAATGGGAGTTGTAGGATACAACCCAAATGAGTTGTAAACCTAATACTCCTTTTATACTTAGGGCATGTTTGGTTCGCGATTGGAATTGGAATGGGAAATGGAATTGGATTGCTTTGGAATGGGAAATGGAATGACGAATCATCCAAAAACGTTTGGTTCATTATTGGAATGGATAATGGAATGAAAATTTAGAATTTTGAATAGAGTGTTTTGATTAAGAGAGAAAAAAGTAATGATGGGAGAGGAGGGGAGGTGTTGGTAAAAAAAACTTTTGAGTAATTTACTTTGGAATGAGCCAATCCGGTATTTAAGGCCGGATTGGGCCATATATGGAATTAGCCATTCCCATTCCATAGTGGAATGGGAGTCGGAATCCGATTCCTTTAAAACAAACAACAACTATTGGAATCAATGAATCCCATTCCGATTCCATGGTCTAAAATAGGTGAACCAAACATGCCCTTAAGGTCTTTTACATGTAGGCATCTAAATTTCAGATATTTGCACTTAGACCCCCTAAATTTTATAAATAGCTCAATAGCTCGTCTCTTTGATTGAGAAACTAATTATATAGTCATTTTGGCCATATCTCTAGCATATAAATCTTATAAAGTTTGAACACAAAAAAGAATGTTTTCTATTCTGATCATATATCAACAAAAATTAAAGTTTAGTTTGCCTAATCTTCAATCCTCGTGCATAATTTTCAAAATTGGAGAGAAAAAATAAATTTTTTTTTTTTATATTTTAAAATTTTACAAGATTATGTGCATGATATGCAGAGGGTCAAAATGACTATATAATTAATACAGTTGAGGAGAGCTGAGAGGGACTTGTTGAATTAATTGATAAAGTTTTGGATGCCTAATTACCAATATTGGAAGTTCAAGGGTTAGTATACGGAAGAGTTGAAGTTCAGACGGTCTCTGTACATTTCTTTTCCAAAAATTAAATTACCATCACACAAGTTGAAGCTGACGGAGTCTCCATGCACTATTCGGGATGATGGGGAGATTGTATTACGTGCAGTAAGAAAGTACGATAGGAAAGTACTTTATTTATGTTTTCGTATGTAATATCACATTGTAGTATCGCAATAAGTCGGTTGTAATATATTTTTTACGGTACCACCGAAAAACAAAGGATAATATTTTTATATATCTTTATCCCAATTCTATTTAACCTATTTTAGTCTCAGATGACTCTTAATAATACAAAATTGACTATTTTTATAGGGCGTCCAATCGCACTCCATTTCTATCCGGTCTTAAAAATGCAAACCAGGCAGATCCGAGGGCAGGACCTGTTTTCTTGGTGAGTCGTCCTGATTCGGGACTGGTTGACTTTTATCTTCTTTTTTTTTTTTGTTCCCACTTATCATTTCATTCGAAGCGGATTAGAACGAGTTAAAGGAAGGGAGGAGTTTTCGAACTCTTACTCATTTTCTTAGCGGATCCGGATGAATTTAGGATGAATTATTTTTTTTTCTTACTTTTGGTGCTTAATTACGTACTTACCGTCTTATTTGGGACAGATCAAGGTGAGAGCTCCATCAACCCAGATCCATTTGCATACCAGGACCCAGCTCTTAATCATCATCAGGTTAATAAGAATTGCATAGGAATCCGGTCACTTGTTAATTATAGCTTCCTCTGAACGCTTCACGAAGCTCTAGAGATTCCTAACACATTATAAAATGGTAACCACGATTAATTTAATATGATGTGGTTTAATTACTATAAATTATTTTTTGGTTAAATTTAACTGTTTATGGGTATGAGGCGTTGAATGTCTGCACCATGCATTAATTACCACGTGATATGGACTCAGTTTATCATTTTTGACTCTTCATTAATTAAGCTGTGTACTTACCTCTTAATTAAAGTGTTTTCTTATTGGGGCCTAAATGGCTTTGTATTATCGAAGGGTCGTCTCGTTCAACGTAAAACCATGAAAATAATTTTTCGTGAAAAAAAAAATTTCGGCGAAAAAAAAGTTTTACGTTTTGTAATGTTTGATTTGTAAGAAAAAAAAAATAGTTTTTCATCGACATTTATTTTGTTGGAGAGAAAAAATTTCACATTTGTTTCGTCTGGTGGAAAAAAAAATAAATGAAAATTTTTTTAGGCAGTTTGAATTTTCGTTTTCTACCGAAAAATAGCGGAAAACGAAAACTTCAATTTTTTTTCAAATCCGTAAAAATATTTTTACGAAAAAATATTTTTACGTTAAACAAAACAAGCGGAAAAATATTTTTCATACCGAAAATATTATTTTGGTTTATTTTACGCCGAACCAAACGCCCCCTAAACTTTCATCTGCTCGGCGATGCTTATTTAAACTTTATTTAATACTTATTATCTAAATATTTTATATGTTTCCATAATCATAAAGGTCTATATTTTACTAATTTTAAGTAATTAAAATTAGCCTAAAGATAAAGAAATAGTAAAGTACGCACAGCAGCGATACAGCACGATCATATATATTTTGTGCTAAAATTTAAGTTTGCAGTAAAGAACTTTCCGTTATAATTCAATTGTTAAAAATTAGATCTAACAACTGCAGTTGCTTCATTAAAAGTAATTTTTGATATTAAAAAGACTAATTTAAAACACTAGCGCGTATCTTTTATATTATTGACTATTTGGCTACTATTAGTTAATTTAAATTAATGATATATGGATTTAACTGGTTAATTAAAAAAATTAAAAAAATGAATGATAAATATTGAATTTTTATAGTTTTGGTGGTTGTTGTAAATGAGTAAAAGTTCAAATGATTGTAGAGTATTTAATTAGCCCTTGCGTAACACCTTTTTAGAGAAAAGTAGAGTTTTACAGTTTTTTTTTTTTTTTTGATAAAGGTAGCACGCTACTTGCTTCATTCATTTAATCAATGAATTTGGCTACATTGAGTGAGGCAGCAAGGACCTCCGGGGAAGAAAATAAAAACATGAAAAGAAATAATAAAAAAAGATCTCTAAAGAAAGAAAAAAGAAGAGTGAATAAAAACCAACTACAAACGTCGAATCAAACACTCAAATAAAACGAATATCACCCAGCTCTACAAAACTCAGACCACTCCTTCGCCAGTATCCCAATGCGTTGAACAGTAACGGTAGCGTCGGCAGCTAGATTTCTAAAAATAATATTATTTCTTTCTCGCCAGATCGTCCACCACGTTGCTGCCACCAGTACTTGCGGCTTCAGGGCGTCCCCTCTCTCCAGCAGCTTCTCCCAGACGATATGACGTCCTCACATAAAGGGGATAGCAGAAACTCGTCAAGGTTCGAGATAAATAAAAATTTACTAAAGACGCATCCCGCTAGCAAGTGAGTGATCTACAGTCTCCAAAAAAGCACCGCACAATAACCTATAAATAGTATGGAGCCTTAATGTGAAACAATCGTTGTACTCTAAAAGCTTAAGAACGGTGTTTAAACATTTTTATATTTAACACTCTCTCTTACGTCTTGGGCTCGAAACTTTTTGCAAAACCCATGACGTGGACTTGAATTAAATGGAAGAAAATTAATAATGTTAGGAGCCTGACGTGACTCGAACTTAGGACCTTCTGCTCTGATACCATGTGAAACAACCGTTGTACTCTAAAAACTTAAGCTGTTAGAGAACGGTGTTTAAATATTTTTATATTTAACACTTAAGCCATTCCCAGGCCCCAAACTCTGATGATATTATATTTCATTTTCTCTAAGTAATAGAATTTTTCACTTTCCCAACAATATATCTCTCTTTCTTGTACGTAGTCCTCCTGGGCAAATATATAGATCCACGCTAGCAAAATTGAGGCAGACTTGTCGAGGGGTGAAAGTGGTTTGTATAAATTCTGATCGAATCCGACGCTAGACTTGATAGGATGCACAAATATAGTTGTCAAAATTTAGCATTCGGCACATATTCGTATCCGAATTCGTATTCAAAAAAAATATTAAAAAAATATGGATGTGAATATGGTTTCTTACAAGATCCAACTATATTCAACCGTTTTCACCCCTAAGAGATAAGAGAGATGTTAATATATTTTACAAAGGAGATAAGGTGGTTTTTTATTTTGTTCTTTGTTTATTTTACTATGAATTTTATTTAAAGTTGCATTTATATTTACTAAAGTATTAAAATTTATTGAATAAAATATGTGTAAAAGTTTGAACACAAATGTGAACTTTCAATTGTATTGTGTGTTTTATTTGCACTAATTTTAGTTTCTATTTATATATGCATATTAGTATATATTATTATCCGAATAATATCTGAATACAAATTCGACTCATTTTTGAATTCGAATTCGTATTAAGCGTATATAGTAATAAAAATTTAGCATCCGACGTGTATCCGCATTCGAATTTGCATCCGAAAAAAAATGGACGTGGATATGGTTTAGTCAAAAATCCGACCGTATTCGACCGTTTTCACTTATAGGGCTTACCCATCTTCGAGGAGGAAGGCAGGCACCACATGGACTTTTGCAAGCAGAATCATTAAGTCCGTGACAAGATGGTATAGAAAATAGCTACTATTTTAACCATCTATGTGAGGCCGTCAAAAGTAATGTTTCAGCGTTAGGTCTGCTTGGAAGTTGGAAGCACAAATATTATAGGGTAAACTTTAACTTGCCCCCATGGTTTAACCTATATTTACTTTTTTATTTTATAATTTCAAAAATTACACTTAATTATTCTATGATTTTCTTTTTATCTCACCGAAAAATCTTGCAGCCAAATATGATAGCAAAATATTTTTTTTTGAAAACCACATGAAAAAACCCTATAAAACTATAAATTCTTGTTCTTGTTGTAAAATAAAAATAAAACCGGATAGCAAAGTAAAAGATGTGCTAAACAATAGGATAATTAATTTCAACTTTTTGAACCGTAAGGTGGCAAAGTGAAAATGTGCTAAACCACAATGGGGCAAATTAAAGTTTACCCAATTATGTTATGCAAATTATGGTATAGTTTAGTATCTATAACGCCTCTCTTCCCAGGGATTCACCTGTCCTAGAATTATTTTAACTTACGCTCGCTCAACCCTCATAACCTCTTGGACCTATATAATTGAGCTGGAATGTTTTTAAAAGCACCAAGGCCATAGTGCTTATAATGTTGTAGCCATTAAATCTACCTTTTTGGCCAGATCAAAAGTAAACAATAATGTTTAGTTGTGGAGCCCGCCATTGTATATGATCCAAGAGCCGCTATAATTGATCTAATGGCCAAAAAAGGCTATAGCACACCTTAGGCCCTGTTTGGATGCGCAGTAAAAAAATTTCATGGAGTCTCAATACCATAGTATTGCTTCGGATGAAATGTGGAATCCTGTAACTCCAAAAAAATTCATGGGTTCATTTTAAAAACCGTTTGGATACAAATTATACAATTCCATAGGATTTCTCAATATCTTTAAAAATTAGCCATTAGAATCGTTAAATTTAAATTATTAGCTATTTGGATTACATAGTTTAAAATTTAAAATTTGAAATTTGAAATTTGAAATTTGAAATAAAAAATTTAAAATTTAAAATTTAAAATTTAAAATTTAAAATTTTAGATTTTAAATTTTAAATTCAAAAATTAAATTTAAAATTTAAAAAATTAAAAGTTATAATTCCAAATTTTAAAATTTGAAATTTCAAATTTGAAATTTGAATCTAAAATTTCAAATTTCAAATTTCAAATTTGAAATTTGAAATTTAAAATTTTAAATTTTAAATTTGAAATTTGAAATTTGAAATTTGAAATTTTAAATTTTAAATTTGAAATTTGAAATTTGAAATTTGAAATTTGAAATTTGAAATTTGAAATTTGAAATTTGAAATTTTAAATTTTAAATTTTAAATTTTAAATTTTAAATTTTAAATTTTAAATTTTAAATTTTAAATTTTAAATTTTAAATTTTAAATTTTAAACTTTAAAACTTTAAATTTTAAATTTTAAATTTTAAATTTTAAATTTTAAATTTTTTTAATTTTAAATTTTAAATTTTAAATTTTAAATTTTAAATTTTAAATTTTAAATTTTAAATTTTAAATTTTAAATTTAAATTCAAAAATTAAATCTAAAATTTAAAAAATTAAAAATTATAATTCCAAATTTTAAATTTTAAAATTTGAAATTTAAAATTCAAAATTTAAAATTTGAATTTGAATTATAAAATTTAAAATTTAAAATTTAAATTTAAAATTTAAATTTAAAATTTAAATTTAAAATTTTAAAATTTAAAATTTAAAATTTAAAATTTAAAATTTAAAATTTAAAATTTAAAATTTAAAATTTAAAATTTAAAATAAAAAAAATTTAAAATTTGAAATTTAAAATTTAAAATTTGAAATTTAAAATTTAAAATTTGAATTTTGAATATTTATTTTTAATTAAAAATTAAAAAAAATTAAAATTTTGAAATTTTAAATTTGAATTTCAAAATTCAAAATTTGAATTTAAAAATTTAAATTAAAATCAAAAATTTAAAATTTAAAATTTGACTTTTAATTTAAAATTTAAAAATTTAAATTTTTGATATTTAAAATTTAAAATTTAAATATTGAAATTTAAAACTTAATACATTTTTGGGGTGAGAGAGCTAGCCCAATAATGGTGGAATTTTTTTTCTTTGGTTGGATTAGATTATAAGTTTACTCCATTTTTTGGAGTATAGTCCAAAAATTACTCCATTTTTTTTGCTTCCAAACGCTTCGTAGGAAAATTTTCCTACTGGCGTAGCATAGTTTAACTATGCTACGTTTTTAGGTCCATCCAAACGGGGCCTTAGTGCTTTTAAAAATACCCCAGCTAAACTCGATCTATATACACACACATACACACGCACACAAAAATTAGCGCTCTAATACTAATAGTTGAGCTTAGGTTTTTCGATCGGTGTTATTGGGCCCAACAATTGCAAGAAATACTAGGCTAAGTTCTTACACATGGTATTAGAATAGTACTCTACAACTACTATACCTCTATACTACATATACTCGAAACAAAATTGTTGTATGAATATTTATGCATCAACCAGCTACTGGGTGCTCACAATCATAACCCAATCTTACTGACCGATTTGAGGATCCGGTCAAGCCTGCGCCCACCTACTGCCACGATACCACTTTTGCAGGTGGCCCGTTAAAATATAGGTCGCACATTACGGCTGCTACAATATCAGCACTATAGCTAGACTCCGGAATGGCACTTGAGGAGTACGACCCTACCGAGTATACAATGCCTATCTCTGTCGAGCTTAAATACGGCTCATGTAGACTGTAGTCAATACAGATGATCAACCAGATCTTAACTAATGCTATCCACATGCCCTCGACTCAATCCGGAATGAAACCCAACGATCCGGAACCAAAGTATTATCTCACAACAATCAGTCTATAACCAGCCCACAACTAAATGTGCCCCAAAACCAAGACATACAACTACACTACACTATCTCGATCCCTACCCTAATCGGGTACAAACATAGGAGAGTAAAGACAACAACATGCTAAGCAAATCAACATAGTGTGGATAAAATCTGCATAGTGTTGGTATGAGTAAACCATTGTTTAATTCTATAACATATACTCACATACTGGTTACTATTAGTGTAATACAAATGATTGAAGCTTACATTTTCAATTACATTATTCTACTATCACAATGCTGGTCACTACAAGTATAAGAAAATGAGTAGAACTTCATATTTACCTGGATACAAGCACACTAATACCCAAAATATATGCAGGAATTATAAACATAGAGAGATTCTGCTGTATTCGGTGATCCACCTCGGTTCAGAAATCTGATAATGGAACGAAACGAAACTCTACGAGCACCTCCCCACAGCTCCGGATCACTAGAAAGTGTCAAGAAAATCTCCAAAAATCCAATGCCAATGCTGCTAAAAAATCGAAGTTAAAATTCTAATGAAAATCCATTTCGAGTCCGAAAATCCAATTAACTTCAAATTCAGCTCAACTAACCTCAATTCCAACTGGGAGGAGGTATAGAGTGAGCTCTTCTACTCTCCTCTTCCATGAATTGTAGCCAAATCTTCAGTCCAGAGCTCCGATGCGACCAATTGCGCAAGCTACTGCTATTGCTGTTGCTGCGGCTGCTGTTGGGGCTCACTAAAACAACAGAGAAGAAGGAGAAGAGAAAGTGAAGTCTCTGTGGAAGGGAAATGAGAAAAAGTGTTTAGAACCACCCCTAGGCTATTTATAGAGGAAGTAAAATGACAAAAGAACCCTCAAAGAAATACAGAATTACATACTACTACCAAAACGGGGCTTTTTGGGCGCTCAAATTGGTCTCACGGGCATCTAAATCCTCGAAGTTGCACTCGTATCCACTGGTGGGCGTCCGAAAGGAGGGTTCGATTCCTCGAAGCTACGTCCGAAAGTTTTCGAGTGTCTGGAACGTCCTGCACCCGAAACCTTGCTAAGTCATTGTACACGTGTCAACATAAACTGATACAATAGAAGAGGCCACGAACTCATTTTCGGGCTGCTACAATAGAAGTGGGCGTCCGGAACTAGGATCTGAAATCCTTTCCAAGGCTACACAGCACATTCGAGCACCCTAAACAGTTTCTGGGCGCCCGAAACCTGTAGAAACTTCTGTTTCAATAGGTTTCGCAATCTCGAGTCCTTTTTGGAGTCCATTTCGCGATAAAACGGCTCCCGCTCGGCCCGACACTCTACAGATGTATCGACCAACTACCTTCACTGCACCCGGACCCAGCTACTAAGCATCGAAACACTACACATACCGGGCGTCCGTTTATTTAACTCCACTACAATTAGTACTACCAAGCTATTCTAGAATGGTTAGATTAAATTGCAAATTTTTTCTTTTTTTTTTTTCCTTATTTGAAACGACCTGTAGGCACACTGACCCACGAATGCTACATAAGAGTTATATAGGATCCAGCACGTGAGAAATACTGTAGCACCCGTGTCGTGCTAGGCAGCCCGACCCGTTTAACATCCCTAGAAATGCATCAAGCTTAAAATAGCCTAGATTACAAAATTGAGACTCCCTACTAAATTACAAATTTGAGACTCCCTTGCACTTTAGCTTGTTTCAATAACTAAACTTGTATAAAAGAAAATGGTTAATGACACTAGTAGCTAGTTCCTGAATTTTCGTTAAAGTTTTACTGACCTCAAATTTTTTTTTTTTTTTCAAATCTCACAAAATTCTAATAATGTATTAAATTGGTCTGTTTTATTGTTTGATATTAGATTTATTGACAGAAAAATAATGTGTAGACACTAAATCAACATTTTTTAACATCACATATGGTGTCAAAAAGTTCCTTTCACACTAAAAATGATATTTGCTATTGAAATGAGCATTGTTTACAAAAGTTTAACAATTTGTTTTATTAAATGATAAATTTTTAATTTGTATCTTTAGTGCGTAAGTAGTTTCAAAAATTATTTACTCAGCATTTAGATCATGTTTATCTACAAAAAAAATATCGGATAATAAAGTGGATCAGCTTGAGACATTAAGTTCAATTTTAAAGAATACGATGCGAAGTGAAATTTCGATAAAAGTTTGAGCACGTACTATCAATGCAATTAACCCTAAAAACAATTGCACCGATTTTAATTTTGTATTTTACCACCATCTCAGCTAAGCTCAAACATTTGAGACGACTGTTGAATTCGTTTGAAAAATCTCGGTGAAAACGAGTTGGCAGATAATGGCGGTCATATGTAATATAGTAGAATCACACAAATGAAGTAAATTGTCTAAGAAATTGTCAATTTTCATAACTCTAATGTATAAAAGAAAAGATTTTTTTTTTTGGTTTAATTTTAAATCTATCATATAATCAGCAACTTAGATGGATGTTTAAAATAAGAACCAACGTAATATACTAACTAATCTTTCTATGAAATTTTGCATCTAATGTTCAATAATATCCTAAATTTTTTTTAACTTTTTTAAATAATTAATAAAATATAGAGTTAAAATTAATATTATTTCTATGCGTTGGGCCCAAGCTGGTCTTCAGAATGGCTACAGCCCTAAAGAGTATTTATGCGTTGGGCCCAATCCAGTACATAGCAAGGCCGGGCAAGAACTAAAAGGTAAAAATGCAGGAAGACCCCCCAACTGTAAGGTATTATGAAAAAGCCTCCTCACCTAATTTTTTTATTTTGGGGACCTCCTTAAATTTGAATTTTTTGAAATTGAATTATAGTAGTTACTTTAGTTTTTTTTTTTTTATAAATGTTTAGTTCTATTAGCAACTAATCATTACTTATTATAGCTTTTATTTGCTAAAAAGTGATAAAAGTATTGAATTTGATGAAATCATCAAAGAATTTGATGAAATTTTTAATTTTTTGACTAAAATTATTTAATTTAAAAAAGAAAGAAAAGCTAAGAAGTCACAATCAAAAAGAGGGCTATCTCGAAATGGCCTATAGCTGAGGGGGTCTCTATACATTTTGACTAGGGATGCAAACGGGGCGGATCTGGGGGCGGGAGAGTTCCCCCACCTCCCGCTCCATTTTTTGTCGGGGCGGGGCGGATTCGGGGTGGGTTATTTTTTATTTTATTTTTGGCTCCCATTTACCGCTCCATTAGGGGTAGATCGGGGCGGGAGCGGATTTTTGGCGGATTTTTGACAGATCAGGGCGGATCGAAGGAAGAAAAGGGTCTCCCGCCTCCCGCTCCATGTACTTGGCGGATCGGGGCGGATTCGGGATGGGTTATATCTTTTTATATTTTTTGTTCCCACTTACCGCCCCATTCGGGGCGGATCGGGGCGGTAGTTCCACCAATCCGGATCCATTTGCATCCCTAATTTTGACCTAGTTATACCGACCGTCCCTAGCACAAGTGGCAAAGGGCTTGGTGGTTGGTACCCGAGGTCCCAAGTTCGAATCCCAGTTGATTCACATTTCCAGCTAAGTTTATTTCTAAAAGAAATAAACGAAACGGGTAGCGTGCTACCTTTCTCTCAAAAAAAAAAAAAAAATTTGACCTAGTTAATACATGAAAAATGCTAGTGGTGTAATGCACTGAGTTTTGAAAAGATAGCAGAATTTTGGTAAAAAATAGTGTTTAATACTATTTTGATGTTTTTCATTGTGTTTGATGAGTGTTAGTATTTTCGACGCAAAACTGGACTCCGAAGAGTAAAAATCTGTAAAACTATAGTTTCGATTTGAGTACTATTACTAAAGTTTGGGGTATCAGTATTCAGCTATGAGTTGGTTGGGAGAGCTCTCAGGTTTTGTGGAACTATACTGAAATATCAGTACTGAAGTTGGGAGTACCGGTATTGAATTTTGGGAATACCAGTATACTATAGTGAGTGGTTGATTTCAGGGTTCATGTTCTGCGGAACTTTTCCAGAGTACTAATACACAGGGAAAGTGGACCGGTACTAATGTTTGACAATCGGTACTTAGTATTGTGAAACTTGAATTTGCACAAGTTGCAAATATAAATTTAGAGGGCCTAAACGCAATTATAGCACTCTTACAAATACACTTTCACAGCCGACTCCTCTCCCACATCCTCATTTCTTTCTCAAACTCTCTCTTCTTTCTCTTTCTAGAAAAGAGAAAGAAATCCTAAAAATCCCTATTGTTGGGTCTTGGAACTCGACCTTCTTGCTTGCTCAAAAGGTCAAGGCACTTGGGAGGATCTCTAGGAGGGAGAAGTCAATCATCCCTCGCCTTATTTCTCTTGTTTGGTTGAGGAGAGGTGAATTGGAGTTTTTAGAATTTATTTTGGGCATTTTTCCAAAAGAGGATTTTTGAAGTTCTAACTTTGTTAAAACTCTCTATTAAAAGTTTCTTGGGAGTCTCAAGAGTTAAAGGGACATCTCTAAGAGAGTTTCCAAGTCAAAATGGCAATATCACCAAAATAAGTTTGATCTCTCTTTAATCTAAAGATTTCTTGTCTCTATGCATGTAAGTCTATACTTTGATGTTACCTTTGGTAAAAAAAAGAAAAGAAATATCTCTATGGGTTTGCATGAGGCAAGTGTCATGTGGAGTTATGGGTGGATAACCTAGCAAGTAGGGTTTTACTCTTTGTTATGCCATATCATATTAGTAGCATTTTTTATGAATAAGAAAAATACTATGTGTGAACAAATGAACTTAGTGGACATGATAGCGGTATGAAATATAGGAGAAATTCTATGATGTGAAACATAGTGGAATATAATTAACTATGAGAACTTGCTGTAAAAAATATGTAAACATGTGAGTAAATTCATAGGTGAACCCTAGAGTCAAATGGAACCTAGGGTGCAAACTAAGAAACAAGTATTGACATCGCTGGTCGCGACCCTACAAGTCACGACCTTCTGGAAGAGTCATTGTGGGAGTAGTGCAATCACCCTCGGCTCCCTATGCCTTGGGGTAGTACGATCACCCTCCGCCCCAAGTGTTTACCGATTGGAGAAGGTATCATCACCCTCGACTATCCTAGAGGTGTATAATGTGGAATTGGAACCAAGCTAATAAGTTGACTAAAGTTAAGAAAATAATTTGGGTTAAATCATTCCTAGACATTGACATTGTTATATCATGCTTGCCATATTGATAGCTTACTTGAGGCATAGTACTTGTACCTTTTCTTTCTATATCACTATTGTAGTAATAGTTCCATTATACACTATTGTTCTACTTATGACTCTTTTGGTCCGAGTGGGTATAGAGCGCCAATTTTGATGGTTGAACCCACTAAAAATTTATTTCTAAGTTCTCACCCCATTGTTGTTATTACTTTTACAAAGCCTTCTATCATCATTGAGGCGCGTGATCGCGGCAAGGGCATCGTGAGCTAGATAGATTGTTCAAGGGTCGGTCTAGAGAGCACATTTTCATAAGAACATTGAATAAAAACATTATCTAGAATTTCTCTTAGATTCAAACCCATAGCTGATAATAGAACTAGAATAGATTTTTTTTTTTTCCTACTCACACGGGCCCATATCCTTGCTTTCCTTCAGATTTATTTTGACCGAAGGATAACTCTTTCTCTAGATTTTGTTGAGTCATTGTAATATTTTGGCAACTGTGGTTGTAAACTCAAGGGAGTTGGTTTTGTAAAAGATTTAAATTAGAAGTTAACTTACTCTGACACTTTATTGTACCCATTTAATATATGAGATGTATAGGTTAGTGTACGTTATCGCTTCATGTGGGTAGAGGACACTTTGCCCGTACGGCTAGTCTGTTGCATGCGCTCGAAGGGGTCCTCTAGGGTGGTTTCAAGGCATGACATATAAGAGTAGTATCAGAGCATAGAAAAATATTTCTAGGTAATTTTAGTGAACCCTAAACCGTAGAATGACCATAAGAATTTTGGAGCGTGAGTGAAAATGAACTTTGTCAAAGATAAACAATTGGGCCTTGTGGTGTTCCCAATAGAATATTGGGAACTGATAGAGGGAGATGCCTCTTCCATTCTTTTGATAATCATGTTGGCAGCCAACAGTATAATGTCAAGAATGAGAAGGAGTGTCACTCGAGAACTTTTGCTTAACTGGGTCAATTCTCTTTATATGCAATTGGAACTAAGCTGAAAATTTAGGCTAAGTTATTAACGATGTTGTTGTGTGTAGGATAGCGATGACATCACGTGGGCGACCTAGGACTAGGTCCACGCCGACACTGCCTGAGGCATCTAAGTGCTTCGGCTCGAGTAAAGTTCGTGAGTTTCGCGACTAGAAGGCCGCACTGACTGGTGTGGTTGAGAGGGAAGCTGAGGCCTCTAGACGCCAAGAGGAGTAGATCTGTGACACCCCAATAGTCCCACATCGGATAATAATGGGGTTGTTATTGGGTATGTGAGAGGACTCCACCCTAGTAATAATAACTGGGCTTAAGCATTTTGGGCCGGTGGTTTTGGCCCAACGAGTTATTATTGCTAGCGGGTCAGGTCGTTACATTTGGTATCAGAGTCAGTTCACCAGCCGGAAGTGTGAGATGAGTCTTGGCTGAGCCAGGGTCGGAATGACAGACTAATTCAGGGTCGGTGAATGATAGGCTAAGTCAGGGTCGAAATGATAAAGGCTAGCGAGACAAGTCTCACATCGCCTGGTGATCTTAGGCTGTGTGTGTATTTAGGACTGACGAGGACGTCAGGGCCTAAACAGGGGGAGTCTGTGACACCCCAATAGTCCCACATCAGATGAAAATGGGATTGTCATTGGGTATATGTGACGCCCCAACTTCCCAGGGGGTCACCCGTCCTAGGACTACTCCCGTCCTAGCACGCTTAACTCTCTCAACCTCTTGGGCCTAGCCACCGCCCAAAAGGCTTAAGCCAGATTAAGAGTTTAGCCCTATTATATTTTATATATAGGACTACCTGGGTTCTCACAATCTCCCCCCCTTTAAGCCCTGACGTCCTCGTCAGGCTCCGATTCACAAGTACCAGGCGATGTTAGACTCGTCTCGCTAGCCTAAACCAACTTTGTGGTGAGCCGCGCTCCACCCACAATAGTCAACATCATGAGAGCCTCGCTCTCCCCGCTGTATAATCCTTGCTCAATCGAGACTCATCTCACACTTCCGGCTGGTAATTGGCTCTGATACCAACTGTGACGCCCCAACTTTCCAGGGGGTCACCCATCCTAGGACTACTCCCGTCCTAGCACGCTTAACTCTCTCAACCTCTTGGGCCTAGCCACCGCCCAAAATGCTTAAGCCGGGTTAAGAGTTTAGCCCTATTATATCTTATATATAGGATTACTTGGGTTCTCATAGTATATGAGAGGACTCCACCCTAGTAATAATAACTGAGCTTAAGCATTTTGGGCCGGTAGTTTTGGCCGAACAGTTATTATTGCTAGCGGGTCGAGTCGTTACAAGATAAAAAAACTCCATGAGTTCAAAGTGCAGTAGACGAGGGCTGTGCAAATGAGTCAGGATCTAACTCCCCCACCCCTTACACGAAATGCTACTGAGGGCATTGGGGTGATGGTCATGCCCATCTCAACGCACTCTAACTATCAAGGGCTACAAGGGTGGCACCCCTCTGGATGGAATCGGACACCTCTGCCGCGGAGCATATGAAGATAGAGGCAGAGAAGGAGCGAGTTTGGACGAGCCTCACAAACTCTAGAAAGTTCAACCCACTGATGTACAACGGCAAGAACACGGACCCATGGGTGGTCGAGATGTGGGTCGATTCGTTGGAGCAACTGTTTGACTACTTGCATATTCCAGACCAGGACAAAATCCACTTAGCTGCCCACTGCTTGGACAAAGTGGCTCATCAACGGCAGAAGACGGAGAGGGCGAAACGATCCGCCGACTATGCCACCCCAGACTCAGGAAGAGTTTCGGGGACTCCTCTTCAATGCTTTCTTCCCCGACAGTGTAAAGCATCAAATAAAGGATGCTTTTAGAATCTCCTCTAAGGAAAATACATGGTGTTGGAGTACGAATAGGAGTTCTCTCGCATTGTGAGCTACATCCCCTTCATTGTGAGGGATGAGAGGAATAAGGCCCTGTGTTTCAAGCGTGGTTTTCAATTGGGAATTTATAAGATCGTCCAAACCCTTAGACCTGCAAATCTCTCGAAAAGTTGTGGATCGAGCCCTACTAGTGGGGAGGGGTGAATCGATGGTGCGCTAGGAGTGGGAAGTCTATGAGAAGGGTAAGGAGAAGAAGCAGTTCACGGGTGGTTCTAGTAGCCAATCAAGCTCAAAGCCATCTCCTAAGCTCCCGCTCTTGCAATCTCAAAGGCACAAGTCCTACGCCCCACGACCCCAAGCCATGTGTGTGATATATGGCGATGGCCACCGGCAGTAGTGCGAGCAACGGGAGGGGAAGTGTTTCAAGTGCGGACAGCCGGGCTACCTAGCGGCCGACTGTTGTAGGGGCGTATCACTGGCCCCATCTTCAGCTTCTGCTCTATCCACCCCGAGGCAGTCTGCGGGGGTCCGACCTACCATCACCTAAGGCAAATGCCCTCCTATGTCGTGATAGCCCGAGGGGACTTAACAAACACCTAGTGGTCGAGTGTTTGCCACACATGTGAAAGATCAGCCCAACCGCTGACGACGTCATGATAGGTATTATTTTGCTAGACGATGTAAGGTGTAGAGAATTATTCGATACTGATGATCACATTCATTCATAAGCAGGACATTTACTGTTACTCAAGGGATTTGCATGGTAAAGGTCACACACACTAAGCAAGTGCAAGTCTTAAATCATGCATTTTATGCCACAGATTATTGTCCTGCTTGTTCGAAGCTGATAGGTGATTAGATTATGCCAGTGGACTCCTTAGTGTTAAAGTAAGTGAAGAGATTCGATATGGTGTTGGGAATGGATTGGATTTTAAGGTACTGTGCTACTATTGATTGCAAGAGCCAGGTCATCATCTTTCGTGAATCTGTGCAAAATGAGTTTGTCTACCGAAATTGTAGAAGCTCGCTTCTCGCCATGACCGTCTCTACGTCTTGAGCCAAGAAGTTGATCACTGGCAGATGCGTGGACTACCTTGGCCATAGTAGTGAATGACCAAGTTGAGCCCCTGGTACTCGAGGGCAGTCCCGTAGCTCGAGAGTTTTTGGATGTATTCTCAAAGAAATTATTGGGAATACCGCCGCATTAGGAGATCGAGTTCGTGATTGACTTGGTTCCCAAGACTTTGTCGATATCTAAGGCACCCTATTGTATGGCACCAGCAAAACTGAGGGAGCTTAAGGCTCAATTGCAAGAATTATTGGAGAAGGGCTATATCAAGCCGAGTGTGTCACTGTGGGGAGCTCCAGTTTTATTTGTAAAGAAAAAAGATAGTTTCTTGCGATTATGTGCAGATTATAGGGAGCTCAATAAAGTTACAATTAAGAATAAGTACCTACTACCGCGCATTGATGATCTGTTCGATCAGCTATAGGGCTCGAGTGTATTCTAAAATTGATCTTTAGTCAGAATATCATCAATTAAAGATCAGACCAGAGAATGTGCACAAGATGACATTCGGGATGTGATATGGTCATTGCGAATTCACCCTCTTGCCGTTTGGGCTCAACAATACCCTAGCGGCCTTTATGGATCTTATGAATCGCATCTTCAACTGTTTCTTAGACCATTTGTTGTGGTCTTCATTGACAATATCTTGGTCTACTCCTAAAGTGATGATGATCATAAAGAACACCTAAGAGAGGTCTTATAGGTTCTTTGGGAGAGGATGTTTTTCGCCAAGTTAAAGAAGTGCAAATTTTGACTTCAAAAATTTGTCTTTAGGCCATATGATTTTCAAAATTAGGGTTTTGGTAGATCCCAAGAAGGTAGAAGCAATCAAGAATTGGCCTCGACCAAAGAATGTCACTGAAGTATGAAGTTTTCTCGGTCTTGTGGGATATTATCGGCGATTTGTGGAGGAATTTTTGAAAATTACCACTTTGTTTATACGCCTCACACATAAAGTAGCCAACTTTATTTGGAGTGACGAATGCAATGAGAGCTTTGGATTATTGAAGAATAAATCAACATCGGCTCCAATTCTCGCTTTGCTTATGGTGGGAAGCAATTCATGGTGTATAGTGATGCATCTCAAAATAGTCTTGAGTGTGTGAAAAGAATTACCCCATACGCCCACTCTCAACGTCGGACTGCACCTTTTGGTGGTTCGCATCTAATAATTACTTTCCTTTGATCTTTTCCAACAAGGGCAGTTGCACTTTGAGTGTCATGAGCTTCGTAAGGGTGTCTTGCAGTTTCGGGGTACGTTGTGTGTGCCCAATGACCCAGAGATTTGGGGGGAGATCTTGAGAGAAGCACACCATTTCCTGTACACCATTTACCTAGGTGGCACCAAAATGTATGAGAAATTGTGGCCTAGAATAAAAGGCGATATTGGGCGCTACCTAGCTCAATGCTTGGTGTACCCACAAGTAAAAGTGGAGTACAGACTTCTGATGAGCAACTTGCAAGGTTTACCTAGACCCATTTGGATGTGACAGAATATTGCCATAGGTTTTATTGTGGGCTTGCCCCTATCGCAAGCAGGTCACAATGCAATTCAAATAGTGGTAGATCGATTAACTAAGTCGGCTCATTTTCTACTGGTCCCCACCACCTGGTCGAGAGATAAGTTAGTGTGGATTTATATTGATGAATTTATGTGCCTTCATGGATTACCGGTGTCAATCATCTCAGATCGGGATCCCCGATTCGTGTCGTAATTTTGGAAGAGTCTTCACGAGACTCTCAGGACACACTTGGATTTTAGTATTGCATATCATCATCAAAGTGATGGGAAATAAGAGGGAACTAACCAAATTCTCAAGGATATATTGTGGGTGTGTCTCCTCGACTATAAACGGATGACAGCAATACTTGTCGATGGCAGAGCCTGCGACAATAGTTTGCAGTTGAACATTGGAATGGCACCCTACAAAGCCTTGTATGGAAGAAATGCTGCTCTCTATTGCATTGGAGTGAGGTTGGTGAGAAATCTACCCTAGGCCTGAATATACTGCAAGAGGCCGAGAAGAAAGTTTGCATTGCAAGTCAAAGGTTGTTGATAGCAAAAAGCAGACAAAAGAGCTATTCCAACAAGCGTTGACACGATTGGAAGTTCAGTGTCGGGGAGCATGTGTTCTTGAAGGTCTTTTCAAAAGAGGAGTGAAGTAGTTTTGGATGCGAGGAAACCTAAGTCCTCTCTACATTGGATCCTTTGAGGTATTAGAGTGAATTGGCTTCATTGCCGATCGGACTGCATTACCCACAAGCTTGGTAGGAGCTCATGACGTATTCTGTGACGCCCCAACTTCCCAGGGGGTCACCCATCCTAGGACTACTCCCGTCCTAGCATGTTTAACTCCCCTAACCTCTTGGGCCCAGCCGCCGCCCAAAACGCTTAAGCCGGGTTAAGAGTTTAGCCCTATTATATTTTATATATAGGACTATCTGGGGTCTCACATTCTCCCTCCCTTTAAGCCCTGACGTCCTCGTCAGGCTCAGACTCACAAGTACCAGGCGATGTGAGACTCATCTCGCTAGCCTAAACCGACCTTGTGGTAAGCCGCACTCTACCCACAACGGTCAACAGTATGAGAGCCTCGCTCTCCCCGCTGTATAATCCTGACTCAGCCGAGACTCATCTCACACTTCCGGCTGGTAATTGGCTCTGATGCCAACTGTGACGCCCCAACTTTCCAGAGGGTCACCCATCCTAGGACTACTCTCATCCTAGCACGCTTAACTTCCTTAACCTCTTGGGCCCAGTCACCGCCCAAAATGCTTATGCCGGGTTAACAGTTTAGCACTATTATATCTTATATATAGGACTACCTGGGGTCTCACATATTCTATGTATCCTTACTCCGCAAGTATGTGTCTTGATCCCATGCATCTTATTGGCTATCCACAACAAGAGTTGTGGGAGGACTTGAACTATGACGAATACCCAGTTAGTATTCTCTTCCAACAAGAGAAGGCATTACGAAACTGCTCCATTCCTTACATCCAAGTATTATGGAACAATCACAAGGAGTGGTAGGCTTCTTGGGAGCGTGAGAGCTCGATGCAGGAGTATTTTTCTCATCTTTTCGGGAGTACTCTTGAAGTATGAATCCTAAGTTTTGCGGACGAAACTTTCTTTTTAGGAGAGGAAGATGCAGTGCATTGAACTTTTGCAAATAGCAGAATTCTAGTGAAAAATAGTATTTAATATATTTTGATGGTTCTTGTTATGTATGAAGAGTATTTGAGTGTTTTAGGTGAGAAAACAGTGCAAAAATGGACTCCTAAAAGAAAATTTTGCAAAACTATAATTTTGCTGTGAGTACCGGTACTGAAATTTGGGGTACCGGTACTTGGCTGTGAATTGGCGAGGAGAGCTCTCGATTTTTGTGAAACTTCACTGAAGTATCAATAGTGAACTCAGAAGTATCGCAAATAAAGTTTGCAAGTACTGGTACACTACAGTGAGTAGTTGATTTCAGGTTTCAGGTTCTGCGGAACTGCCCCTGAGTACCGGTACATGAGAGAAGTGTACGGGCACTAATGGTACTCAGCACTGCGAAACCTGATTTTGCATAGGTTGCAAATACAAGGCCTAAATGCAATTATAGCACTCCTATAAATATCCTTTCACAGCCAACCTCTCTCCCACACACTCATTTTCCTTTTCACTCTCTACTTTCTCTTTCTAAAAGGGAGAAGGAAATCCTAAAATCCCTATTGTTGGGTCTTGGAGCTGTATCTTTTGCAAGCTTTAAGAAGGTCAATGTGTCACATCCCAAGCCACAACGGAAGCCAAATCTAGATGTATGCACAGACTCACCATGTGTATAAGGACGCCCCCGTACACACGAAGCGTCAACAACTTATCATTTAAACATGCTTTTATACAAAAGATAAAATCCATGTTGATGGGTAAGTCGACCATAAATATCAACTATTACTAAACTAGACATAGTTTAGATCCAGACATCACTTCCAAAATGGGTTTCTCATTAACCCTTAAGTTAATACATGACTAAAACCATAATTAGTGCATTGTCACTTTAATATAGGTCCCCAAAATATCAAAGGGTCGATCTCTACTCGATCTAAAATGGGTGAAAGGGCTCTAGCTATTACGAAGTTTCCACGATCCTACGCCTCCACATATCTGAAGGCTCTGAAAGAAAAAACTAAACCACAGGCATGAGAACTATAAAATATAGTTCCCAGTGGGTACCGCCGCTGAAAGGGGCTCACTACACCACTTAGTCAACTGAGGCATCAGTAGAAAACTAGAAATAACAGCTATAATGAAGAAAGCATGGAATAACTATAACTGCTGAGCAATAATCATAAAGATAATGTAATACTACTCTGCCTCTATGTTAATGAAATAAAAGGAATCATATCTCAACTCTCAAGTGTGCATCAATTTGGTTTAAGATAGCCAAATAGCAATACTTATCCAATCTCTGAAGGACCTACATAGAGTCCGGTCCTAACTTGCGTCGTGCCTCATGGACTGTGTTTGGCACCCTACAAAGGTGAGCTGTGCCTTACACTTGTCACCCAAGCGCCGACGCTCAAAAAGCAAAGGTGAGCCTACTCGCAATGGCTAACCTCCGGAGTGCCTTGCCTTGTAGGGAACGACCCTCACAAGTAATGTGCTAATTGAGCTCAATTTGGCTCTTGTAAGCTTTAGTCTCATGCATAATGCTTAAAGGCCACAAATCCCAAGTATTTGACCCATGGTCACATACCAGTTTACCACTCTAATACCATATTTCAACATATTATTTAGAAATTGTGTGAATAAGTAATCTCAATATATGTCCATATCGAATAAGAGCTTCATTTATCTGAATTCGACCAATATAATATCGAAAGTAGGAACTAACAAGTAACTACCAAGTAGATGTGCATGTCTCACAATGAAGTTCAAGTCTTTTGACTACATTATCATGCTATTTGGAATAGAGAATAACCAACATGTATAAAAACTATGCTCAACATATGCTACATAAGGCACATATTATGGAATGTACAACTAACATGCATATAATCGAAATGCCATGTTGCATGTCAACAATGAGAGTTTCTAAAGTTATTTTTATCAAAGATTCAAGATCAATTAAGAAGTAGATGACATAGGAGTTCACTGATATTGGTTAGGTCGAACTCACCGGATAGTTGCCGAAATCTTTAACCCTTTCATTTCCTCAATCAAAGTTGTCCTCTCTTCTCTCCTAGTCTTAGAAGATTTTTCCATATGATGAAAATCCCAAAAAATTCTCAATCCAAAATTCTTCAAAAATCATATAAAAAATAGGTAAAAAAATAACTTAGCTCAAGAATTCTTGAAATTACTCAAAATTAAGTTGTTGGAACTTCAATTCCAACCTATAAGAGGGTTTTCAGCCCATCAATTCCAAGCAAAAGTCTCACATTTAGAAACTTTCAATTTTAACCCTAATTTGACAACGTAGTACTAGACCTTTGTAGCTGGGTCAGAGTATAGTGTGGACAACTAGTCAACTTGTTTGTAGGGTGTCGGGTCGAATTGGAGCTGTTTTAGCATGAAATGGATGAGAAAATGGACTCGAAACCTCAAAATCTATTGAAACTAAAGTTTCTCGAGCTTTCGGACGCCCGGAAGATGTCTTGGGTTTGGATTTCACCTTGGACCCTACTTCTAGAAGCCCAAGAGTACTATAGCTGCCTGGATTAGAGTTGGTGGTGATCTGACCGTTGGCTCGACACGTGTACAGTGACTCACAAGAATTTCGGGTGCAGGGTTTCGGGCACTCGAAATGTTCCAGACGGAGTTATGATAGATCTGGCTTCTCACCGGATGCCCATGAGTTGTTTCGGGTGGAGTTTCGATGGATTCAAATGCCGGAAAGTACACCTGGGCGCCCGAAATGTCCGGTTTTGGCTAATTTAAGTTATTTTCAGATTATTCCGGGGATTCGTTATAAATGTCTCTTTCCTCAATAAATGGACTAGAGGGTCTTCCTTACGTCCCTTGTCATTCTCTTAGCATTCTGGGACCTAACAAACTTTCCTAATTTCTGTCTTCCTTCCTACTTTCTCCTTCTTCTGCCTCTGTTGGTTGGGAAGCAGCCAAGCAACACAGCTAGGAGCATGAGGATGTGCGACACAATGGAGTTGCTGGTAGTGTGGAGCTTGCTCATGGCTGAGGAGAGAAGAAGAGTTCATGATTTACTTCTTCCTCGTTGGATTTGAGGTAAGTTCATGTTGTATTTGGTGTTTGAGCTAGGATTTTCAAAGTTGGATTTTTTTGTTAGATTTTGATTTCTGATTTCATTAGCAGTGAGTTACTATTGGATTTTGGAGTTCCTACTAGTTTTGGAGCAACGAAGAGGTGTCTTGGAGCCTCATTCTTATTCCTTTGTTGGATTAGCAATTTCAGGTTGGTTTAATTCATTGAATACTTCGAACTCCTTCCTATGTCTAAATGTGCCTTTAAGTTCAGTATGCGTTCCCTGTGACTATAACAATAAGAGTTTATAATTGTACAACTTAGTTATGTTGCAAGCTAAACCACAAGAAAATTTAGTTCTATAAATAACTAGCTGAATTTTAATTATCCTCCATGCTGTCAACTTGTTGAACTTGGTTGAATTAATTAATTCTACACTAAATGCATCAGGTTATTTATTTTATGCCCAGGTCAATAGGCGTGGCTATCTGTGGTAGTGTAGGATTATTCTATGCCTCGTTTTAGGGGCTATATCAGTTAGTGGCTTGTTTACTGAATAGTTGGAGATTTATTATTGCCGTGGGTAGATACGGCGATTCCGGACATATTGTTTATATCTCGGATTATACCGAGGGCACGTAGACAGTATACCTATGATCTGGTTGATTATTTGTATTGACTATAGCCTGTAAGCTCGACAAAGATACACCATTTTATATCGGTGGGGTCGCGCCTCTTGAGTCTGGCTTGAGCGAGTTGATGTTGCAGCAGCACTCGTGTGTTGATAGCCAACCTATGGTTGTTTGATAGGATATCCCCGGGACGACCTATGTGTTAGCCGAGTTACTTGCAAAAGTAGTGTCGTAGCAAAAGGCAGGTGTAGGCTTGACCGGATATATAAGTCGGTCAGTGAGATTGGTTTAGAGCTTTGAGCTTCCTATAGTTAGTTGATGTATACCATACATAAGCTACTATCTAAAGCATCTTTAGTATAGAGGCATGATAGCCATAGACTTATTTTCAGTTCATATCTATCTATAGTATTGTTATTCAGTTCTTTACAGCTTTATTATCTTGTCTCTAGTAGACCTAGTGGGTAGATCATTGCCGTCGGTGACGGTACCCATGAAAATTATTGGTTCAGTAGTTCTCACGCCCTCTATTTGTTGCCTTTTATTTACAGAGCCCTCAGCTGTTGTTGCTTCTAATCAAGATAAGGGGATAGTAGGATAGATTGCATCTTCTTCTCAAGTCGCCCGTGTTAGTGGAGGACTCGACAACAGCTAGTTTTGGAGAGCATACTGTACATATTGGACTAGCAGTGACAGCAATGATGTATTTTGTTTTACTGTTATCTGTGAGGTGATGTTGTATTTTGGAGATGTGTGTAGATCTACAGTATAGCTTTATATTCAGTTTTATTTATCATCTCTAATACCTGCTAGTAGCCTCCTAGGACTGTTTTACAGGGTTTGATGCTTCGTGTGCGTGGGGCTTTTCGTGCATATAGCAGATCTGTTGGCATGTTCAGGCTTCTGCCGTAACCCAGGGCATGACACATAAACAAAAAAATCTTCAATCTACTTTCAAATCTATCTAATTAGAGAGTTTAGACTTAGTTACTAACCTCAATCCAACCTCTAAATCAAACACAAGATGGTAAGGTTGATGATTGGAAGCTCCAAGCCACCTCTCTTCCAAGCCTCAAGTTCCAACTCCAAGCTTTTGGTTAGTTGAAGATCCTAGAGGGACAAGATGAAGGAGAATAGAAGATAGGTGAGGGACATAGGAAAAGATAGTGAAGAGGAAGAAGAAAATGAAGAAAATGGGAGAGACTCACCTTTCTCTTGGGGAGGAAGAGAATGAGAAGGAATAGAAGAGGAAAAGGGCATATATATATGCTATAATATCCCCGAAGGCCCTTCAACTACTAAAACATTGCATTATAATCAACTTCAGCCCAAAACTGATAGAGATCCGGACCTTTCCTTCAAAGTCTAGATCCCAAAAGCCATTCTGCGCATTACGCAGCGAAGGTCTGGAACTTCCTTCCAAGATTCGGATCCCGAACCTCATTCTGCAAATTATACAGCCAAGGTCTGAAACTTACTTTCTGGATTCGGATCCTAACACTGTGAATAGTATTTTCAGCATTTTCATTTTCCTACCGACCATCCCTAGCGCAAGTGGCAAAGGGCTTGGTGGTTGGTACCAGAGGTCCCAAGTTTGAATTCTAGTTGATTCACATTTTCAGCTAAGTTTATTTCTAAAAAAAATAAACGAAGCGGGTAGCATATGCTACCTTTCTCTAAAAAAAAAAGCATTTTCTTTTTCCTTTTATTTTTTGCTTGAAACTCCGATTTTGTTTCGTTTTCTCTCCAAATCAAACTTAGCACAACCGAAACTACTCCAATATGTATTAACTAATTATTTCTTTCTCTAGTTCCGCCCATGGGGTAATCAACTCCACTGGACTTAGTTTTGATATTTTGTCTTCTCTCCCTGTAAGATATTACAAGTTAAGTCACTGACTGTTTACGCCATCTTCCCACATTGGAGAATTCTAATTTTTTCTTATCAAAATAATTCAATTTCGGAGCATAACCATTTCTCCAAAATTTTTATTTTCTGCCAACTCTCTTTTAGCTTATTCAATACCTCCGAATCTCACCGAATCACCTCCAATACTTACTAATGTTATCCTATTCCCCCAAAAACTTCAAATGCAATGTTGGAGGCATGTTTGTTTCACCGAAACTGGACTTTGGGTTGAAGTGGAGTTCGGTAAAAACTACTTCTTTCCCGCTGTTTGTTTCGTAGTTATGGAAGTGAAGTTTCATTAGTTCTGCTGTTTGTTTGGTAGGAAGTGTATGATATAAAACTATAACTTATGTATAAATAATAAATAATTTAATAAATAAAAATAATATAATTATATTTTTATATAATTAAAATGTAATTTAAAACAACTAAATTATTTTTTTATACATAAATTATAGTAATACAACAATAAAATTATAAAGTGAAAAAATATTAATACTTAATTAATCAATTTTTATCATATTTTAATTATACAAACTAAATAAAGAAAATATTAAAACTTAACTAATCAATTTTTATCATATTCTCAATATGCCAACTATAATTAAATATATTTAAATATAACTATCTTTACCTAGTATATTATTTTATTATCTTTTTCACCTCTCTTCACCGTAATTGACTTCGGCTCACCGTGGACCGAAGTCAATTACGCCGTTTCAGGTTAACTCGAGTTTCGACCGTAACTTTTTACGGTGAACCAAACAACGGAAGTGATCGTTTATGGCGAAAACGACTTTCCCCCTCTCCACTTCCACCCCACTTCCACCCAAACAAACACGCACTTAGTTGCCATTTCACCTATCATTCTAAAATTCAGTGAATTCCATCGAAGTTCTCTTCTTCTTTTTTTTAGCTGATTCTTGCAACGTCTCATCTTTAACTCTTTTGAACCCCATTTCTATAAATGGTTTGATCAATTACCCGGCATCGGGAGTCTGCTCATGCGTCTTGGGTCCCATATGTTACACAAGGGCACTTGAAAGGAACCCTAGGAGGGAGAAAGCACTCATCCCTAATCCCATTTCTCTTGTTTGGAGGAGAAGTGAGTTAGAGTTTTTAAGGTTTATTTTGAAACTTTTTCCAAAAAAGGGTTTTGGAAGTTCTAACTTGGTTAGAACTCTTTTTCTAGGATTTCTTGGGAGTCTCAAGAGTTCAAGAGACATCTCCAAGAAAATTTTCAAGTAAATTAAGGTTGGGAATATCACTGAAATATATTTGATATTTTTCCTTGTCTAAAGATTTTTTTTCTCTATGCATGTACTCCACCCATCCAATGGATGAGATGTCTTCACTAGTCACGTCATATGATAAGTAGAGATGGAATGTCTTCACTAGTCACAGCATATGACAAGTAGAGATACCCCCACCTATTGGATGATAGGTATTAAGATTTACACCCATAAGTAGGTATACTAGTAGTATTTACCTTAAAACATTGGAGAAACTTGGGTCTCGATGAACAAAGCTAAGCCCATTAACACTACTAGCTTTCTAACACGAAGAAAGGCTGTACGGCCAGGTATTCTATGTGACTAGTAAAGCATTGGATGGGGGGTGGCGGGCAAACCATTGGATGGGGGGTGGCGGGGTGTAGATCATACACTTCTGATTAGATGTACGGCTAGCATAGCTAGCGCTCTTTCATTAGATAAATGATATATACTTGTACACCCCTTCAAGTATAAATCTTACACCAACAACCATCCAACGAGTGGCAGTGCTTCACTTGTCACATGATGTGCTGCACATCATATGATCGATCAATGTTGTGCTAAATTTGGGGAAGAACAATGTTGTGCTTAGAGATGTACTGTATGGCCCCAGGATGAGGTAGAACCTAATTTATGTACTGATTTTTTTTTTTTTTGAGAGAAAGGTAGCACGCTACCCGCTTCGTTTTATTTTTTTTAGAAATAAATTTAGCTAGAAATGTGAATCAACTAGGATTCGAACTCGGGACCTCGGGTACCAACCACCAACCCCTTTGTCACTTGCGCTAGGGACGGTCGGTATTTCTGTACTGATGATGTTGCTCAAAAAGGATTATGATGTCCGCTTCTAGAGGCAACAAAAGTGTGGGGTGCACATAGCTACAATTGGAAGGCATAGGGAAGCATTATTATGTGGAGTTACTTGATCCAGTTCATGATTTATTTAAATTGAATGCAATCGAGGATCATATAAACATTACGTCGGCATCTGCCTCTAATGTATGTGCCTTTCAAAATAAATTTAATAATGATGATTTGCTTGAGTCTATTGATTGTGTTAATGTGAATATAAATGTTATTGATTCTTACACATGGCATTTTCATTTGGGACATCTATGAAAAAGCAAGATGAATGATATAATTAAAAGGGGCAATTTTATTCATACCCCTCGAAAGGTTAGAAATATCATAGATACCCTTGTAAAATAAGTAGTATCACAATTGTCCCTTTAAATACCTATTTTATTTCAATTTTACCCTTGTTGTTAGCCTCCGTAAGTTTATATAGTTTTAATCCAATTTTTTTTTTATTATATAAAATATATTAAATATAAAATTGCCTATTTTGCCCTTTATTTTGAATCTCCTGGTGGTATACCCATTATTTATTCTCCTATCAACTAATAGAAATAATGTGTATAAGACTCTCAAATGTACGTAGATTATTTTGAGACGGCCACGTAAACTTTTTAAACTTTCCTTTGGTCCATATAATTGACAAATTTGTCAAAATTAAGTGGTTCATTTGCTATAAGCTGTTAATTCATCTTCAAAAAAAAAAAGCCAATCAAAGCCATCATAAATTGATACAATTGTTATTTAAATTTACAAAATTCTCATTTTAATTAATGTTGAAATAAATCAAAGCAAATAAGAGAAAAAAGGGTGAAAAATATTTAATAAAGTCGAAGAGCTATTTCAAAATAGCTTATTGTTGAGAGAGCTCCATACATTTCTATGTTAGGGAAGATAGCTGCATTTATTTAAAATCGTTCCATAATTTTTTCGTAACACTTCATAATTATTATGAAATTGGTTTTTATAACTGATTTTAAAAGATTTTGTTAACATTTTTTATGAGATTATTTATTAGCATCTAATTAACAAATTTCTATATTTAATATTTTTTCAAAGAATATAATTAATTCACTAATAAGTATAATTAAACTGTATTTATGAGTTAAAATTTAAGAGGGTATTGATGAAAAGTAGAGTAAGGGGTATAATAGGAATTTGCTCACCGTTTACTTCAGCTTGGACGAAAAAATTACATATAAAGGTAGTTTTGAAAGTTTTTCTAAATTAGAGGGGCATTTATAATATTTCAATTTTTATAGGGGTATTGGTGAAAATATGTACTTTCACAAGGGCATTGAGTAAATTTTCCCTAATTAAAATGGGTCTAATATGCATTTTGGGACTATGATACATGTGAGCTTTGCATATCTGGTGAAATAACCAGAAAATTGTTCTCCATAGGAGAAAAGACAACTAGACTATTATTATTATTATTATTATTTGAGAGAAAGGTAGCATGCTAGCCGCTTCGTTTATTTCATTTTTAAATAAACTTAGCTGAAAATGTGAATCAACTAGGATTCGAACTCGGGACCTCGGGTACCAACCACCAAGCCCTTAATTTGCCACTTGCGCTAGGGACGGTCAGTGACAACTAGACTATTAGGCATAGTTCTCAACATGGTTAGATGTATGCAATCTCATTCCGATTTACCCAAGATCTTTTGGGGTGAAGCCGTAAAGGCTGCAACTTATACTTTGAATAGAATTCCTACGTATGTCGGTTGAGTCGGCTCTCTATGAGTTGTGGAAGGGTAGAAAGCTAGATTTGTACTCTAACCTAAGAAAATGAGGATCTTTTGACTATTTATTAATTATGATGTAATCTAGAGACAAGTTGGATTCTAAAATAGTGAAATATATTGATCTATAGGGTATTCGGGGAATTCTAAGCGTTACGTATTCTATAATGTCAATGACAAAAAACTTATAGAAAGTCGTGATGTTGATTTATAAAGGATAGAGAAAAAGAAAAGTCGGTAAAGGAGGATATTAATCCTAGCTCTTATGGTTCTTGGCGACTTTTATACGAATGAGGCAATAGAGTGCAGGTGCGTATTTAAAAGAAAACAAAAGTCAGATGGATCTATAAATAAGAATAAAGCTAGATTGGTAGCCAAAGGATTCACCTAGTTGGAGGGCGTGGATTTTCAGGAGACATATTAATTCTTCAGTGGCAAAAGTTGCATCTATCCGTATTCTATTGGCTTTAGTTGCACATCTAGATCTAGAGTTACACCTGATGGATATGAAAACTACTTTCCTCAATAAGGATTTAAGGGTACCATTTGTATGCGGCAATTAGAAGGGTTCGAAGTTAAGAATTAGAAACACCGAGTTTACAAATTGAAGAAGTCCTTATATGGACTTAAACAATCCCCGCGCTAGACTTTTCACTAGTAAGTTGTGCAACTTGGTTATGTAGTTACCAACTAGATAATTGTGTGTACACTTTGAAAATTGGGAGTAAGTTTTGTATTTTATCTTTATATATAGATGACATTCTATTATGTAGTAATTGTTTTAATTTGGTTAAGAACTAAATCAAACTTAATTAAGTACTAGATTTGAGATGAAAGATATGGGGGATGAATCCTATGCCGTGGGGATTTAAGCAACTAGGGACAAAAATAAGATGTTGTGTCTCAGTCAAGAAAAATAGGATGTTGATATTTTTAAAAAGATTTGGATTACAAAGCTCTAAACCTGGTCCTACACCTTCAGTAATGGATACTTTTAGCAAAGGGTAAGAAAATGTCCAAGAGTAAATACCCCACAGAAGGTAACACCAAACTTCAAGTACCTTACGGTTAAGCAGTGTATAATTTTTAAGCGGACGCTCTATTCTAGCGTTACTATTTTTTGACAGGTGGTTGGAGGTGCTAATGCTTTCCTTAAGCGCCACCTTAAAAGCGTCTTCCGAATCCTTTTTAGCTATAGTGATACCAACCATCAAGTTCTTTACCACTGCAGTCAGAACGGTCTAGATCGATAAGAGATAAAGTTACTATCAACCTAGTGAAGGAAACAAATTCAAATGCACCTTAATTAAGTACTCTTCTTCTTATTCTTATTTTTGCGCTTATACTATGGCTGCACACATTTGTTACCCTCTCACACATTTTGAACTGTTATTTATAGATCGAAAGAGCAAATATAAACTATCACCACCATCTCTACATCTTATTGAGGGGATGCATATTTGCATAGTATGAATTAAAAGATTAACCTAGCTAGCAACAAATAAAGGTAAACCTAGCGAAAACTTTAGAAAACGTCGTCCCCTAAAACTTTAATTTGTTGTAGTGATAAACTGGTTTATGTTTCTTTTAATTAATACCTAGTGGATAAAGACTTAAGTAGTGTGCAAGTTAGAGTATTGAGAAGGTAAATAATGTAGGAATAATTAAAAAATATTCAAGTGGCTGCATCCTTAGCTATATTGCGTGGTGAACAACATTATCCAATAAAGAATCTTCTTAATCTAAATTCCAAACTAAAAAAAAAAACTTCAAATTAAACAAATGTGACGATCAATAACATCCAAAGACTGGCTTGAATTTTAAAAAACATCGGGAAAGAATGTACGAAAATCCCCTCTACTACCAATTGTTTGAAATGGTCCCTCGTCAACCTTTTTTCTCTTTTTTTTCCCCCCCCTTTACCTATTGGCATTCCCCAAACTATATATTATTTAGTTTAGGTGGAATTATTTGAAATTAACTAGTACAATAGTGTTGGCCTAGTGGACCTAATTTACAATTAAATTTTGATGATTACAAATAGTTATAATTTTAAAACTAATAATTTTACTTTCAGTTTGTATTTAGAGAACTCTCAATTAGAAGAACTCAAGAAGGCTTAAAGCAAAAAAGATAAGAGCATCAATCTGAGAGAAGCTAGGTATGCTTCTAAGGTCAAAAAGGTTATTTTTTAATCTCTTTAATAGAGCTTAATTTGTAATATAATTCATTTAAGTTTAGAGCCGAGAAAATTGAGCTAAGTTATAAACATTGATTATCTAAAAGAACACATGAACATAAATGGTACATGATCTAAATATGTACTAAAAGAAGATGCCAAAAGCATATTTATTACAATTCAAAAGGCATCAAACTCTTCAAAATTAAATTTCAGCTCAAAACAGAGCTTAGAATGTAGGTCCTGATGCCCGGAATGACAAATGGAGAGTTTGAAAATGTGCCGAGTACTGGACACTACACTATAATGACTATATTTTGAATTTTAGCTATAAATAGGGGATTTTTGGTAGTTTAAATCAGTTTTGGTGAGCTTATAATTATTGTAATATTAAACTCTTGGTTTCTACTCTCTCTATAAGATTGAGTGAACTATTGTAGTGAGAATTTTATTGTAAACGATATAAATTGTTTGTATTAAGAGGTATTCTTATGAAGAAGAAGAATAAAAAGTTAGTGTCACGGCTTGGTGCTTGTCTGTAAAAGCATTTTCTAGAGAAAATCCAATTTTTCTCTAGAGTTGAGAAGTCGGCAAGAACGTAGACAAAGAGTCGAATCTCGAAAGAAATAAGTCGCCTGCATCATTGCGCTTGCATTTCTCCAACTCTACTCTATTTTCTTTACTTGTGAGGTTATTGGTTTGATTATCTTGCAGTTTCATTTTAGAAACCTAATTTTTCCCCTTCTTAGTTGCTACTTCAATTTATGGTTATTTGTTTTAAAATTGTTAAATGCTATATTGAAATCATGCATAGCAATGAGCAACTATCAAGTTACACAATAGTCTCCCATCTTTATGAAAATTACTATAAAGAAACTTCGGGTTCTATATCTTCACAAGAAGATCTCTCAATTCCAAATATTTCTCTCCTTTATAATAAAATTCTCGTTATAATAGTTTGCACAAACTCAGAGAGAGAGAAGGAAGTTTTAAGAGTTTAATATTACAATAATTACAAGCTCAGCAAAACTGATTTGAAACATGAAAATCTCCTATTTATAGCCAAAATCCAAAATATAGTCGTTATAGTGTTTTTACTTTTTCGGGCATCTGAAATATCTTCTGGGTGCTTGGAACTATAGTCATTCCTGAATGTGCTACCTACAAAACAACCCTGTGTACGTTTAGGTGCTCGAAACCTCTTTCGGGTGTTCGAAACACAATTGCACTGTACTTTAAAAACATATTTCAGCACACAATCTTCTAAATTTCAGGCACTTGAAACATTTTCGAGCATCTAAAACATTTAATACTCAATCATGCACAAAAACTTGTCATAGATTCAAATTTAAATTCAACTTTCGAGCACCTGAAACAATTTTTGGGCACACAGAATCACTTTCCGGATACACTGGAGGCAATCCAGAAGCCCACATCTCAGAGCCTAGTAGTCAACACATTTTCAAACTCTCCATTTGTCATTCCAAGCGCCCGGATCTACATTCGAAACTCTATTTTGAGCTGAAATTTAATTTTGAAGTGTTTGATGCCTTTTGAATTGTGATAAATAGGCTTTTGGCATCTTCTTTTAATACATAGTTAGATCATGTAACATTTACCTCCATGTGCGCTTTAGATGGTCAATGTTTATAACTTAGCTCAATTTTCTCAACTCTGAATTTAAATAAATTATATTAAAAATTAATTTCTAAAGAGATTAAAGAATGATCTCTTTTACCTTAGAAGCATAACTAGCTTCTCTAAGGTTGAAGCTCTTCTGATTTTACTTTTTAAGTCTTCTTGAGTTCTTCTAATTGAGATTTATCTAAATACAAACTCAAAGTAAATTGTTAGTTTCAAGATCACAGTTATTTGTAATTATCAAAACTTAATTATACATTAGGGCCAATAGCAACACTATTGTACTATTTAATTTCAAATAGTTCCACGTAAAGTAAATAATATATAGCTAAGGGAATGTCAATAGGAAAAGAAAAAAAAAAAAAAAAATACAGTTGACGAGGGACCATTTCAAACTTGGTAGTAGAGGGGATTTTCGCACATTCTTTACCTATCTTTTTTAGTATCCAAGCCTGCCTTCTGGATGTTATTGATCATCACATTTGTTTAATTTGAAGGTTTCTTTTAAGTTTGGGATTTAGATTAAGAAGATTCTTTATTGGATAGTGTTGTTCACCACGCGATATTGCTAAGGATGCAACCACTTGGATATTTTATAATTATTCCTACATTCCTTACCTTCTCAAAGCTTTAACTTGCATACTAATTAAGTCTTTATCTACTAACTATTAACTGAATGAACATACGAAAGCTAATCACGACGGCAAATTAAATTAAGTCTTAGGGGACGACATTTTCTAATGTTTTTGCTAGGTCATCCTTTATTCGTCGCTAGGTTAATCTTTTAATTCATACTATACATGCATGCGTTCGATAAGATGTAGAGATGGTGGTGATAGCATATATACGAGCTTTCGATCTATAAATACTAGTTCAAAACGTGTGAAAGGGTAACATATGCACACAGGCATAGTACTAGTATTGTTAAATATACTTAAGTAAGGTGCCTTCGAATTTGTTTCCTTACTTAGGTTGCTTTACTCCTCGTTCGACCCGATGTATTCTTCTCTTTCCTTCCTTGCTTCTCTACGAATTCTTCTACTAGTCTTTGTCATCGTCATCTACACTGGAACTACACATGTAACGGCTTTAGATTCAACTAGCACAAGGACCATATCCCCCTCTAAGTTAGCAAGGATCGAAAGATACTTGAAAAAGATAAATAAACCAGCTGTAAAAACCATTCAGGTGATTAGAACAAATCTTTTTTTCAGCAGAAGTGCAGGTACTCATTTTTACATAAGCTTTTTCAACTTAACAAAGTGTTTTTTTTTTCCTTGCTTTGTGCAGAGTCTAGATGGAGATATCATAGACTGTGTTCCTATAGATAAGCAACCAGCTTTTGATCATCCTCTTCTTAAGGATCACGAGATTTAGGTTATTTCATGCTATTACCAATATTGATCTATCTTCTTGGGACTGTGAAGTTCATAAAAAGGAATACTTTTATTATTATCTCTCTGCATATTCTCGATCCGGCGCATGATATATGTCACGCCCCGCCGGCCCTTTAACACCAACTAGGTGGAAAGGATAACCGCACGGGCGCATGCCCCAGACCCGCCGAACGGATAGAGTCCTTTCTACCCGCCCAAGGCGTCACAACACAAGCTTATCCACAATGTTCCAACTAGGAACGGAGTACAAGAGTTGCACAAGGAAAGCATCAACCATAAAAGCTCTACTTCTATTACATCACATTCCACAATTATACATGCTAACTTTTTCTTTTCATTCCATACAACATGTTCCAAAATATGGAATATACAAAGTTTATACATGTAATACAAATCCCCTATGCTATCATAGTCCAAAGCTCGGGGTACAACTCTATGTATCACCAAAATGGAAGGGTCGCTATCTACAAAGCCAAACCCTTGCCTCGCTCCGCCGCCTCACTCGCGGAAGGACCTGGAAAATGTGGGGTGAGAACTATAAACATAGTTCCCAGTGGGTAAGGCCACCCAAGGGAAGAGCTCGACCCACCAGGTCCAAAGAAATACCACATGCATAAGTTAGATCATATATATATAACTATGCAACAATATTTACATGCTTAGTAAATAAACATAAAGGATGCAACCAAAATGAAACATAATTTATCATTCTCTCCTAGGTTCATCCTATATTCCACATTGACTAAGTTCTTTTACTTGTCATTTACTTATGGTTGCGGAATGGCCGTCGCACCATAGTTGTTTCAACATTCGAGGAGTGAAATCGTCACCTCCTATTCGAGTAGCGAAATCGTCGCATACTCGGGATAGCGAAATCGTCGCATACCCCCTTCGACACCGCCAATCCATGGCGCGGTAGCGAAATCGTCGCACACCCGGGATAGCAAAATCGTCGCACATCCATGTCGGCACCGCCAAATCGTGGCACGGTAGCGAAATCGTCGCCTACCCGGGATAGCAAAATCGTCGCACATCCCCTTTGTTCTCGTTTCTTGCTTGACAACCCAAGTTCCATAATCTTAGATTCAAGTCACTAAGTCTCACCTATGTTTAATAACACTAGGTTTACTTTCTTGTTCTCAACCTAGGTTCCATGACTCTAGGTTTCAATTCCATGTCCAACCTATGTTCAACAACACTAGGTTAACTTCTCACATGTTCCAACCTATGTTAATAACACTAGGTTTAATCATACATGCAACCATGCTACAAGTATTCATAATTGAGTTATACTTGAAATAAACATCATGCAATCGGAGTTCATTATTCTACCTATCATGATTTCTATCATTGCCAACATGCAAGTTCTAGGGTTCACATACATATACCATTTTGTTCTTAAATGGATAATTTACCCTAGACATGGAAGTGACCTAATCACTTCGGTAAACACAAACCCACCTCAAGAGCTTCCAAATCTTGTGTTCTTCAAGCTCCTAAGTGTCCAAGCTTGGAGTTCTTGCTTCAACCCAAGCTTCAACAAGAAAAAGGTTCGTTACTCATTACGAACCCTAAATCCATCTCAAAATACGAAATCAAGTGTTCTAACATGATTTCCTATGCCTCAATTGCAATTATCGAAGGTCCAAATATTTTTAGAACCCTTCATTGCAAAAGCCCTCATTCTACCTAGGGTTTGCATGCATGCAAGCCAAACCCTAGATTTCGTGGCCAAACAACCACCATTTGTGGTTTAGGTTGCCAAGGGTTCCCAAAAACCTCATTTCAAAGGATTAAATCCAAGGTTTGAACCCAAAACGTGAGGTACTAACCTTAATCACGAAATCCCCAAGCTCCTTCTTGCACCAAGAAGCTTCTTTTCTCCTTTGGAAGCCTTTTCCAAGATCAATCCACCACTTCTCCAAGCTTTTGGAGAGATCTCTAGAGAGAGAAAGTGAGAGGAGAGGGAGGGGAGTGTGGAGAAGAAGAAGTCCTGTGAAAGGGGGAGTGTTCCCTGCCTTTCAAATACCCCATGGCATGTGAAAAGACTAAATGCCCTTCTCCAATCAAAACACAACACCCAGCCCCCACTCTGGGCATTGTATACCGGTATGTACATTTTGCATACCGGTATACGGGTACTCATTCCGGTATACCTCAGGGATTCCGCAAAACCCGAGAGCAAGGCTCACTGTTTCGACCATCACATACCGGTATCCCATTTTCGCATACCGGTATACCCTCAAGGAATCCCGCAAACCCGAGAGTTGGGTTTCTCTCGGTTTCTCCTGGCATTCCGGTATACCCTCCTCACATACCGGTACCAGAGCTCCAATTCCGGTATTGGAATTCACATACCGGAATCCAATGCAGACTTCACCAATTTCGCAGTTTTAACTTATCGAAGTCCGTTTTCACGCCTCTTTTGCGCCGAAAACACTTCGCATAGGTCCAGAACTTGGTCGAAGTCTCACACATGGCCTCTCATGCCATTTTCTCGCTGAAACTCTACAATTTGTAGAAGTTCAGTACGGTGCACTGAAGTTCAGTGTACTACAATATAATTAAAAAGGATATTTTGTACACGCAAATTTAATTTCTTTCTTGAAGTACTTGTGACACAAATTGAAATATATACACTATATTATATGTTCATGAAAATTTGCCATAACTGTTATGTTTGTATTCTATAACTATTCATAGAAGAGAGTATTTTTAACGTGTTAACTCTAAGAGCATATATACACTGCAATGTTTGTTTATTAGATATAATCTTTATGAAATAGAATTTCTAGATTCCACGCCATTTTCTTTGTGAATTGTAGCAGACGGTTGCATCAGAGGCGCCCGCATTTGAAGGCGACGGATGGTCGAAAAGTCAAGCGACAAGAAAGGATTTGCAACCATGGAGCAATTTTGAGCACTGCCCTAACAAAACAGTGCCAATACGCAGGACGACGGTGGATGACATATTGCGAGCGAAATCTTTGTCTCACTTTGGCAAGAAGAAGCACAGGTTGCCATTTGTGTCGGCTCTTAATGAACAATCTAAGGCCGCTTCCGATGGCCATGAGGTACATATATATATATATATATATATATATATATATATATATATATATATATATATATATATATATATATATATATATATATATTGATAGAACTAGACTAAAATACTATTATTAGCATGGAGGCGTCCGTACTGTCAAGTTATTTTCGATGATGGGACATTTGAATTGACGATCGATTTTGTCAGACATGATTCACACTATTATAAGTATTTGTAAACTAATTTTCATAATTTTTTAGCATCATTTACTTTAAACCGAATAACATCAAAATGAATCGTTGAAAATAAAAAGTCTCATAAACAATAATAATAATAAAAGACTTCAATTTTAGATGAGAGATACTGATGTTGCTCTAAATGGTGAAAAATATTATATCAAAATTTTAGTAGATTTAGATTCTTTTATACCGTTAAACTTACAAACGCATCATATCAAATGATGTTGAAAAAAATATAAAATTTGGTCTGTAAATACTTTCAATACCGTAGACAATAGTTAACAGAGCATATTGTTAATTTATATGTCCCATTATTGAAAATAACTTGGTAGCTTAGAGGCTTCTGTGCTACCAATGGTATACAAGCCGAATTCTCTCTCTCTCTCTCTCTCTCTCTCTCTCTCTCTCTCTCTCTCTCTCTCTCTCTCTCTCTCTCTCTCTCTCTCTCTCTCTCTCTCTCTCTCTCTCTCTCTCTCTCTCTCTCTATCTATCTATATATATATATATATATACATGTATATATATAGAATTGGGTTGTAATATTCTTAATAGTATCCGGCTATATATAGATACTATCCAGTTTTCCACCATTTGATCTACACATTGATCAATTCCACACCTTAGATCATACTATTCTATTAACCACCCACTAACCCCTAGGGGGACAATCATTAAATCGTAGGTGACGACTATCATTTCAACCCTACAATTTTTTATTCAAGGATTAAAAACTGGATAGTATCCACAGCCGAATACTATTACGAGTATTCCAGCCTAACTCTCTCTCTCTCTCTCTATATATATATATATATATATATGCATGCACCCTCTATATCATACTTGTCATCTGCGCCTTTTTTATATATATCATATTTTATTTATTATCAATCAACATGTTGTAGTGTAAGAGCCCTCATCAACTCTATTTGAAATAATGAAAAAGTGCCATTCATGAATTTTTTTTTAAATTAAATGGGGATATGCCCTATTTGAACAGGGAGCAACATCCAATGTTTAAAAAGTACAAATTAATCATTGGACCAATTAATTTATTTCAATTAATTAACCATCCTATCAAAGTACTATATATATATATATATATATATATATATATATATATATATATATATATGTTCTCTTTACATATATAGAGAGAGAGAAAGTTGTATTGCGCTACTATGGATACTAAATGGCTCAGTTTATTACCGATTTATTTTCAATGCTAGAGATTTTAAATCAACGATGGTATCGTTGAACATGATTTAGACCATTTAAATAATTTAAAAATTAAATTTCATACTTTTTCGATATCACTAACTAAACGATCAAAGGGTCACAGAATTTATAATTTTAATAGCTAACACAGTGTGTTTGCTCATTTAACAATATAGAAGAATCCATATCAGCTGAATGTTTGTTTTCTTTAAACTATTTAAAATCAGATCTATACTCCTGATCTCGATTATAAAAATCCCACCATCACTTTTTTAAGAATATTTATTTTTAGCCGTTTATTTTTATGTATATTTGATGCATAAGAGAACAATATCGGAAGAACATAAAATTTGATTTCTAATTATTTCTAGCAGTTTAGATCATATTCAATGGTGCGATCTCGATTAAAAAGCTCAAACATCGAAAACAAATTTGTAGCAAAGGAATCTATTTGCTACCGGTAGTAGTTTAGCACATATGCCCTTTTTTACCATCCTTATCATCTGCCTCCCATTTTATATATCTCATATTTTATTTATTACTAATCAACGTGTTCTAGTATAAGAAGGCTCATCAAACCTAATGATCCAGTACTTTATTTTATAAAAAATAAAAAAAATCTTAACCGTTGATTAATGAAGGTTAAAAATGTCATTTTGTTATGTAGCAGGTTAAAAGATTATTTCATGTGACGGTATTTTTGTAATTAAACTAGGCAAAATTTTAAGAAAATTTTAATTAATATCTCAAATTTAGGATTAATTTTACACTAATTTAAACATTAATTTAAGGTTTGATTGATATCCCAAATTTAGGCATTAATTTAAATTTTAGGAATTTTAGAAAGTGTAATATTTCTAATTATGTTGAATTTAAATATTTAATATTTAAATTTAGAAATTTAAATTTAAATAAGAGGAATTTTGTGTTACCACTTTAACAAATTTAATGTTGATAATAAGAATTCAACATATTTAATTTGTTTAAGAAAATTTTAAATTCCTCTAGCTAGTTTAGATGTTAATTTTGTATCACAAACTTAAAAAAATTTGAATGTAGGAAAAAATATTAAATTCAACGTATTTAATATGTTGTAATGCTTTGTAACACTATTTAGATTCAACGTATTTAATATGTTGTAATTTTAGAATTTTTCTACTTTAGACATTAATTTTGTATCACTATTTAAAAGAACTTGCAATATTGGTAAATGTTTAAATTCAACTAGTTTAGATATTTATTTTGTATCGCTAATTTAAATATATTTGAATGTGCATGGGTAAATGTTTAAATTCACCATATTTAATATGTTTAAAAAAAGTTTAGAATTTTTTTTAATTTAGACATTAATTTTGTATCACTATTTAAAAAAATTTGAATGTGGCAATTGATTAGGAATATTGGGTATAATTCAAATTTATTCTTAAAATAGAATTGTACAGGCTAAAAATTTAAATTCAACGTATTTAATATGTTTAAAAAAAATTAGAATTTTTCTACTTTAGACATTAATTTTGTATCATTATTTTTAAAAAATTGTAATATTGGTAATTATTTAAAATCAACATATTTAATATGTTTAGAAATTTTTGAATTTCTCTAGTTTAGACATTAATTTTGTATCACTAATTTAAAAAAATTTGAATGTGGGTAAATATTTAAATTCAACATATTTAATATGTTTAAAAAAAATTTAAAATTTTTCTAGTTTAGACATTAATTTTGTATCACTATTTTAAAAAAAATTGAATGTGGGTAATTGATTAGGAATATATTTTGAAATATTGTAAAGAGGAATAATGTTTCGGGTTCGGATTTTCGGGTTCGGGCTAGGGTTCGGGTTTCGGATTTTAAGTCGGGTACGTACGGGTGTGGGATATGATTTTCTAAAATTCGTCGGATTGGGTTTGGGTTCGGGTTTCGGATTTGATAGTCGGATTCGGGTGTTTGAAAATCCGCCCCCTATTACAAATCTCTACTGTGGATGAAGAGGAAAGATAGAGAGAGAAAAAGGAAACAAAGAGAGAATAGAGATTTGATAATATAGTGGAGATAAAATTACTAAACTATCCACATATTAAAAGACCAAAATATCTCTCTTTGGGGTACCTGGTAACCGGTACCTCTCTCAAAGTGACCTGCTATTGCAGGTCACAATTTAAAAAAAAATAAATCTGAGCCGTTGAATAGAAATGAATGAACGGTATCGAAAAATAACAAGTATAGAAGCACTACTCTTTGAAATAATGATAAAGCACCATCCAATTTTTTTTTTTTAAAATTAAATAGGAATACGCCCTATCTAAAGAGGAAAAACCATCCAAAGTTTAAAAAGTACATTGATCATTGGACCAATTAACTCATTTCAATTAGCCATTCCTGTCAAAGTATTATACATAGGCTTGCATGTTTTAAGAAGCATGTTTAGCTCATGCTATCAAGTTGTTTTCAATCCATTTTATATAGATTTGATTAAAATATTTAAAGTATCTAAAAAATTAACTCTGTATTTTTTATATCATTTACCTAGTGATCAAAGGAGTCCAAAATTAACAATTTTAATGGTCGTGATGAGCCGTTTGCAAGTTTAAGATATAGAAATATTCAAATCACGTACAATTTTGATAGAAAATTATTTAAACTATATAAAAAAATATCAATATCTTGATCTAAAATTTTAGTGTCATATCATTACTTTTTATAAAAAATTTATTTTTAGCCGTTGATTTTGAGCCCTTTCAATCACTAGATAAATAATATCAAAACATCACAAAATTTACCTTTTAGATACTTTTAATATTCTAGATCAAGTCTAACGGAGCAAACCATCGATTCGAAAGTCCGAGCATCGAAAACGACTTGATAGCACGGAGGCCACTGCTAGGCTTGTTTGCTTTTAGAAGCTCGGTGGCCTCCGTGCTAGGCTTGTTTGCTTTTAAAAGCATGGTGGTTTCCATGCTATCAAGTAGGGATGTCAATAGGAATGGATATCCAAAATTTTATCCAAACCCGAACGGAGCAGATTTATCCAATGCTAAATGGATAGGTTTCAGATATGGATATCAAAAATAAAAACCCGATGGATATGGATTTGGGTATGGATTTTGACTGTACCCGACCCGAACTCGAACCTGACCAAAACCTGACCCGAACCCGAATTTATTTTATATTATATATAATATGTACATAAATATTTGATGTTATATTTGAATTTATATTTTAAAAATTTAGATTTAATGTAATATATTTTGAAATATTAAAAAGAGAAATAATTGTTTCGGGTTCGGATTTTCGGGTTCGGGTTCGAGTTCCGGTTTCAGATTTTTGGTCGGGTTCGGCTTTGGATATGGATTTTTAAAATCCGTCGGATTTAGGTTTGGGTTCGGGTTTGGAGTCGGGTTCGGGTTCGGGTTTTTGAAAATCCTCCCCGAATTCGATCCGTTGACATCCCTACTATTGAGTGGTTTTCGATGCCGGTACTTTCGAATCGACGATCGGCTCTGTTATATTTGATGTAGAGTATTAAAAGTATTTAAAAAATAAATTTTATGATTTTTCGATATCATTTATCTGGTGATTGAAAGGGCCCAAAATCAATAATTTTAATGGTGGTGATGAGCCGTTTGCAGTTTAACGGTGTAGAACTATCGAAATCTAGTGAAATTTTGATAAAAAAAAACTTTTTATACTATATAAAGCAAGATCAATTTCTTTGATCTAATATTTTACTTTCATATCATCACTTTTTGTAAAAATTTTATTTTCAACCATCGATTTTGAGCCACCTCGATTACTAGATAAATAATATCAAAAAATCGTAAAATTTATTTTCTAGATACTTTAAATACTCTAAATCAAATCTAACAGAGCCGATCGTTGATTCGGAAGTCTTGCATTGGAAATGACTAGATAGCACGGAGGGCACCGTGCTTCTAAAAGCACACAAACCGGACACAAACTGGACCCTATATATATATTAGTTATAAGGGGTTAATCGTAGCTATGCCCTACTACTAAGACTAGTTTTGTATAATATAATTTTATGTTATTTTCTCATTATCTTCCATGAAACTTAGGTCATGAGTAATCCGACTTGCAATTCCAATTTGATTATGTGGGAACTTATAAGCTGCAACAATTTGTTTTATAATTATTTTTTCCCTTTACTTTGTTTCATATAGTATGCGATAGCTAGCAGTGACCCAAACCAAGATCAAATCTACGGAACTACGGCTACATTCAATGTTTGGAATCTGTTAGTTGAAGTCCCGACTGAGTTTAGCCTTTCACAGCTTTGGCTTGTAGCTGGATCGTATGAAAACTCAGATCTCAACACCATCGAAGTTGGTTGGCAGGTACTCATTTTATTACTTCAGTGAAAGGACCAAATGTTCTCACTATAATAAATCTTGTACTTAAGGACACTTTAAACAATAACCAGCGACACTTTAAAGCATCGGCAAGAATAACCCCGACGCTTGTAAAAGCGTCGAGTAAAGAGTCGTTAAGTAAACATGTCGGGATAAATATACCGACGCTTTAATATAGCATCGAAATTTTTTCATCAGTATTAGGTAAAAATATGTTTATTGGCGACGCTTAATTATAGTGTCGGCACATGCCAAATATTAAAGACGCTATAATAGAGCGTCGTCTAAAAAGCGTCGTCTAATAGTGACTTGATGAATTTAGATGCTGGTAAAAAGTTGATATTTGACAAATAAGAATAACTTTTAAGCAACAACTATATTAATTACTATATACTTGCAACGATTTTTTTTTATAGAGATAATTACTTTTTTACCCTTATAAACTTGTGATATTTTTTTTTACCCCTTAATTTCTAATATACCCCTGAAAAGTTTCTCTTTCTTTCTTATATACCCCTATTTTGAGGGTGTATTAAAAAAAATTTAGATTTTTTCAAGGGTATATTAGAAACCAAATTGTATGAGGGGTATATATGAAAGGGAGAAACTTTGTAGGGATATAAAGGAAATTGCCCCTTTTTTGTATATATATAATGGAAAAGGAAAACCAAAGATTTTTTAGAGCAAAAGCTATTTTCAAATGAGTGAAACATTCTGCTAACTAGAGCATTTCAATTAGCTAAAGAAGTTATGGAATATTTCGTGAAGCTACAAATGAATATAATGCCTAAATATATTAGAAACTATGCTGTTAAAAATTTAAAAAATATCACTTTCAAAAGAAAAAAAAGTTAAAAGTTCAGTTAATTAGGATCGATGGTAATTTATTAAGTTGAATTCCCCTAACTAGCTATTGTTGCAACCATTTGTTCAATGATGTTGTGTTTTATAAAAGTGACAATATTGGAATAATTATCTGACACTCTTAATTTATATTACTCATCAGGTGTACCCTTCTCTTTATAAAGATAGCAAGCCCAGGCTATTCGTCTATTGGACGGTGAGATCTCTCTTCAGAAAGTTTGGAAAATCTCACACTTTGTTTTCACATAATTCTTCTTAAGAAATGGAACACTGTTTCTATAATATACCCACCTTCCCTAGCGTAAGTGATAAAGAGCTTAATGGTTAGTATCTAAGGTTTCATGTTCGAAACATATTTGCTTTACTTTTTCAGCTAAGTTCATTTTTTTTAAAAAAAATAGTAAACGAAGCAGGTTGCATTCTGCCTCTCAAACAAAAAAAAGGAAAGAAAGAAGTGGAACACTATGCTAAGACTTGTATCTCGGGCAAACATATGCATTTGTTATACATAGATCTTGCTTATCATGAAATAACCGTTTCTTCTAAACAACTTAAGTCTTCAGTGACAACATCTTAATATTTTTGTATTCAACACACACGCGCACCCCCCATATATATTACATTGTTTTGCAGACAATGAATATAGCTTGATGAACTTAAATGTGTTAATGCAATAGGCAGATGGATATAAACAGACAGGGTGTTATAACTTAGCATGCCCAGGATTTGTGCAAACAAATAACCAAATACTAATTGGAGGACCGATATCGACAGTATCAACGTATGGCGGCTACCAAGCTGAGCTTATCCTTACTGTATGGAAGGTACATATACTTCACTCATAAATTACATATAGTAGTTATATAAATGTAAAGAGGTACACATCCATGAACTACTTACTTAAGTGTAAGCTTTTATCTATGTCTTATACGTCGCTTCAAAAAAAGGTCAAGGCCTCTCCTTAGGTAGCTGATATTTATTAAGGTTGTATTGACTATTTCATTTTATATATTAACAACTTTTTTACTTAGGAATATTGAATTGTGTTTCCAAATATGTACTTTTATACACAATCAAGTTAGAAACATAAAAATGGAAAAAAGGAAAAGCAATATCTCCATCGTTGGATGTGATCTCTGAGGGGTTTTATATCTTTTAGGATTCAAAGAGCGGAAACTGGTGGCTAGGGATTGGCCCAAACAACACTCCTGTCGGTTACTGGCCCAGTAAACTCTATATGCGCTTGGCAAGTTATGCCAATAAAGTGCAATGGGGAGGAGAGATTGTGAATGAGAAACCCAACGGGCAGCACACGGCGACGCAGATGGGTTCAGGCCACTTTGCCGATGAGGGATTCCAAAAGGCCGGCTACATCCGCGACCTCGGGCTCATTGACTCGACTAACACCCTCAACCTTGCCAATAACATTGTTGCCAGTGCGACGTACCCCAGCTGCTATGATATCCAAGACTTCACCAATTCAAACTGGGGAAGTTATTTCTACTTTGGAGGGCCGGGCCGTAACCCTCAATGTCCTTAAAATAGTACAAATTATTGTGTGAGCGCTCTGTGTGGATTGTTGAAGTGTTTGAGTGAGAGATAGGTGGCGTGGTTGTTATTATTATATGGTATAGTGGAGGTGAGTACGATAATGGCATAGTTGAGGTGTGTACAATAATATACATATAGTTGTAACTTTGCTAAGGAAGGATTAATTATGTGTAATACGAACAAACCTTTAAATGAATAATTAAAATGACAATAAATGGAACAATTTTACTATCAACTGAGATTGATTTTTTTTTCTTGATTAACCGACAGAGCAAGCAAATAGACTAACGCTGTATTGTACGATACAAACAGATTTTACAAACCTTTTTTTTTTTACGAACTTCTTCGAGTGAAAGATTCTACGAGGGCCTGTTTTGACTTACTACTTCTAAAACAGCTGTAGTCTTTAATAGCGTTTTTAGAAAGGAAAATAGGCATGCCAATCAAGCTTATCTAACTAACTATATAATGCAGAATATTTTTACTGCTCATCTCAAATCAAACCCCAACCTTCACCTTTCCATCAAGAACCATTATCATCTTAGCTAACATGGCTATGTGATAAATAGTTGTTCCGACGATAGAAAGCCAAAGTTTTCAAACCAAGATGGACTGCATGCTTCACATGCGAAGCACCCTCACAATCTCACTTCAATTTAGAACAATTAGTATGTTGCAGTTTGCCGATATAGTGTCCCCCCCCCCCAACCCTCTTTTCACACAGGTCCAACTACTATGCCAAGCTAGATCGATAGTTTATTATTACAATATTTTACAATGTATGAGATATATGGAAACACTTAGTACATATAATAATTTTTCATTCATACAAGCAATCCTTTGGTGAATGTAGTGGTGGCTCAATACGGGTCATGTTGAACCTTATAAAATCTCAATAATGGATAATTCTCAATGGGCCTGTCATGAACACACAAAAAGGAAAAGGTCTATACTCACATTGCTATATAAGTTAAAATAAACCTTTTGTTTTCTGTTAGTCACGATCTTCTCTATATGTTATTTTGCTAATACATAAGAGAGAAACTATAAACTCATTTAAGACATTGTCAAGGGTAAACCACATTGAATTGTCCAATTCTCACAAGGATTATGTCAACCTTTTAGAATTTTAATTCACAATAATGGAACGTTACATCAAAAATGATAAAATATTTCTTTCAGATCACTTTACAGGTCAATTATACAATCATTATGACAAGGTACTAATGCAGAGACTTCAATTATTCAATGAGAGTCTAATTAAGTTGCACATCTAAGTCTTGTCAGCAAGATAAATAAATAAAAAAAGTCCGCATCACCTTGTTATAGTTCTACAGTAATGACAAGTTATAAAAACTCCTAGCAAGCTTAGGGAACGGCAAGAGACCATGGGAATGGGCTCTAGGAGGAAGAAAGCAAACCTCTCAAGCCTCATTTTCTATGACGCCCCAATAGTCCCACATCGAATGAAAATTGGGTTGTTATTGGTTATAAAAGAGGACTCCACCATAGTAATAATAACTGAGCTTAAGCATTTTGGGCCGGTGGTTTGGGCCGAACGAGTTATTATTGCTAGAGGGCTGGATTGTTACATTTGGTATCAGAGCCAATTACCAGCCGGAAGTATGAGAGCTAAGTGCTATGCGGGGCAAAGTGCTACACCAATGGGTCTGGTGGGAGCCACCTCTTGAACCCGTAGGAGCCACTTCTAAAATCTCACATCGCCTGGTAATTTTGATCTGCATCTGTGATCTGGTTTGGACCCGACGAGGACGTTAGGGTCAAAACAGGGAGAGTTTGTAACACCCTAATAGTCCCACATCGAATGAAAAATTGATTCTGATTAGAATATATTAGGCCTCACACGCTAGCAATAATAATTGAGCTTAAGCATTTTGGGCCGGTGGTTTGAACCCAACGAGTTATTATTACTAGTGGGCTGGGTTGTTATATTTGGTATCAGAGCCAATAATCAGCCGAAAGTGTGTGACGAATCTCGGCTGAGTCAGGGTCTGAATGACAAGGTGACAGGCTATACTGGGGTCTTAATGACAAGATGACAGGCTATTTTAGGGTCTGGATGACAAGGCTAGCGAGACAAGTCTCACATCACCTAGTGATCTTGGGCTGTGTGTGTTTAAGGCTGACGGGGACGTCAGGGCCCAATAGTCCCACATCGGATGGGGATGAAGTTGTCATTGGGTATATAAGAGGACTCCACCCTAGTAATAATAACTGGGCTTAAGCATTTTGGATCGGTGGTTTAGGCCCAACGAATTATTATTGCTAGCGGGTCTGGTCATTATATTTGGTATTAGAGCCGGTTCACCAGCCGGAAGTGTGTGATGAGTCTCGGCTGAGTCAGGGTCGGAAGGTCGGAAAGACAGACTAAGCAAGAGTCGGTGAATGACAGATTAAATCAGGGTCAGAATGACAAGACTAGCAAGACAAGTCTCATAGCGCCTACTTGGTGATCTTGAGCTGTGTGTGTGTTTAGGACTGACGAGGACGTCAGAGCCTAAATGGGGGGGGGGTCTGTAACGCCCCACTAGTTCCACATCAGATGAAAATTGGGTTGTCATTGGGTATATAAGAAGACTCCATCCTAGTAATAATAACTGGGGGGCTTAAGCATTTTCGGCCGGTGGTTTGGGCCCAACGAGTTATTATTGCTAAAGGGCCGGGTCGTTACATTTTCAAGTTGGGAGAAGTTGATGTGAATTCTGAAGTTTTTGAGTTGAAGCTTGGGGTTCTCTTAGATTGGGCTTTTGAAGAGTTCTAATATGGTTAGAACTTCATTTTTTAGATTGATTAGAGACTCAACAACATATAGACCCTAGAATAGTATGTTAGAAGTTGGAACTACTTTATTATATATATAGATATTAAATGGTTAATAATTGAGAATGACAACTAAAATAATTGGGAAACTAGTTATAACAATATTAAAATTGCCATATTAGGACCGATGTTTTGATGTAGCGATTGTTGAATGGGTAAATCCATGAGATTTTGACCAGGCTTGTGCTACTCGACTGTTGATTCGCGGAAGTCACGATTTCCATGGGTCGTGCCCCTCCGGAGGTGTTACGCAATGGTTGCAGGGCGCAGTAGCGGCTCCCATGTGTTGTAGGGCACAGTTAGCGGCTCCCATGTGTAGTAGGGCGCAGTAGCGACTCCCCAAAGGACGATCGTACTGGATTGCATGGTGCAATAGCAACTTCCCATGAGACTATATTATGCAAGTTAGGGCCGAGCCGAGAGGTCGGCATTTAGAGATTGGGTAAGGCCATTTGTCACATAGTGAGAACTTAATGCACATAAAGATAAGACTGATCATGTTGGATCATATCTCGTCTGAACTTAATGCACATAAAGATAAGACTGATCATGTTGGATCATTACTCGTCCTTTGTAAAGGCATAATAGTAGCATTCTTACTTGCATTTTATATCATGTTTGCTAGTTGCTTTAAATTTCATTATTATCCTATCATGCCTCATTTAGACCTAGTGTGCGTAGTTGGTATGTTCGGTGGTTGTATCAATCGAAAATTTCTTTTAGTCCTCACACCCTGTGATTATTCTATTTCGGAGTCATCTATCGCCGATGAGATATGCGATCTGTGAGAATTCGAATTTTAAATTTGTAAAATTTGAATTCTGTGCTTTTCCCTCCCTTTACTGTGTATTTGAGCTGTTTGAGTATATATATACATGTATAGGTATTTATATATGTATATATATAGTATATATTATGTATTTAATATGTATTATTAGGGTTTTGATTTTGTCGCGGAGAGTGAACGGCTTAACGGCGCAATTCGGAGTCCGATTCTGACAATCCAAAATGGTAGACTAGATGTCTCGGCAGTATTGAACGCGATGGCGTGATCCGTTTTGACATGCGACGGACGGATCAAAAGTTATTGCATGTTCTTCACTGAGAGGTCGAATTGCACATTTTGCAGTTTCGCGATCTGGACCCTGTTTCACGCACCGTTTTGCGTGAGACTCCTTGTGGAGGGGTGTCTGGGCATATTGTTCCTATTGTGAGGGACTGGGGACTTATTTTCTTTGTTTGAAGGGTGTTTTTGCAATTGTTGCAATGTGTTTATGTGTATTATGTGTGTGTGAGAGAGAGAGAGTTTTCCTCTCTTCCTCTCTCCCCCTCAGCCCCCCAGCTGTGAGCCCCAGCTCCCCCAGCTCCCCTGCCAGCTCCCCGTGCGCCGCCGGCCGCCGCCGACCACCCCCCTGGCCGGCGCAACCTCGGCCATCTCCCTCTCCTCTTTTTCTTCTTCTTCTTCTTCTTCTTCTTCTTCTTCTTCTTCTTCTTCTTCTTCTTCTTCTTCTCCTTCCCTGCGGTGTGCACCCAGGGGGGAACCCACGCTTGAGCTCCCCCTGAGGATGCACGACCGCCGGCGACCTGCCCCGCCGCCGAGAGCCGCCGCCGAGCAGCTGCCAGCTGCTGTTAGGGCAGCAGCAGGCCGAGGCTGCTGGACCCGAGCCGCCGCCGCCTCCCGCCGCCTTGGAGGGTGAGCACCTCCACCCTCGGGATCCCGGTGCCGCCTCCTACCTCCCCGGCCGTCGCTGTGCTTCCGGAGCGCCGCCGCAGCCGCCGCGGGCTCGGACTGGGCAGCTAGGGCAGCCGCGGCCGAGCACGCTCCGCCGCCGCCGCCGGTTTTCTTTATCGCGGTCACCGGCCACCCGACGTCCGGCGACCCCCTCTTGCCGGTGCTCGCGTCGCCGCTAGCCGCCATCGCCGTCCGTAGCCGCGCCGCCGTGCCCTAGCCAACCCGAGACCTCTACTTCTTCCCACGCCGTCGCCGCCGCTTCCTGCCGCCGGCTGAGGTGAGCCCTCTCTTCCTCACCTCCCCCGCATCCGACCCTGGCCGCTGCTGGCCGTGCATGTCAGCCGGCAGCCTGCCGGAGCTTGTTGCTCCGGCTGGGGTCTCTTTTTGCTTTATTTTGGCCGCATTTGAGTGTTTGTGCTCCCTGTTGCCTCCCGAAGCCCGGGAAGGTGAGCACGATGATCGCAGCGATGCGCTGATCATCATGCTCACCTGAGTTTTTGGTTTCGTTGACCCGTTTCGCTGTTCGGCCTTTGTCGAGCTATGTTATCGCATGTATTCTCTATTTTTATGGTTTTTTTGTGCTTGCGACTAGTCCTGTCGCAGTGGGGCTGTGAGCACGGCCTCCGTTACGTCGTTACCTATCTGCTGGTGCTTGCGGAAGGTCGTGCGGACGAACGAATTGCTCGAACGGCCTAAATTATTGCTTGTATGTATGCAAATGTTGCTTGTTTGAGGACTTTGGCGATTGTGGCAGTGTTGTGACGCTGCGGGCAGTAAGGGCATGATCCTTGAGGTCCTGTGGACTGGTTGTCCAACCCCTTTGCCCTTCGCGGAGATCCGGATTCATTTTCGACACGTTTTTCGATGAAATAGTCGACGAAACGCGTGTTTCTAGTCGTGCGACTCACTTGCTATTTTCGTGAGTGACTTGGCTTCGTCATTTAGCCTCGTTGGCTGTTCCTCATCGCTGTCCGAAAGTTTCGAGGACAGCGGATGAGTGACGATGGGTTCCGGTGCCAAATTGGCATTTTGTGTTCGTGGCACCCCGAGCTTGTGCTCGCTGTCCCGCCACCTTGTTTTGTGTGTTTGGGGGACAGCGGAGGACTTAGTTGGCTGTTGGTACCCCTGTGGGGCTTAGCGTGGTTTCGGGATCGTCCCGGTAGGTTTTTCGGGCGATCCGTCGGTTCGGGATGTGAGAGCTTTATGTTTGGTGTCGACTTGGTGGACCTTGACATTGTGAGTCTCTCTGAGGTCCTGTCGCGGTTTCCGAGAGCTGTCGGTGTTAGACTCGATCGTTCCTTCAGGTGGGTACTTCGATCCGGAGTCGGTTCAGTGGACTACGGTGATACATTTCTATCATTTCTCTTGCATTACAGTTATTAGTTCACTTGACTCCCGTTGACTCTACTTATGCGTGCTTGGATAGTAGAGTAGTTGTGGTTTGCATGATTATTGAGACGACCTAGTTGGTCGGTGGTGATCGCCTGTTGTTCCGAGCGATCCTCGTTGTGGTTTATCAGTTGCTTCACGGCTCGTTGCCGTTCTGTGGATTGAGCATTCGCATCGATCGTCACAGCTCTTCTAGCACTTCACGTACACTAGCGGTCTGATCCACCGCCTGGGGGTGTTCTTTTCCGGAAAAGGGTCATGTATTTCGACCGACCCGTGAGCCTTGATGCAGGGCGTCCAGAAGGTTTATGTGCGAAAGATGAGCAGGTGACAGTGCCAGGGATACGTCCCGGTGGCTATGGATTGGGTTTACTTTGTGGTTATCTCCATTGATGCATATACTAGTTGCTTACAGTAGCATAGTTGTTCAGTTGTATGTCAGCCTCATACTTACTTGTGCTACTGTTTACCTTATCTATCTATTTGTTGACCCTCGTGTCGGTGTGTACACCTCGCCTTCGTCGGCTTGCGATACCCACTGGGAGGGGAGACATGTTTACATGTTCTCACCCCCCGCCCTCGTTGTTGTTTTCAGGTGAGCAGGGTGGTGAGAGTCGGGACGCAGCGAGGCACCCCTAGTTAGTGGTACTAGAGGTCCCGACCTGTGAGGCTTTCCTCTCCAGATTTGGTTATCACCCTTATCCTTTATCAGTTAGTTATGGATGTGGTTCAGTTACACTGTGGATATTATGTCTTACATGCTTATCTTGTGGATTTATTTAGTATTCATATGTGTAGTTGCATGCTTGGATTATTTGGTTGTTTATGCTTCTAGATGTTCCTTTATCGCATTACTTGGTTTTCTACCCCTCGTGGTAGCGTTTTCAAAAGGGAGAGTTCTCGTGTGGAGAACAGTTTTCAAAGGGTTTTAAAATGAATGAAATTAAGGTTTCAAATAAAGCTTCTGGGTAAGGAGTAATTTTCTAGAATGATTTGTTGTTTGTGCATCGCATCATCCTTCGCCTAAGGACTTGCTTAGCTTCATACAGGTTTAAGGACGGTTAGCTGTATGAATCATGATTGTGATATTGTTTGAGTGGTGAATGCATAAGTGGTTGTGATCCTGTTGATTATGTTGTGTACGCCGTGCAAATACAGGGGAGGCTCTGTCCGTGTGTACAGTGAACCCTATATTTGTGGCGGGTCTGTACGTGGCGCGGGCTAGGCTTTCAAAAAAAAAAAATGGCACGTATTTTCGCTTCTAAAACCAGCCCGGGGCGTGACAGATTGAGATGGTATCAGAGCGTAAAGGATACAAACACTCATTCATTCACTAAACTTGTAACTGAACCATTGGTTAGGCTGACCCATAGGAAGACCTAGGATGTATAGGCGCGAGAGTTCGGGGGTTTGTTTTCGGCTTGTCGCTTGTTGGGTGTAGCCGACCCTCTTTTCTCTTACGCGGTTTCTGTGCTGCAGATGGCTCATGGTCGTAGTAGACCTTCCCGCCTTGGTCGTGGTGGTGGGCGTGTGCCTACGGGACAAGCTGCCGATGTTCTGATCCGGGTTTCTGCGGCCAGTGCGAGTGAGGAGCGGCAGGAGGCGGACAGCCTGATGTAGACCGTATCCTGTAGCTAGAATTTGGGTTGGCCGAGGTGAGGGGTCAGTTAACGGCCCTCTCCGGCATGTTCCTGCAGTTCTTGTAGCAGCAGGCTACGGCGACTGCCGCTCCAGCCCCTCCTCCTTCTTCTCCGCCATCGAGTGCCCCGATGGTGGCAGATCCTCCCGTGGCACCCACACCGATCGTGGTCCCGACCGCGGCGACGACAGCGACCACATCAACTGTTCCGAGCGAGGATGCCGACCTTGCGACTGGAGGCGGTGGCCACCTTCTAGCACGCTTGGCTGATTTCTAGAAGCGTTCCCACCAGAGTCCCTGTGATGGCCCTTCCTCTGAGGAGAGACCGAGTAAGCATCTGAGGAGCTAGTGGCAGGAGCAACCGACGTGTGTCATCTGTGGGCAGGGCCATCGGCCGAACACCTGCCCCCAGCGCCGAGAGGACATATGTCTCGGCAATGCTTTTTGGGACCGGCGCAGAGTTCTGCTTCTTCCCCGGCCGCCGCGAGACAGAACCAGAGGAGCCCGCCACCGGCAGCTGCTGTTTCGCCTGGGCATTCCTCCACTTTTCGCCAGTAGGAGGGGACACCCCAGGCTTCGGGTGGACGTGTCTTCAACATGTCCCACCCTGAGGGAGACACTGGCGGAGATGCCATGGTTGCAGGTATTACCTCCTTTTTCGGCTCTCGTGCTAGGACGCTGTTTGATACCGGTGCATCACAGTCTTTTATTTCTTGTTCTTTTGCTCGTGAGTTTGATCTGGAGTCGAGTCCGCTTCCTGTACCCCTTCGGACCCAGACCCCTGGTAAGGGCCTTGGTGCGGTGGACGATGATTCTTTCGTGGAATTTGGTCCCGCTTTCGAGTTTAGTTGGCCTGGTACCTTTGTGGTGTTGCCAACTTGTTGTCGGCATTTGATCTTCGGATATTTCATTTTTCTTTTGATAAGTACGTTGGCTGCAGACAACGTAGTGTCAAAAGTTAGAACGAAATACCCTATCCCTTTTGGGACTGTCAGGATTGGGTCGGTGCTTTCTCTTGCAAGACAATCTCTCTTCGTCGTCTTATAGGCAGCTTTGTAGTGGTCATCCTTGATCACGTAGTGAGCCTTGAGCTGATTCTGGAGTGGTTTTGCGCAGTTGATTTGCCATCACTGCGGATGGTTTGACTCCGGTTGAGTTTGGTTACCTTTTTGCTCGGTAGTTCTGCCTTCACAGCTGAAAGGTTGTTTTGCGAGGTTTTCGTCGCGACTTTCGTGTAATCTTGGCTTGGAGCGCATGTCCGATCATTTGGAACTGATGTTTGGCAACCCTGTGCATCAGAGGGATGGACTCGCAAGGTTTTTACGTTGGTTTAGTTGTGAGTTCAGCAAGATGACGGTGAAGTTTATGTACCCTCTACCGCGGATCTACGATCTCTTCGACCGGCTCCAGGGAGCCTCGGTACTCTCGAAGATTGATCTGCAGCCAGGTTATCTTCAGCTAAAGATCAAGGCCGAGGACATTGTGATGACGGTCTTCCGGACTCGTTATGGACTTTACGAGGTCACGGTTATGCCGTTCGGTCTGACGAACGCCCCGGCAGCTTTTACGGATTTGATGAACAGGGTGTTTCGACAGTTCTTGGATCAATTGTCGTGGTCTTCTTTGACGACATACTGATCTATTCGAGGAGTTTCTTTCTTGGGTCACGTCGTGACGCAGTCTGGATTGCGGTGGACCCAAGGAAGGTGGACTCTGTGGTGGATTGGCCTGTTCCGACTTCTGTGGCGGAGTTTAGGAGCTTCCTCGGCTTGGCGGGTTGGTACCGGCGATTTGTGGAGGGTTTCTCTAAGATCGCCGCCCCTTTGAGCAAGCCGACGAGAAAGGGCGTGAAGTTTCTGTAGACTCCCGCTTGTCAGATGAGCTTCTAGGAGCTGAAGGACAGATTGACGCGTGCCCCTATCTTAGCATTGCCGCAGCCTGGTGATGATTTTGTGGTCTACTGCGATGCTTCTCGGATAGGTTTGGGGTGCGTGCTCATGCAGCAGGAGAAGGTCATCGCGTATGCTTCGCGCCAGCTGAAGGACTACGAGAAGAACTATCTGGCGCACGATCTCGAGCTAGCAGCAGTGGTGTTCGCTCTCAAGCTTTGGAGACACTACCTGTATGGAGCCCATTGCGAGATGTTCATGGATCATCTGAGTCTGAAGTACCTCTTCAAGGAGCTGAACCTCAGACAAAGACGGTGGCTTGAGCTTTTGGAAGGATTACAACATCTCCATCCAGTATCATCCGGGCAAGGCGAACGTCGTGGCGGACGCCTTTAGCCAGAAGCGGCCTTCGGCGGAGCTGTCTCTCATGATCACCGACCAGGAGCGATTAGTGGAGGAGTTTCGTCGACTAGAGTTGGAGATTTTACCTTATGGAGCTACCGCTCAGTTGTTGACTTTGGTGGTGCACCCCACCTTGTCTGATCAGATTTTCGGTGGGCAGCTGATGGATCCGCACTTGCAGAGAGTGCGAGCAGACGCCGAGCAGATTGAGATGGTATCATGAAGATGGACGTAGCTCAGCATGTGGCACAGTGACTGGTTTGTCAGCAGGTGAAGACTGAGCATCAGCGACCAGCAGGGAAGCAGAGTTTCTGGTGGCCTGACAGATTGAGATGCTCTCCGTTGCTTGTACCTGTATGGAAGTGGGAGTAGATCACCATGGATTTCGTCACCGGGTTGCCTCGTTCTCAGCGAGGTCATGTTGCGATCTGGGTTTTTTTGTGGACCGATTGACGAAAGCAGCTCACTTCCTACCGGTACACACGACTTGGTCTCGGGATCGACTGGCACAGCTCTATTTGGATGAGATCGTTCGGCTGCATGGAGCGCCAGGGTCGATCATTTCTGATCGGGATTCTCGCTTCGTATCCCAGTTCTGGAGGAGTTTGCAGCAGGCTCGGGGAATGAGGCTCAACTTCAGCTCAGTTTACCACCCTCAGAGTGATGGGCAGTCGGAGCGAGTCTTCCAGACTCTTGAGGATATGCTCCGAGCTTGCGTTTTGGATTTTGGTGAGGGTTGGTTCAAGTACTTTTCCTTGGTGGAGTTCGCCTACAACAACAGCTTCCATGCGAGCATTGGGTTGGCACCGTACGAGGCTTTGTTTGGACGTCGTTGTCGATCACCGATCTGTTGGGATGACGTGGGCGAGCGTCATGTGATCAGGCCTGACTTGTTAGAGGACGCAGAGGCCAGGATTCGCAGTGCGAGGCAGCGGCTGCTGACTGCGCAGAGCCGACAGAAAAGCTACGCGGACCAGCGACGACGTGACCTAGGGTTTCAGGTCGGTGAGCATGTGCTGCTCAGGGTGTCGCCGTCTTGAGGGATCTAGCGGTTCGGTTTGCGGAGCCAGCTTAGTCCGCGTTTTGTGGGACCGTTCGCGATCCTTGAGCGTGTGGGTCCGGTGGCTTATCGGTTAGCTCTTCCTCCTAGTCTTGCTCGGGTGCACAGTGTCTTCCTTGTGTCCGTGCTTCGGAAGTTCATCCCCGACCCTTCTCTTGTGATCGGCCCGACAACGGTTCGGCTGAGGGAGTATCTCAGCTACGGTGGGGTGCCTTTGGGGTTTTTGGCTCGCAAGGTGAAGCAGTTGAGGAACCGGAGCATTCCGTATGTGAAGGTTTAGTGGACGAATCACGAGGAGCGCGAGGCTACTTGGGAGCTGGAGTCTGCTATGCCAGAGAGGTATCCGCAGTTGTTCGCGGATGGTATGTGTGTGTAAGTTTCGGGGACGAAACTTCTTGTATGGTGGCAGTGATGTGAGAATTCAAATTTTAAATTTGTAAAATTTGAATTCTGTGCTTTTCCCTTCCTTTACTGTGTATTTGAGCTGTTTGAGTATATATATACATGTAGGTATTTATATATGTATATATATAGTATATATTATGTATTTAATATGTATTATTAGGGTTTTGATTTTGTCGCGGAGAGTGAACGGCTTAACGGCGCAATTTGGAGTCCGATTCTGATGATCCAAAATGGTAGATTGGATTTCTCGGTAGTGCTGAACGTGATGGCGCAATCCGTTTCGACATGCGACGGACAGATCAAAAGTTATTGCATGTTCTTCGCTGAGAGGTCGAATTGCACATTTTGCAGTTTCGCGATCTGGACCCTGTTTCACGCACCGTTTTTCGTGAGACTGCTTGTGGAGGGGTGTCTGGGCATATTGTTCCTACTGTGAGGGACTGGGGACTTATTTTCTTTATTTGAAGGGTGTTTTGGCAATTGTTGTAATGTGTTTATGTGTATTGTGTGTGTGAGAGAGAGTGAGTTTCCCTCTCTTCCTCTCTCCCCCTCAGCCCCCCAGCAGTGAGCCCCAGCTTCCCCAGCTCCCCTGCCAGCTCCCCGTGCGCCGCCGGCCGCCGCCGACCACTCCCCTGGCCGGCGCAACCCCGGCCATCTCCCTCTCTTCTTCTTCTTCTTCTTCTTCTTCTTCTTCTTCTTCTTCTTCTTCTTCTCGTTCCCTGCGGTGTGCACCCAGGGGGGAACCCACGCTTGAGCTCCCCCTGAGGTGGCACGACCGCCGGCGACCTGCCCCGCCGCCGGGAGCCGCCGCCGTGCGCCGCCGAGCAGCTGCCAGCTGCTGTTAGGGCAGCAGCAGGCCGAGGCTGCTGGACCCGAGCCGCCGCCGCCTCCCGCCGCCTTGGAGGGTGAGCACCGCCACCCTCGGGACCTCCGGCGCCGCCCCTACCTCCCCAGCTGTCGCCGTGCCGCCGGAGCGCCGCCGCAGCCGCAGTGGGCTCGGACTGGGCAGCTAGGGCAGCCGCGGCCGAGCACGCTCCGCCTCCGCCACCGCCGGCTTTCTTTGTCACGGTCACCGGCCACCCGACGTCCGGCGACCCTCTCTTGCCGGTGCTCGCGTCGTCGTTGGCCGTCGTCGCCGTCCGTTGCCGCGCTGCCATGCCCTAGCCAAACCCGAGACCTCTGCTTCTTCCCATGCCGCCGCCGCCGCCGCTTCCTGCCGCCGGCTGAGGTGAGCTCTCTCTTCCTCACCTCCCCCGCATCCGACCCTGGCCGCCGCTGGCCGTGCATGTCGGCCGGCAGCCGGCCGGAGCTTGTTGCTCCGGCTGGGGTCTCTTTTTGCTTTATTTTGGCCGCATTTGAGTGTTTGTGCTCCCTGTTGCCTCCCGAAGCCCGGGAAGGTGAGCACGATGATCGCGGCGATGCGCTGATCATCATGCTTACATTTTTGGTTTCGTTGAGCCGTTTCGCTGTTCGGCCTTTGTCGAGCTATGTTATCGCATGTATTCTCTATTTTTATGGTTTTTCTGTGCTTGCGACTAGTCCTGTCGCAGTGGGGCTGTGAGCACGGCCTCCGTTATATCGTTACCTATCCGTCGTTGGTGCTTGCGGAAGGTCGTGCGGACGAACGGATTGCTCGAACGGCCTAAATTATGCTTGTATGTATGCAAATGTTGCTTGTTTGAAAACTTTGGCGATTGTGGCAGTGTTGCGACGCTGCGGGCAGCAAGGGCATGATTCTTGAGGCCCTGTGGACTGGTTGTCCAACCCTTTCGCCCTTCGCGGAGATCAGAATTCATTTCTGACGCATTTTTCGATGAAATAGTCGGCGAAACGCGTGTTTCTAGTCGTGCGACTCACTTGCTATTTTCGTGAGTGACTTGGCTTCGTCATTTAGCCTCGTTGGCTGTTCCTCATCGCTGTCCTGAAGTTCCGAGGACAGCGGATGAGTGACGATGGGTTCCAGTGCCAAATCGGCATTTTTCGAGAACCCGGGAAGCCGTTTCGGGTGCGTTTGTGTTCGTGGCACCCCGAGCTTGTGCTCGCTGTCCCGCCACCTTGTTTTGTGTGTTTGGGGGACAGCGGAGGACTTAGTTGGCTGTTGGTATCCCTGTGGGGCTTAGCATGGTTTCGGGATCGTCCCGGTGGATTTTCCGGGCGATCCGTCGGTTCGGGATGTGAGAGCTTTATGTTTGGTGTCGACTTGGTGGACCTTGACCTTGTGAGTCTCTCGTAGGTCCTGTCGCGGTTCCCGAGAGCTGTCGGTGTTAGACTCGATCGTTCCTTCAGGTGGGTACTTCGATCCGGAGTCGGTTCAGTGGACTACGATGATACATTTCTATCCTTTCTCTTGCATTACAGTTATTAATTCACTTGACTCCCGTTGACTCTACTTATGCGTGCTTGAATAGTAGAGTAGTTGTAGTTTGCATGATTATTGAGACGACCTAGTTGGTCGGTGGTGATCGCCTGTTGTTCCGAGCGATCCTCGTTGTGGTTTATCAGTTGCTTCACGGCTCGTTGCCGTTCTGTGGATTGAGCATTCGCATCGATCGTCACAGCTCTTCTAGCACTTCACGTACACTAGCGGTCTGATCCACCGCCTGGGGGTGTTCTTTTCCGGAAAAGGGTCATGTATTTCGACCGACCCGTGAGCCTTGATGCAGGGCGTCCAGAAGGTTTATGTGCCGAGAGATGAGCAGGTGACAGTGCCAGGGATACGTCCCGGTGGCTATGGATTGGGTTTACTTTGTGGTTATCTCCATTGATGCATATACTAGTCGCTTACAGTAGCATAGTTGTTCAGTTGTATGTCAGCCTCATACTTACTTGTGCTACTGTTTACTTTATCTATCTATTTGTTGACCCTCGTGTCGGTATGTACACCTCGTCTTCGTCGACTTGCGGTACCCACTGGGAGGGGAGACATGTTTACATGTTCTCACCCCCCGCCCTCGTTGTTGTTTTCAGGTGAGCAGGGTGGTGAGAGTCGGGACGCAGCGAGGCACCCCTAGTTAGTGGTACTAGAGGTCCCGACCTGTGAGGCTTCCCTCTCCAGATTTGGTTATCACCCTTATCCTTTATCAGTTAGTTATGGATGCGGTTCAGTTACACTGTGGAAATTATGTCTTGCATGCTTATCTTGTGGATTTGTTTAGTATTCATATGTGTAGTTGCATGCTTGGATTATTTGGTTGTTTATGCTTCTAGATGTTCCTTTATCGCATTACTTGGTTTTCTACCCCTCGTGGTAGCGTTTTCAAAAAGGAGAGTTCTCGTGTGGAGAACAGTTTTCAAAGGATTTTAAAATGAATGAAATTAGGGTTTCAAATAAAGCTTCTGGGTAAGGAGCAATTTTCTAGAATGATTTTTTGTTTGTGCATCGCATCATCTTTCGCCTAAGGATTTGCTTAGATTCATACAGGTTTAAGGACGGTTAGCTGTATGAATCATGATTGTGATGTTGTTTGAGTGGTGAATGCATAAGTGGTTGTGATCCTGTTGATTATGTTGTGTACGCCGTGCAAATATAGGGGAGACTCTGTCCGTGTGTACAGTGAACCTTGTATTTGTGGCGGGTCTGTACGTGGCGCGAGCTAGGCTTTCAAAAAAAAAAAAAAAATTGGCACGTATTTTCGCTTCTAAAACCAGCCCGGGGCGTGACACGATCGTAGCAAGAGTGTCGCGAGTTAGATAGACCGTTCCCGTGTCGGTCTAGAAAGAATACCATTTTATAAGGAAAAAACATATATTTAGTTACATTTGGGCAATGAAAATTGAATTCATTTTGAAAAATGACATATAAGAAAGAGTTTAAATTTAGGTTATACAAGTTCAAAGTAGTAATTGGTTTAAATCTGGTGCTTTATTGTACATGATTTTGTATAAATTATACATGTTGCTGTATGCGACCTTTTCGTGCAAGTGGAAAAAATTATGTCTGTTCGGTAGGTCTGTTGCTCATGTCCGAGTGGTCCTGAGAGGATTGATCCTAAGGCATCAAAGGATATATAGGTAGCATTGCTTATAATATTTTGTGTATAAATGCTATATGCTCATAATATTTTGTGTATAAATGTTATATTATGAATCAAAATTTTTTTAATAGTAAGCATTAAGATTAGTCACAAAACCAAATTCCAGTGGAATCAACCAACCAAACCTAAAACCTAACCGTCCAGCACCACCAAGCAAATAAAACTAAAAAGCTATTTGGTTAAATTACATTTTTGGTCCTCAAACTGTAAGACGAGTGAAACTTTAATTTCAAATGTCTTGCCTCAAACTTTATAAATTTTTATATTTTTAAGTCTTATAATTCAACTTAGTTGACCAAATACTGACGTGCGATTGAAATAAAATAATTTGATATTATAGTTAAATAATATCAAATAATTTGATATTATTAAATATTAATCACAATACTGTGTTATATTGTTTCTATATTAGCAACACACTAGCTAAATCGAGTCGCCCGACTTACGGCCTGTTTGGCCTAGATTCTGGAAAAATAATTTCTGCATAATTAATTTTGGTTTGGAGAATTGATTTTGGTTAAAAGTTGTTTGGCAAAAAAATTTTGATGTTTGCATATATTAATATTTTTACTAAATTTTATTTTTAAATAATTCAAAATTTAAATTTAAATTAAAAATTAAAAATAAAATTAAAATTTTTAAATTTCAAATCTGTACAAAATTTAAAATTTGATATTTTAATTTAAAAATAAACTTGAAAATTTTAAATTTTAAATTTTAATTTTTAATTCAAATTTAAAATCTAAATTTAAAATTTAAAATCTAAAATTTTAATATTTTAAATTTTTAAATTTAAATTTAAATTTTCAATTTTCAATTTTCAATTTTCAAATTTTATACTTAAAATTTGAAATTTAAAATTTTAAATTTGAATATTTAGAATTTAAATTTTAAAATAAAAATTAATTTAAAAAAATTAAATTTTGAATTTAAAAAAATTAAATTTGAATTTTAAAAATTTGAAGTCTATAATTTGAAAATTAAAACTTGTAATTTTAAATTTTTAGATTTAAATTTCAAAATCTAAAATGTCAAAATTTAATTTTTATCTTAAATTTTAAATCTAAAATTTGAAATTTTGAATTTTAAAATTTAAAACTTGAGGTTTGAAATTTAAATTGAAAATTTAAAATTTAAAATCTAAATTTTAAATTTTAAACTTGAAAAGTTGAAATTTAAAAATTGAGAAATAAATTTAAAATTTAAAAATTAGAATTAAATTTAAATTTAAACTTTGAATCCAAAATTAAAATAAAAATTTAAAGTTTGAGTATAAAATCAATATTAGATTTCAAAAAGTACCTTTTTTCGGTTTCTAATTCTAGAACCTTAATAATTTGTTTTCTCATTCTAAAAAATAAAATCATATTTTTTAATATTTGTCGTCAAATACTCTGCTGAGTTCATAATCACTTTTCATTAACGGGTCGAACGCCCCCTTAATTAACAAAATGTCACTAGACTGGTAGAACCAAAAGCACAGCCTCCAAAACCGGATCCATCCGAGGACTTTTTTATAAAATAACCTTTCAAAATTTTATAATTTAAAAAATAATTCTATCAAATTTATTTGGCAAACTAACCTTCTAAAAGCGATGAATTATTCACCCCTTTTCAGAATATATCGTACGGCTATTAAAAACGGTGAATTATTTACCGTCTTATTTATACTTATATATTTAACAATCATATTTCCTTTCTCTTTCCTCCTTCACCGTCTTTAAAAATTTTAAATTTTTTCTAAATGCGGTGAATGATTCATCGCATTTAAAAGATTAATTTTAAATAAAATTTTGGCACGATTATTTCGCAAATTATAAAATTTTATAAAGCTATTTTATAAAAAAGTCCCCCATCTGATGCTCCGACGAGAAGGAGAGGAGGTGGAGGGATCATGAGATCGCCGCCATCCCCAAATCCACTCGCTTTCCTCACCTTCTTCTTCTGCATCTATGCCTCCCTCGATCTCCTGTCTTCTTCTTCATCCGCAGCAGCAGCGGCAGCAGCCGCCGTCGGCGTCGGAGGAGGAGGCGACGACGGCGATGGTGGCTCGGCGGTGACGAGGGCGTCGTTCCCCGTCGACGGCGACGTGGCGTGGGCCGTCCAGGTCAGCGACCTGCACGTCAGCGCCCACCACCCCGGCCGCGCCCGCGACCTCGTCCGCCTCCTCGCCCCCGCCCTCCGCCTCCTCCGCCCCTCGCTCCTCCTCATCACCGGCGATCTCACCGGTTTAATCCTCTTCTCCTCTCAGTTTCTGGAATTCTAAGTTCTTGTTTGGAATTGCTGCTGTTTTTTTTTAAATTTATTTTTAAGTAGAGTTTTCATATGCAAGAGTCTAGGTCTTGTGTTCGCCCTTCATGTGTTATAGTCACATGTAATCTCCTCTTTTTTAAGACTAGCTTACATGTTGAGCACCCACATGTTCAAATGGTATGAAAATAGTATGAAGACCTCCTTTCTCAAAATTAGATACTCATCTGCGCTGATGTTTATTCTGCTAAGCATCACAGAAATTTATGATCAAATGCGTTCAATGTGATTTGTTAACATGTTCACGTCTTTTTTTTCTTGGGAAGAAAACATGTCGTTGCAAGAATGCTCACTTAATGCATTCACTCGTGAAGGGACCCGTGCTTCGCAGCGGGTAGAAACTGTAGGAGTAATTAATAATAAGAGGACATCAAACATTCCCTTGTATACCTTACTTGCCGTACCCACTAATGGTCCTTCTCTATTGGCGGCAGGGATGGGCCCAACGATGCCTTCTCCGGCGACGGCGATAGCGATGGCGACGACGACCCCTTCGACCGCGGCGGAGGGGGGAGGTGGGCGCGCATTAGTGAGAGAGAGGGAGGGAGGGAGGCGACGGTGTACAAGAAAAGATGAGGGAGAGAGAATTGATGAATTAATTGGAAATGGAGAGATGAGGATTATAGATGGCAGCGGACCGTTTGAATGTATTAATTGAAAGTTTGGCAGAGGGAAGGGGAAGGGTCATGATGAATTAATTGGAGATAAAGAAGTAAGGATTGTAGATGTCAGTGGGATCATTTAAATGCATTAATTGGAAGTTTGGTAATGGAATCGTTTAGATGCGTTGCAAGTTTGGTGGGGGGAAGGAAATGGTCACACGATGGTGAGGATGAAGGAGAACTTACCACGTAGCAAAAAATATTGGGGATTCATATATGTTAATAGATAGTTCTGGACCTAGGAAGATCGCTTAAATGTTGTTCATGTCATTCATAGTCATTTTCATCGCCGCTATCAGGTTGGAATTTCTTTTTGACTGAAGCATTGCGTTCTTAGCAAAGAACAGTAGAATGTCCGATCTTTGATTTGAATATCACAATGATAGAAAGGAGTTATTCATGGTAAAATTTGGATTGCATTCTTGAAATAGTATCAGCAGTAATAAATGGAAATATATGCTGGACCAACGATATTTTGATGGATTTTATTGGGTCATAGTTTCTTTTTTAAAATTTGAGTTACTCACATGAGATAGTGAAGTAAAATCAAAGTTTTTTTAAATATCTATCGTTGCTGATCAAATGTATACTGTGTGACCAGTGTTTTCGTTTTTATTTTGATGTATCCAGATGCTAAAAACGAAAAAAGAACAAGCACACGGCAGGACGAATATGAATGGATTCTATACAGGAATAGTATGGATGAGGTTGTTAAGCAAAGTGGTTTAGACAAACATCGAATATTTGACATTAGAGGCAATCATGACAAATATGGAGTTCCCTTTGTTGGACACAAGATGGATTTCTTCTCTACTCGTAGCATTAACTCTCAACTAAACAGGCTAAGCACCATTTACAGTATTTCACTTCTGGTATGTTTTTTTTTTTTTTTCCCCTCATTGTTTGTTTGAAGCTGCATTTCTTAATATTTGATGGAGAAGGGATGAATGGTCATACTGTCTACCATCTTCTCACTCATTTGATTTTCGTGAAACTTAAAATCTTACTAATTAAGTAAGTTTTACAGATCCCCTTTCATATTCCTAATTTTCTCTCATTTTTTTTGGTTTAAATATACAGATATATTATAACGTCCCTATATGTTTTTGAACCTGTCTTGAATTTTCTTATTTTTTTCCTCTCATTTTTTGGTTTCATTGAGGAAAAGGTCAAGAATTTCCTACTGTATTTTATTGTCCGTGTCTTGAATCTTAGTTATTGGTCAATCTCTGACATATGATAGGTTACTCAGTGCGACCATTTGGTAACTCAACTCAATGTAGGATAGTGAGGTAATTGAGAACTATATGAGATAAATATTTACCAAGTTGATGTTAGTGTTTCGGTCCGCAAATTCGTCAACAAAACTCGGTAAGGTATGGGTTATGTCTCTTTGGGATATACGTGCATCAACAACTTCATGATGGACGTTGCACAAGCTTCACAGGAAGGTTGAAACCTTAAGGCATGGTTAATGTTGCATTAGGCATTTAGAATAGGTTAGTAGCATTTAGTAGCGAGTGTTTTCTATGTGTTCGCAAAATCTTAGTGTAAGTTTAAGTATGGAAGCTGCTGGATTTGGACCATCCACGAGTACTTAAAACTTACAGCAAGAATGTGCGTTTTCATGGATTTGTTGTGGAGGACTTAAAACTTACAGCAAGAATGTGCGTTTTCATGGATTCGTTGTGGAGGACTGGTAAACAAGACAAAGGAAAGATCTGTTGCAAAGGAAGCTCGGGATATGAAGTGGGACTGCATTGGCTTGGAGAGAGGTTACGATCAGTTGCTAAACCACTTGTAACTCTGGTTTTGTAGTGTCCCATGGTTTCTTTACACCTGGGTTTGCGGTTTCCCATGTAATGCAGGTGTCTCTGTGTTTATTTCTTACTTACTGAATTTATTTTCTGTTGTTGTTATTTGTTAAGAGCAAGAGAGCAGAGAATGAGTGATCAGTAATTCCACATATCAACTATTCATCACCCTTCTAGGTGTAGTTGTCTAGCTCTAGAGAACCACCAGTTCAAAATATTTACTTTGCTTGCATGTCTTGTCATTTATACAGTTCAACTTTAGACAATGAAGAGTTTCGACATACTAAATAAGCTTAAACACCTTTATGTCCTGCATCTTTTAATTGGAAGATAATATACTAGTCACATTCATGCAAATAAAGCACCAAAACAAATATTGTGTTATTATCGATGTAACAGACAACACCCCTTTTATTGTGTTCAACTTCCCAATTTTGTTACTGACCGTCCCTAGCAGAAGTGGCAAAGGGCCTGGTGGTTGGTACCCAAGGTCCTAGGTTCGAAGCCTAGTTGCTTCACATTTCTAGCGAAGTTTATTTCTAAAACGAAATAAACAAAGCGGGTAGCATGCTACCTTTCTCTCAAAAAAAAACTTCCCAATTTTGTTTGCTTAGTTCTGTTGTCATGTTCACCCACCGTGGTAGTGCTACTTGTGCACGACAGCCTTTTGTTACGTTTTGCAGATATTAGTATATTGTGTAAATCTACTCAAAATTGATGTTGAGGACTAAAGAGAAAAGATTTGAAGATCACAATGAATAAGCAGTGCGGACATGATGTTCGAAGGAGAAGATTTGAAATGGACCAGTTAGGTTCATGTAGCTATATGATTTCATATGTGTGGATGGGGCTTGAATAGTAAGTAGTCCTCTAATTCATTGAAAATTCTCACAATGAGTAAGTTTTGATGAAAATGGGCAACTCTATTGATTGCTTTGACAAAAATGGCTAAAAGACTGTTATCTTAGACCTCTTCCCCTGCATACAACTTTCTCCTCGATGCTTTGAAGCCTGCCTCTACATTTGACTTCCAATAGCAGATGACTTATTTCAACCCAAACTAGACCTAAATCAACAAGCATTTCATATCTTTCGTTGATATTGTTGATTTTGGGACCTTTTAATCACTAGCTAAATATCGAAAAGATAGGGAAATTTCGTTCCTAGATACTTTGTATGCTCTAGTCGTGTTCAATAGTATCTATTGTCAATTCAGATGCCCTATTATCAAAAATGAAATCATAAAGGCCTCCATTGTTCTATAAGCATATATAGCTCTTTACCTATTATTTGAGGTTGCTCAATATTGAAATATTCAATTCTACTAATCATGCATAAGTAATAGGAGATAGGAAAAACAGTCCTTTTTTCAAAAATAACGTAAAACGTGTCTTACATTTAAGAATCCAAGTATTTAAAATGTGGTCAACGTAGAATGCAGGGTAACTAGTTCAGTCATTTTTTGCGGGATTGCAATATTTTTTTTCTTAGTCTATAACAAGTACAAATTTATCTACTTTTGCAGAACAAATAATATAGTTTTTCTTGTAGCATCATTCATTGTTCAAGTACTCTAGTGTCACTATCTGCAAATTAGTCCTTGCCTACATTATATCCCAAGAATAGTTATTTTTATGTAATACTGTTATCATATTTTAAAATTTTGCCTCCCACTTGCCACTAGCCCCATCCAATCAATACACACACCCAACAAATTTTACAAAAGTGTGTGATTCCCCACTTACTAGGAGAGTCATCCATCCTAAAACTACTCTAGCCTTAGGCTTGCTTAACTCTTTTAACCTCTTAGGCTAAGCCACCGCCCAAAACGCTATAGCCGGGTTAAGAGGTTTAGTCCTATTATATTTTAGGGATAATTTCATACAACTCCCTGTAAACATATCGAATAGCAGATATAACTCCACAAAGTTCAAGTTTTTAGATTTATCCCTCAAAAAGGTTTCAAATATACTCCTGCTGTTAGTGTCCGTTAGAAAAATGTAGTCAACCATAGGTAAAATACTTACCCTTGGTTAGTGAGTGAGGTAAATTTACCTTTTTATCTCTCTAATATTATACCTTCTTCTCTCAGTCAAAATGCTAGTTTGATCAAAACCCTAGCAATGAGAACTCCTCTTCCTCTTTCTCTCTCCTTCATGCTAGTTTCGAACCCGTAACTAGGGTTTCTCTATTCCCATTCATCCACCAAGCGTGTTGCTTAGCCCATGTCGAGCGCTGGGGAATTAGTAGTAGGTAGGTAAAGAAAAAAAAGAGTAAGAGAAGAGGTTGCAACAATGGTGGATTGGGTTAGTTTTTATAGAAGAAGAAGATGGCCATTGGAGATTTTTTGGGAGGACATTTCTGCACGATTCTAATAGTTGGTGCTTTTGGAGGGGCATATTTGTGATGACAAAATTGACATTTCACTTATCTTGTATTAAAAAATAAACAGTGAACTAACGGTAACAAACCAGAGGGGCAAATATGAACATCACTGGACTTTTGAAGGGATAAATTGGAAACTTGAACTTTGTAGGGATATATCTGTTATTCGATATGTTTACATGGAGCTATGTAAAATTATCCCTATATTTTATATAAGACTATTTCAAATCTTGGGGGGGTGTCACATTCCTCCCGCCCTCAAGCCCTCACGTGCTCATCGGGTTCAAGCACATTCACAAGCGCCAAACAATATGAGACTTGTCTCACTAGCCTTATCGTTCAGACCCTGGCTTAATCTATCATTCTTAGTCCGTGATTAGCCTGTCATCGAGACCCTGGCTCAGCTGAGACTCATCTAACACCTCCGGCTGGAGATTGTCTTTGATGTCAACTATGACGTCCTGTTTCCTAGGGGGTCATCCATCTTAAAATTATTGTAGTTCTAGGCTCGCTTAATTCTCTTAATCTCTTAGACCTAGCAATCGCCTAAAATTATTTTAGTCCTATTATACCTTATATATAAAACTATTCCAAATCCTAGGTATGTCACATTTAAGTCGGTATCAGAGCCAATCACCAGTTGGAAGTGTCAGTTGAGCCTCAATTGAGCTAGAGTCATATAGCAGGCAGAGCACGGCTCCCCAGCTGACGATCATTGTGAGTGGAGTGCGATTCCCTACAAGGTTAGTTAAGGCTAGTGAGACGAGTTCTCACATCACCTAGTGCTTATGAGTTTCTTGATCCAGTTACAGTATTTTGGATGGTGGCTAGACTCGAGAGATTAAGAAGGTTAAGCATGCTAGGGCTAGAGTAGTTCTAGGATGGGTGACCCCCTTGAAAAGCGGAGCGTCACAGTGGGGGAAAAAGAAAAAAGTAAAGAAGAAAAACAAGTAGAAAGAACTTTGTATACCCTGTTTTGTCATTTCCCTTCATGACACCCTAACTCTCTAGCCAATTCCTGAAGCTACCGGTTCATGTGAGCTTACTCATGAGGGATAAACTAGTAATTTGACTGGTTATTTTTAGGTTACCATGGATAATGGATTGTTGTTGATCTCTTCTGGATGTTGCTTGTAGATATTTTCTGTAAGTGCAAAGATAGGTGTTTTTCAGACGTTACAAGATATGTATGGTGTTATAAGCAAATCTCCCAATAAATAAATTATCAAAAAAAACATTTGTAAAACAGGCCGTATCGATAGATATTTGATCATGCGTGATCTCTTTCACACTTGCTCTTGACACCTCTATATTACGACATTGCTTATTTCCTAATATGTTCACAGTTTTTGAGCTGACCACTTTCTTGAAGGTTCTTCTAGGGAAATGATAGACGGTACCTCTTCATTGGTATTGATGACACGATGAGCATCGGCATTCGAGGGCCATCCAACTTGTTTGGTCATCCAACCGATAAACGGATTGACGCCGTCGAGTCAGAGCTTCAGTATTGGGACAATTCTACTGCCTTAATAACAAAAGTTGTGTTCGGCCATTTTCCTATGTCGTTTACTGCTTCATCCGAAACAGGAAATCGTTATGAAAATGTTTTTGCTAGGCAGCAGGTTTCTGCATATATTTGCGGTCACCTGCATGCAAAGCTCAGTAAGAAGCTTTGGAGGCTTCATAAGGTTGAAACAGCTTCTGATTCTAGAGATAGAAAGAGGGTGCACAACTTTTGGGAGTGGGAACTTGGTGATTGGAAAGAATCCAAATTGATAAGAATTCTAGCTTTGGATGGAGAAGCAGTTTCATTCCTTGATTTGGAACTGGAGCAGGAGTTTCCAACGACCATCTTAATCACATACCCAACTGATTCAAGAAGTATGAATACAATAGCAACAGATAGCCATTCCATAAGAAACGATATAAGCGCTCTTGTATTCTCTCGCCATATAATTCTTAATATGACTGCTAAGGTTTTCGACTCATCAAGAAAATTTAAGATAGTCGAAGAGATACCTCTTCAGCTAGTTACTAGTTCTAGTTCTACCGTTTATAAGCCCTTATTTCATGCCAAGTGGAATGCTGAAAGCTACAAAAGCACTTCTCCAACTCGCTACTGGGTGCGGGTGTTTGCCCTAGATTCTCAGGGCAAGCAGATATTGAGTGAGCCAAGGCCTTTTTCTGTCGAAGGTAAACTAGTAACTCCCTCGAGCTCGTGGTTGAATTATTTGGTTTTTGAAATTCGCTGGGAGATTCTATACTCAGTTCTTTTGTGGAGCAATCTAGGGTTTCTCATTTTGATTTTACTTTCAAAATTTCTGAATCATTTCTGGGAGAGAAATATGTCATATGGAAAATGGGCTATGTCTGTCTTCTCCTCACCGATCCATAAGAGGAAGCTATACTTTTGGGTATTCTGGTTTTTGATAGAGGGCTCAAGGAATAGGAAATTTTGGCTTTCATTAGTGGTGTATCTTCTTTGGCTGATCAAAATGCCTTGGTTTTGGGGTTATGCGACATCTGACGAAGGAGAAATTGCTGCGATGTATTTATCCGGTTGGAAAATAAAGGCTCCAAATAATCTCGTAATGGTTGATAAATTAGGAAGTCCAGATATAATGGTCATTGCCTTGCCTGTCATGTATTTGGTGGTGACTCCTGTCATAGTTATTACATATGCCTTGTTTGCTGAAAGGTCGGCTTTTCACTTCAGCTGCAGCAGGAAAACAAAGTGCTTAAGCAGTCCGGTCAATTCGAACATGGAATCAAAACAACACTCGGCGAAGATAGAATCCTTCGTGTTTACTTGTGGGGGTGGGGCAAGAAAGATACTCTTGTTCTTGTGCATGATCATCACTTTGGTACACCTTAAGGTAGTTTTAGACTTCCAAATTTTTGTCCGACTATCGAATCACAATTTTGGCATATTTGGTAACCATATTGGAAATTTTCGTTTTTTGCAGATCTGCACAACCCTCATGTGGGCTTATGGAGTCGCGCCTGTGGCCTTATCACCTGCATTATGTTGGGCGCCGCCTTTATTATTGGTTGCAGCTGTGTATTCTACAGCAACCACTACAGATTAGGAGGCATTTAGCTTGCGGTTGTCAACGAAATCACATCATTATCCATTCGCTGATATCTGAGGGTGCTTTGGTTTTCTGTGGCCCTCTATCCAAACTAAAACTCGGTGGGTCTTTATACCAAATGTAACCAAGCTATAAATATCTGGTTATATCTGATGGATTGCAAAATCACAGTGAGATATTATTTTCACCATGTGAGTCTACTGGCTTTTCTATGTAATGATCATCTGTGTATTGTAACTCGTTTTTTATAATTGTAGAGTATGCAATTATTGAGAATTTCTTCTCTTGATCAAGTTAGCTAATATCTAAACAAATGATTGAGGACACATGACAAAACCCTTTTCAGAAACGTCTGAATTGTAATTAGGGCTTGTAAGTGTATGCTTCACCCTGGATTCGTAGAGAAGGCATGAATTTGAAATGTCCTACTCTGAAATGTAAAATAAACAATATTTAAATCATCATTTTTTTTTTTTTTTTTTTTTTTGTGTTTTTGCCGCATTTTGGATGTAATTTAGGGGCAAGTGTAAGATATCTGATGTTTAAGCTATGCAATAGTAACCTCTTCTTCGTTGGCCATCTCTGTAATTGTTGTGTATGGAGACTAATGACAGAGTCTGAATCGTCACTACCAATAGAAAAATGTTTTCTCAAGCCGGAGCTCGAATAAATTTGTTGGATCTCTAGGCTCCAATGTGTGCCATGTGGGGCTCCACCGGGCCCCCATCTAGGATGGGAGCACAGTGTTACGGACTTAAAAATTTTGCTCGCAAAGTTCGTGCGGCGCCCGCCTTCCTCCTCGAAGTTGGGCAAGCCTAACTTTTTATTGCTAGTCTAGACCTCCGCGTCCTACGACTAAAAATATGCAAAAAGGAGAGAAGAGAGAGAGGCAGAGATTTTCAAAAAAAACTAAGTACTCCGCTACTTAGAAAAATATGACTATAATACACAACTCCTCTTGTCTTTGGCCATAACCATCCCCACAATTTATAGGCCTAAGATACATTGAATCTAGCCTACACTAATTCACCACTAAGCATACATTAACTCACCCACTGTCACATAGTAAAGAGCCCTAAAAAATGCCTCCTGAATGCAAGGTGATCCCAAGGGTTGTCCATGACCCTCGGGTTTCCGCTGGCGGTTTTGGAGCCATTAAGTCCAGTAATTATATGAACCTTTATCTCCCACAATGGCTACTGGTTTTGGGCCTCCTTGACAGCCTGCTCGGCTAGCGAAGTTGGGCCAGGGACTCAGATTGCACAGCAATTTCGCTAAATCCCTGACATTCTCCCCCACCTAACGCGCAGACGCCCTCGTCGCGCGCCAAGCTGATCTTGGTCTGCATAGCCTTGCTCGTAGTCCGCGTGTCTTCACGCCCGCGCGGCCTTGAGCCTTGCTAGCAGTCCGCCCTCGCTTCCGCACCAGCTCCTAGTGCCTTTTCCCTCTGAGCACGAACACCAACTAGCTCGCTACGCAGAGAAGTTTGTTGTTGAGCCCAAACAGTCGAGTGTCCCTGTCCTCCGCGACATGCACGCACATGCCGCCAAGCAGCGGGACGCTCCTTGGTCCCCCCGGGCTCCTTGGCTTTGTGCTTGATAGAGCGACGCACCCTTCGCTTGGGTAGTTGCTCCAGCATCAATTGAGACTTGACAGTCTCGCTTTTGCTCAGGTCCTCCTCCTCGAGGTCCTGAGCTTTCCTGCACTTCACTTCCTCACAAAGCTGCAGGGCTAAAAGAGTTTGGTTCTTCGTCGGCTCGCCCGGACACATCAGAGCCATGCAAGGGGCTGACTCGTCTATGAAACTCAGCACCTACAAGTGTGGCATAGGCACCGCCTTCTACGAGGCTAAGAAGTCCATCCTTCTTGAGATTGGTCGTGCACATCCACGGGATGATGGCTATCTCCACGTCATTTGCAACTTCTGCGATTGGTCGCGCCTCGAAGTTGACAGCCTTGATGCGACTCGCATCCTTCTCGAGCTTGAGGCCTAACTGCTTGGCCTCCGCCTCTGCAACAAAGTTGTGAGTTGCGCCATTGTCGACCAACGCTCGCATGGCCCTCCCATGGAGGGTCACATCTGTCGGATTGTTGGCGCTAACCATTAATCCCAAAAGCTCGAGCTGTTAGAAATACGCAACTAATTCACTTAAAGCATACAGATACATCACCCACGAGTCTCGATTGTGACTCGGCCCCACCAGCCTCACGCCACTTCGAACATGACTCGGCCCACCCAGCCTCACGCCATTTCGAACATGACTCGGCCCAACATGACCTCCCGCCACAGGGCAGGATGCTGGCCCATTTAAGCCAACAACATCAATGAATAACAGCTCCCTCCTGTAGAGCTTGTCATTGATTGGCTGCCCACGAACTGCATTGATGAGATTTAGCGCACCCATCCTTGGCAATTCCGCCTCGTTCCCTCCTTGGCTTGGACAGCAACCACTTGCTTTCCCTTCACTTTATTCCGGTTTGGGCAGTCCCATGCCCAATGGTTCTCGGCCATACACATAGCACATGATCTTTGCATGCGGCAGAGCAGAATTCTTCTTATGCCCATTCGCATCCCCTGGATTGCAGTGCTCTCCCCTACCTTTGGCCTCGCTCGCCTTGGGTAGTTTACCGTGATCGCCCTCGGTCTGCGCATACTCGGGCAATTTCTCTATCAAAGCTATCGCGGAGTTCAAATCCTTGACACTTCGCCCCACGAGCTCTTTGCTCGCCGCCCATGATTGAAGTCCATCGAGGAAGAAGAATAGCCAATCCTCGTTGGCCATGTTGGTAATCGCCAACATTAGCTTGGAGTATTCCTGCACATACTACTTTAGTGTTCCGGAATGTTTGAGCCGTCAAAGTTGTCTCCTCGCAAAATATTAGACGTGCTCAAAGTAGAACTGCTCCTTGAGCTTGCGCACAGAGTCCTCCCACGTTTTCAATTGGCATTGGCCCTTCTCAGCCTCTGCCGATCGCCGATGCCACCACAACAGAGCATTATCGGTGAGGTACATGGATGCGATCTGGACCTTCTCCTCCTCGTCGTCCAACCACAGCGCCTTGATGTAGCGCTCCATGTGCCACAGGAAGTTGTCGATCTCCTTCTCATCGCGCATTCCCCTGAAGTGTTGAGGTTCAGGGACACATACCTTTGAAGCATACTCTCTTTGTGGTTCAGGACCATGCGCCATCACCCTCTCAAGGATCGCCACCCACAACTTGAGGTCCTCGACCTCGTCATTCCGGGCAACAAGGTCCTCAACCAGCACTCTTCGCTCGTTCTCACGTCGGGCGAAGTCGCTGCGAAGCTGCTCGATCTGTTGAGGGAAAGTCACCATGGCAGCAGCAACGTTGTCCTCCATGGCCTGTTGCCTCTCCTCCATCACCCCCACATGCTTGGATAGGAGGGAGTAGTGCTCTTCCGTTCTCGCAACAGCATCCTCCAACGAGCCTATGCGGTCCTCGAGCGAAGCGGACTCCCTCGCATGGGTCCGCGACTCCTTGCTCTTGCCCCGCTTGGACTGCCTCGGAGGTTCAGCCGTAATGTCGATGATGGCAGCATCTGATGACGACATGGTTCCTCCTCGAACCGGCTCTGATACCAACTGTCACGGACTTAGGAATTTTGCTCGCAAAGTCCGTGCAGCGCCCGCCTTCCTCCTTGAAGATGGGCAAGCCTAGCTCCCTGTTGCTAGCCTGGACCTCTGCATCCTACAACTACGTATGCGAAAGGGAGAGAAGAGAAAGAGGCAGAGGTTCCTAAAAAACTAAGTACTCTACTACTTAGAAAAATAGGACTAATACACAACTCATCTTATCTTTGGTCATAGCCATCCCCACAATTTATAGGCCTAAGATACATTGAATCTAGCCCACACTAACTCACCACTAAGCATACATTAACTCACCCACTATCACATAGTAAAGAGCCCTCATGAATGCCTCCTGAATGCAAGGTGATCTCAAAGGTTGCCCATGACCCATGGGTTTCCGCTGGCGGTTTTGGAGCCATTGAGTCCAACAGTTACATGACGGTTTGCCTCCCACAATGGTTACTGGTTTTGGGCTCCTTGACCCCGCTCGGCTAGCGAAGTTGGCCCAGGGATTCAGCTGCGCGGCAATTTTGCTAAGTCCCAGCACAGGCTTTCTTCTCAGTAGGGATGCAAACAGAATGGATCTGGGGGCTAGAGGGGTCCTCCACCTTTCGCTCCATTATTTATCGGATCGGGATGGATCCGAGAGAGGTTAATTTTAATTTTACTTTTGGTCCCCCCCTCGCGAATTTTTGAGAATTTTTTGGCAGATTAGGGCGGATCAAAGGAGGAAAGGAGTCTCTCACTCCTACGTCATTAACTGAGTGGATCGGGGCAGAGTCGAGACGATTATATTTTTTATGTTTTTGGTTTCCACTTACCGCCCCATTTGGAGAGGACCGGGACTGGAGCTCCACCAACCACCCGGATCCATTTGCATCCCTACTTCTCTAATGACATTTTTTAAAAAAAAGTAAAAGAATATAAGTAAAAAAAATTAATAAAAAAGATAGAAGTAAAAGAAAATGAAAAGTTAAGATAAAAAATATAAATCCTAACTCTACCTTTCTTTTTATTTATTTTAAATTTCTCATTTCTTCATTTTCTTCCTAAATTCCTAAGCACCAATCCTATTTTATCTCATTTCCTTCCTAATTCTCTAATCTCCAATCTTATTTAAATTCCTGTAATCAAATCTTTTTTTCTAAATCTTTACACTAATTCCTAAGACCGTACTCTAAGGAGGAGGACGAGGAGATCCTTAATTTCTTGCTCTAAGGAGGAGGAGGATAGGAAGAAATCTTTAACCTTTTAACAGTATTTAATCTTTCTTTTATAATTTTAATTTATAGCTACTTTTAATATATAGTACTGTAAGAGGTTTCTACTCTTGATTTTGTAACTTTCTGTAATTTTTGTTTTTATTACTTCTTTATTAAAAGATTATCACTAATAATGGCATATCTAAAAAAATATTTTAGAGGGGTCAGATAAAAAATAAAAAATAAAAAGTAAATATAAAAAATATAAAAAATAATTAAATAATTGTTAAGAAATATTGCGCAAGAAAAGAACATGTGTAATTTTTAATTATTATTTTTTTGATGTATTTTTATATTTTGAAAATGATGTATGATGGCTTCATTAGATAAAATTATTTTTTCACACAAACCACTATTATTTTGAAAGAAGTGTAAAATATTTTTTTTATATTTTAATAGGTGTTTTTACATTGGGATTCAAATTTATAAAATTAGAAAAAATGCCACCTAGTTAATTAGTCAATAAATAAAGTTAATTATAAAATGTATCCCACTTTTAGAGATGTGGGGGAGTAAGTGGGGTCAATTGACCCCACTCTTCCTAACCTAGATACGCCATTGATCACTAGACTATTTAGTTCTAGATTGGTGCTTGTAAATAATATATTAATCTTTGTTCTTATATCATATAATTTTGTGATTCATTATTTTTATTGATATTTCATTCTATTAGTACTACTTTAATATTTTCATGTATCATGAAAAAATGTAACTAAATTTTTGTGTTATTACAGTCAGCATTTTGTCCAATGGAGGAGGTTTATATAAGTGTGGACTAAGTATGTATTGACCCGAAGATCAGACATTTTGAGCGTGTACCATCGATCTAATTATGATCTACAATATTAAAGTGAAGATCTTATTGTACCAATTCCATTATCAGTAAATATTTTTAATTTAAAGTATTTTTTTTTCCAAATCAAGCATTGCTTTTTAACAAAATAGAACCTCACTTTTTTTTAATAATATATGTTGTTAATGTATTTGTTTTAGATTGACCCTCTGCAACATACCCTAGGATAGTGTTTGGTTGTGGGATAAAGTGGGAATAACACTTTATCCTACTAATTCACCCAAACACTAACTTAATTTGTAGGTTTATCTATACCACTTTAAATAGGTTATCCAAGAATAACCCATTAAGAGCTATCCCTTGGAACCAGCAGAATAGGGCATTTTTGCTAGTTTATCCCAAGGGCAAGGGTTGGCAGTAGGGCGATGCTTTGTCTCCTTCGTTAATGATCGACACCTACCCTTCTCCTTCCTCATTACTCCTTCGCCGCTCTCCCTCCTCCTCGTTTCGGACGTTGTCTTCTTCTTCTCTACTCCTCTCGTCTCATTGTGCAACTATCGCAATCAATGAGCGAGATCCCGTACTAGATCCGCCTTCATCGGTAGCTCCTCTCTCATCTTGCTTTCCCTTTCTATACTCCTCTTGCAGTCTCTCTCAACTACTGCTATCAATGAGCAAGATCTCACTCAAGATCCGTCTTCATTTCTAACTCCTCTCTCAAAACCTCGGATTTGACCAGTATTAATGGCTATTTCAACTCCTTGTGGGCTTCTAAGGCAAGAAATCTCCTTCGACCTCCTCGTCGACTTTACTGTGTTGTGAAGTCATCCATTAAGTGCGACCGCCAGCCTTGCAAGCAAAAGGCATGAAGTATTCGTGAACCCTTTCCTCTATAAAAATTGAGTAGGATTTGAAGGTAGTGCTTCTCTTTCATCTTGCTTGAAATCTTATCTTTGTTACTGTTCTATTGGCTTTAAATTGTACCTGTATTGGTGTAGAAGTGTTCACTGTTGTAATTTTCAGCCTTCTATTTATCTTGTCGAGGTGAGATTTTATGTGATTTTACCCCAGTTTTATGTGCTTATTTAGGTCTGTCTTTTGTATATTCTCGTATGTTATTAATTTCATATATATGTTTTCTTAAACTGAAGGAATTTTTTGAAACCCACAATTTATGAGTTTTGTATGCTTTTGTCTGCAACAATGAGTTTGTTATATAGTATCCATGCCTCCTGTTGCATTTGATTTCTCATATCCCTATTGCCATAACTTTCTCTATTTCATACTATTTAAAGTTTTTTTTAACTATTTTCATAGTTTATATAGGGTGCAAATAAACTATCAAGTCATGCACATTTACATACATTTGTAACTATTTGATGGTTACTTATTTCTTCCAATCTGCAACTATGTTATAATTCTGGTCCTATTATAACTCGTAAGCTCAAGTTCTTAGCTATCTCTGTCCTTGCATCAGTCTGTTATGCTTCCTTCTTTCGGTGATGATGATATGTAGGGTTATAGGTGTGCATGGTAGGGAGGCATGGATAAAGACCATTGCATCCACCATGCATTCTTCTGTACCTTACCACCTGAGCCAATAGAGATCAACCTTTAGCTATAATTGCGCTATACATTAAGTTTCAATTGATCCATGTATAGTCATGGTTCAATCGTCGACTTTTTTCTTCTCCACTCGTTGTTGATCTTATAACATTCGTAGATGAGGAAGAAGACTATCGGGAAGAAATGCATGCCTTGCTTATTGAAGAGCAGGACTTCTCATTACACAACACATTATATAAACGGCCTTGTCGAGCACGGTCATTCACTGGCCATCAGCTTTTTCATGACATGTTGAAGGAACATCTTGATAGAGGTTACCAGCATTTCAAGATGACTACCACTATGTTTATAAAGCTTCGAGATGAATTGATTGGGAGGAGCTTTATACTCTAAGCATTTAACTGTCGACGAGCAACTTGGTATATTTCTATTTGGTATAAGTCATGGCGTGGCCAATAGAGGTTTAGCTAAAATATTTCAACATTCAGGAAAAATAATTTAGTAGGCATTTTAACAATGTATTGCAACCGTCGCCATCTGATGTGGGAGTAGACCCAAGAATAAAAGATAATCTAATGTTCCATCCATTCAAGGTAAGTACAATAATATGAAAACAATAGTAATTTTCATACCTTTCTGAAAAAATTTTGTAGTCTTTCTAAGTTATGAAATATTTGATGCTAACTATTTTATTTATGTAACTATTAGTTTCACAAGCAGTTGGTGCAATAGATGAGATATACTTACCGGTGGTTGTACGAAAGACTAAGCAACCAAGATATCATTGCCGAAAAGGGTTTATATCTGAAAACATGATGGCGGCATGTTTATTCGACTACCAATTCCTATTCGTGTGCACCGAGTGGGAGGGTTCTGTAGCTGATATGAAGGTGTTGCGATAGTGTTGTGAGAGTAGCGGTTTCACAATACCGGAAGGCAACTAATTCCTTGCTACTTAGTGTGATATAGCTTTCATTATTGTAATTTTCATAAAGCTTTGTATTAGTGTAGGAAACTTTATCTAGTCGATTCAGGATATGCAACCACTGCCTGCTTTCTCGCTCCCTATTAAGGGTAATGATATCACTTGAGCCAATTCAATATAAACGCACGAGCCCGAAGGCATTGAGGACCTCAAGATTTATACAAGCATCGCCACTCAATTGAGTAGTTGAGAAAGCCTTTGGACTTCTGAAGAGGTGATTCAAGGTGCACTGACAAGCAACGTCCTTTCCATACAAAGTGCAATGTCGAATTGCCTTCGAATGTTGTGTGATACACAACTTCATCAAGAGGCATTAAGGGATTGATAGGTACTTCAGTATGCAACTGGACCCATTCCCCGCTGATGAGAAAGACGATAAATCAACACCTCCTGTTGGCCCAAATGAGTCTCGGCGAGGCGACGTCCTTTGCACCATGATCACAGACCAACTGTGGAACAATAGATAGGAGGCAATATTGGAAATGATGCAATTTTTCCAATTTATGCAAACATGCATTGGCATATGCTTTATCAAGTTATTTCTCCTCTTAAGCTTGAAATAACTTTCTGTTGTTCAATTTTATGTAATTGGAGGTTTCTTTTATGTTTACATTGTTTTCTTCAATATAATGTCTCATCTTTATCTTTCCTTGCAACCTTCAGGTATATTATAATTTTGACATAGCTTTGAGCCTTGTTATAATTTTGATATATATGTAATTGCAAGTTTCTTGTATTTTGCATTGTCACTTTGACACTTGTGCAGCTCAAAGTTATTTGTCACATCCCAAGGCCCTTTTGTAAAGCCTTTTTAGAAAAAGATCCAGTTTGAAAAGTAGTGCTAGCGAAAAACACCCAAATTTCTTTTTTTTTTAAAACATCACCTTGCCCACGGGACGGAAGACCCGTGACAAACGCATGGATTCCTCTATTCATACGGATAGAGTCTCTTTTGTATTTGCACGGCATACCAACCTGTTACATTACCCTAACCAACAATTTCCACTCACACAACCAACAATCATATCATGCAGATGCTCATACAGCTAGGCAGTCCTTAGCGAGGATGATACATGCATTCATACACCTAAGCAGTCATTAGCGATTATGATGCCAATGCACAATACATCAACCATAGAAAACCATCTATTATTTGAAAGTGTTTTCCACCCGAAAACTTCGTTTTAAAAGCCTAGGATATATGATAAGCCGAAAACCTTTTGAAAACTATTTTTCACACGAAAACCTAGTCTTTTGAAAAACCAACTATCACGAGGGGTAGAAACCATATTTGCCATTCCATAAACTACAGCCGTAGTTTATAAATATAAACCAACATAATTATTCCGTAGTTTATTAAACCAAAACAAGCATTCAACTTAACTGAACCATCACAGTGTCTAAATTATTTAAAAAATAGATGAAGGGTAAAGAAAGAATGAAATAACCATAGCAGGGAATGAACGATCCACGGACCACTAAGGCTCACTTGCTACACAATCCACGGACCAATAAGGCTCACTTGCTACACAGGTACCTCACGCACCGTCCCGGCCCTCACCTCCTGTGTCACCTGTAAAAATAGGGTGTGAGAAACCAACCTGAGATTTTTCAGTGGGTACCGCAAGCCGACGAGGGCAAGTTGTATTCATCAGCAAACAAGAGATAGTATAAATATGGTATGAACGCTATAATAAATATAGTATCAAATAAGAAACTAAAAGAAAACAAACAACAAGTAAATATCTAGATGTTATTGTAATTGTTGCCATATGGTATGTCCACATTGGCGGGTTAATATTTAACCCGATCCACATGGGATGTGGATCATAATTTATCCTAATGCGTTTAGGATAAGAATAAATAATATGTTTCTTGTCAGTTAAGAAACATATCTATGAGAATCCTAATCCTAATCCTAATCTCTATGTGAGATTCAGAATATTTTAGGGAGTCCCAATAATCTATAAATACTCCTCCCTTCTCATATGGATTGTATATTCGAAAATATAGAGAATCCACAGATTTCTCTGTTCCACTCTCTCATCTTTCTCTCTGGGATTTCCACCTACGTTCCCGGGGTTTTGGAGTGTGGACATAGAAGAGGACTCTGGTAGCTCTCTTCGATTCGCATCCGACTCGCATCCGATTCGCATCCGACTCGCATCCGATTCATGACGCAAGGCGTAGACGTGGGAGAACGTGAGATTCGTGGGAGATCCAGAACCGTAAACACCAGGACGATCTTGGAGGCTAGTAAAACAAGCAACCCGATCCAATTCCGGTTCCTGGATACGTTGGCTATCCAGTTGGTATGTTTCCGCTGCCCATTAATTCCTACAGTAATAAAAAAGAGTATGCGTCAACCGAATGAGTTGTCCAAATGTTCCCAATCAATCGCCATGTTGGTCAAAAGATCTTAAGCAATGCCACGTCCTACTCTATCTAGCATATTGCCCTAGCAATAAGCCGTGTCGGGCTCACGGGTCGGCAAAATGACCACTTTTCTGGAAAAGAACACCCTTGCGGTGGCCAAACCATTGGTGTACGTGAAATGCACACGAGTTGTGGCGATCGATGCAATATGCTCAAAAGCCAACCATCGACAAGTAGCCGACATAGAATCCACATGGGACTACCGACCAATCAGGTCATCCAATTTAATCTCATAGATAACACATAATACCGACCAATCAAATCAATCTAGTAAACTAGACATGTAATGACATCCTACGGAATACCGCTCTATTACTAAATCATGATGAACATGTGTAATAATAATGTAGAGCAAACAAAGTGTAAAGTCTAGTGGTGTATAAGTGCTCAACATGCAATATGTAATCAAGTAGAAAGGGAAAGGGGAAAGAATGTCACCGAGCAGGCACTACTATACCAACTTCGGGTTGAAGCACCCACCTGAATCTAACGAGGCACCTAACTCCGAAGGTGCTCCTATACATCGCCGGGCCTACGAAAGATCCACAGAGTCACAAACAACTCCAGTTAATAGGGCTAATCCTAAGTGACTCAAAGTCACTAATCTTGCATCTCGAAACCATAATTGGTTCCTTTTACTGATTCCCGAAACTCGCCGGGGTTTTCAGGAAGCTCAACGGAACACTTCTGAGACCCACGAAGTGTCCCGAAAGGTACCAATCCACACCGTAGACCACCCGCTTCCCTAAAACACATCGATTTGAGTGTCCCCGCAGCAACACACTAAAATAATGCTAATAGGTGCGTTTAATCAAAACTATGCTACATCGGATTTTCGAAAATACCGATTTCTTCGGAACCCTCCGCCACCCTCTTACTATCTCTAGACGCACGAAACAGCAAGGGCAACCAGCCAACAAAGCTTGACAGTGAATATCGGGCATTCACATTGATTGAACGCGAATCCTGAATCGAAACCGCGATCGATCGGCGATTTTGCCGATAATCTCTCCAGGACTCAATTCAAGCTCCGCAAAAGCCTTCTGACCTAGGGCAATCAATACAAAGGTCGAGGTAGATGGTTCACACTGCCCGAGGCGGCCCACATGACCAATTTGCATTAAAACCCCTAAACATGCATTTTATACCAATATTATACATGAATTAGGGTTTTGGACTTGTTACCGAAAATCGGGCGCTTCGGAATCCAACCAGCAGAGTGGGCTAGAAGGTTTCAACGTTTTGAAGCCTGTGCTCACTGTCCGGAGCATAAGCAGTGGCTGAGGAGTGCGGTGGAGCTACTTGAACTTCAGGTTCCACAGCCCCCTGAGAGCTACGTAGTGAATCTGCTATCCAAGGCCCCTCGGATCGCAAAAAAGGTGAGCATGAATGTCCACAGACCTCAGGAGGACCGTGCTCACCTTTCGGGAGGTCGCCGTTGACGGGGATGGCCAGAACAGGGAAGCTCGACCAAGAAAGCCCTAGCCTGAGGCTGCCAAGGCAGCAACTTCTTCTTCTTAGGCACCGACGGCCAGAGAAGGCGCGCGTCGGCCGAAGGTGGTTGTTCCCAACGAGGGGAGGTCGAGGAAGGTGGCGGTGGTGGCGGTTGGAGAGCTTTGACCAACCCTAATATGCCTCGGGTTCAGGGAAGGTTACCCGATCAAGGGAAGGTCGGGGGGCTACGGGGCAGTGCTGGAGGATGCTCCGGGGTCCACGGTTGCGGGCGGCGACGGTGGGAAGCAGCGGCAGCGCCGAGACTTGGAGTTCGGCCCAAAACCTCAAGGATCGGGTTCCACCTTGTAACCAAGGCTCGGGTGCCACGGTGGCACCAAGGCCGACCGTAGAAGGGTCGCCGGATCGATAGAAGGCCGGTGGCGTGGGTCCAGGGCAGCGCAGCCGAAGCTGAAGGGCATTTCGGCTCCAAGTATTTAAGGGGGAGAGAGAGAGAGAGAGAGAAGGAACATTGGCTGGGAGGATCTTGGCCGGGGCTCCAACGACTAGAACAAGGATGCCGGGGAGTGGGGCTTGTGGCGGCGCAGGTGGGGGAGGGAACCCTAGCGGCTAGGGTTGAGAGGAGGTGAGGGAAAGGGAGTTAGGGTTGAGAAACCCTAATTCATCTATAAATAGATTTTCTACAAATTGCAAAAAAGTCCCTCAAAATACTGAATTTCTTTCTTGGGCTCTTTACAGTGCATGTAAAGTGCACAGTACTACCTTCCCCAGCAATTCCGCGCGATTCGGTACATAAAATGTCGCGCCTTTTTCAAAAAAATTGATATTTTAATTTTGACCCCTTTCTTATTTTCACTTTATCCCGGGCTTTTGCCTCGCAGAATCCGAAAACGAACTTCATCACAACTATTGGCACTGCCAAACCGTGAAGGTGGTAATTTTGTTTCGTCGGAAACGGTTTCGATTTGCGAAGTTACCCAATTCTCTCTTAATTCTCCCAGATTGAATATATAAATTCAATTTACTATTTGAATTTAAATAAACTCAACTTTATTACTGAGTTCAAATTTTACAGTGTCTGCATTATTTCAATTTGAGAACTTTGGTTCAATCAAATAGTGAATTGATTTGTTGAAGTTCTTAAGTTTAACTATCTTCTTCTCTGCTGTTGTTTTAACCTGCAGCTTTGTTCCAAGTTTGGCTATACTTTGATTTTTTTCTATCAAATTGGTTACTATGTGCGGCATTTTTTCACTTCTTATTTAACTTAATTGAAAGTTTTGATTGAATTAAATTGGACTATAACTTATAATATGATCAAATTAAAATTAACATAAAATTTAAACAAAAAAATAACTATGGATGTCAAATGTTCTTTAATACAGTATGATTTTTATCTACTTTATTGTGCAATATTAACCATATTTGGGGATGAAAGCTAAGGGGAAATTGGTATTTCAAAAATTCTACCATTACTTTTTTGTTCACTATTCGCTACTAATCGAACAAATTAACTAAACACAATTTCAACTATTCGTGAGAATAACAGCTTTACCAAAAAAAAAAAAATTTACTTTTATTTCTGACTATTTCGGAACAGCAAAGTGGAGAAGGCTAAGAGCACCAAGGAGAAGCTCTAGGAGGGAGCAGCCAACCACCTCAACCCACATTTCCCTTGCTTAGAGAGAAAGAGGTGAGTTGACATTTTAGGATTTGATTTTTAGGGGTTTTTCCTATAGGAGATTCAAAGATTCTATTTTGATTAGAACTCTTTCTTTAGAATTTCTTAGGGTTCTAAAGAGATTAAGAACCATTTCCAAGGAGGGCTTGAGCATAGGTGGGGAATATCACCGAAATAGAGTTGATCTCCTATTTGTCTAAAGATCCATTGTACATATGCATGTGTTATAAGTTAAGAGTAGACTAAAATATGTTTAGTTTGCATGTTATGAGATTTAAGAGGTCACGAGAGCTACTAAGTACTTGACCTAAAAAATAGAATATTTCAACCCCTTTGCTATGTAAATAAAAGCATACTTTATGCGCAAGTTGAGTTCTATTTGAACCTTGAAACATAGGATATATAATAGTGACAACAAACCTAGGATGAAACCTAGGGTGTGGAACATAGTGACACATGGACATCTAGGCAACTTGAACTAGAGAATAAGTGAACTTAGTAGATAACCTCAGAGGACATGGAAACTTAGAGTGTAAACTAAGATACAAGTTGCGATCTTCCGGAAGTGTCATAATGGGAGATGTCGATTACCCTCGACTCCTTATGTTGGAGATGCTAATTACCTTCGACTCCTAATTCCATACTTGGGGATGCCGACTGCCTTCAACATCAAGTGCTTACTGATTGGAAAGATGTCGATTGCCCTCGACTCTTCATTAGATGTTTAGCAAAGTGAAACCAAGCTAAAAAGTTGGCTAAAGATATGAAATGATTTGGGACAATCATATAGATCAATGACATTACTTATCAATATAACATGTTGTTATTCACTTGAGACATAGTAGTGTACTTTTCCTTTTGTATCTCTATTGTAGTAATAGTAGTTTCATTTATTACTATTGTTCTACTAATGCCTTCTTTAGACTAAGTGAGTGTAGAGCGCCATTTTCAGCGGTTGCACCCACTATGAACTAATTTTAAGTTCTCACCCCATAGTTGTTGAGGTTTTCTAGAGCCATCCTTCATCGGTGAGGCGTTGTGATCGCGGCAAGGGCATCACGAGTTAGCTAGATCGTCTACGGGTCAGTCTAGAGTGAGTACCCTTTTTCTGTATAACCAAAGAACATATAACATTTTGAGTTGAAGTGATGTATACTCAAAGATATCGGAATTTAATAGTTTTAAATTAGAAGTATTTACTCTGATACTTTTGTACTCAAATCTCGTACGTGTTGTACAGGTTGGAATATGTTTTCTGCTTTGTGCGGGTAGGAGAAACCTTGCCCGTTCAGTGGATCTATTGCAGTGCCCGAGAGGGCCCATTAGACATGCCTCAGGGCATCACATCATGAATCCTTGGTCATGGGTAGTCATGCTAGCTTTCCTTTGGCGGCATGGTGTCTCTAATTATCCAATACTCTCTTTTTCGAAGCTAGTCTCGAGTGTATGTCGATGGAAACATCAATGATGCCTTACTCTCCTGCAAGCTTATAAAATTGACCTTCTTTATTTGTTTTTGAAGGATAATTTCCTTCATTAGCAATAAAAGGTTATACTATCAAGCTTCCTTATTAGCAAACTATATGTTTGTAATAATGCTACAAAGACATTAATTTATAGAGAAAATAATAGGTGGGTTTCTTTTGTAATGTTTTTTAAGTAATTATTACAAAAAATTTGAAAAGCAAATTAACAAATATTCAGTAATCAAACTCTATATACTAATTAAATATTACATTAATATTGAGTTGATGGACTGCCATTATTTATCGGTCTTTTGTTTCCCATGTGGATTATTAATTTCACTGCTACACCATCTCGATTATAAATTATTACTTTAATTTTTTTTACTTTAGAGGTGCAAGGTCAATATTGGTACTTTAAGTCCATTTGGTAAAGCAACGGATTGCTATCCACAAGGATACTTATGATGATTTAGACTATTAAGGAGGGCATATATGATATTTCCAATTTTTAGAGGGTAGCGATGAAATTATTAGTTATCAAAAGGGGATCAATGAAACTATTCAATATGGTTGCAATCAAGTCCAACCACCCAATTTAGTTGATCAAGTAATGATACATTGTTGATTTGGCAGTAATGTGGTATCTAAGTAATTATTGTGCCATGAACAATAATATTGCCGCATCACTATCACATAAGTAATATGTTACCATTGACTCAACTAAATTAGGCTATGGGATTTGATTGTAACAATTTTAGAAGTTCCAGCTAAAAATTACAGCAAATTAAAGTTCATGGACCAAAGTGTCACGTGCCTTATTGTTTGAAAACCGTAAAATCTAATATACCATTTATCCTTCTATAGTAAACTGATGTAAAGACAAAAATAAAACTCTTCTAAAATTTTAGGGATCACAAACATCAAACTTAAAAGTTCGAAAACCAAAATAAAACTTGACAGAAAGTTTGGGGACTAGTAGTGCATTTTGCCATTTTTTACGAAATAAATAAAAGAATACCAGTGAACGAAAACGATGAACCCTCTGTGCAATATTCTGAACCTTAGTAGCTGGGTTAGGGTGTAGTGTGGCCAACCGGACAACATGTCTATATAGTGCTGGGCCAGACTAGAGTCGTTTTAGCGCAAAATAGACGCGTAAACGGACTTGGGATCGAAAATCCTACTAAAACTGAAGTTTCATAAGAATTCGGACGTTCAGATGACGTTTGGGGCACCCGAATGACCTATGCGGGAATGGATGTGAATTCGAATCCTAGTTTGGTGGGCGCCCGAAAGTACTATAGCCACCTGAATGTGAGTTGGTGATATGACCATTGGCTCGACACGTTACAGTGACACATAATCATAATTTTTTAATAAATTCTGAAGATAGAATTGATAGATATTTTAGATGGACAAATATCAAAATAAAAATTTTATAGGAATAAATCTAAAAACATGATATTTTACAAAAAAAAAAATGTACGCAACTATCCCTAAATTTTGTGTTATAACCATGACCAAGAAGAGTTTATGTGCGGAACTAACGTGGGTCACTTGGACCTCATTCGTTGCCATTTGCACCAAGTACTAACCCTTGACTCTGCAAGAAGGGAAAGAGAAAGGAAAAGAGGTCGGGGACGGCACTGCGTGGGCTACTGGGATGGTTGGAGGGAGAGCTGATGCGGTCGGGCGCTAAGCCCTGCCTTAGACTCATGCGCCAGGCCGCCACCATCTTTAGTTTCGGCAGCGGCCTCGCCTTTTGGGTCCTCTGCCGCCTCTACTACGGTCCCTCTCTTCTCTCTATTTCTCATTTCTAAATGCTCGCTCCGCTTATTTCTATCTCCTCCTTATTCTTTTTTTCTTTTTCTGTTATTTACTTTTGTAGTTTCTCATTGCATTAAGATTTAAGATCCAATTAATATTATGCAGAAATATTTCTTTTAGGGTTGGATATTTAACCCATAACCATAATTTTTTAATAGATTCTTAAGGTAAAAATATTTTTGTAAACAATAAAATTTTTAAATAAATAAATATAAAAATAAAAATTTGGTTGAAATAAAGACACAACTTCTATTTATTTATTTATTTTTGCTGAAAGGTGGCAATTATCCCTATGTGTTATAACCATGACGGAGAAGAGTTTTTTGGGCGGAACTAGCGTAGGCTCACTCGAACCTCACTCGTTGCCATTTGCACAGCATAGTACCAATCCTCAACTCTGAAAAAAGGGAAAGAGAAAGGGAGAGAGGTTGAGAATGGCACTGCGTAGACTACTAGCATGGTCAGAGGGGGAACTGATGCAATCAGATGCTAAGCCCTGCTCCAGATTCAGGCGCTAGAAGGAGCCATCTTCAGTGTCGGCAGCGGCCTCACCTTCTGGATCTTCTGCCGCCTCTACTACGGTCCCTCTCTTCTCGCTTCCTCTCCTTTCTAAATGCTCGCTCCGCTCATTTCTAATATGTTCCTTTTTTATCTTTACTTTTTTAGTTTCTCGTCGCATTAAGATTGAAGACCGATTGGATGTTATGCAGAAATGTTTCTTTTATCTTTTTTGTCCGATTTTCAACTGGCATCGTCAACTGATATGCAAGATCATCGACACCTAAGCATGCTTGATTAAGGAGAACTCCCTTTCTGCTAGCAATTTGAATAAAGGGTATATAGTTGAGGCATTACAAAGTTGAAGGTTTCTTTCTAGTGCAGAAAATGATAAATTTCCATTGAAATAAGTCACAAAATTGTTGATAAGATAAGTGCCGATGTGTGGAGATCCATTAGCTGTATTTTAGTTGGATCAATAGTATTTTGTGAATTTCTTTATTAACTATGGTCTTCTGATTTTCGTCGCCTTTGTTGTGACATCAAAAGAATGCGTGTTATATTGATGGACTCCTAGTCTTTTTGCTTATTTTCCTGTTACATGTTTGTGATTAGAATTTATGGTTTGAGAAGGGACTATGTCACGCCCCGGATTACTCGTTTCCCCGGGCTCGCCAACAGATCCGCCGTATACATAGACATTTCTATGTATACGAGACCTGTAAACAAACATACAAGCAACTACAAGAGATATAGAGCTGAAATAAAACATACTAAAAGAACCATAGCCACCTGTACATATAGAATTCAAAATACAACAGTCCCTTCAAAACCAAAATAGGGACAAATCCACAGTATATGTACATGGCTCAACTCAAAAGAGACTATCTCCAGTAGGGTCCTCCTCTAGGAACAACAGGGACAGGTAGAGATCTAGCTCGCGACTCCCTTATCTTGATCCGCAGGAACAAGAGCAGCAGCCGCAATAGACGAAGGCTCTGCAAGAAAAAATGGCAACAATGGGTGTGAGAACTACTATCAAAAGAAGTAGTCCTCAGTGGGTACCAATACCGACCTCAACGGTCCACCCACTAAGTCCACGAGACTAACAGTATAGCTGGTAGGTAAAGAACAACAAAGTAAGCTGGAATAAACTCTACAGCTGAAATGCCACTACCCTACCACTATCCAAGTCAACTCTCAAGTAAGCATCACCAAAGTGAAAAGTCACCCCTGACCCAATCTATCGGAACCGCCCAAACAGGCTCGTCCAGCCAACTGCCTAGCTACACCGCACACTACCAAAAAGGGTAGCCGGTCCAAAATCAGATCCAACTAATCTGCAGCGACATCAACGCAAGAGAGGCCTCACTCCGGAGCGGCACTCGGGGGAGCTACCCAACCGAGTTAGTACGCGTATCTCTGTCGAGCACAATCAGGCTCCGGCAGGCTATATCAAACGGAAAGGGGTCAAAATAGGTCAAAGACTCCAAGCTCACGTGCCCTCAGCACAAACAGAAGCTAAAACAAGAGTCTGGGTCCACCGTTAACCCCGACGGCACCCGGTAATACAAAACAGCCTAACCCTGCTGTAAATACAAGCTCGGCATCCCAGCACGAGCGTAAACTCGTCCTACAACAAACTAAGTATCCACCTCGCACTAACAGCGGTGATACAAGAACAGAAACGGCTCTTGGAGCTAAATCTGATAATAGTTCGAAAAGTGACGGTTGTAGGTTCACGAGTTTTCTCCTAAGTCAATTTCCAGTTCAGCATGTAAAGTCATATCTATAAATTATCAATTTATGCTCCAAATTTAGATTTCATAATAATACATGCAAATCCATGAATTCGAGTTACTAACATGATTAAACAGATAATAAAACAGCATGCTGCACTCTCTACAACTTAAGAGGAAATTCGGCGATTTCGGTAACATTAACCCACCTCAAACGCTATCCAACAAAGGCTAGGAGTCGAGTGGAAGGCCTCCAAACAACACCGGCTGAAATCGGGCTCAAAACTGCAACCTCGAGATTCGGACCCACCTGCTCAAGTTCTGGGCGCCCAGAACTGCAGCCTGGCAGCACGACCAATATGAATTCAACATGCGATAAAATCCAAATCTGAAGTCCAAATGCAGTGAAACTTTGCCCAACTCACTAGCAGGGGCTCAAGAACACACCCTCCAAATCTCAGCCAAAATGGAGCTCGACTCGATGTCCAAAAGGTCCCCACACTGATTCGGACCCACTTCTGGACCCTCCTGCACATGCATCCAGAAGTTCCAGCAACTAAGCAAACAGCACATTAAGCATGAATTCTGGAATTCCAACGAATCTAGCCCATGGAAAAGGGTCACAAACCTCTCAAAAACAGTGATGGAACAATCCAAAACCTCTCCAAAGATTCTCACAAAGATCTGGATTCAAAAATTCAAGAAATCCATCAATTGACCCAAAAATTCAGCACTTAAGCTAATTACTCAAAATCTGAGCTATAACTCACCTTTAAATCCTCAAATCAGGTGGAAGGAACCTCCAAACCAGCAAGGAATGAGGAAGGACCAATCTTCACTTCGAAATTCCAGCTCCCAAGAGATTTGGATCCAAAAGATCAAAGGAAAATTCATGTTTCAGCTCAAGAACACAAGGGGTCCAGTAAAATAGCAACTGTAGCACACATACCTGTCCAAATTGCGATTGGAAAGATTCCTCGTCTTCCTATACGAGTCCTCTATCCAACAAACTAAGTTTCGTGGGATTTGGACACTCCCACACAGCACACGAGCAAGAACACCACAGATCGACGTTGTAGTTTTTGCAGGAATCCAAGGTCTTCAATGGAGAAAGGTGGAATTTGGGAGGAATTTGAGGGCTTTCCTTGCAAAATCCAAGCTTTACCATGAAGAGGGGAGAAAGAACCTCAGGGGAAGTCGTCCACCACTTTTATATACAAAGGGTTTCGGTGCAATGGGCCTCAAGAACAGAAATGCTGCTAACCTGCACCTCAGCAGAAATCCACACATTCGGGCGCCCGAAACCCAAGAAGTGGGCGCCCGGTTCTTCAGCCTGCACAAGTCCAGAACTTCGGACTCTCCGCCCGCGGTCCGGTGCACCCTATCCTGGTCCGGCGGAACTCACCTACCACCCTACACGTGTCAAACGGATCGATACTCACGAGGTAGATTTTCGGATCCACTTTCCGGGCGCCCGATCCTGGATCCGAAATGACTTAGCAGTTTCAGAAAACGAGCACTCAACATCTGGGCGCCCAAAACACAACTTCCGGGCGCCCTAAAGTCCATACGCCCAAAACTTCGGTTTTGGCTTGCTTCGGTGCTCCGAGTCCGTTTTCGCGTCTATTTGGCGCCGAAACGACTCCGACTTGTCTCGACCTTCTCCAGAAGTGTCGAACAGTCTAGAATACTGCAGTCATTCCGCCAGTTAGGCCCCAGGGGTACTACAGACTACGAAGGAGATTTTGAACCCAAATCTCATACGAACATAATTGAATCAAAAGAAGCCCGCTTCTTCTTTTGTATTTGTCCAAAACATGGGCAAACCTTTACGGAACTTCTGATATCTGAAAAAAAAACTATCGAATCATTTAGTTTTACCTATGTGCAAAACTAATTGTACTTCATCTCGCAGAAAACTTAAACTCATAATGATGCTACTTGTGGCTATACAATGAGCTTATATAACTTCTTTCCCCATAACAGGCTAAAAGTTTGGTGCTATATTTGCAGATTTCAATATATGAATTGAAATCACGTAATATATGTAGTGGAATGTTACGTGTTAAAATAAACTTATGAGACAGAGAATATTCTCACTCTTATTTAAATGCCATAGTTGATTAGCTATATTTGATCAGCTATATTCTTTTGTTCATACACATAATCTACCAAAGTATGTTAAAGCATTTGGTACTTTATGTAATGATTCATATTCTGTTAGATTTAGGAGTTTAATGAAATGAAATACAACACATGTGAATATTGGTACCTATGTTATATTAAGAACTAATTGTTAAAATGTCTTTTATTAGCGTACTAATGATAAATAACTACCTAATTAATATCTATTCTTACTCAACAGAAAATTCAAATATTGATCCTTAATGCTTCTACTTTATGGTTTGTCTACTGCCCAAGAATAACTGTTCCGAGAAGTATGAGGTGTGCTTCCTACGGTGCGATATCAATGAGCTCCTCATCGGCTCTTCTAGTCCAACTTTCAATCCTGAGTGCGAACTGCAGAATATAGCTGCTTATGATAAATCCAAATAAATAACATGCTTTACTCTCCTAGTCATTTTCATCTTACTCCGATTAGAATAACTTGGTTAATCGTATGTTTATGTTGCCATGCTACCACGGCTGAGCAAGTTTTTTAATTGCTGATAAAACCTTCTTATGTTTATTTATTTTTGAAATGAATGTCCAATTTAGAATGATCCTGTAGATAGATCATTCAGTCAAATTAATTGGAGCTTTCTACTATCTTAGTTTTTCCTCAAAATTTGTTCAATATTAGTGACAATTTAACTTTAATGCATTATATTGTACCAAAAAAAAGTGATAACTGCTATTTGTAATTGTCAAAGTATTCTTCTTTATTCTCAAGCACAGTGAAGGAAAATTTAGTTGCTATAAACTCATTGATCTATTGTGTTACTTAGATCCTTGAACTGTGGCACAGAGGTACCAGCTAGAGAGCAAAAGAGACTTGTATTTAAGGTTGTGTTCTTAGTCATCCTCTCATGGTATACTTGTGGTGGTTCCCTTTTGCAAAGTTAAAGGGGACTCTCTCTTCTTATTGCCCTCTATTTTTCTCTGAAATTGTGATCTCCATATATATACATAACAGGGAGGCTTCCTCTATTTTCCTCTGAACAAATTGTGTTTTCCATATATACATAACAAGGAAGCTTCTTAAAATTCTCATTGTAATTTTTATTATATCACAGTTGTGAGGTTAACATATGAACAACATGTGTTCTCCATATATACATAATAGGGACGCTCCTTAAAATACCTTAGATCAGTTTTAACTTAGATCAGTTTTAATGGTGTGGATCATTGATTTGAATATTTTAAAGTTGAAAACAATACTATAGTACCGGAGCTCCGGTAATATAGATAGTATAGGAGCCTAACTCTCTATATATATAGAGTTGAGCTGGAATGCTATCAGTAGCAAACAGGCTCCGTTGCCATCCATTTGTTTTCGATGATGGAGCCTCCAAATCGACGATCAACACTGTTGAACATGATCTATACCACTTGAAGTATTTAGAAATCAAATTTCAAATCTTTTCGACATCATTGGCCTAATGATCAAAGTGTTTCAAAATTTATAATTTTAATGGTCAATATAAGACGTTTTCTCGTTGAATGGCATAAAGATATCCAAATCAATTGAATTTTGGTTAGAAAATTTTTTAAACTATTTAAAATAAGATCTATACTCTTGATCTTAATTACAAGACTCCTATCTTCACTTTTTAAAGGATATTCATTTTTAGCCGTTCTTTTTGTGTCCACTTGATGGACAAGAGAACAATATCAGAAAATCATGAAAATTTGGTTTCTAGATATTTTAAGTGGTATAGATCATGTTCAACGGTGCCGATCGTCGATTTGAAGGCTCTATCATCGAAAACAAATGGGTGGCAACAGAGCTCATTTGCTACTAATAGCATTCTAGCTCAACTCTCTCTCTCTCTCTCTCTCTCTCTCTCTATATATATATATATATATAAAGAGGCTAGAATACTATTAATAGTACAAAGTCATTGGTGCTATTAGGTTTTTGGCCCATGGATGAAGGGATGTGGGGTTAGGATGATAGTGGTCCCCTAGGGTTTAGTGGGTGCTTGGTGGAATAGTATGATCTAAGGGTGGAAATACTCAAAGGGGTAGATCTAACGGCAAAAAACTTGGTAGCACAAATTGCTTGGTGCTATTGATAACATTGTAGCCGGACTCTCTCTCTCTCTCTCTATATATATATATATATATATATATATATATATATATATATATATATATATATATATATATATATATATATATAGAGAGTTGGGCTACTATCCTCTTAAGAGGATAGCCACCCTAGTCCAATTAATTTCTAAGCCGTTCATCTTGCATCAAGATTCGGTTCGCGCTGGAAGACAACTGCGGGGAGTTTGACGGTGCAGACGTTAATGGAGCAAGCTAATGCTAAAAAAGGAGAAAAAAAATCAAGCCATCACCTGACTCTTCTCTCAAAACCATTTGCCCAACCCATTGTCCTTCTTCCTCTCCCATTGCCCAACTATTCTCTCAGGTCCATCGCCCAACCCATCCCGATTCTTCCTCTCCCATCACCTCTGACTCTCCCGTTGCCCCTATATAATTCTCCTCCGCTCCTTCCTTTTCTATCGGCCCTTTCTCCTTCTCTTGGACATGATCCGATTCGACTTGATCGAGCTCTTTTCGGTCGAACAGATCCCAGCCGCTATCTTCTCTACTCAGAGCAGATCGCAGTCCCGACATGTCTCCTTATCTTTTTTGCTGCTTTTTTTATCCTTTTTTCTATTTTTTTCTGATTCCTGATAGTTATTTATGTATCTCTGGATCAAACATGAGCCTAATAAGTAATCAAAGAAGAAACTTTGCTCTTTGTTTCTTGTGGATGTGTTAAATTGGGTTGGTTTAGGTTTCATCCTGGTAGTGTTGCGTAGGTATATTCTTGACTAAAGATTGAATTCTATTGGAAGCTTATCTGGAGCTTGCATGCTCTCTTTTTTTGTATTAATTACAACAGTTTTCTTTATTGTGGGGATTATTTTGATTAGGGGTGAGATTTTCTTAGTTTATTATTACTATTATTATTTTTTGAAGAATTTGATGCTATTTCTATTCTTTTGCATGTAATAAGGCAGTTCAGAAAGTTGAAATAAGTCTATAGGTTAAAAGTTTGGTGTAATCTCTCCTTGGTTGCCCTGGTCATTGGGTAAACTTAAATTGAGCCCTGTTTGAATCAATAAGTAGTATCTCTTAGTATTTGTATTGGCTAAATTACAGAAAATCCTTCTGTAATACCCATTTTTTTACTTTCCCTCCCTGACTTTTTAAACCTATATTTTGCTCGCTTAAAATTTCAGAAATATTTTCAAGGGGGATATAACGTTAATGGAGAGGGCAAAATGACCAAATTGTCCTTACTTCTTCTATAAGGAAAAACATAATTTTTTGATGTATTTTTGTCATTTTGAAGGTCATTTTCGGTATAAATTATAAGAAATGGACAGAATAATGATGGAACCCTGATGGAGAGGGGCTAAATGCAACAACGTGAAATATTGAGGAGGCAAAATGTAGATTTTTGAAAGTCAGAAAGGAAAAGTAAAAAAGCAGGTACTTATAAGAAGATTTTCTATAATTTAGCTTATTTTTTTTCATCTATAAGCTTAGATATCATCTCTTGGTATTTGTTGCAAAAATTTAGATTTTTCTATTTATGTCATCATTTTTTCTGTAATTTACTTCCAATCAAGTCTTTATTGGTTGTTTTTTTTTCATATAATCATATTACTTTGGATCTTCAAATCAGATCTTTGCATGTATTCTCTTCATAGGTCATAAATGTCATATTCTAAAAGGCAGTTTTGCAACGACAAGGTTGTTCCATTCGATGGGATGAGATAGTAGTTACACGAGTATCCCAAAAGTCAAGAACCAGAGGGATGCAATTCTACAGATGTGCTAAATATCACAAGAAAAAAGTGAATTATTGTAATTTCTTTCTGTGGATAGATAAAGTAGTAAGGAACACAGAACTAAATTAAGCCTCAAGGTCTAACCTTCCGAAGATAGAGAATAGTATTATTCCCGAGTCTCAAGACATGCATAGAAAATTATCAGATGAAAAGGTTGTCGATCACATAAACAATTTAGAAGTGAAAGTAGCTGATCAGATGCAAATGCCGAAATATGAATTAATGTGGATAGAGCTGATGTTGAGAGAAGGGCATATTTCATAACTTTCTTGTACTATTTATATGCATTAAGTTTTTGTTTGGACTTGACAGTCTTCCAATATGCAATAGATGTACTAAAAATAAAGTAGTTTCAGTTTCAAGTTTTTGCATTTTATTTGTAGTTTTTGTTGCCTTGTGGTGTGTTCACATTGGCCGGTTCAAATTTAACCCGATCTACATAAGATGTGGATTGGAGTTTGTCCTAATATGTTAAGGATAAAGATGGATTATACGTTTCTTATTAGATAAGAAACGTATCTCCTAATAGATATCTATTATATCTTAATAGTTATCCTAATCCTAATCCTAATCTCTGTGTGAGATTCAGGATATCTTAAGGGGTCCTGATAATTTATATATACGACCCCTCTCTCTTGGATTTCTATTTAAGAGAATCTATGAGAACGTACAATAAATAGAGATTTCTTTCTTCTTCTCTCTTTCTCTCTGGGATATCCACCTACGTTCCCGGGGTCTTGGAGTGTGGACAGAGAAGAGGACTCTGGTAGCCCTCTTCGCATCCGACGATCCGCAACGCGCGTGGGAGAAGACGAGATAAATGGAAGATCCAGAAGCATTGAGAGAAGTACGATCCAAGAAGGCTAGTAAAACAAACAACCCGATCCGATTTCGGTTTCTGGATACGTTGGCTATCCAGTTTGTAAGTTTTCACTGTCTTCTAATTCCAACGATTGGTATTTAAAGGTGTGTAATATTTAAAGGTGTGTAATATTTTTTTTTTTTGGGTGGTGCATTATTGACTTTGGGTGTAATAATTAAAGGTGTGTTAATTCAACGAAACGTCAACTTTAGGTCATATATTTTTTTTAATATTTTAGAGATGTGTGTGTCACTTTTGTTGTTATACATTCAGAAGCTTGTGTTACTCTCAAGTAAAAGCTGATGTACATTTAGAAGCTATAGAAATTGTGAAGTGGCTAAATAATTCTTTGCATCCTTTTTTATGCATTATAATCTCATGCATCGTTTAAAAGATAATCTTATGCATCTTCTAATTTTCAATTACCAAAGTACATATCATACAGAGTTACAAAGGAATTCAGATCATACTAAGTGGAAGAAATTTTTAATTTCTTACTGAATAGATTTCCAACAAACATGTTTATGAGACTCTTGAACTTGGCAATCTTTTCCTGCTTGCCGCGAAGTGAGTGTAGGAATTAATTATCTTTTCTTGATAAAACTAGAAATAAGCTATCTAAACAAAATATTCAGCTCATAAATGCTATGTGAACCAAATTGAACACTAATTGAGATCTTGAATGAGATAATTTGAATGTTCAAACAAATTATCAAGTACAAAACACGAGTAAATTGTGTTGATTCTACTTGTCTATTCTCAGCAATGAAAAAGATCTCAAGTTAGCTAATATGCATTATTTCAGAAAGGGTAAACTTCAAATACCACCTTTGTGGTTTCGCGCTTTCTCACATTAGTATTCTGTAATTTAAAGTGTATCACTTTAGTACCATGTGGTTCTATTTTTCTCTTTTCGTCAGCGCGTCCGTTAACTCTCCATTAAATCATATAAAAGAAACTTCAGATACCCCACCTATGGTTTATCGAATACTCACTTTAGTACCATGTGGTTTACCGAATTTTTATTTTAGTATTATGTAGTTTTAACTTTATCACTGATTTAACGGAAAAAATAACGGAGGAAATAAGAGAAAGAGAAAAATGAAACCACAAGGTACGAAAGTGATATATTTTAAACCACATGGTACTGAAGTGAGAAAGCGCGAAATCACATGGGTGGTATTTGAAAGTTTTCCATTCAGAAACCACATAAATTCAAATTGAGCAGTAAAAAAACTGAATGATGAATTCAAACCCAACAATATTGAAACGATATTACTGAATACAAGATCTTCTTCATTGACCATATAAATTTTAAAAAAGTACAGACTGAGCAACAATGGATTCGTTGAAAGCACTCTCTACTCCTCACTCCTGCCTCACTACTATTCAATCTAATTAAAGACGAGGTTCCAAGCACAACTTCCACACCTTCAAAAACCTCCAAACCAATCCAATTTAATACATCCACTAGCAATAAAGAGCAGAATTTTTTTTTTGACTACCTATTAGGCTCATGTTTGACTCAGATATACATAAATAAATATCAACAATAAGAAAAAAAAAAAGAAAATAAAGGAAAAAAGAAAAACAAGGAGTAATAAGAAGATGCATCAAGGGCTGGGATATGCTTTAAGCGAAGATAACATGAGTCTATTTTTTAATTAATTTATTTTGATTTATTTTTAGTTTGTTAATTATAATTATTTATTTATTTTTGTAATACGTATGAAAATATTTTTTTATTCTATCTAGAATTTCATCTATTAATTTTTATCCGCTTTTATATATAATATAATATAGATATAAATATATAGAGTTGGACTGAAAGTCTGAAATGCTATTAATAGCATTGGTCCAACTCTGCCGCCAATATTTTTAGCATTCGGATTGCATCGAGATTCGTGCTGCTTTCGTTGAAATTAACGCAAACGGCTCCGTTAGTCTAATGCATTAGGGCATCTCTCTCTCTCTTTTCTTTTTCTTTTTCATTTTTACCCCTGTTTTCATTCTTCTTCTCCTCCGTCTCCATCTGAGCCCTCCTCCCCCCTCCATCTCTCGCGAGCGAGCGAGCGGTCGCTAGCTCCCTCGCTCGATTTCACCGACAAGGTGCAGATTTTTTTTTTCTTTTTAACTTTATTATTTTTTTTAATCTTTTTCCTCTGATTTGATGCAAAATCCGATTTAGTGCAAAATCTGATAGTTTTTATGTTTTTTTCATTTGGACTGATTAATGTATTTTTTTTCTTGGATTAAGAAAGGCTCTTCTTCCACATACACATTGTTGAAACCTATTTGCTGTTTATATATGTATTTTTTTCCTCAAAATCTTGTGGGCCATTACAGGATTGGGAGAATTATCAAAACCATCTTCAATTTGTCTTAGTTCTTGCATAAAATTTAGTCAAGTATATTGTGAGACCGCTTAACACTGTTTATTCCCAAAAATGGGTTGAAAATATTTTTTCCCGTCGAGTAGAGTTGAGAAAGATGCTGTAACTATTTTTTCCTTATACTTAAAACCAAATAGTGCCTTGAAAGTTGCTCTTTGGTTTCAATATCCGAGAATTGTTTTATGTTTCTAAACCAGTTGTATTTTGTAGTTTCCTTGATTCAAATGAGGTGACGTCTCCTTTAAATTAAAATGCTTAAAAGCACCAAAAAAGGGGAACACAAGTCTAAAGAAATTCAACTACTAGTTTTGGATCGAGAAAATGAAGTAGAGCAGTAGTTGAATTATGAATAAGCTTCTCCTATGGTCATATGAAGGTGAAGACAATGTTGCCAGTTTTGAGCTGCTCACCTTCTCAGTCAATCCCCTGTGTTCGCGACTTTGAATTTCTTGTCATGTTGAAAATTCAGCTAATCCTTTTATAATCCCTACTTGAATTCCTATATGATTGTTCTTCTTTGATACGTAGATATCAGCAAAAATACTAGTAGATGATCAGAAGAATTAATGATCTACTAATTTGTTCATTTTACAATCCCTAACGTATTAGACTAACGGAGCCGTTTGGGTTAATTTCAAGTAAAGAGCGGCCGGATCTCGATGCAATCCAAACGCTAAAAAATGGGTGGCACAGTTGGGCTGGTGCTATCAATAGCATTCCAGCCCAACTCTCTCTCTGTATATATATGGATACAGAGAGAGAGAGAGAGTAGGGCTACTATACTTTTATTAGTATAGAGCTCTTTGTACTCATAAGCTATTTTCAATGATGGAGCTTCTGAATCAACGATCTACGCCGTTGAATATGATCTAGAGCATTTGAAACTTGTAGAAAATAAGTTTCGTAATTTTTCGAATTTATAATAAAATCCATCAAGCGGGCATAAAATGAACGGTCAAAATTGAACGACATCCTAAAAATGGATGATCGGACCTTTCAATTTAAGGTCGGAGTTATTGATCTTTATCTAGATAGTGAATAGAATTTTCTATCAAAAATTCAACCAATTTCGATTCTTTTATACCGTTAAACTAGCAAGTATCTCATACCGGCTGTAAAAAATTATCAATTTTGAGATCTTTTGATCGTAAGGTTAATGATGTCAAAAAAATATAAAATTTGATTTCTAGAGGTCTCAAATGCTCTAAATCATGTTTAACGGTATGGATCGTTGATTCGGAAGTTTCTATCATCAAAAACGACTTATGAGTATGAAGGCGATCTTACTCATAAGAGTATAGTACCCGAATATATATATATGTATGTATATATATATGTATGTATATATATATATATATGTATATATGTATGTATATATATATGTATAATATATATATATATATGTATATATATAAGGTGTAAAATAGTATCCTTACATCTAAATTAGAGATAGATATTTAACCCATAGTTAACCATAATTTTTTACCAGATTCTTAAGGTAGAAATATTTTTTAAATGATAAACTTTTTAAAGAAATAAATATAAAAATAAAAATTTGGTAGAAATAAATTTAGAGACAGGTTTTATTTATTTATTTATTTTTGCAAAAAGCTGTATGCAATTATCTCTAAATTTTATGTGTTATAACAATGACCGAGAAGTGTTTTTGCTCGGAACTGGCGTGGGCTCACTCAGACCTCACTCGTTGCCATTTGCACAGCATAGTACTAACCCTCGACTCTGAGAGAAGTGAAAGAGGAAGGGAAAGAGGTCGGGGATGGCACTGCGTGGGCCGCTGGGATGGTCGGAGGGGGAGCTAATGCGGTCGGACGCTAAGCCCTGCTCCAGACTCATGCGCCAGACTGCCGCCATCTTCAGTGTCGGCGGTGGCCTCGCCTTCTGGGTCCTCTGCCGCCTCCACTACGGTCCCTCTTTTCCCTTTTTCTCCGCTCATTTCTATCTCCTGCTTTTTCTTTTTTTCCTTTTCCTTTCCTTTACTTTTGTAGTTTTTTCATCGCATTAAGATTTAAGACACGATTGGATGTTATGCAGAAATATTTCTTTTATCTTTTTGTCCCATTTTTAACTGGCATTGTCAACTGATATGCAAGATTATCGACACCTACGCATGCTTGATCAAGGAGAAATTTTCTGCTAGCAATTTGAATAAAGGGTATATAGTTGAGGCATTACAAAGTTGAAGGGATTTTTTTAGTGCAGAAAATGGTAAATTTCCATTGAAACAAGTCACAAAATTGTTGATGAGATAAGTGCCGATGTGAGGAGATCCATTAGCTGTATTTTGGTTGGATCAATAGTGTTTTGTGAATTTCTTCATTAACAGTCTTCCGATTTCCGTCGCCTTTGTTGTGACATCAAAAGAATGCGTGTTATATTGATGGACTCCTAGTCTTTTTGCTTATTTTCCAGTTACATGTTTGTGATTAGAATTTATTGTTTGAGAAGGGACTTCGAAGGAGATTTTGAACTCAAATCTCATATGAACATAATTGAATCAAAAGAAGCCTGCTTCTTCCTTTGTATTTGTCCAAAACGTGGGCAAACCTTTACGGAACTTCTTTTGATATCTGGAAAGAAAACTATTGAATCATTTAGTTTTACCTATGTGCAAAACTAATTGTACTACATCTGCAGAAAACTTAAACTCATAATGATGCTACTTGTGGCTATACAATGAGCTTATATAACTTCTTTCCCCATAACAGGCTAAAAGTTTGGTGCTTTATTCGCAGATTTCAATATGTGAATTGAAATCGCATAATATATGTAGTGGAATGTTATGTGTTAAAACAAACTTATGAGACAGAGAACATTCTCAATCTTGTTTAAATGCCATAGTTGATTGGCGATGTTTCATCAGCTATATTCTTTTGTTCATACACATAATCTATCAAAAGTATGTTAAAGCATTTGGTACTGTATGTAATGATTCATATTCTGTTAGATTTAGGACTTTAGTGAAGTGAAATACAACACATGTGAATATTGGTACCGATGTTATATTAAGAACTAATTGTTAAAGTGTCTTTTCTTAGCATACCAATGATAAATAACTGCCTACTTAGTATCTATTCTCACTCAACAGAAAATTCAAATATTGAACCTTAATGCTTCTACTTTATTGTTTGTCTACAGGTCCAAGAATAACTATTCCGAGAAGTCTGAGGTGGGCTTCCTGCGGTGCGATATCAATGAGCGCCTCGTCGGCTCTTCTGGTCCGACTTTTCAGTCCTGAGTGCGAACCGCAGAATATAGCTGCTTATGACAAATCCAAATAGCATGCTTTGCTCTCCTAGTCAATTTCATCTTACTACGATTAGAATAACTTGGTTAATCGTATGTTTATGTTGTCATGCTGTCATGGCTGAACAAGTTTCTTAGTTGTTGATAAAATCTTCTTATGTTTATTTATCTTTGAAATGAATACAAAAGAAGAGGATTTTGATGTCCAATTTAGAATGATCCTGTAAATACATCATTCAGTCAAATTAATTGGAGTTTTATGCTATCTTAGTTTTTCCTATAAAAATTTGTTCAATATTAGTGACAATTTAACTTTAATACTTAATATTGTGCCAAAAAAAAGAAGAAAAATCTGATAACTGCTATTTGTAATTGTCAAAGCATTCTTCTTTATTTCAAGCACAGTGAAGGAAAATTTAGTTTGCTATAAACTCATTGATCTATTGTGTTACTTAGATCCTTGAACTGTGGCACAGAGGTACCAGCTAGAGAGCAAATGAGACTTTGTATTTAAGGTTGTGTTCTTAGTCATCCTCTCATGGTATACTTGTGGTGGTTCACTTTTGCAAAGTTAAAGGGGACTCTTTCTTCTTATTGCTCTCTATTTTTCTCTGAAATTGTGATCTCCATATATATACATAAAGGGAGGCTCTCTCTATTTTCCTCTGAACAAATTGTGTTCTCCATATGTACATAACGGAGATGCTCCTTAAAATTCTGTGTAATTTTTATTACATCACAGTTGTGAGGTTAACATGTGAACCACATGTGTTAGGCTCTCTATCTATGCAGACTTATGTTTCAACCTTACATATTTCGGTTTGTCCTGTGCTAAAGTCATGGATATGCACTCCTACTGTAGCCAGTTTGTGAAGATACATAACTTTAATATTAGAAAAGGCATTTTCTATAAATCTTGTTCTATAAATCGTTTTAAAATCGGGTGATATACGTGCCTTAGAACCAATGGGCCTCGTTTGGAATTCTAAGCCCATCCAAGACCTGTCCACGTCATCATGACGGCCCCAATGCGAGCCTTAGTTGGTGAATACTGGCCTGACCCATTAGCACAGGTCCACTTCCTTGTTCGTATATGTGATCTTGAATTATCTATTCGGCGGCCACTTTATACTGAAGTTAACTCCCAAGTTTATTAGGGCATTTTCTAGGGCTCTTTCTTCCTTATCTATATTCATTATCTATCGCCTTCCTTGTACGATTGCTTAAGAAAATGCCCAAAAGAGTAGTGGCTCATAGTCGTTGTATTAGTTCCTGGTATTACGAGTGATCCTGCAAACAAATTGTCGGTTGTTGTAAATTTTAATAAATAGTTGCATTATTCTTCTTAGCATGCATCGCCTCATGTAGTCATGTTGTGTATTGAACAACCCCTGTGCTTTTCCCTCCTTCGAGGCTCAGAGATTGATGCACAGGGAAAGAGAGATTCTGCATATACTAAGGTAATATTGTAGCTAGACCTTGCTAGCATGCTTTATCAATTTGTTTTGAACTAACAAGTTGTGCCATATGTACGTGATCAGTTATCAACAAATGTTTGTCTCCAAAGAGAAGAGATAGGATAATGATCAAGTGCTCCTTCTGGTTGTCATTCTTTCCCCGAATAGGGTTTGCCTTCTTTTAGTGTTTTCGAGTCTTGGAAGGACCTATGAGCTACAAGAATAAATTTCAAAAGTCTGTTAAGGCCTTGAAAGAAGCTCCGGAAATGTAAGCTTAGATGCCCTTTTGTACTTCGGTCTAATTTTTTTTCTTTATAATTTTCAATAGTTGGTTGATTAATTTACTATAAGAATCCTTCTCTGAGCACAGTGAGTTTCAACTGCTATGAAGAAGGCAGGCTTGATGATCTTCTACATAAAGTTGGCAGGTAAAATCACTCACTATTCCTGTGTCATGGGTTAGCTTGTTTTCTCTTTTGAGTATCATGGCCGGTTTATTTGTGAAATTCTAATTTCCTTATAGGAGTATGAAATCAGCAAAAGCATCCAATGGAGAATTACTTGAAAAGACTTGGATCAATGTATTATTATTTCATCGTTTCAGTTTCTTCAAAATGAAGATGATGTTAGTACCACAACATATTGTTCTATGTGTAGGAACAATTTGCCATTGGAGTTAATGACGTAACACGCGTTCTAGAAAGGATGCTTCAAGGCAGTGCAAGGACTAATTCTGAATAGATGCCTGCCAACATTGCTCTTCATAGAGTCCCTTTGGTTCCACTGCAGGTAAATTTGATGCTCATCTTGCGCCTTTTCTTTTTCTAAACATCCTTTGTTTGGTGGTTGAAGTTTCGTCTGCTCTTCACCCATTTCTTTCTTTCATCTCTTTTTGCTGTTAGCCCTTTCAAAGTAGCTGCAGTTTAGTAGCAAGAACTCTATGTTGTTTGAGGCCCTTCAATTTTCTGCTGTTAAACCTTTCAAAGTTGCTGTAGTTAGGTCATCTTCAATGCATGCATGTGTATGAAATATGCTATTCTACATGCCTTACATTAAGGTTTCGTTTGAAATTGCGGGGAGATTGTGTTACGTGCACTGAGAAACTACGATAGGAAAATATCTTGTTTGTATCCGTACGTAATACTGCGTTCCACGTATCGCAATGAGTCGGTTATGATATTTTTTTGCGGTCCCATTAAAACACGTAGAAGCATATCCCTTTATGCTTTTTTTTTTTTTTTCAACTCCGTTTTATTTGTTTGCGTTAGATAGTCCTTGGTATCAAACGGGCCCTAAGATTGCTTTGTTAATGCTTTTTTCAAATCCTATGCCTTTAAATTCCCTACAACTTTTTTACCCAGTTTCATTGGGCCGAGATAATCTATCTCTTTAGCTTAAGTTGACACTTCGTTTAGCAGAATCTGTAAGAATGCTAACGCTATTAGGATGCTTGGACACGGGATTACCTAATAATTATGAATGTTGAAGAAGATGTGTTTCTGTTGGAACACGCGAGTGCCAATACTGAGCATCCAGAAACTTCTTTTAACAGTGTCAAACTATTGGAACACGTTCAGGTGCAACCTAATGGATGCTAAAAGGCAGCATCAGATGGTTGATGTGGAGTATGTTACTTCTGATGCAAAAAAAACAAAGATGCTCATAAATTAGAGTAATTAGAACATAATGAACTGTTCTAGACATCCTATATAACATCAAAAAAGGGACTCTTTGTTTCTCTGTGTTTTATAAGTCAGGCTGTGCTAATAGCTGCTGTATACCGAGCATATATGGCATCGTCCTTGCGAGTCCCTGTGATCTGTGTCAAGGACAACAAAAGAGGTTCTCAGAGGTTAAGGGAATTGATCAAAGCTCAAAATAGCCTTAGACATTGGAATCAATATACGCGAATTTCTCCTCTCATTTGTTGCTGAAATTGTCTTTAAGCATTAACCAAGGATTTAAGTGTCCCTCCGCACGGGCCGTATCTACCGTAGATACCGTATTGTGCCATAGACATTGGAATCAATGTACGTGAATTTCTCCTTTCATTTGTTGCTGAAATTGTCTTTAAGCATTAACCAAGGATTTAAGTGTCCCTCCGCACGGGCCGTATCTACCGTAGATACCGTATTGTGCCATAGACATTGGAATCGATGTATGTGAATTTCTCCTTTCATTTGTTGCTGAAATTGTCTTTAAGCATTAACCAAGGATTTAAGTGTCCCTCCGCACGGGCCGTATCTATCGTAGATATCGTATTGTGCCATAGACATTGGAATCAATATACGCCAATTTCTCCTCTCATTTGTTGCTGAAATTGTCTTTAAGCATTAACCAAGGATTTAAGTGTTCCTCCGCACAGGCCGTATCTACCGTACCGTATTGTGCCATAGACATTGGAATCAATGTACGTGAATTTCTCCTTTCATTTGTTGCTGAAATTATCTTTAAGCATTAACTTTGTTCGGTTGTTTTAATTTTTTCTAAATTTTAATATAAGCATTAACTGATTGTGTTTGCTGTTTAGGCCAGAGGCAACATAATCAATCGGCCCATACATGAAGTTCTAAGCGACATTGGATCAGTCGAAGATCGATGATTCTCTCGATCCTTATAACTACAAAAATAGTCTCCTACAAAAATTATTTGTTAAAAAAAGGCCTCTAGCATGGGGGATTTTAGCTCGCTAGTCCTCTCCAAAAAAATTATTCTAAGATTAGTCCTCTCAACAAAAATTAATTGTAAAAAAAGGCCTCTAGTATCTCCTACTCTCAGAAAGCATTCTTGAATGCTTCAGTAGATTAAATACGGCACCTTCTATAATAAAATGGCAGTTGTGTGATAAAACGTATTTGTGAACTTTTAAAACCTTTCGAAATTTAAAATTGGGGGTTTTTTGAAAATGATTTACCAAATCAGTCCTAAAGCGGAAAATGATCAAGCGTAAATTCAAACATGTTTTGAAAGATCTAAGCGACCTAATCAACGAGGATGACAAAAAAATGTAGATATAAATAAGGAAGTTCGAAAAATAATAAGCTTGCTTTTCCAGAAAATGAATTTACTCTGAATTTCCTGCCTACGAACAATTACCTAAAAAAAAATTACTTTGCATTTCTGGAACAAAAACATTATAAACACAAGTGTAAACTAGAAGGATAAATTACATTGCTCTACTTTATAAATCACATGATGAGAAAATATAGCATTTATTATTTTCCTGATTTATAGTATCTAAAATAGGGGCAGTTTTCTATATACCCCTATAAAGTTCTCCCATTTCATATATATCCCTCATAGAATTACTTTTTCAAAATATTCTTGAAAAAATTTAATTTTTTTTCAATTCACCCTCAAAATAGGACTATATAAGAAAGAAACAAAAACTTTTCAGAGATTTGTTGGAAATTAAAGGGTAAAAAAAAATATCACAAGTTTTCAAGGGCAAAAAAGTAATTATCTCTCTAAAAATATAATATTCTACTATTCTTTTTAGGCCAATTTGTATAAAAAATTCACAAGTTTTGAGCTTTTGCAAAACTGGGCCATCTTTTTCGATTTTGCAGATTCGGTCCGAATTTTCAGCAAATTGGCCAAAATATCCTTATTCCTTTTTCTCCCTCCTTTTTTTTTCTCTCGTTCTTTTTTTTTTCCTCTCCGAAGAAGGCGGCGGAGGCTGAGGCGGAAACGGCCTGCCTCGTCTCTGCCCCTCATGCCCTCGCCCTCGCCCGCGCACCCCCGCCCTCCTCGTCTCTGACCCCGCCGAGGTCGCGCCGCGACCTTCTTTTTTTTTTTCCCTCTCCGACCCTCCTTCACCGCCTCCACGACGATAGCGAGGACGGTACCGTGTCCTCTTCCTCTGCCTTCGCCCTCCACCTCCACTGCAGCAGATTTTCTACCTACCAAACCCACTTCTGAGAATCCGCCGTCCCTACTGCCACCGCCGGCGACGAAGAGAAAGTGCTTCTCGGGAATAAGAAGCACGCCGGCGAGGGAGGGAGAGAAAAATAGTTACACTCCGGCGAGGGCGGTGGCTGCGATAGAGGGCAAGGGAGAGGTCGTGACCAAAAAAAATTGTAGAGAGAAAAAAAAATAAGAATAAAAAAAAATCCTACAGAAAGATAAAAAATTATAGAAGAAGAAAAAAGAAGAAGATAAAATTACACTGTTAAAATAAAGTTACATTATTTTTAAAAAAAATTATACTGTTTTAAATAAAAGTTGCACTCTTTGAGATAGAAATTACACTCTTTGGGATGAGAGTCACACTCTTTAGGTGAAAGTTGCACTCTTTGGTTGAAATTTACACAATTTTTCTTTCTCTTCTTCTTCCTCCTCCTCCTTCCCCTCCGCTTTCTCGTACTTTTTATATGCCCATCCTGGGCCTGCGACACGCGCGGTAGAGGCGGAGGAGAGCGCGACGACACCAGAGAAGAGGATAACCGACGGCGGCCAAGCCCTCGGTGACGGCGGCGGAGGTGGACCGGGAGGGGGCGGCGCTGCTGCTCGAGCTCGCCGCCTCCGACGACGTCGCGGCGTTTCGACGCGCGGTGGAGGAGGAGGGCCTGCCCCTCGACGTCGCTATGCCCTGGTACGGGCGCTCCTTCTCCGGCGAGGGGCGGCGGATGAGGATGGGGGTGGAGCAGCGCACGCCGCTCATGATCGCGGCGCTCTACGGCGGCGCCGCCTGCTGGATGTAGGAGGTGGAATTAAATCTTTTATGCTACTGCTACTCACGAAACCAATTGGAAAATAGACAAAACTAATTTTAGCAGTGGAATCTTTCATTAATTGCATAAAAAAATTGAAATACAAGTGACTCTTTTATAGGCATGTTTGCAAGTCATGTTACCACATTTTTAGCTCCCATGATCCATGTTCCCATTACTAACAAACCACTAACTCACAACTTACTACAAAGTAGAAACTAAAAAACACTCCACTAACTAGATCATGGAGTACATGTCCCTAGACCACTTCTCCTAAATTATAGACCACTTTGAACACTAACTAGATCATGGAGAATGTGTCCATATACCACATCTCCTAAATTCTAGATCACTTTGAATCATGCATTGACATGTTCAACACTCCCCCTTGATTCAAAGTCGCATACACCAAGAAGCGATATGAAGTAGGCAAACTTGTTATAAGGGAGTGACTTGGTGAAGATATCTGCAACTTGTTCATGTGTATTGCAATATTTCAGTTCCACTAGTCCTTCAGCCGCCAAGTCGCGAATAAAATGGTGACGTATGTCGATGTGCTTTGTTCTTCCATGGAATGTTGGATTCTTTGTCATTGCTATTGCCGCTCGGTTATCGCACAATATTTTAGTAGCTCCTCCTTGAGGTTGACCAAGATCTTCAAGTAGTCTCCTTAGCCATAAAGCTTGGCAAGCCGAAGACGCCGCAGCCACATACTCCGCTTCAGAAGATGATAAAGCCGTCGTCACTTGCTTCTTCGAACTCCACGAAATAGCTCCCGATCCAAGAGTGAACATATTGCCAGAAGTGCTTTTTCTATCATCCAAGCAACCTGCCCAGTCACTATTCGAAAATCCAAACAAGTTAAAATTAGTTACATATGTATACCAAATTCCATAGTTAATCGTCCCGGCAATGTAACCCAATATTCGCTTAGCTGCTCCAAAGTGATGCTTGGTTGGATTATGCATGAACTTGGAAACAACACCAACTGAAAATGCAATATTCGGTCGAGAATGTGTCAAATATATTAGGCCACCAACCAAACTTCTAAACAATTTTGCATTTGCCATTTTTGTACCATCATCAAGCCTCAGCTTCTCATTGATGTTCATAGAAGTGGCTGCCTCTTTGCAATTTGTCATTTTAAATTTTTTTCAACAAATCTTTAGCATATTTCTCTTGTGATATAAAAATTCCATCCTCATTTTGCTTAACTTCAAAACCAAGAAAATAGTGCAACAAGCCCAAATCTGTCATCTCAAAATATCCCATCATGCTTCTTTTAAATTCTTGCACATGTAAATTAGACCCATGTATATCATATCATCAACATAAAGGCAAACTAAAAGAAAATCGTTACCTTTCTTCTTTAGATAAAGTGTGGGTTCATTCTCACTTCTCTTAAATCCATTTTGACAAAAATATGAGTCGATCTTGGTGTACCAGCCCGAGGTGCCTGTTTTAATCCATATAGGGCTTTCTTCAGCTTGTACACATTATCCTCATTGCCACTGACCATGAAACCTTCAGGCTGACAAACATAAACTTCTTCTTCCAATTCACCATTTAGAAAGGCAGACTTAACATCAAATTGATACATAGGAAATTTTAATTGAGCAGCTAGAGATATAATAGTTATTACAGTTTCAAATCGAGCAACGGGAGAGAAAGTTTCTTGAAAATCTATGCCTTGCTGTTGTGCATATCCTTTTGCTACTAGTTGGGCTTTGTGCTTTTGTATGTTTCCATCTACATGATATTTAGTCTTAAAAACCCATTTCAAACCAATCACATTTTTACCTTAAGGTAGGTCCACTAACTCCCACGTTCCATTTTTCTCAATAGCTGCCATTTCTTCCTTCATTGCATTGTGCCATGCCTCCTCCATCAAAACTTATAGGATCTGAAATAAATAAAGCAAAATTACTAGTTTCATAAATTTCTTCCAATGATCTGAATTTTCGAGGAGGACTTTCACTCGTGGATTTGGAAGAACTCGAGCTGATGCTACTTGGTGAGGTTGGTGGAGATGAACTCGTTGGAGAAGTGCTTGTACTTGATATTGTCGAAGGGGTTGAATCTGCTAGCACATCATGAGGAACTTGAATTTGTGACTCCTCTTGCTTTTCATTCCATTTCCAACTTGCATTTTCATCAAATATCACATTTCTGCTAATAACAACTTTGCCACTAATTGGGTTATATAATCGATATGCTTTAGATTGTGGGCAATAAGTAAATTATGAATAATTTATGTAAATATTTTTATAAAATTAAATATATGGTTAAATAGATTGCGATTATTTTATCTCAATACTTTTATGAAAATTTAAGCAGAATGTAGTATAAAACTTAACAACTTTAAGGCCAAAAAATTCTATTTAATAATTTTCACATTTATTCCAATATGAAAAATTGCTTAATCTATGAAAAAAGGAGTTCTAAAGTTTTGAAAGTTTAAATTTGGTAGAAAAAATTGACTGCTGCAAAGTTTGAAAATATCCACCGAGGGTGTTCGGAGGAGGGGGGACAATGCGGAAATCAAATAAAAAAAAAACACTTGCAAGTTATGTAAGAAATCAATGCGGACAATGGGAGTGGCTACGTTTCAGCCTCGGCTTCGGCGGTGGCGGTGGCGGACACAACGGCTTGGGGCGACGACGGCGGTGGGCGCGGCGGCAGTGGCGGGATCGACGGCTTCAGTGGCGAACGTGGTGGGATCGGCGGCTTGGGCGGCTTCAGTGGCGGACGCGGCTGTGTCATTGACAATGGTGGACACGACATCGGCGACAGCTTGGGCGTCGACCGCAGTGACAGAAAAAGAAGAATGACCACAGCTTCTCTCTTCTTCTTTTTTTATAGCAATGTACACTCCTCCTCTTCTTCTACTTTCTTTTTTTATCACTTGCTTTCCTTCACCTTCTTCCTGCCTGAGCTTGTGGGGGTGGGTGTTTCTTCGTCGTTCTTTTATAGGCCTTCGAGAGCCAAATCTTCTGAGATTATAGTAATGATTGTGTGAGATCTCTATAAATCTAAAAGGATCTAAAAGAGAATGAGAGGATCGAGGAGAGAGATAGTGCCTCTTAAGGAAAAGAAAGAGGCAAGTGCCCCTTAGGGAAGACGAAGAGGCATGCATAGGAGGGAGGGAGAGAGGGTTAACGTGCGTGTATTGTATAGATAGATAGATATGTACACTCCAGGTACAAGCAATAAATTTTTTTTTTTTGAGAAGGGAGGCTGTGTGGGAAAGAGAAAGAAAGTAGAGGAACCTCGAGCGTGAAATCTTCAGCTCTCAGAGAAGTATGAGGTGTCAGATTAATAGCAACTTATCTCTAGTTTCCTGTATAAATATACAATAAATATATGTGCCTATTTGGCCTAGCTTTTGCCAGGGCAAACCAAGCTTTTAATTATCAAATATTATTTGATAAGATTTAACTGTGGTAGCGGGCCGCAAATAAATGTAGCCCGAAGTCCAACCGCAGAAGCCTCACTCATGGAGCTTTTGCCACTATTAAATTGCAAAACACAATATCTTATTTCAAATTTTTTTTTATAATAACAATAATACCCCTAAAATAATTACTTTATTCACTTTTATTCTTTCTCTTTTTTTCTCTCTCCTCTTGCATCATTATTCTCTCTTCCCAACATTCTCTTTCTCTCACCCACACCCACTCCCCCATGTGCCGCCACCGCCTCACCATCGTCGGCATTGGCGTGGTAGGTCTCGCCGCAGCACGCGAGCAACCCACGGGGCCTCCTACCATAGGGTGGAAACAGATCGGATACGGTCGGATATTGGACAAAATTATATCCGCATCCATATCTTTTTTCGAATACGAATTTAGATACAAATTTGTGTCGGATGTTGAATTTTCGTTACCATATCTCCTAAAAACGGATTCAGATATGGTCAGATATTTTTCGGATTCAACTATGGATCAGTTATGTATCCAGATATTATTCGGATAGTAATATACCCTAATATGCATGCATAAAATAAACAAAAAATATAAAAAATTATCTTATTTTTTAACCTTATTTATTTATTTTATTTTTCGCCAATAAAATATGCAATTTTAATAGAAAATTCATAATTGATAAACGAGATATTAAAAAATTACTTTATTTTTTTACAACATATATTAATCCTCGCCCTTATCTCCCATCAAAAAGCAATCAAACCTCCCTCATCCCCCTTTCAATTTCACAGATCGGACATGGATGAATTCAGTTCGGGTGTGAGAGAAAGAATCCGAATCAGGTAATGATATTAATGTAAAAATAATATTAATATTAATTTATTAGTATTGCTAAAAATTCGGATATCCGGATTCGGATTCGATTTTGTCGAATATTCGAGAATTTTTGCCCCTCTTAAACCATATCCACATCCTTATCCGGCCGGATCCGGAGAATAACGGATACGGATAATTTCGAATAATATTTGATCAATTTTCACCTCTATCCTTCCCCCCGCGCCACTGATGCCTTCGCCTCGCCATCGTTAGGCTATCCCCCGTAGGCTTTGCCACGAGGCTCCCTCTCTGCATCGTCGCCGTAGACGCATTCGCCTTGCCATTATCGGCGCAGGCGCGGCGGGCCTTGTCGCGTAGCTCGAGCTACGCTGCGAGACCCCTTTACCCTCACACCGCCGCTGCAGCCTCCTCCTTGCCATCGTCGGTGCCGGCGCGGCGAACGTTGCCATTACAAGCGAGCTACACTATCTTGAGGATTTTCCACCGGCTCCTCCATGCATAAAGGAGGGACCTCCTATGTGTAGAGAGAGGTAGGGATTTTTCTCCCTCTCATCTCCTTTCCTCTCTCTTTCTAAATTTAATTATTTGTATATGGCTAAATTACAGAAACCCCCCTGTCAATATCCGCTTTTTCACTTTCCCTCCCGACTTATGAAAACTTATATTTTGCCCCCTTATAAAATAAAAAATGTTCATAGGGGGGTATGGTGTTAAGTCTGATGACAAAATAACCAAATTGCCCCTCATCCTCTTCGTCTTCTCTCCCATCTTTCTCATCCGTCGCTTCTCCTCCTCCCTCCGTAGCGCCTCCCTCGACCCCAGCTTCGACTCCATTTTCTTCACCTGCTTCCCCTACTCCTCCTGCACCTTCACTGCCCTCCTTTGGGCGATGGTAGGGAAGAGATCGGGGTGGGCTTAAACGGAGAGGTGGGCGAGGGTGAGGGCGAGGCTGCAGAGGACGGCAAGGGCGTGGGTATGGGCGCAGACAGAGGGGTGGCCGAGGGGGAGGCGGCGGAGGAGGGCGAGGTGGCGCGATCGACGTGGGCGAGGGTGAGGAGGGAAGAGGGCATCTTAGATGAGGATTTTAAGGGCATTTTGGGTATAAAAAATATATAATAATAAAAAATAAACGGAACACTGACGGTAAGGGCCAAAGTGAACATTTTTTATTTTATGAGGGGGCAAAATGTAGGTTTTCAAAAGTCAGGGGGGAAAGTGAAAAGGCGGATATTGATAGGGTTTTTTTTGTAATTTAGCCTTTTTATATTAAATAAATATTAAAAAATGTGTTGCTAGAAATTAATATTAAGGTAAAATTATGCAGAATTAATCTAAACTATATACTATTTTGAATTGACTACCCAATCTCTCAAAATTTGATTTTACTATCCAACCTATCAACTTGTTTGATTTGAATAAGTTAACGTTTCTTTGACTAAAAAATTTGAATGCACGGTTTATTTTTACATGTTTAATTAGTATACTTCAGGCTATTTTCACAACTATAAATTTATTAAAGTAATTAACTAAAAATTTGAAATAAAAGTATTCTTGATTGACTTAAATCAAATAATTGAAAGATTGGCTAGTAAAATTAAAATTGAAAGTTTGGGTAGCTAACTCAAAATGGTTCATAGTTCAGTAAGTACAGAACATTTTTACCTAATATTAGTAGTTTATAATTAAGAGAGGTCGAGACGATTATACATATTGTATCTAAGCAGTAATATACAATCATGTCAATTTAAGTTATAATTTTTAATTCTTATCTTCCTTCAGTAAAATATAAGTCAAACAATATTTTACAATAAATAACAAAATCAGTTAAATACTGTCACGCCCCGCCGTGCCTTAGCACCAAGTAGGTGGAAAGACAAACGCACGGGCGCATGACCCAGATCCGCCGAACGGACAGAGTTTCCCCTGTACGCCCAAGGCGTCACAACCAGTATAATTCAAGAAGTTCCAAACAGGAACAGAATTCATACAAAGATTGCATAAGGAAAGCATCACAAACTACTATGCTATTACAAGCATTCGCAATACAACCGCATATTACATTTTTCTGTCTTTGTTCATTGTTCCCAAATACAATCATATTATTATTACATTTTCTTTTCGTTCGAATACCCCTAAATCTGCGCAGTAGAGGGTACTTCTAATCTGGTCACAGTGGTAGGACGCTAACTACTGGGTTACGCCCTTCCCTCGCGCCGCCGCGCCGCTCACGTGAGGACCTGAAAAATAGTGGGATGAGAACTATCTAAAATAGTTCCCAGTGGGTAAGGCCACCCAAGAGAGGAGCTCAAACCACCAGGTCCAAAGGAAGCATACGAGCATGGGTTAGTACATTACATAACCATTAGGCATATAACTTTACAATATATGAAAGTAAACATGCTATGCTTCAACAAATGCGATAATGAAATCCATGCAATATAATTTTAACTGCTATTCCACTATCCATTTCATAACCAATCTGCTCCTAAGGTTCATTTACCTTAGCCAAGCCGTACTCGACTTGCCCTCGAGTTCAATATTAACGGGTTACCACCCTCCTAAGGTTTACTTACTTTAGATAAACCTTAACCGACTCACTCTAGAGTCAATATCCTTGGGTCACCACCCAACTAAGGTTTACTTATTTAGTCAAACCTTCACCAACTCACTTTTGAGTTAAATATCCTTGGACCGCAGCCCAGCTTAGGTTCACTTATTTAGTCAAACCTTCACCAACTCACTTTTGAGTTAAATATCTGCGGATTACCGCCTATGTCCAGGCCTGAGGAGATGAACATGCCACATACACCTCAGCCTACAATCCACTCGGCAGGTGAGGGATATACCACAAACACCTCCGCTACTCAAATCACTGCCGAGCGAGGAGAACCACACATACTCGTAGTTATGAGTCACTTGCCGGGCGAGGAAAACCACACATACCCGCAAGTATAACCTGCTGCCGAGCGAGGAGAACCACACATACTCGCAGCCACAATCACTTGCCAGGCGAGGATAACCACACATACCTGCAAGTATCATCCTAGGGATTCCGGAATCCACTTTTACATCTCAAGGGTTCATCATTACCCTACGACACAACCCTCTTCGGGGTTCACATACCTGTGTCCAAGTGGTCAACCTACCACTATATTTTCCAACCTATGTTCAATAACACTAGGTTCAATAGTCTCGTTTAAGTGATCTTCCTATCACTATGTGCCTCAACCTAGGTTCAATAGCTCTAGGTTCGCATACATTCCAACCTATGTTCAATGACACTAGGTTCATTACCGTTCAACCTATGTTCAATGACACTAGGTTCATTACCGTTCAACCTATGTTCAATGACACTAGGTTCATTACACATTCAACCTATGTTCAATAACACTAGGTTCATTACACATTCAACCTATGTTCAATAACACTAGGTTCGATGTCCTGTTCAAGTGATCTTCCTATCACTATATTATCTCCACCTAGGTTCAATACTCTAGGTTTAACATACATTCCAACCTATGTTTAATAACACTAGGTTATGTACTATCACATTGCAACCTATGTTCAATAACACTAGGTTTAACATGCATGCATCATCTCTCAAGTATGTATATTATCATGAAATACTTAGAATCTTTTCATGCAAGGTGAGCCCATGGCTCATATCATTTAATATATAAATCTATGCCAACATGCACATTAGGGTTCGTTCTTATCCTAGTTGTCCATATCTAGGATTTTCCATTCACATGACCTCTAGCCCATTTTGGACCATGTCAAATTCTCTAACATGTAGAGAAACTAGCTCCCCGCTATGTTCACATCTAGGCATACACATGTCCATTTGTAACAATGTGTTCCACATGCCTACAATTCCAATCCGTGGTAGGTACGGTATTAACATCATATGATCTACTCATTCATATATATATATACCACTTGCCAATTAACCTACCATTACATGCATCAAGTAAAATAATTATACTTTACTCTTTCAACATGGAAGTGACCTAATCACTTCGGTAAACACAAACCCACCTCACACTCTTCCGATTGCTTGTAGACACTTGCAATCGGGCTCTTTTCCTCTTGGCCTCAAGCTTGGTCTTCAAGCTCCTAGCCCTAACACATGTGAAGGATTCGTTAATCCGAGTCGAACTCATAACGATCTCATCTCTCCAACTCATTCGAAATGGAGTTGTCCCACATGTTCTACTAACCCCAAACTAGGGTTCTAGAGGGTTAAAACATTTTTAAAACCCTCCACAAGAAAATCCCTCTTTCAACCTAGGGTTTTCCAAAACTCATGGCAAAACCCGATATCTCTTGCTAATCTCTACAATTTGTAGCCTAGATTAGCCAAGGGTCTCCAAAAACTCATTTCCAAGCCTCAAATCCGAAACCCTAACAACCAAATCCAAGGACTTACCTCGGATCCGCGAGCTCACCAAGCCACCATGCATGCACGAGCTCGATCTTCACTCCTCCAAGCTTCCCAAGCTTGATCTCCACCAAGATCTTCACTTTGGAGGAGAAGAAAATGAAGAAGAGAAGAGAGGGAGGAGAGCCTCTCTCTCTATGTGTGTTGCTGCATTTTCAGAGGAGAAAGGGAAAGGATTCCCCTATATGTAAGCCTCCCCTTGTGAAATTACCAATTTACCCTTCGAAATCAGCATTCTGCACATTGCATTCCGGTATACGGGTTAGCATACCGGTATACGGGTTGGCATACCGGTATACCCTGCGGAATTCCGCAGAACCCGAGAGCTGATTTCACTGCTTCAAACATCGCATACCGGTATCCCTATTCGCATACCGGTATACTCCGAAGATTTCCGCAAACCCGAGAGCTGGGTTTCCTGTTTCGCGCATCACATACCGGTATACTATTTCACATACCGATATACCACTGCAGATTTCACAATTTCAGCAGTTCTAACTTTCCAGAGTCCGTTTTCGCGCCTCATTTGCGCCGAAAACACTCGCATACGTTCTAAACGTGGTCGGAGCCTAACGTATAGCCTCTCATGCTATTTTTCTACCGAAACTCCATAATTTGTAAAAGTTCGGTGTACTACATTCCTCCCTCCTTAAAAGGAGTTTCGTCCGCGAAACTAAGATCACACCTCGAATCTATTTACCAATTAGATGAGGGTATCATTCGTTCCTCGCGTCCCCAGGTTCCTGCTCACTCAGGAGTACATTCCACAGTCCACGGGTCTTATATTTCCCGACATTGCATAAGGAATATGTCTCATTGCCTTTCCTTACTAGGTCAACAACACATCATCTTCGCGATGTTCCCGCTCGAACACTTTGTTCGTAATCTCAATTTCACTTCACCGACAATGCCCGACTTGGCAATTGGTGACTTCACCAATCAGGTGAAAGATATGACTGAGCGTCTGTTCCTCAGGTCACAATCATAATCCTCTTACACACGACTAATGCTCTTATACTCTCAGAGCCGTCGGTCAAACCGCTTATCTCGGTTTACAGCAAATGGTCCACGGACCAAAGCTCTCACGTAGGCCTACTGCCTAAACCTATCTCAAACGTCGCGTAACATCTTTTGCTCGCAAACGTATATCCAATCGTTCCTCGACGGAGTCCTCACTCAGGACTTGCGCACATACTCCAACCAGGAGTAACCAAGACCCCAAACCCCTACTGAATCCTAGAGTTGGGTCATAATCACACTCTCGGTGTACTACCATTCATATGGTTTCACAAGTGGCATTCCATGCCCTCGGGTCATCGCTTGGACTACCGCCCCGACCACAAGTCTCTGCCCTACCCTCAGGTCTCGGGCTGCTGTCACACACAGCTGACTGCGCCTGTCCCTAAGGCCCCCAGGCTCCACAGTCCACAATGGTCCGAGCACGGATCGTCCCCAAGCAATACCCGAATACCGTCGCTACACGTGTCCCGCACGCTATACCAAGCGACAACAGTCTCTACCGGCTCCTAAGCACCCAGTGCGAGCCACCAGCCCTCAAGCGGTTCTTGGCCTCCTTCACACTTAGTAATGCCCAAGTGCTACTGCCAACCAACCCTCTCGGCTAACCAGGAACTAATACTCTACGAGTACTTACACTCGAGCGTTCCACGCTACTATGTTCGTTCGCGTTATTCACCAGCACTAAGCTACCACCACGCTTATGCTCACTCGCATTGCGAGTACCACAACCTATCTCAATTTGAGATACAGTAAGGCCCACTCGCCCAGTTTTGGCGATTACCTTATCAATCCACAACCATCATCGTTCCACTATAACGATGTTCGGGATCTGCGAACTTTTAACACGTTCTCAACGTCATAACTCGATTCTTGCAATTGGCTATTCACATTGCCCTAATATCGAGAATCAGCTCGCCAACAATTACTGTTATCTCAAGCCGTCAACTAGACGCAACACCCGCAACTTGCCGGTATTCATCAAAATCTCTAGCCGCTCCAGCGGCAATACATGTGCCTCCACGACACGAGCATAGCTGGGCATCTATCCTTACCCATAACCTTGGTCCTGGTTACAATTGCACTTGCATCGTAGTAACCGACCACAACCATTGCATGTAATGCTCCAGTGTTGCATTATGTTCTACATATGTTTTCAGCAATCAAAACATACCTGCTACGACGCCGTCGATAGCAGTAGATTCCATCGCCTGAGCTGCGTACCCATGGCCACTTGGCGCCTGACGCGAACCCTCAGGTTGTCTCCACCTCAATGCATGCTCACCAGACCTTACCGCAGGTGGTACACCCGCGAACTGTCTTGGAGCGGAGGATGCTGTCGTAGCCGGTGGGGCTCGACTTTCTTCCAAGGAACAGTCATACTTTGTGTGACCCGATTGTCCACATCGTATGCACCTTCCTTCTCGCTGCACGCACCGGCGCGCCCAATGGGGTCCGCCGCAAATAACACAACTCACCGAGGACCGAGTAGGGTAGGTCCCCGAGGCACGGGATCGTCGACGCGAATGTGTCGGGACTCGTCCAGAACTCGTTTGTCCACCAGACTTACTCGATGATCGTCCCATCTTTATTTCATCGTCATAACACTCGCGCGCTCCTCTTGCACGAATGCATTGCCCTGTTCCACCCACAGGGCCCGGTCCATCACCTCGAAAAAGGTTTGCAGTTTGAAGGGATGCACAACCTTAAAGATCTCAGGCCGAAGTCCGCGCACGAAGCAATCGGCTTTGTCCTTGTCATCCCGTATCACATAAGGGATACAATTTACAATGCGAGAGAACTCTCTCTCGTACTCTCTCACCGAGCGATCGCCTTGTTTCAGCTTCCTGAATTTTTCCTGAAGCTTTCTCTTCTCACTATCAGGGAAGTAGGCAGAGAACACCAGTCCTCGAAATTCCTCCCAAGTCACTGGAGGGAGACTAGGAGATCGGTTTCGCCGGACTCCCTTCCACCACGCCTTTGCCGACCCTTGTAAGCAGTGTGCGGCAAAATGCACCTTGTCTCGCTCCAAGGTGTACAAGTCCTCAAACAGGGACTCCATAGAATTGATCCACGTTTCTACGGTCCACGAGTCTATTTCCTCCCCGTCGAAGGTAAGCGGATTGAATTCTTTAAACGTCATGAGGGCAGCTAAAGCCCGCTCCCTCTCTGCCTCTAATTCCACAGAATCAGGGGCCCAGGCACCAATATCTATGTGTGAGGTACCCGTCGCGGCTCCTGATGGTACACGACGTGCTAATCGCTCCACGGTCTCTTGGAGTCTTCTGATCCGCTCTTCCTGGCGCACGGCAGCCTCCTGCTGTCGCTGTGCCATCTCAGCTTGTTGTTGCACCACTCCAACGAGTGTGGCCAACTGTTCACGAAGCTCCGGGTCTCCACTTGGCCCAGATTGCACAGGGACCCCACTAGGTCCATCACGTGTTGATCTCGTCGGAGATCGCCCACGTGACGCCATCGTATCCTGAAACACGACAACTTCCGTCAGTATCCTCGACCTTCTAGGTCAAGTACAAACACGATGCAAATTACGGGCACAATTCAGGCGAAAGTTACACAAGGGCGCCTATTCTCATCCCTTGGGTTCATGTTGTCGCGCGCCAACATGAACACACTTAGCTGAGAATAAACCACGCCTTAAATCTACCTCTAACATCCTATTAGAGGCATAACCAATACACGACCCAATCGATTACTCTTTCGCCGCACATCACAAGTCCTCGTCTCTCACGAGTTTACACTCCTAGGGTCTTTTTCCATCCTAGGGTTCCTTGAGTCCACTTAGATCGTTTCTACGCTCTGATACCACCTCAATCTGTCACGCCCCGCCGTGCCTTAGCACCAAGTAGGTGGAAAGACAAACGCACGGGCGCATGACCCAGATCCGCCGAACGGACAGAGTTTCCCCTGTACGCCCAAGGCGTCACAACCAGTATAATTCAAAAAGTTCCAAACAGGAACATAATTCATACAAAGATTGCATAAGGAAAGCATCACAAACTACTATGCTATTACAAGCATTCGCAATACAACCGCATATTACATTTTTCTGTCTTTGTTCATTGTTCCCAAATACAATCATATTATTATTACATTTTCTTTTCGTTCGAATACCCCTAAATCTGCGCAGTAGAGGGTACTTCTAATCTGGTCACAGTGGTAGGACGCTAACTACTGGGTTACGCCCTTCCCTCGCGCCGCCGCGCCGCTCACGTGAGGACCTGAAAAATAGTGGGATGAGAACTATCTAAAATAGTTCCCAGTGGGTAAGGCCACCCAAGAGAGGAGCTCAAACCACCAGGTCCAAAGGAAGCATACGAGCATGGGTTAGTACATATACATAACCATTAGGCATATAACTTTACAATATATGAAAGTAAACATGCTATGCTTCAACAAATACGATAATGAAATCCATGCAATATAATTTTAACTGCTATTCCACTATCCATTTCATAACCAATCTGCTCCTAAGGTTCATTTACCTTAGCCAAGCCGTACTCGACTTGCCCTCGAGTTCAATATTAACGGGTTACCACCCTCCTAAGGTTTACTTACTTTAGATAAACCTTAACCGACTCACTCTAGAGTCAACATCCTTGGGTCACCACCCAACTAAGGTTTACTTATTTAGTCAAACCTTCACCAACTCACTTTTGAGTTAAATATCCTTGGACCGCAGCCCAGCTTAGGTTCACTTATTTAGTCAAACCTTCACCAACTCACTTTTGAGTTAAATATCTGCGGATTACCGCCTATGTCCAGGCCTGAGGAGATGAACATGCCACATACACCTCAGCCTACAATCCACTCGGCAGGTGAGGGATATACCACAAACACCTCCGCTACTCAAATCACTGCCGAGCGAGGAGAACCACACATACTCGTAGTTATGAGTCACTTGCCGGGCGAGGAAAACCACACATACCCGCAAGTATAACCTGCTGCCGAGCGAGGAGAACCACACATACTCGCAGCCACAATCACTTGCCAGGCGAGGATAACCACACATACCTGCAAGTATCATCCTAGGGATTCCGGAATCCACTTTTACATCTCAAGGGTTCATCATTACCCTACGACACAACCCTCTTCGGGGTTCACATACCTGTGTCCAAGTGGTCAACCTACCACTATATTTTCCAACCTATGTTCAATAACACTAGGTTCAATAGTCTCGTTTAAGTGATCTTCCTATCACTATGTGCCTCAACCTAGGTTCAATAGCTCTAGGTTCGCATACATTCCAACCTATGTTCAATGACACTAGGTTCATTACCGTTCAACCTATGTTCAATGACACTAGGTTCATTACCGTTCAACCTATGTTCAATGACACTAGGTTCATTACACATTCAACCTATGTTCAATAACACTAGGTTCATTACACATTCAACCTATGTTCAATAACACTAGGTTCGATTCAATATGTTCAATAACACTGGTTCGATGTCCTGTTCAAGTGATCTTCCTATCACTATATTATCTCCACCTAGGTTCAATACTCTAGGTTTAACATACATTCCAACCTATGTTTAATAACACTAGGTTATGTACTATCACATTCCAACCTATGTTCAATAACACTAGGTTTAACATGCATGCATCATCTCTCAAGTATGTATATTATCATGAAATACTTAGAATCTTTTCATGCAAGGTGAGCCCATGGCTCATATCATTTAATATATAAATCTATGCCAACATGCACATTAGGGTTCGTTCTTATCCTAGTTGTCCATATCTAGGATTTTCCATTCACATGACCTCTAGCCCATTTTGGACCATGTCAAATTCTCTAACATGTAGAGAAACTAGCTCCCCGCTATGTTCACATCTAGGCATACACATGTCCATTTGTAACAATGTGTTCCACATGCCTACAATTCCAATCCGTGGTAGGTATGGTATTAACATCATATGATCTACTCATTCATATATATATACCACTTGCCAATTAACCTACCATTACATGCATCAAGTAAAATAATTATACTTTACTCTTTCAACATGGAAGTGACCTAATCACTTCGGTAAACACAAACCCACCTCACACTCTTCCGATTGCTTGTAGACACTTGCAATCGGGCTCTTTTCCTCTTGGCCTCAAGCTTGGTCTTCAAGCTCCTAGCCCTAACACATGTGAAGGATTCGTTAATCCGAGTCGAACTCATAACAATCTCATCTCTCCAACTCATTCGAAATGGAGTTGTCCCACATGTTCTACTAACCCCAAACTAGGGTTCTAGAGGGTTAAAACCTTTTTAAAACCCTCCACAAGAAAATCCCTCTTTCAACCTAGGGTTTTCCAAAACTCATGGCAAAACCCGATATCTCTTGCTAATCTCTACAATTTGTAGCCTAGATTAGCCAAGGGTCTCCAAAAACTCATTTCCAAGCCTCAAATCCGAAACCCTAACAACCAAATCCAAGGACTTACCTCGGATCCGCGAGCTCACCAAGCCACCATGCATGCACGAGCTCGATCTTCACTCATCCAAGCTTCCCAAGCTTGATCTCCACCAAGATCTTCACTTTGGAGGAGAAGAAAATGAAGAAGAGAAGAGAGGGAGAGGGAGAAGAGCCTCTCTCTCTATGTGTGTTGCTGTATTTTCAGAGGAGAAAGGGAAAGGATTCCCCTATATGTAAGCCTCCCCTTGTGAAATTACCAATTTACCCTTCGAAATCAGCATTCTGCACATTGCATTCCGGTATACGGGTTAGCATACCGGTATACGGGTTGGCATACCGGTATACCCTGCGGAATTCCGCAGAACCCGAGAGCTGATTTCACTGCTTCAAACATCGCATACCGGTATCCCTATTCGCATACCGGTATACTCCGAAGATTTCCGCAAACCCGAGAGCTGGGTTTCCTGTTTCGCGCATCACATACCGGTATACTATTTCACATACCGGTATACCACTGCAGATTTCACAATTTCAGCAGTTCTAACTTTCCAGAGTCCGTTTTCGCGCCTCATTTGCGCCGAAAACACTCGCATACGTTCTAAACGTGGTCGGAGCCTAACGTATAGCCTCTCATGCTATTTTTCTACCGAAACTCCATAATTTGTAAAAGTTCGGTGTACTACAAATACTATATTTTTTTTTCCCTCATTGCATAATATTAGATGCCATCGCACTTATCCAACAGCACTACTTATGATAATTTAGCCAAACATGATCTATTTTCTAGTCATAAAAAGGTTAGTGTGCAAGATTTATACGGGCTAGAGCCTATTTGTTTGGGTGAAAATGGAGAGGTGTGAAGTCATTTTCGAACCGTAAACGATCACTTTATTTAACGACTTCACACCTCTCTACTTTTACCCAAACAAACAGGCTCTAGCTAGTATATATCTTGGACACTAGCCTTTTTATGACTAGAAAATAGAGCATGTTTGACTAAATTATCATAGGTAGTGTGTTGGATAAGTGCGATGGCATATAATATTATGCAGTGAGAAAAAAATATATAGTATTTGACCGATTTTATTATCTATTGTAAAATACTGTTTGACTTATAATTTACTGAAAGAAGATAAAAATTAAAAATTATAACTTAAATTTACATGATTGTATATTACTGCTTAGATACAGTATGTATAATCGTCTCGACCTCTCTTAATTATAAACTACTAATATTAGATAATATGAACCATTTTGAGTTAGCTACCTGAACTTTTAATTTTAATTTTACTAGCTAATCTTTAAGTATTTGATTTAACTCAGTCAAGAATAAATGACTTCACACTTCTCCACTTTCACCCAAACAAACTGGCCTCGGCGTACAGCCAGCACTGCCCTTTATTTACATTGCTTCATCTCTTTCTCTCTCTACCCGACGCAACCTTAAACCCTCTCATCTCTCTCCCCGTCTCTCTCTCTCTCTCCCGGTCTCTTCTCATCGGACTTTTTTATAAAATAACTTTATAAAATTTAATAATTAGCGAAATAATCGTGCCAAATTCTTATTTGGCAAACTAACCTTTTAAAAGCGGTGAATCATTCACCGCTTTCAGAATATATCGTACGGCTATTAAAGACGGTGAACCATTTACCGTCTTATTTATACTCATCCATTTAACAACCATATTCCCTTTCTCTCTCCTCCTTCTAAAGGCGGTGAATCATTCACCGTTTTTAGAAGTCTTAAATTTTTTTTGAATGCGGTGAATGATTCACCGCTTTTAGAAGGTTAGTTTGCCAAAAATAAATTTGATAGGGTTATTTTCTAAATTATAAAATTTTAAAAGGTTATTTTATAAAAAGGTCCCTTCTCATCTCTCGCCTCTCTCTCTCTCTCATCCACTTTCTCTCACCGCGCTAGGCCCACTCTCGATCCCGGCGCCCTGCTCTCTCGCGAGGAGGACGACGAGGGCAAAGAGGAGGTTGTGCCGTGGTGGCGATATCTAGGGTTTTCCTCTTCTTCTCCCTCGCAACCTTCCCTCGACGATGGCCGCCGAGCCCAAAACTAAGTACAATCGCCAACTCAGGTATACACACACACACTCTCTCTTTCTCTCCTAGTAGTAATTTAGGGTTTTGTTTATGCTCTCGTCGTCTTTATGATCCCTTGGTCCTGCAATCTCTTCATCTCTCTCGATCTATTTGTGATCGCTGAAAACTTCAGTTGTAGAATTTTAGAAGCTTCTTATTCAAAAATTTTGCTTGGACTAACTATTACCAATGAACTTGTCGAGCCGATAACAATGCTGATAGTGTTAATTAGGAATGACCGTATTTCTAAAAATTTTAAAACTATTATTCAGCAGTCTAATACTACTTGTAAATTAGCAGATTGACATAATAGAGCTTATATAGAACTAAACACTAAGTGTATGGCTAGCTTCATGTATCAGACAAAAATTTAAGGGCAATCTACGATTTTTAGAAAAATACTAAATAAAAAAGATGCTAAGATATCTTATTTTTATAAAAGTACCAACCAAGAATATTTCTTAGGTGACGAATATATTTTATAGGATATATCAAAGTAATTTTTTTGATCAAAAGAGCTCACTATGTTAAAACACTACAAACTAAAAAAAATTAGATCTTTTTTCTCATGTGCATATAGAGTATAAGCCCTCAATTACTAATGCAGTTTTACATAAAGCAGCAGTTATACAAGGTCTACACAATGGAAATGTTTAAAACATTCCAATCACTAGTCATCCAATTTGATATTATTCAGAGCAAGAGACTCACTTGTTACTAATTAATTAATACAATACAATAGGTAGAAGTAATCTTTGGTGAATGAAAGACTAATTATACAGAGGAGCAGAGTCTAAGTTATTGCAAACCCTATGCAAAATAGAATGAAAACAAGAAACAGAGAGAGCGACAGGGGAAGTAAAATATGTACTCAACTACTCGTGTCTCCGCCTCTGTATCCGGATAGCCTTTGCGGCCTCGGGGATCCCTTGTGCTCGTAGCACTTGCCGAGGAGGGCGAAGGGCTTAGCGTTGTCGGGGTTGCAGTGCACGACGTCGATAAGGTTTGTGAGGTTGGCGTCGAGGCGATGGCGGCAGTTGAGGGCGAGGTGGATCCCGATGCACGTGAAGAGGGCTTCGCCGCGCTTGCACGGGGTAGAGGGCGGCGTCGCGGGATCGGAGAGTAGGGAGGTGGTGGCCGAGGAGATCAAGGGCGAGGGCCTTCATGATGTTGGCAGCGACGTCGCGGGGGTCGAGGGCAACGGCGCGATCGTCCTCATCGATGGCAGAGTGGGCGAGGGCAGAGGCGGAGGTGGAGGAAGGGGAGGTGGAATGAGAGCGGCAGAGGAGGCGGAGGCGGGAGAGGCCGCGGCGAAGCGGAGGCGGGAGAGCATGCGCCTTCTTCTTCACCTGTGAAGGAAGCTGTGAATGGGAAAAGGGCTCAGAGGAAAAAGGGAAAGGGAAAATAGAATTAGAAAGAGGTTTAATTAGGGCATTTTTCTATTCCCCCCATTTGGCGCTCTGTGAAAAATGATTTCGCGCGAAATTATTTCAGTGCCCAAATTTTATCGACGCTTTAATTAAGCGTCGATAATTTATGAATTAAATTGGGACTTCCCGACGCATTGACAAAGCGTTCCCAAAAAAGTGTCGGCATAGCTCTAATTTCTTGTAGTGTCTTCTAAAAGTTAGGGACCACACATGTCACACTTAAAAGTTTGAGAACCAAAATGAAACTTGACTGAAAGTTTGGGGACTAGCGGTGCATTTTACCCTTTGGGCGTGTTTGGTTCGGATTATCCTGGTAGAAGGATAACTGCGTTTGGTTCATCCGATATGTAATCTGTTCGGTATTATAGCATTACAAAAGATATAAAATTATACCAAAAATATTACTGAAGGAGGGTGTGTATCTTGGATTAGTGAAGGCCGATAATATTGCATATTATGTAAAATAACAATTTTATCCTCCAACACCCCCCAAACCCCATCTACAGCATCGTTTCCATCTCTCCCTCTCTCTCTCACGCACGCCCCGCTCTCTCTCTCTCTCTCGCACGAACACCTATCCTCTTCTACTGCTTCGTCCTCCCAGGTAATCTTCGCGATCTCCTTCCCTCCATTCGCCATTTTCGCATACATATTTAATCACTTCTTCTCTCTCGCTATAACCCGTTGTTTCGAACTGAAGTTAGATCCGATTTGGAGGTATTTTTTTCCCTTTTTTCGTCGATTTAAGGAGTGTTTATTACTCGAACCAAACGCGCCCTTTTTACCAAATGAACAAAGAAACCCCCAGCGAACAGAAATGCTGAACCCCTCGCCCCCTTTCAGTCTACCCAGCTTTAATCCTAGTCACCTAACTATGCAGACTGCACACTTTCCTCTTCTTCTTCCTCGCAACCTTCCCTCGACGATGGCCGCGGAGCCCAAAACTAAGTACGATCGCCAACTCAGGTACTCTCTCTCTCTCGCCCCCCCTAGTAGTAATTTAGGGTTTTGTTTATGCTCTCGTCGTCTTTATGATCCCTTGGTCCTGCAATCTCTTCATCTCTCTCGATCTATTTGTGATCGCTGAAAACTTCAGCTGTACGAGTATTTATTCTATCAATATATATTTGGGTTATATCTGAGGTGTTTGTAACAGTATTGATTGGTTTTTGCTTCTTTCTTGATATACTTAAATGTGTTATTTATTTATGGGTAATTTAAGTAGCAATATTTCCTTTTATTTTGTTCATTTGGTCTATTTTAGACATAGATAATGAAGGGAAATAGTGTTATTCTAGTTATGTAAAACCTTGGCACAATTATACTTAGCCGCCCGAACTTAAAACAGAGTTGTTAAAAGAAACCACATGGTCGAATTACTATGAAATTCAATAACTAATTATAGCTCGTGATTGCCATTTGACCCTTATAACTCATGGTTATCCTTTTCTTCTTCATCAATGATAAGATGAACTTATGGGTATTTGAGTTATTTGATCTTTTTATAAAGGTCAATAATACATTAAAGCCCTTTTTGGATGTTGAAAAAGATATTCAATGGTAAAATATCTAAACGTCTTGTCTTCCATGATTTGGTAGGGTAGCATATTGCACCTATGAAGTGACTTATCTTATTCTGAAACAATGACTTGAAGGCCAAATATGATATCCATTCTAGACATTTGATCTCAATCTTCATCTTCCAAATATTACATGCTTCTTGAGTAAATCGAGGGGATATACCGAATAATATGTTTATGCATCCAAATAGGGCTTAAGGAGAGCTAAAGAGATTTGGGTTTAGGTGGCTAATGGAAACAAATTGAATGTTTGTATAGTTTTTTATTTTTTTATTTAACTTCTTTAAGTTTCGGTAGCTTAGTGTAATCAGTCCAAAGTTTGGGGGTTTTGGCATATTGTTCTTACTCATTTTTAAGCTTAAAAGAGGCCTTGTCATTTAGCTGTAGGATTAGGAGAGGTAGAAAAGTAGGATCAAATGGGATAGATTATTCATATTGTTGATCCTCTTAGTGCTTAATTTCTTTCAAAGATTGATATGGTTGACCATGAGGATCGAAATGGCAACCTAAGAGGGGGGGGGGGGTGGGGGTGGTAGGGGGGGTGCATTAGGTTTCTAAAATAAAAATGCAATAAAATCAATCCAAGAAATCCACAATAAGTAAAATGAGAAGAGTAGGAGAAATTCAAACTTAAAGAAGCACGCGATCGATTTGTTTTGAGGTTCGGTACTTTGCCTACATCCCTGCCAACTTCTCAACACAAGAGAACATTGGATCTCCACTAGATGATACTTTTGTGGGCAAGGACCAAGCCTTTACACCAAGAATCCTTCTTCTCACATGAAGATCTCACAATTACACTTTCTTTTCTCTCTTTTATAAATTTTATCTCACTACAATATTCACTCAAATTTAGAGAGAGTAGAGAGTTAAGAATATTGAATACTATCAATTACAAGCTCAAGGATATGGATTTGAACCACCAAAGCCCTCTATTTATAGCCAAAATTCAAAAAGTAGCCGTTTCAGCAAATTATGAACTTTCGGGTGCCGTAACAGGATTCCGAGCGCCCGCTTTCGCAATGATACAGCGCCATCGTTCTGAAACTGCTCCCCAGAGTATTTCCGGATGCTCGGAACAAGTTCAGGCGCCCGGTTTTGGCAACCAACTCCCACTTGCTCTGCACAGTGGAGAAACAACACGCAATCTTTGAAATTCGGGCGCCCAAATCATCTTTTGGGCGTCCAAAACTGCCGAAATCATGATTTCGGTTCTGAACACTAAGTCTCGAAACACGCAAACTGTTTAAATCCAATTTTTAGGAGTTTCGGGCGCCCGAAACCACTTTCGGGCGCGCACTTTCGAGCGCTACCACTTCTGGGTGCACTTACGACAGGTTCGGGCACCCAGTTTCAAGAGTCCGAATTTCTTCTGCCTATCCGAAGGTGTAAAACATTATTCGGGTGCCCGGAAACACTTCCGGACACATATTTGAGCATTCCGAATGCCCAGAGGGATGGATCCTAAGTCAGAGCACATCCGGATCCTACTTCTGGGCACCCTGTCCAGAGCCTGAAACCTCTAATATGCTGAAATTTGATTTTAAACAGATTTGGATGCCATTTGGATTTTGACAAATAGAGCTTTGGCATTCATTTTTAGCACATATTAGATCATGTTCCATTTCGGTCCATGTGTGCATTTTAGATGGTTAAAGTATTCAATTTTAGCTCAATAATTTCAACTCTAACCAAAAGTGAATAAAGTTACAAATAAGCTCTAAAAAGGATTAAATGTGATCTTTTTGACCTTGGAAGCATAAATAGCTTCAAATGATGAAGCTCAACTCCTTGCAATTTGCCCTCCTTGAGTTCTTTCAAATTTGGAAGATCTAAATACAAAACTCAAGGTAAATGTTAGTTCAAATTTCACTATTATTTGTAATCATCAAAATTTAACCGTAGATTAGGGCCATTAGGCCAACAGACCATTTGTTTTGTTTAAGGCTGAATTGAGTACAGTTGATTAAAATGCCAGATAATCTTAATTGGAATGAATACAACATCCGATGTAATAAAATAGTTTGACATGATGTTCACAAAATTTATGGATCTATTATTTTTTAAATGTGACTTTGGAAGCAGAAAATGATTGCCGAATTTGCTGAAGTACCGAAAGTATGCAAGCTTTATCCACTTTGTAGGGATCAAGTGATTAACCTGTCACGAAAGATATTTCTTTTGCAAATATTAAGGAGTCTTGAACTAGTTGAATCTTTAAAATTATTTCCTCTTTCCAGTTGTTCAAAGCTTGTTTATCGGGTGATTTAGCATAAAAGCAAAGTACAAATCTAGTCGAGATAGTAAACAAGTGCCTCATTAAATCTTCATAAAGTACATTATTCTTCATCCCTCAAGTCTCATGTATAAACTTCAGAGTCCTGTAACCCTTGCAGTGGAGGAGCTTACAGTATTGTAGTGCTGACTATTATAGTGTTGCTTATAGTATTGTAGTGCTGATTGTTATAGTAAGAATTCTTATTGGCAAATTTAGTTACTTATTCTCAATATTTAGGATATCTACATTGTCTTTGCCCTCTAAGGTGAAGAAGTGGGTAATAGTTACAAAGCTTATGAGACGAGCAAGAAGATGAACTTTAATTTTCGAGATGATCAAAACATTGGAACTGATTGTCGGAAGAAAAGAACAAAAGATGGTAACACAAATTACAGGCATGCCTATCTTCGTAAGTCATATTTTCTCATTAGGTTTTATTGTAGAAAGTTAGATAGCTATTGTTTATATGTTTGCGCGGATTAGGCACCTAGGCAAGCTCCTCTTACATGGTCCCATATTTAACTTGTTCTTACCGCTTGCTTTAGGTTGTTTTTATCTAGAGATCTTTTTTAAGAGACATGATGTTTATCCTTGTGAATCATTTAAAGTGAGTTAAATTAAACTGGTTTGCATCCATGAACCATGGTTTTAGGGTTAGTCTTTTTTCAGGGCTAGTCTTGATAAGAGCTTACAACATTTTCTAAGATTTTAGGAGTTTACAACATTTTCTAAGATTTTAGGAGCTATTGACCTTGGAGGCTTGACTAGTGGTTGTATGAATGGTCTTCACTTTCCTATTCATTGCTACTCTATTGGCATTATAAGTGGCTTTATTATTCATGGACTACACATTCTAAACTTGAATTATTGTATGTCAAATCAATAGTTTTCCCTTTATATTATACCCATGCTCTAGTACTCAATAATTGAGGCTACGAAGCACAAATACTTTGTGATGATAGTTGTGTTCCCGTTGCATGTATAGCTGGTTATGGTGTCTTGTTCTACAGTTAGGCATGTTTAATATTTCTCTCAACTTTCAAGAACTATATTGATCGCATAATGATAGAAAAGTGAAACATAGCTTAGACACGTTAATTATGCATGGATTAAAGAGTAACTTTTTAGGCTTAATGAAGGTAGCTAGTAGAGTAGGTCTCATGAGCCTATAGCCTGAAATCAAGCGTAGTGTGTCCAGGGTAATAATAGGGATGCTAGTTAAATAGGTTGAATCATGTTAGTCTTCATATTGCGGTCATGGATTTAGATTTACCTTAGATAAAGGTTTTGGTGGGTCTTAGCTTAATAGAGAATTTCTTTTGTAATTTAGTTTGATGAAGAGAGCCTAATTCATGCTTATCCCTTTGTTTATGCATTTATAAATGACCAATGCTCAAAAAGGCTGATTAGACTGGATTAATCATGAACTGGTCTGGTGGCCCGATTCTTCCCTGTTAAGATAACCTGAGGTTTGACAACCCATTTAAAACCAGATGATCTGGCTGCTTTAGCAAGAAACAGGTTGATTTTGACTGGATTGGGCAGATTGGCACCCTTAGTTGGATATGGGGACTCACTCTCGTCTGTTGAGAATATCAAATCCAAGACCTCTTCTAAAAGGAATAGAATAGCTAGCAATCCAAGCCCAACAACCGACTTATCAATCTTAGGAAATGAAATTTCTGTACGTTGTTATAATTGTCCAAAGCCAATGATACTTCCTAGATAGTCTGTGATTCTTTAATTCAACATCTTTCGGTTTTCGCTAAAAAATAGATTTATATTCATCTATTTATAAATTACTCATACTAGACATGGATAATATGTTAACAATAATTTTGGACACGGTTTTGAAGAATAACTGGGTCAAGGGACACCGGTTCAACCATTGGGTCAACCTATGATTGATCTGCGACATTATAATGACATAGTAAATAATCAATACAATAATAGTTATCATATTTATATAATATGATAAACTCAGTTAATTGGGTAAACTAAATATAGTATAATAATTATCTTAAGTAAATATTAGTATAATAATCTCATTATTTATCATAGTGACATAATAAATAATCATTATATAAGTAAATATTAGTATAATAATTATCATATTTATACAATATGATGATAAACTCAGTTAATACCTTTGGAATTAAAAAGATTAAATAGTTAATTCTGGCCTAATTTGACATGTGGAATTGAGGACATTTCTAATTCTTAGCATATTGTTGTGGTAGCTTATAATGTTACTTAAACAGGGTTAATAAGTCCGATTGCAATGTGCTAGCTGAGCTAGGTTAAGCCACTAAATGCTGCTGGCACATCAACTGTACGTTGAGGCGCCTTCTAAGTACTCTTAGCACGTATATAAAAGTATAGATTGCACTCTGGCTTGTAGGTAATTTTTGAGGCTTTGACAGATACTCAGAAGCTGCCCTTGAGTGCAATATGTCCTCTTAGATACAGTGCTATGGGTATTTAAAAGGTGCTCCATGTACGGTTGATGTGCGATGGACCCATTAACACACTTTCGGATACATTCTGAGGTGGCATGGCAATAACCTAGAAACTAGCAAGATCCTAAATTATACACGCCAAACTTGTACAAAATGAATTGTTCGAACCTCTACGTTCAGAGGAAAACTTAGTCAATCAAGTTTACCTAGTTTGTCATATTATATAAATGTTAATTTAATATATTAATTGATTACTTGCTTATTGAATATTTATTATGTCATTATAGTGACACGGTTTGATTACAGGTTGACCAAACAGTTGAATAGGTGAACGTCTATGATGCACGGATACTTCAAATTTCATGCCGTACCCGTATCGGATACGTATCGGATACCGATACGCGCCCGATACGTGTCCGATACAAGAATGAAGTATCCGGCATTTTAAAAAATAAAAAAAATATCAGATACGGCTCGGATACGGGAGGGATATGGGGGGGGGGATACGGGGAGGATCAGGCTCGGATACGGGAGTCTCTTTTTTGATCTAAAATTATCAGAATTTTAATTTTTTTTTAAAAGTTCACATCTAAACCTATTGGAAATAAGGAAAAGAGTGAGAAAAATACCAATCTCTATTTAATTTATCATTTCTTCTATCTTTTTGCTCTTGAATAGTGAAAAGTGCTCCCTCTCGTTCTATCTCTACACAGTATTACCATGGTTACTTTTCTTTTACTCTCTTTCATCTAATTTGTTAACCTAGCATTAAACAACAAAGGCTATAGAGAATATAATTTTTTTTTACTTCTTTATTAAATTCCTAGCATTTTTTTTATTACTGTTTAAATAATCGGACTAATAAAACAAACATATATGTTGAATGGCTAATTATCTAGTTTGTGTGACTACATATCTATTGTTATCATTTGATCAAGTTGGAGGATAGTTGGTTGATACTTTTGAATTATTATTTCATATGAACATATGTAGAAAAATTATACAAGTTAATGTATATTAAAATATATTTCTTAATATAATCCAGATATTCTACTTGTTCTCAATATATCATTACATATAATCAATATATATTTAAGTATATTTGAAATAATATTTTATTTAAATCTATCCTGCGTATCGTATCCTAGAAATTTTAGGAATTGCCGTATCACCGTATCCGTATCGTGTCGTATCCGTATCCCCGTATCCGTATCTGTGCAACATAGGTGAACGTTGATACTCATTTTTTAGGTTGGTGAGTGGGCTAACTTTTAAACCATTGGTTATGATGTATATACGAGTATGAGTATACAATTATAATATTTTCAGGACTTTGCCACGAGGGCCAAATATTCACTCTCTCTCTCTCTCCCTCCCCCACTGCTTCTTCTATTTTCTTCTATTTTCTCCCTTCACCACCATTGGTACATGTACTTGGTCTCCCTGATGTTCACATCACCAAGTAGTCAATCTTAACATCCAAGCATATGTATGACCACCAACATCTATCAATTCCTTTTTCTTTCCTATACATCCCATATTTTCAACTCATTTATTGCCTATAGGAATTAATCCATTATCTTTTGCTGTTTTATCACCCCATAACACTCACGAACTCCCATACATCACAGCTCAATATTCTTCTTATTCTTATAATCCAATAGGATTTTCAACAATAATCATGTGATGTCCTTTTTATACCATTCACATAGAGCTAATTCTATTGCTTCACTAAGAATCACCATGATATTGGATCAAATAATCTCCAATACATATTAAGGTAATTAGCAAAGTTTGCATTACTTATCATTTATTGATTAATTACTTTTCTGCTATCTCCAACGTGAATAATTTTTGATTTAAATTTTCAAGGGGAGGGGGGTTTTCTTGGGGTTGGGGGGGGGGGGACTTGTTCTCCTTTATCATCCATAGGGGGTGGTTTTTGGTTTGGGGTGGGGGGGGGGGGGGGGGGGGGGGGGGGGGGGGGGGGGGGGGGGGGGGGGGGGGGGGGGGGGGGGGGGGGGTACTATGGAAAGGAGGTTATCACAAACAAAAAAACTTTAGTTGATGAGCACTTGAACGAAGTTATATTAGAGAGAGAGACTGATTTTAATTTAAGTGAGAGTAAGAAGGTTTTTATGCCTTTACATGATGAATGATGATGACCTCTCAGTTGCAGGTGAAGAATGATATGCAGGTGGAAGTGCAGATACTCAACAGATTTGATCACTGTTACTCAAGCATGCTTATATTTAACATTGACGACAATATAATAATTATTGTGATTTGTAGGCGTTATATTTTATTTTTCTTCTATTTCTCTCAATCATATTTCTATGTGTCTTGGACATTCCTTATGATCTGTAGGCGTTTTATCTTACCTTTTTTTCTATTTCTATCAATCATATTTCTCTGTGTCTTGGGCATTCCTTATAAACATTACTTGAGATCTTTTATTCGGTTTCTGTTACATAAGCTGCATTTCAAAATTGTGAAGGGGACAAAACAAAAGAGAGAGTTGGATATTGTGATACAAGCATTAAAGCCCTTTGTTATCCTATGCTTGTCATATCATTTCTGTTCCTCAATATGGTTACAGTTGGTCTATCTTTTCATTGCATTGCATATCATTTTCTGTATGAGTTTGCCTGTCTTCATAGCTCTCCACTTATTTGATTCGCATTATTCTTTCAGGAAAATCAGATTGATTTCTTTCATATATATCTTTCCATATTGTCAATCTTCCAACAAAAATGCAGGATCTGGGGAGACCAAGGGCAAGCGGCATTAGAGAAGGCCAGCATATGCTTGCTTAATTGCGGTCCTACTGGATCTGAAGCTCTAAAAAATCTTGTGCTTGGTGGCATTGGGAGTATCACTGTTGTGGATGGTTCAAAAGTTGAAGTTTCTGATCTTGGAAATAACTTCATGTGTATGTTTCTTATCTCTGTTAACAAATCTTTGCATTTTTTTTATTTATTGGTGAGCACTTAATACTCTATATTTGTCAGTGGATGAAGAATGTCTCGGGCAATCAAGGGCAAAGTGTGTATGCTCTTTTCTGCAAGAGCTGAATGATGCTGTCAAAGCCAAGTTTGTGGAGGAGTCTCCTACGACCTTAATAGACACTAATCCTTCATTTTTTGCTCAATTTACTCTCGTGATTGCCACACAGGTTTGGTACATTTTTTGAGGCAGTGTACACTTGATCATATATATTTCTCATTAATCTTCAAATCAATATTTAAAAATTTAGTTGTCTAGACTGACATGTCAACAATGCTTGGTTTCACCTAACAAACTCAATTACATGCTATCTTTTTATAAGGTTCATGGAATTTGGTTTATTTTAGCCTCCATTCCCACTACCAAAACACACAAATATTAACACACACAATAGAAACAAATGCCACTAGGGTTGGCACGGCTAGGCCACAGAGGGCAACATATTATCTGCATGGATAGTGATGTCCTTACAAGCTGCATGTGTAGCTGAGGGTTTCTAATATTGTAGTTGGCGTAGCAGAATGTGTTTTCTTACAAGCTAAAGTTGATAGGGCTAGTGTGCGTCAAAGACCATTGGTCTAAAGTACTATAGCCACATTAGTACTTTCTATGTTTTTACTGTTTCCTGTCCATATAAGTAGCACTATCCAAGGGTATCCAATGTGGAAATATTTAACTATTAAAGTTTTCTCACTTCATACACAATTCACCATGAGATGCCATCAATTGGCAGAACATATGGGTAATTACTAGTTTCTCAATTCTCTAGGGATTTTGTCACGCCTCGGGGTTTTGTTTTTCTGTTCGAAAAATGGTGGCTAACGTGTTTTTTTTTTAACCATCAGAGTCACGCAATAGCCAACCAAAAGGGTTTGAAATGCAACAAGCAGCTCGAGACGTGCACATATCCGCCACGTGCATAGGGTTCATCTATCCACATAGACAGTTTTTCCTATACACACACGGCGTCGAGCACAAGATAATACAATCAGCATCACAAATGTATACAAGTAGTGGTTTGCTCTTTTGTAAATATAAAACAATCATACAAACAAGACTCATACTAAACCATACAGTAGGGATGGCACATCCCTCCAAACGCCATCGAGACAAATCCCTCCATAGCTTCGCAATATAACAAACATAGCCCCTTATGTCTCCACAAGCAAAATACAAATCTCATCTAATCTTTGTTTTTTTAAAATCCTTTTTAAAATCCACAATAAAGAAAAAACCAAGTATATAATCACATCAAAACCGATCGCAATGCATTAAACAAACATTTACAACTTAACATCTAACTATACAAGTAAACTTAAAAGATGAAACATTCATGATAGTATTATGCAAGTTTAAAAGATAAAGGGTTCGTCAACTAATTCTAGGTGTCATGGAGCTGGGATGATGTTAACTATCGGGCTTCTCACAAAGCGTGCCCCTTCTCAACACCCGAATTACCTGTTAAAAATAGGGTGTGAGATAAACTGAATGTATCCCAGTGGGTACAACACGCTGGCGACCAGCAAGTTGTACCAACTGATCTATTATATTCGACAATGAATAAAAGCAGGTAGATAGACATGGAATGAATTAGTAATATATAATTGTATGAATAATGAAGCAAGAATTAAAGCAGGGTAATATAAAGTCGCTACTGAAGTAAATGCATCAATATAAGTTCCACTGAATTATTACCCAATCGTGCCACTCTTGGTCACAAGTACCTCAGGCTCATGCTATAGCAAGTCACCTAGCAAGGCTGACATATAACCCAGTACCCGAAGGTATGGAGGGGCTCACGGGTTGATCAAACCACTCTACCAGTAAAGAACACCACAACGAGGGCCAATCTGCTGGTGTACGTGATATGTGTAGTAGGCGCATGGCGGACATTGTAGAATTCTCAAATATCTCATGGTCCAACGACCGATAGTCTGCAACAAGTCAAGAGACTCCCAACCAAGATAACAACAGAGCCTCACATCTACAGTGTGTGAGCAACTATGATCACCTACCCTACGAGTCATGGAACAACTGGAAACATAGAGTTCAAAGCAAGAAATAAACAACAACTAACTGAAGAGTAGGTATAAGGATATAAGTATGATGTGATACAAGTATGGAATAAATAATTGACAATAGCAGGAACAACAATATCAATGCCGATACAGTAAACAGCCAGGCTCTACTATACCAATATCCGGATCGAAGCACCCACCTAATTCGGAGAAAGCAAATACACAATCCTCGCTAAGCATTCTAGGCGTCACCCCGGCCTATATCAAACACAAAAGGTCTAATTAGCCCTTAGAAGCCTATCAACCGATGGCAATGCATTCGGTGTGTTGTTTTTTGCCAAACGACCTCAAAATCCGACTCATGTTTTGCACCGGTTACACGACCGACTCAACCAGCAAACACAATCTGTATAACATCCTAATGCTGTTCGAAAACACACCAATTTAGGTGTCGGGGCAGCCGCAAGTGAATTGTGCGACAAAGGGATCGTTGGCAGAAACTAGGGTTCCAACACACGCCAAATTGGTCGTGGGAGCCAACGGGACAAAAAATATATGTCTGCTGTTGGTTTCAACCAGCGAGGGACCACCGGAATGATTGCTACACATTGTGACGCTCGCACGCATAAACAGTGTACCGTAACGACGGTTTTTCCGCCCCGAAATGCTCCGGAAGTGCCGTTTTCGGCATCGGGTCAACACACGATTCCTCAATTAGCCCTAAGGGTTAATTCCACTCGGAACACGATTAGGGTGGGGTCCCGGACAGCGATAAGCTCATCCGAGAGCGCCCGGCAAACTAATTCGGCTAGAAGGTCCGATTTCGGTTTACCGTTATTGGTTTCGGTAACAGAAAGTGTACGAGGTATGCACTCAGCTCGGACATGTCCCAAACTCCTCATTTGATGTGACGGGACAATGGGAAAGTGCACGTGCTCTTAGATAGCTAGTAGGAAGCGAATACACGCTCCCTAAGTCCCAAATAATGCTGATTACGGCTATGGGACAGCATGCGCACATATATCGATTCCGGTTGATCTCGACTTCGTAAAATTCAGCCACGGGGGCATGGGTGTCGATCTCTGTCCAGCAAAAGACCAAACCTCCAAGTTTTGGCCAATTTCGACGAGGATATGCCACCCGAAGCCTCAAAAGTCATCAAAAACACAACTAGGGCAGTATGTGCATGTGGTTCGGCCCCGGATAGTTTCGATCCCTCCAACGGCGCTCAAGATGGCCATGGAACACATTCGAGCCAGCAAGTAGCTGATCCAGGAGATTCGACCAACAATCGAGGGAAATAGGCCCCTAATTAGCACATCAGACAACGAACTACGCGACAATAGCAGCTACTCTACGAATCGATTTACTGATACTACTCAAACGATAGATAACGTAACGGAGTCAAGAAACGGTGGACTCGTTACCCAAGTTCACCTTGGATCTGATCCGAGAGCACGGTGGACAAAGGAAGAGGGCTGGTGCGGATTCCCAGGCACGAAGGAACCGAAGGCGGAAGCAACGACGTCATGATCAATGCAGAAATTTTGCTGCTGCAGAATTTCAGCCTTGGTTGAAAACGTGCGATCAGCGGCTGCTTCATCTCGGCCGGGGGCAGCGTGGGTGGCAGCGTGCACACCGGAGGAGAGGGGTCGGCGACAGGATGAGCCGGAGAAGATCTTGTTGCTGTGATCTGAAGGAGAACTCATCGCTGTTACCAGCACGGCGCGACAGCAGTGAAACTGTCCAAAAAAGACGGCGGTTGCAGAGGGAGGCCGTGGCTCTTATTCCCGGAAAGAGAAAACCCTTCCTTGCCTTCACCCCTCTCTTCTATGTAATTATGATTGATGGTTAATTTGTCAGTAGTAACATTGTGTCTGTCTGCTTCACATACTCCCACATTCGCAAAAGGTAGCATCATGATATCTTCTTTGACGATGCGGGTAGACTACCTTTTTTCATTGAGCAAACAGAGTTTGGTTGTCGGACCGTAATTGTTAGAAAGGAATAGACAGAAGAAAGTGTGTGAGAGGAATAAGCGAGTTTCAGAGTAGGCCGAACTTGACCGATGATTGGGTGGGACTGCTTGCCTTCTTCTTTTTGAATTTCTTTTTCTTGAGACTCAAATGGATGTCCCCCGGCTCACTTATTTGCTGGTCACGACCTCTTTTTGGGAGAACTTTCCTTTTCTTTTGGGAAATAACTCCACGACTCTATCATTTTCATGAGAGCCCCTCTATGCGGTATACTTTTGCTTCAACTTCCACTCTTTGTCCCACTGACTCTGCGCGGACTGAGGAGATCCAGCAACGGGGTTGGCCGGCGGCAGGGAGAGGTGTATGACGTGGTGGTTGAGGTTGCGAGGCGAGACGGAGAGAGAGAGAGAGATCATGAAAATGGAGAGAGAGAGATCGGGGAAAGGGAGACGGACCAGTTCTGAACTCCTCATTGGTGGCTCAGTTTGGGTCAGCCAACTTAGGTTTTTGTGTTGCAAAATTGCGTGACTCCCCTCCGAGTGAACCTCCCTTGAGACGCCTCGCATTCAGGTCCCTAGCTGACGACACAATTGCGCAAAAACCCTCGAGGTTCGTCGTGTTTCTGCTGCAGTCCTGTAGACTGCGTGCGAAGGGTTGACTTCAAGATGCTGCATTTTCACAACAGAAAATCTGATTCCAGCGAAACTTGGTTCAGCGCGTTCGTCTCTGAGTGTAGAATCCATAGAGTCCTTTACTTCTCAATTCCGTTAAATATTTTGCGAGAAATTGCATTTTGAAGGTGAAGTGGTCAGTTTCGTGCAGAAAACTGCGCACATATTCCGTTTTCACGATCCTGCAACTTTTCACCCGAAATTCCTTTTTTGGCGAATCTTGGCTTCAAACGTTCGCCTTCGAGTGTACTTTAACATTGTATTTTTCCTTTTCTGAAACTCTCGAAATATTCACATAAATATCATGCCAAGTGCGATCTGTGCAGAAAATTTCGGTTCAGACTACTATTTAAATTCACAGTTTCCAATCCGTTTCCACTTCAAATTCCTGCAAAATTCACGGAGCTCTTATTTACCTTCAAATCAACCCAGTTGTTCATAATAAAAGTTTTCAGAGAGTGAAATTTTATATAAAAGTCCCCAAATCATAGAAGTTTACAATTAAAACCCTTGGGTTCTATAGATTTGCATGTAAATCTGCCCACATGTATAAACAAAAGTTGAGTAGGCCTGCATCAACTACTACCCTTCCCGAAACTCTTTTTTGTAAGCAATTTTCTTCTGCCTCTCTTTTTCTATTGATAAGGAGGTTGAGATCAAATTTGCTGTCATTGGATAAAAGTATTGCTTATAACGCATCTACATGGGCAGTGAAGTACTAATTAAACCAGAAAGTTTGCTGTGGTTCTTAACTCAAGTCAATGTAAAGTTTAAGGAGAAATATTTGAAATCCTTTTGGAAATCAGGAAAGTATTTTAGAACCAGTTGTAGATGGAAGATCATAGTGGAGTGAGCATGCTAATGTTTATTGCTATATGCCAATTTAATTGCTACTATGAGTATCTTGTTTTCTTTAGTTGATAATAGATGGATCTTAGTTTCACAAAGTAATCCAACTTTATGTTGCTTAATTGAATGTGGCTGTTATCTTCTTGCTTCTCTTTTATGCTGATTGTATGCTCTGCCAATATAATCTGCTAAGATCTATTATCTTCCGACCTTGAGCCTTGAGGTGCTCTACTAACATCTATATCTCATATTTAGCCCTTCCTAATTAATACCGATGGGAGTTTCTTTCTATGTTTTGGCAGCTTCTGGAGAATTCTTTATTACTACTTGACAAGATCTGTAGGAAAGCGAATGTCATGTTGGTTGTTGCACGTTCATATGGTCTCACTGGGATGGTTCGAATCAGTGTAAAGGTAATTTACTAGAATAAACCTAATATCTCAAACTTAACTACTAAAGTTTTCATGTAAGTTGTATTTTGGGTGAAAGTAATCACAACTTTCTTCCTTGTCTGTTAACAGGAGCACACTGTTGTGGAGTCAAAACCGGACCATTTTCTAGATGATCTACGGCTACACAATCCATGGCCAGAACTCAAACAGTAAGAATCGAGTACTTTCTATGAATTTTTCTTTAATGTGATAGATGTCGTCATTCTATTTTTTTGATCAAGTGCTTCTGAGTTTACTGTTTTTTGACAGGTTTGCAAAATCTATCGATTTAAATGTAACGGATCCGGTGGTCCACAAGCATACGCCATATATTGTCATTCTTGTTAGGCTTGCAGAGAAATGGGCTGATGCACATGATGGATGCTTGCCTTCGACAAGGCAAGAGAAAAAGGAATTTAAGGTAAGTTCTCGATGGCTAGTCCACTCATTTATCTTGGTCCTAGTCCACTCATTGCCATGCTGTTGATTAAGCGTTTCTTTTCTATAGGATCTAATAAAAGCTCACATGCTTAATATAGATGAAGAGAACTATAAAGAAGCTATTGAAGCCTCATTTAAGGTCTCCACAGCTCGAGGAATTAGTAAGTTGGTGTTTTTGTCTGAAAATTTATGGTTAAGTGAAATGATGTTATATTAAGATTTGATCAAATTTAGTCACTGTTACAAATATTTCCCTTTTAAGTGGTAAAAGCATCAGTTGTAGTGTACACATTGAGGACATCTGGGTTCTCTGATCAGTGGAATGCAGCTGCAGTTAATCCAGCATTTTTTATAGGGCATGCTTGCTAATATCAAGAACCTGCATCAAATCTAATTTCACTTCCTAACTTATCGGGGGTATTGATTTTAGTTATGCAGTTGTAGTGTGTCCTGGGCATGTGGTAGTATATATGTGCATACAAGTAAGTGTGCTCGCAACTAAAGTCTGTTTGTCTTCGCTGTTATTATTTTACTGAAAGACTTTGCTAACAATACTATATGTTGCCTTATGTGATTGCATCTAGTTCAGTTGAATAAGCAAGATTACAATTATGTTGTATATGTTTATTTATGAACGCTACAAATGCTTAAAAATTAGCTGCTCTGTGAGTGCTTTGGAAACATTTGTTTTGTTTTGTTTTGTTCTATGATTTTAACCGTAACAGATGAACAAAAATGATATATTAAATAATAATTCATGCCTGAATTCGTCACACATCTTTAGATAGTTTGACTTCTTTATTTTTCATATCTGGGTTGAAGAATAGCGAAAGAGTTGCAAGCAGTCGGCCCTAAAATGCTGGCAAGAAGGTGTGGGGCATTTACGATTGTATTTTGCTGAATCTCTAGATATGTGTAGCAGTACTATGGTTAAAAATTCATATTGGACCAATAAATTCTTGGTGCCACTTGATAACCCATATTTTCCTAGCTTGGCCCGGCTTGCACTGGGCCAAACAGTGCGGTGGTCCGAAAGGGGGTGCTTGGCATGTGAGCGGTACATTAATGGGCCACAATTAATATTGTTTTTTGTGGCCCAATCGCAGAAGCTCCGCAATTGAAGCTTCTGCAGTAGAAAAAAGGCAAAACTCACTCTTCCCTATTAATGAACTTATGAAATATGACCAGAATACCCTAAACAATAATAATAAGTCAGCTCTGTCCAAAGTAAACATTTCCTTTTGTTCAAAACAATCTCTCTCTCTCTCTCATGTTAATTTTACTGAATTTTTGTTGGTAAAAGTGCATAGAGAACTCCTCTATCTACAAGCTATCAAGCACAGATACTTCCAATATCATGCGGTACCCGTATCGGACACGTATCAGATACCGATACTCGCCCGATACGTACCCGATACGTGTCCGATAAGTATCCGACATTTTTAAAAAAATAAAAGAATATCGGATACGGCTCGGATATGGGAGGGATACGGAGGGGATACGGTCATGTTCTTTTTTGGTCTAAAATGATCAGAACTTAAATTTTTCGAAAAGCCCACATCCAAACCTATTAGAAATAAGAAAAAGAGTGAGAAAAATACTATTCTCTATTCATTTGTTATTTCTTCTATCTTTTTTCTCTTGAATGGTTGAAGGCGTTCCCTATCATTCTATCTCCACAGAGTATTAAGCCATGGTTCAGTCCTTTAACGCTTCTCTTTTACTCTCTTTCATCTAATTTGTCAACCTAGCACTAAGCAACAAAGGCTATAGAGAATGATTTTTTTCTTCTTCTATTAAATTGTTAGCATATTTTCTTTTATTACTATTTTAATTATAGAATCTAATAAAACAAACATATATGTTGAATGGCTAATTATTTAGTTTGTGCGACTAAATATCTATTATTATCATTTGATCAAGTTGGATGATAGTTGGTTTATATTTTTTGAATTATTATTTCATACCATTGATTATCTTTTTTTATGAACAGATGTAGAATAATTATACAAGTCAATGTATATCAAAATATATTCCTTAATAATTGTCCTCAATATATCATTATATATAATCAACATATATTTAAATATATTTAAATAACATTTTATTCAAGTATACCCCGCGTATCGTATATTAGAAGTTTTAGGAATTGCCGTATCACCGTATCCGTATCGTGTCGTATCCATATCCCCGTATCCGTATCTGTGCACCATAGTCTATAGGCTATTTTGAAATAAAGTTCGGTCAACTATGTTTTTTTTTGTTTTGTTCTCTCTTATTTTCTTTTAAAATTAAGTAAATTTTGTTAACTAAATTAACATTTTAATCATCAAATTTATTGATGGTTTCTTCAAATTTAATTATTTTAATTATTTTTTGGCAAATCAAAATAGAATAATTAATAGGTAATAACTAAAATAAATATAAATTTTAAATTTTAACTTATTTAACTTAAATCACTCAAATAAAAAAAAAAAAGGGTGTGTCAATTGAAAAATTAAAGTTGAGGGGCTTACACTAAAATGGCCCACAATTGAGGGGGTGATTTGGAAGAACAGGAGGAAGAAAATGAGGAAGAATCTACGGAAGATCATGAAATTCGTTCAAGAAAAGCCAAACGCGTAGTAATTTATACTGATAACGATCAGAATACCAATACTATTAATTTAATAGAATTTTTCAGATCTTGGTGGCAGCATTAAAGGTAAACTTCTTTTATTTTTTCTCAGGTTCAGCATTTGTTTCTTAGGATCTTGTATAGTTATGATATCTTCTTACCAAGGCATGTCGACATGACTGAGTTTTGTGTGGTGTTTGCTTGTGCATCATAGTTGGCTGATAGTTTCCCGTACTTAGACATTCTGGCCAAATTTGGATTTGTCAGTTTAAAACTTCAGAATATCAAGCACCCTAAATTGTTAACACAAGTATCTCTTGTTAATCCTTGACAAATATAAGTGAACAAGGACATGAGAAGAGTAAGAAGCAGGGGATAATAAAATAGAGAGCAGCAGACTAGTCATATTCTCATGATATCAATTAATTCCTATTGATGTGAATGGTTTGCATATTTTGTCAGAACTTTTTTGTTCTACTCCATCAAAATTTGAATGTTCTCGATAGTTGGAAAAAGAGAGTTGTAGGATAGGGATAATTGCCAAAAGATTAAGTGTAGGTTTTGATGATAAAGAGGCTTTGCAAAATGCATGATAGATGAGGTCCTGCTACTTTCAGATTTGACTAGGGTCAAATCATGGGTCTGTAACTTGGCTTGTGTCTTGGTTTTGGTCCTGAAGTGAAATGTTTTGGACAGCATTTTTTGGTCATTAATGTTCCAAAAATTAGGGAACAAATAGAAGAAAAAGTATAGAAAAAGAAAAAAAATGGAAGTCTTGAGATATCTGCTCGAAATTAAACTTTATAGGAGAGATGGTATTTAAAATGTTCTATTGTAGGATAATTGATCTTATAAAGTATGATTTTTTCTCTGTCACGCTGTGGGTTCATTTGTTTTCTTTGTACTTTCAGCTTTCCATCTTATATTCTTTAAATTGCGATAACAAATATAGGATAAAAAATATGGGATCGAAAATATAGGATCATTGTAGAATCACGACTTAGATTGCAGGATGCATAGGGTTGTAATGAACCTCAACCCTACCAAAATGCTGTTGAGTAGGATTTAATTTTGTGTTTTATTTTTTTAATGTGAGTCATGGAGTTTCACACTCATCCATGGTTGTTTGCATCTTTGTTTCTTGTCATTGATTTAGGTGGGTTGTTAGTATTGTTGGGTCCTTGTTGAATTTTTTATGTTATCACATAGTGTTATATTTGAAACTCTAAATGTTTTTAATATTGTTTTTATGGATGATCATTCCTGTTTTCTTTGTGTATGTGTATTTTTTTCGAGTATGAATTTGTTAGGAAAGAAGTTGTTGTTTACTGCATTTTCGAATAGTTCATAATTAGTTGGGTCTTGACCTTTGTGTGGCGTCTTGCGGTGACATGATCTAACAAGGCTGTGCCATTTAAGTTACACTGGTTGTATTGATTTACGTCTTATGGAAAGTTTTTGAGTTAACTTCATACTTTGTCGAATCTTATGATTTTAGAGTTCTGCAATCCGATCCTGGCGAACCTCTGAGCAATCCTTGAAGGATTCCAGACTTGCCGTATTTTTGATCTTAATGCACTTTTTAATTTTTATGGGCTAATTACTTTATATCCCTGTCAATTTTTAAAATACATATATATTAACTATGAAATGACAAATTTATTCCTCTAAGCTTCAAACACTCGCAAAGTTTATGGGGCAAATATGCTAGAATAATAATTTGCCCCCTTCTTATATTAATGGTTGAAGGGAAAATGTGACACCTCAATAGTTCCACACCGGATAGGAAAGGGATTGTTTATTCAAATACAAGGACCAAGGGTTCTAGTAGTAATAATTGGGCTTAAGCATTTTGGGTCGGTAGTTTGCGCTCAACAAGTTATTAGTACTAGTGGGTTGGTTTGTTACTTGTTATATTTGATATCAGAGTCGGTTTGGCAGCTAGAAGGTTGAGAGTTAAGTGCTACATAGGACAAAAAGAGCTACACCACTAGTTTGGTGGGAGCCACCTCTTGAACCTGCAGTAGAATCTGATATCATCTATGGACTTGACGAGGACGTCAGGGTCTAAACGTGAGGAGGATGTGACACTTCAATAGTCCCACATCGGATAGGAGAGAGATTGTGTATGGAAATTAAGGACCAAGGGATTTGAGAGTAATAACTGGGCTTAAGCATTTTGGGTTGCTGGTTTGGGTCCAACGAGTTATTAGTGCTAGTGGGTTGGGTCATTACAGTAAATATGCTATTCTGAAAGTTTTTAGGAATATATCATTAAACACCAGTGCCTTTGCCGTTCCTACTTTACTGTAATGATTCTCATGTACTCTCTTGCTTCTTTTCTTCTTGCTTATGTGTGCATCAATAAAGCTCATGCTTTATTAGCGGGCTAGTCAATATTTATGTTAGTTCATGGTAAATTTGCCCGAACAAACTCAAGAACTATCAATCATTATTATCTCACACTTGCCTTTTTAACTCCCCATTTTTCTACTGCTCTTGGCAGGAATTTATTGCAAGCGAAGGTGATGGAGAGCCACCTCTTGAGGGATCTATACCTGATATGACATCCTTAACCGAGTAAGTGACTGAATTCGAAATTTAGTAGCTTAATACTTTTGTTTATACCTTCTTTTATAATGACTGTTGCGTTGTTACTTGTACAGATATTACATTAGCCTGCAGAAAATCTACCAAGCGAAAGCTGAGTCTGATTGTCTTGTAATAGAGCAATATGTGAAGAATATCTTAAAAAGAACTGGTAGAGACCCCGATTCTATTTCCAGGGCATATATCAGGAACTTCTGTAGAAATGCTAGAAAGCTCAAAGTAAGTTTTTTTTTCTTTAATCTTTATCGAAGTATATCTTTTTAAACTGGTTGTGAATGTCGGCAGTCTTATCTTTATTTCTGTTTATTAAAGTTATAAGACACTTTGCCATGGATCTGAGTATGGTACTGCAACTGCTTGTTGTGATTTTTTGGAGCTTTTGGCTAGCTGCCAAACTTGTAACTTAGTTGAACATTATTTTATTTGCATATGCTGATTTTCTGACCACATGTAATCAAATTTAGATAAATGCCACTGTTAGTTCAAAACTTCGAATGTTCTTGGCTAGTTGGTATTAACTTGTCAGGTGTTGCACTTACTAGCTTGATGGAACTAGATGTTTCCTGACAAGGATTTTTTTCATCTTAATTTTTTGCAAAAACAAAAATATACACCTATCGCTTTATTTGTCAACAAATCATAACTTCGATCACGTGAATTTGAGTTTAAAAAGTAAAAACAGAATTGTTGCCCAAATGAGGCCTTATTTTGCAGTAATCTGTGAGGTGGAGTAGCAAAACTACTTTTGCCGTTGGCCTACTGTTGTTTTCATTTTCAGTTGTGCACACTTTTGGTACTTTGGGACCAAAATTCTTGGTTTTTAATATCCTGTTGATGCAGCTTCTTAGAAAATTCTCAATGAAGAATGCCATCCAAAGATCACTTAGGAATCCTAGCCACTGTCACTCTAAAATGAAGAAAAATGGAAAATACATCTTGTTGATATTTTGGGGTGTAGATATTCATTTAGTTACTTATCGGCCTCTAAGCAGCTTCTCATGTATATGAATACTTTTACTTGTTTTGCTTGTGCCTTCACTTGAATGACAGTTTCTCTAGCTTCATGACATTTCAAATTTGGAAAAATCTAAAACATTTTTGAGTCTTGAATATTATGTTGATGTTGATGTATGTTTTCTTTTTCTTTTTTTTTTTTTTTGGGGTGGGGGGGGGGGGGGGGGGGGGGGGGGGGGGGGGGGGGGGGGGGGGGGGGGGGGGGGGGGGGGGGGGGGGGGGGGGGGGGGGGGGGGTAGTGGATTTCATTCGTAACATAGATATCCTTATAAAATTAGAAATTACATACCACTATTAATCTATAAAACTATCATCAATTCCCTTATCATGTCTCGTCGTTTGTAGGTGCTAGTCTTACTCGAATTAGAGAATGGTTGAATGCTAGTTAACTAGCTAATTGACAACTTTACCCTTAGCACCTTTTGTTTCAAACAGTAAAGGGTTAGGTAGCTCTTTTGAGGAGTCACCAGTCTATTGTTCCATCTCCCTACTTTCCTGATTCTTGCACCTTCCCTTTTTTTTTAAATTTTTGCCCATTTTTTATACTACCGTAACAAGCTCTCCGTGTGGTTGATGCTGTGGCTACTTACCCACATCTGCCATGTGAGCTTCTATTCTACCAGAGTCTTTGTCATTGACGACAATAACTTCAAAGCCCTACTTCTTTGCAAACTTTATGGTGTTGCCCTTTATTAGCTAAATTTTCTCCTGAAGCAAATTACTCATTTATAAGAAAGGCATTGTTGGCTAAAAAAATAATTAAATTTGTGGATGCCTTCTGTATAATCATGTGTTTGGTGGTTTCTTTTTCTCAACCAGTAGAAAGGAAAAGGAAAATGAAAAGCCTCTCTTTGTAGTAGTTCTCTTGCTAATTCTAACCTACCATTGAATTTTCAACTGTGCCGCCATTAACTTGTTGTTTACTCATGTCATAAGACTATAAAACAAGGAGAATGTCTGATTTTTGGAGATTTCTTTCTTTTAAATTCTTTGTTTATTTCTGTATAACAAGGAGAATGTCTGATTTTCTGAGATTTCTTTTTTAAATTCTGTGTTTATTTTAGTATATTTTTTTTACTCTTGAATTCACTTTGCTCTCATACGAGGGTAAATTGGGAATTTTAAGACTGTTTGGTCAAGTATGAACTGATCATCTTCTTTGTGGCAGTTATGATAATTTAAGCTCTTTGCAATGTCATTTGTGATTTTCAAATTTTGTAAGAGTATTGATGAACTTAGTGATCACTAGAGGGGTATCTAAGAAATTTTTCCCTTTTTGTTGTCTGCATGTGCAGAAAATTCTGGTACGATCTTTCTTAAAAATATTTATTTTATATTTTCCGTCTATTAAGACGTTGTGTTGATCCTATGCAGGTTTGCAGATACCGTAGTATTGAGGAGGAGGTCAATTCTCCTGTTCTACCAGAATTGCAGAAGTATTTGACAGATGAAGATTACTGGTTAGTCTCTTTTCATGTGGTGCACTTGATTCAGTGTATCTTGTACTGTAAAATGCTCTACTAGTGTTTTATTTTTACTCCGTAACTTCGTAATAATTTCCTGAACATCTGAAATGTGTCAAAATCAATGGGTATAATAAGGACAGTGTCAAGGTTTTCTTTTAGCTTCTGAAACTTCTATTATGATTTATTGACGCGCTTGAAAAGAAAATTCAGGGGTCACTCTCGACTCTAAACACTTCCCAATGTGATCTGACTTTCAACTTTAAGATCATTTCGCTGTGCAAGTTTTGGGTTTCAAGTTTCTCTTTCAACCCATGGTCCATAGCTACCAATTTGACGATTTCCGTACTATATGACAATGTTTAAAAGATGTGAAAAAGAGAATAACATAATCAAAGGAAAACTAAGGCCATGTTTGGTATCGTTTTTGTTTTTTATTTTTTTGAACACTAATTCTATATAATTTGATGTGTTGGAGGAAAGACTTTCTTTTGTTGTTATAGTTGACTAACTTACAATGCATCCGGCTAAGTAATAGATAATAACTTGTTTAAAAAAAATTTGGAAGCAAAAAAAAGTTGCTTTCAAATTTTTATTTTTTGTTGCCAAGTAAACATTTGGATGAAGGATTGCAATCAATCCACTATTCACTCATACACCTTTAGATATACAAAATTCTATTTACAAAAATAAAAAGCAAACACGATATCAAACGAGGCCTAAAGTAAAGCAACAACAGATTTTGGTGCGGTTAGAGGTGCCAATCTTTTGCTGTAGTTTCAGTAGTGAATGTGGAATGCATGTGACACCCTAACAGTCCAAATTGGTGTAGGACTAAATGTTAATATAAAAGAAAAAGTACATTACATTAGAAATGATATCTTAAGCTAAGAATTTTTGGCTGGTGTAAGGCTCAACAAGTTGCTGGTACTAGTGTATTGGGTTGGTTTGTTACATTGCGCAACTAGTAATTTGACACAAGTTTGAAATCTTAGAAATGAACAGTATCTGCAGAGGCATTTATCTGTATCTATGTTGCAGTTTTGCTGTTGGCTTCTATATCCTACTTCGTGCTGTTGATAGGTTTGCTGCCAATTACAACAGATTCCCTGGCATCTTTGATAGGTAATTTCAAGAACTCTTTAATTCCCTTCCCCTCCCACACCAACACCCCCCAGCACTTTAACAATGTTATTCTGGCTTTGGGCAGCGAAATGGATGAGGATGTATCACGATTGAAGTCTATTGCCCTTTCTATATCAAACGACTCAGGCTTCCATGGTTCCTCATTATCTGAGGACCTAATTAATGAAATGTGCCGATTTGGGGGTGCAGAACTCCATGCTGTTGCTGCCTTTGTTGGGGGAGTTGCATCCCAAGAAGTAATCAAGGTTTGTCCTGCGCGCAATTTCTTGTCAGATGATCCATTTTCTACCACTAGTTCTTACTTTTCTCTCTTTGCCCTTTTTTGTCCTTTTTGTGGAACTGTTTCAGCTCCTTACTAAGCAATTCATACCATTGACTGGGACATTCATATTCAATGGGATTGATCAGAAATCGCAAGTTCTAGCCTTGTAATTGTTAGGTAAAAGAACATAACCCAATCGGTTTGATTTTGTGAAACTTTATTTCCTCATAGTCGAATATTTGGTTTGAAAATAAGCTGTCTCTGCTTTCTAGCAATTTACTCTAATTTACGTTTGGGTATGGAAGGTTTACGAGTCAAGAAGAGTGAAGAAGTTCATGTCGATGTACCCTTTCGGTAGATCTTTCTGCTTTCAAAGGGCCACAAACTGAAATTCTGTATGCACAACTCAAAACTATGATACACCGGCCTGTTCGAGGTGCTTCCTCTAATCGCATTTTCAGCTCAGATAGCAGTGATCTCAACTTTGGGGAGGATCTGATTATTGTAATTTGAACCTTGGTGTGATAAGATGATTGAACATGCTAAGCCTATGTGTTATTTCAAATTTTGAATGGAAAGGGAAAAAGAAAAGAAGAAAAAAGATTATCGAGCACTCTTCATTAAATTCTTCCTGTATGATTAGTTTGACCATATTTTGCTTGCTTTCTGAGACTAATATGTGATTTAGTACGGCCGATTATTTAGTGTTTTTTTTCTTTTTTTTAGTGTAGCTTAGGGAGTAATGTGACTAATAGAGTTTTAATCATGGTAATTTACCAAATCTTTTCTCCTTTGTATGGATGTGAATTGATAGAACTGCAAATTTTCGGCCTAGAGTACGGAAGTTACCACAGGACCCATGCGGGAAGTAGGTAAGCATGATAATTGCCTTAAATTACTGATTGGTAAGTAATTCACTTTCTTTTTCCCAGTTTTGAAAAGATATTTAGGAGTGAGTTGGAGGGATATCAAGAAAATTTGAGTTAAGTTTGGTTTTTTTTTTTTTTTTTTTTTTTTTTTTTGCCTTCTGCTAGACACTGTTGCTCAGTTTGTGTTAAAGTGGTTTTTTTCTTTTTTAAATCTATTTATATTTTGGTAAATGTGAAAAGTTGCTGGTTTTGGCACAAATATTTGTGTAGGAATGACAACATTCAAACCATTAGATTTTTATGTTGTATGAAAATACAAAAATAATTTATTTTAAATATTATTTTAAGAATTAAGCTGAAGTGTTATTAATAGTATGTAAATAGTGCATATTATAGACTTTTTAGTCTCCGGATGTCTGGGGTTTTATGAATCCAGGTGCATAGGTATCCAAATTTATGTTTGTATGTTGTTATTTTTTTCAAAAATAATTGTGACAGAAATTTTTGTGGCCATCGGAACAATAGGATCATTATGATTATTACTAAACTTGTTGAAGTGATGAAATAGATTCAAGGTCTATCTTTTTTATCAGAGATTGAATCGATTATCAAAAAAAAAAAAAAAAACCCAAAAATTAGAATATATTCTGGAAAAATGAAACTTCCATTGCTTTCATAAAAATTCTCGCAGAATGGAGAAGCTTTTATTCTGTACATATCGTGAATTAGTGACTGCATTTAATCTCCAGAAACGTCCCAATTCTTTAGAAATCTTTGGAATGGGATATTTACGGAAACCCCAAAAATAGGATCAAATCTTGTCCCGTAATATTTTTATAAGATTGCTCATTCTTATTCTTAAGCTGTAAATCCGCATTCTAAAGAGGTACAGATACCATCTTAGGGTTCTTTTAGGGGCCGTTTATTTTGATGTATTTAGAAATACAATATAGTTGAAACTATATGCAGTTGTGGACGCAGCAGTTAAACTATATATGTCTCGTTAGAATGGATGTAGTAGAAAGTACCGTAATTATATATAATTTGTTTGGTTGCACATAACTAAGAAGTGAGTTGGTAAATTTTATTACTTTATATACATGGTGGTGAGATTACCTCTAACATAAAAAACAAACTATTTTTTGCTTAAAAAGTAATTCTGGAGGTAAGCTTAACTATTGTTTAAGGTTATTCTTTTCAGTTGTTGCAGTAGGAACTGCAGTTAATTTGGACGCAGTTTCAACTGCTACAGTTTGGCTTCCGCATGCAGTTCCAACTACAGCAGTTTGATTCAAACTCATCGAATTAAACGCCGAATTTAAATTCGCATGTAATTACAACTGCTGTACAGTTATAACAACATATAACTAAATAGCCCCTTAGTAAGTAGTGTAAAGGAATATGGTACCAATGCAGACAATATAGTCAATGCAAAGGTACAATATAATATAATCTTGTTAAGTTAAATAATTAGTGTTCTTGAACTCAGCAAATTATAATAGGAGTGTTTGTATGAAAAGAAACTTCCGCGGGTTGTTGGATCAATTTTATGTTGAAATCCGATGGTTTAAAAAAGTTGCTAAAGTATAAATTATAAAATATTAAAATATTATATTATATTGTCTTATAATTTGTAAAAAGTATTATTGTACTTTTATATTTAATGATAAGTTTCTATAGCAAACTTAAAATATAACTAACAACTAAGTGTAATATTTTAAATTATAAGGTGACCAAATAAAATTCTGTTAAACCATAGAGGATAAATTGATGTTTATCCAAAAATTAGAAAATTTTGCCCATACACTACCTTTGGGGGGTAAATCATGTAACCTTATAAATCTCATTTTTTTCTAAATGGTTACAACACAGATGAATATGATATGCATCCTTTTTGAGGTTTATGGATGACATTGCTCTTTACAAATTTATTAATAGATAGGATATAAATATAGAACCATGTACATATAATTTTTATTATTAAAGTAATCATAATTATAGACTCTTAAGTCAAAAAAATTGTAGTATAGAACACATAACACGCTGGCAAAAATGGAGCCCCAAAAACCTTCCTTTGTATAAGAGTATTGAATATTCTTTCTTATTTTATAAAGTTTTTGAGCATGTGGCATATAATGAATTTAGGGTTAATTGCATACAGGTCCCCACAAATATGGTAAATTACGGATATATCTCTGCAAAGTCCAACTTGCATTAGTTATCCCTGTAAAAGTCCTAATGTATGCAGATATGTCCATCTGGTTTGCTGCTGTTTGAGATCTGTTTGTTTTTTAACAGTAGGGATGTGAAATGACAGTTTTGCCCTCACAAATATATCCCTCCAAAAGAAGGATAGGAGGAAGAAGAAAGAGGAGGAGGAGGCGGCGGCGGCGGCTGGCGGCGGACGAGGGCGGCGGGGAGGCGGCGGCGGCGGGGGGGCCGGGGTGGGGGGGGGAGGGCGGCGGGGACGAGGGCGGCGGGGAGAGGAGAAGTAGAGGAAGAGGGCGGCGGGGAGGCGGAGGGGGCGAACGAGGGTGGCGGGGAGGAGGGGCCGGGGTGGGGAGGGGAGGGCGGCGGGGAGGAGGCGGCGGCGGCGGAGGAGGGGCCCGGGGGGGGGGGGGCGGATGAGGATGAGGAAGATGGCGGCGGCGGCGGCGGCAGCGGCGGCGGCGGCTGGCGGCGGACGAGGGCGGCGGGGAGGCGGCGGCGGGGGGGCCGGGGTGGGGGGGGAGGGCGGCGGGGGGGACGAGGGCGGCGGGGAGGAGGCGGCGGCGGCGGAGGAGGGGCCGGGGGGGCGGATGAGGGTGAGAAAGATGGCGGTGGTGGCGGCGGCAGCGGCGGCGGCTGGCGGCGGACGAGGGCGGCGGGGGGGGGCCCCGGGGTGGGGGGGGGGGGGGCGGCGGGGACGAGGGGCGGCGGGGAGGAGGCGGCGGCGGCGGACGAGGGCGGCGAAGAGGCGGCGGCGGGGGGCCGGGGTGGGGGGGAGGGCGGCGGGGACGAGGGTGGCGGGGAGAGGGTGAGGAAGATGGGTGAGGAAGATGGAGAGGGGCAAAAATGTCATTTCAACTTATTAATTAACCATGGTTAAGCATTTTAACTGTGGTTAACTAAAATTTTCTAACGGTGACCGACGGTAGGGACATATTTGAATACATTAGGACGTTTGCAGGGATAACTAATGCAAATTGGACTTTGCAGGGATATATCCGCAATTCACCATGTTTGTGGGGACCTGTATGAAATTAACCCATGAATTTAACATGGTGCAAAGAATGGAGAGACATATTGCACCACGTCACCCATGGACCCCTATTTATACATCTTCGGCTGGTATTTCATAAAATCAATAGTACATAAAAAAAAATCTCAATATTCCGTAAAAAAAAAGAATATTTTTCTTTTGATGCAGTGGGAATTGAAAGAAGGAATGGAGTGCAAGATGAATTTCTAGATGGTCCATGTACGAGGGGGTGGAGAAAATCCTGGCGATATTTCTAAATAAGTTTAGAACACAAATATTTTTTAAAAAATTATCATCTGTGCCTGATTCACCATGACAAGCCCATTAGTTAGAAAGGTTTGGAACCATATTAGGATTGCAAAGATATTTTAAGGAATATACCATCTTATTTACATGTTTGGGAGACATTAGAATCAAAGTAGGATTGAAAAATAACTTTCAAAACTTCGCAACGGGTCGGGGTCCGGACCGCGGGTATGGGGTCCGGACCTTGACACTCTCCAGGCGTTTCATTGTCCGGACCTCAGCCATCAGGGTCCGGACCCGGTCTACGAAACAGCCTGGGGTCCGGACCTCAGCCCTCAGGGTCCGGACCTCCGCCCTCAGGGTCCGGACCTCATCCTCAGGGTCCGGACCCTCCCTGCGTGACAGCCAGGGAGGCGTACGGGTTCCGGACCTCAGCTTCCAGGGTCCGGACCGGGTCTGCGAACCAGCATAACCTGCTTACGGGTTCCGGACCTCATGTTCCAGGGTCCGGACCTCGTAGTTGGAAAACTCATTTTTTATATTTTAAACATTTTTATCCATTCTAATGTCTTCCAAACACTTGTAAATGTTTCTAAATCATCATCAAGATTATTTAAACTTACCAAGCATCGTGAATTCAAACGGTGAGTCTTCGAGTCTTCAATCTTTGTCTTTTCTTCTTTTTGAACCTTCAAGACTCCGACTCACTTCACGAAATATGCCAATCTAAAATCCGTAACAATCTCCCCCTTTGGCAATTTCGTGACAAAACCCAAAATTACATAAAACACTCACGATGCTCATCTCTCTAAAAATGAAATTCATTGCCATCACCAAAACAATGAACTTCTCGCGTGAAAGATCCAAATGAAAAATAAAATTACAATTTAGTAACTCCTAAAACAAACTCTATAACTTAGACAAACATGGAGTCTTGAAGTCTTGAGAGACCTGCAAAATATTTTCATTCTCCACGAACAAAGTTAGTAGAAAAAGTATCAAAAACGCTCCCCCTTTGTTCATGCAATCTCTCCCCCTATGTTTATGCGTCTAAGTTATCATTACCTCTCTCCCCCTTTTTGTCAAAAATTGCCAAAAGAGAAACACCAAAAATAGAGAGAAGTTCGAGAAAAATCAATCAAAATACAAGTTGAAAGCTTTTCAATTTTGAAACAACTTGTTATAAAATTTCAAGCAATGTTAGTGCATGAGAAATATAAATTCACATTGACTTCTTTCAATCCCTATTAATTTCATAAGAATTAAGAATTTTACTACACACTCACCATAATGTAGATAAAATATTATACGATTTCTTAACTCATATAAACTTCAAAATCAAGTCATCAAAAATAATCTAAAGGCTCAAAAGCTATCAAGATGTAAACGGATTATGAAGATGACTTAAGGGATTCATCAAAGAGACAGAAATTGTCGCATAAACGTTCAAAATTGAGATAAAACAAATATCGCATAGGGGGTGGCTCTTTGAGCATCTTTCATGTATGTGGACCACCTTATAACACCGAAAAATAAAATAAAATTTTGTGATATTTTCCTTTTGCATCCTTTTGCACTTATATATATTTTTCGGATATGCAATTCAATTCTCATGTGGTAGCTGCACACACTAACCGGACGACCGGGGGTGGTAGCTCTTTCCTCCATGTGGTGGTAGTTTTCACACTCCTTTAAGGATGTAACTCTTTCCACATCTTTCAAAGCATACGAGCATTTCATTTTATATACTAATAACTCCCCCTCGCTTAAGCAATCTCTTAGTTGAAAGAACATGTGACAAATTTTAGTCCATAAGAGAATGACTACTCATCAAATTCAACACACACAACCGAGATAGGTTAAGCTCCTAGAGATTACACATGATTGCCTAAATTTGATGAATATAAGTATTAAGAATTCTCATAATAAATTATCTTCAAATATAATGAAAATAAAGTAAAACCGATAATTAATATGAGATTAATTAAGAGTGAATGAAAGTGAACCTATTGATATTCAATGCACTATTTAATGTTTTAAACATTCAAAGAATCTAAAAATCGTAACAATGAAAGCACCAAAATGTGTAATGCAATAAACAAGAGATATGCAATAAGAACCAATCAATGCACTACGTAAAGTCAAAACAAATTAAGACTTTAGAGAAGGAAAGATATCACCTTTCCGAATCCAAAACTTGTCGGATTGTTGGTTGTCTTGATTTGTTGACGTTGGGCACGGTTTGTTTTGACTTTTGATCAACCTTTGGTCTCACCATCGCATTCCGCTTTGGAGTAGTTGGTTGTTGTGGCTTTGACTTTTGGTTGACCTTGGGTACTCGACCTTTTTGATGTTGCTTTTGAATTCGTGAAGGTTGTCGAGTGATGAAAGATGCCGATAGATGTTTAGAAGATGCCACTTGAGTTTTCTTTTTAAGGCATATCTTTTTGATATGTCCTTTCTTTCCGCATCTATGGCATACTTTCTCTTTTACACTTGTTGAGACTTTGGGAATAGAATTTTTTACCTTCTCAACAAATGTCCGCTCATATCCAAGTCCAAGTTTGCTTGTTTGACCCAATCCGAGCATATCATCAAGTTTCTTTGATCCGGAGGAGAATTTTTGTATGTCGGACTTGAGTTGATGGACTTGTTTGGTCAAAACTTGATTAGAAACATGAATTTCCTTGTATTGTAGTTCTAGAAAACCAACCTTTTCTTGATGCGATTTGATCGTTATCTCCGATTGGTTGAGCTTTTCTTGGAGGATTTTGTTGTTCTTCAATATGTTTTCCCTTTCCTCCTCAAGAGCTTTATTTGAAGTACTCAATGTCTTTTTGTCATCCTCAAGCTCCAAAAGTCGCTTCCTCAACTTCTTGTTCTGCTTAGCCATCTTCTTCGATTCAATAAGTAGTTGATTATACGCCTCGGCTAAGTCGTCATCATCCGACTCCTCTTTACTTGTGCCATCGTTGCGACTCCACGGACTTAACCTCTCCCTTCTCTTCAGCGGATCACGCACACCAACGGGTTGTCCACGCCTCACGTCTGAATCCACAGACGCCACGTCTCGAATCCACGAGACGCCTCGCTCCGAATCCACGAAGCCTTCACGATCCGAATCCACGAACCGCCTTTAACACGTCGAATCCACGACGCCACTCGAATCCACGAGCAAGAACAAATAACGTTGATGATGTAACGTTGGTGATGGTTTATTGCTTAGAATAACATTGAAAAACTGTGGGAATAATATCTAAGCAATCCTCAAATTGATTCTAAAAGAATATTAGAAATTAGGGCACCATGAATCAATTTGAGAGAAGCTTGATGTAGAAGATGAGGAAAACGATTACCTACAAGCTTCTAGGGTTTCTAAAAGATAATCTATGCTTCACCATATTTTAGAGACTCCCCCACATCTTATTTATAGGTTAGAAGCAATCCGAAATAGATTAGGACTAAAAAACAGTTTTTAGAAAGGTTTGGAAGCAAACCGATTTCGACTAGGATTGCAAAACTGATTTTAGAAAGGTTTGGAACCATATTAGGATTGCAAAGATATTTTAAGGAATATACCATCTTATTTACATGTTTGGGAGACATTAGAATCAAAGTAGGATTGAAAAATAACTTTCCAAAACTTCGCAACGGGTCGGGGTCCGGACCGCGGGTATGGGGTCCGGACCTTGACACTCTCCAGGCGTTTCATTGTCCGGACCTCAGCCATCAGGGTCCGGACCCGGTCTACGAAACAGCCTGGGGTCCGGACCTCAGCCCTCAGGGTCCGGACCTCCGCCCTCAGGGTCCGGACCTCATCCTCAGGGTCCGGACCCTCCCTGCGTGACAGCCAGGGAGGCGTACGGGTTCCGGACCTCAGCTTCCAGGGTCCGGACCGGGTCTGCGAACCAGCATAACCTGCTTACGGGTTCCGGACCTCATGTTCCAGGGTCCGGACCTCGTAGTTGGAAAACTCATTTTTTATATTTTAAACATTTTTATCCATTCTAATGTCTTCCAAACACTTGTAAATGTTTCTAAATCATCATCAAGATTATTTAAACTTACCAAGCATCGTGAATTCAAACGGTGAGTCTTCGAGTCTTCAATCTTTGTCTTTTCTTCTTTGAACCTTCAAGACTCCGACTCACTTCACGAAATATGCCAATCTAAAATCCGTAACAATCTCCCCCTTTGGCAATTTCGTGACAAAACCCAAAATTACATAAAACACTCACGATGCTCATCTCTCTAAAAATGAAATTCATTGCCATCACCAAAACAATGAACTTCTCGCGTGAAAGATCCAAATGAAAAATAAAATTACAATTTAGTAACTCCTAAAACAAACTCTATAACTTAGACAAACATGGAGTCTTGAAGTCTTGAGAGACCTGCAAAATATTTTCATTCTCCACGAACAAAGTTAGTAGAAAAAGTATCAAAAACGCTCCCCCTTTGTTCATGCAATCTCTCCCCCTATGTTTATGCGTCTAAGTTATCATTACCTCTCTCCCCCTTTTTGTCAAAAATTGCCAAAAGAGAAACACCAAAAATAGAGAGAAGTTCGAGAAAAAAATCAATCAAAATACAAGTTGAAAGCTTTTCAATTTTGAAACAACTTGTTATAAAATTTCAAGCAATGTTAGTGCATGAGAAATATAAATTCACATTGACTTCTTTCAATCCCTATTAATTTTCATAAGAATTAAGAATTTTACTACACACTCACCATAATGTAGATAAAATATTATACGATTTCTTAACTCATATAAACTTCAAAATCAAGTCATCAAAAATAATCTAAAGGCTCAAAAGCTATCAAGATGTAAACGGATTATGAAGATGACTTAAGGGATTCATCAAAGAGACAGAAATTGTCGCATAAACGTTCAAAATTGAGATAAAACAAATATCGCATAGGGGGTGGCTCTTTGAGCATCTTTCATGTATGTGGACCACCTTATAACACCGAAAAATAAAATAAAATTTTGTGATATTTTCCTTTTGCATCCTTTTGCACTTATATATATTTTTCGGATATGCAATTCAATTCTCATGTGGTAGCTGCACACACTAACCGGACGACCGGGGTGGTAGCTCTTTCCTCCATGTGGTGGTAGTTTTCACACTCCTTTAAGGATGTAACTCTTTCCACATCTTTCAAAGCATACGAGCATTTCATTTTATATACTAATAACTCCCCCTCGCTTAAGCAATCTCTTAGTTGAAAGAACATGTGACAAATTTTAGTCCATAAGAGAATGACTACTCATCAAATTCAACACACACAACCGAGATAGGTTAAGCTCCTAGAGATTACACATGATTGCCTAAATTTGATGAATATAAGTATTAAGAATTCTCATAATAAATTATCTTCAAATATAATGAAAATAAAGTAAAACCGATAATTAATATGAGATTAATTAAGAGTGAATGAAAGTGAACCTATTGATATTCAATGCACTATTTAATGTTTTAAACATTCAAAGAATCTAAAAATCGTAACAATGAAAGCACCAAAATGTGTAATGCAATAAACAAGAGATATGCAATAAGAACCAATCAATGCACTACGTAAAGTCAAAACAAATTAAGACTTTAGAGAAGGAAAGATATCACCTTTCCGAATCCAAACTTGTCGGATTGTTGGTTGTCTTGATTTGTTGACGTTGGGCACGGTTTGTTTTGACTTTTGATCAACCTTTGGTCTCACCATCGCATTCCGCTTTGGAGTAGTTGGTTGTTGTGGCTTTGACTTTTGGTTGACCTTGGGTACTCGACCTTTTTGATGTTGCTTTTGAATTCGTGAAGGTTGTCGAGTGATGAAAGATGCCGATAGATGTTTAGAAGATGCCACTTGAGTTTTCTTTTTAAGGCATATCTTTTTGATATGTCCTTTCTTTCCGCATCTATGGCATACTTTCTCTTTTACACTTGTTGAGACTTTGGGAATAGAATTTTTTACCTTCTCAACAAATGTCCGCTCATATCCAAGTCCAAGTTTGCTTGTTTGACCCAATCCGAGCATATCATCAAGTTTCTTTGATCCGGAGGAGAATTTTTGTATGTCGGACTTGAGTTGATGGACTTGTTTGGTCAAAACTTGATTAGAAACATGAATTTCCTTGTATTGTTTCTAGAAAACCAACCTTTTCTTGATGCGATTTGATCGTTATCTCCGATTGGTTGAGCTTTTCTTGGAGGATTTTGTTGTTCTTCAATATGTTTTCCCTTTCCTCCTCAAGAGCTTTATTTGAAGTACTCAATGTCTTTTTGTCATCCTCAAGCTCCAAAAGTCGCTTCCTCAACTTCTTGTTCTGCTTAGCCATCTTCTTCGATTCAATAAGTAGTTGATTATACGCCTCGGCTAAGTCGTCATCATCCGACTCCTCTTTACTTGTGCCATCGTTGCGACTCCACGGACTTAACCTCTCCCTTCTCTTCAGCGGATCACGCACACCAACGGGTTGTCCACGCCTCACGTCTGAATCCACAGACGCCACGTCTCGAATCCACGAGACGCCTCGCTCCGAATCCACGAAGCCTTCACGATCCGAATCCACGAACCGCCTTTAACACGTCGAATCCACGACGCCACTCGAATCCACGAGCAAGAACAAATAACGTTGATGATGTAACGTTGGTGATGGTTTATTGCTTAGAATAACATTGAAAAACTGTGGGAATAATATCTAAGCAATCCTCAAATTGATTCTAAAAGAATATTAGAAATTAGGGCACCATGAATCAATTTGAGAGAAGCTTGATGTAGAAGATGAGGAAAACGATTACCTACAAGCTTCTAGGGTTTCTAAAAGATAATCTATGCTTCACCATATTTTAGAGACTCCCCCACATCTTATTTATAGGTTAGAAGCAATCCGAAATAGATTAGGATTAAAAAAACAGTTTTTAGAAAGGTTTGGAAGCAAACCGATTTCGACTAGGATTGCAAAACTGATTTTAGAAAGGTTTGGAACCATATTAGGATTGCAAAGATATTTTAAGGAATATACCATCTTATTTACATGTTTGGGAGACATTAGAATCAAAGTAGGATTGAAAAATAACTTTCCAAAACTTCGCAACGGGTCGGGGTCCGGACCGCGGGTATGGGGTCCGGACCTTGACACTCTCCAGGCGTTTCATTGTCCGGACCTCAGCCATCAGGGTCCGGACCCGGTCTACGAAACAGCCTGGGGTCCGGACCTCAGCCCTCAGGGTCCGGACCTCCGCCCTCAGGGTCCGGACCTCATCCTCAGGGTCCGGACCCTCCCTGCGTGACAGCCAGGGAGGCGTACGGGTTCCGGACCTCAGCTTCCAGGGTCCGGACCGGGTCTGCGAACCAGCATAACCTGCTTACGGGTTCCGGACCTCATGTTCCAGGGTCCGGACCTCGTAGTTGGAAAACTCATTTTTTATATTTTAAATATTTTTATCCATTCTAATGTCTTCCAAACACTTGTAAATGTTTCTAAATCATCATCAAGATTATTTAAACTTACCAAGCATCGTGAATTCAAACGGTGAGTCTTCGAGTCTTCAATCTTTGTCTTTTCTTCTTTGAACCTTCAAGACTCCGACTCACTTCACGAAATATGCCAATCTAAAATCCGTAACAATCTCCCCCTTTGGCAATTTCGTGACAAAACCCAAAATTACATAAAACACTCACGATGCTCATCTCTCTAAAAATGAAATTCATTGCCATCACCAAAACAATGAACTTCTCGCGTGAAAGATCCAAATGAAAAATAAAATTACAATTTAGTAACTCCTAAAACAAACTCTATAACTTAGACAAACATGGAGTCTTGAAGTCTTGAGAGACCTGCAAAATATTTTCATTCTCCACGAACAAAGTTAGTAGAAAAAGTATCAAAAACGCTCCCCCTTTGTTCATGCAATCTCTCCCCCTATGTTTATGCGTCTAAGTTATCATTACCTCTCTCCCCCTTTTTGTCAAAAATTGCCAAAAGAGAAACACCAAAAATAGAGAGAAGTTCGAGAAAAATCAATCAAAATACAAGTTGAAAGCTTTTCAATTTTGAAACAACTTGTTATAAAATTTCAAGCAATGTTAGTGCATGAGAAATATAAATTCACATTGACTTCTTTCAATCCCTATTAATTTCATAAGAATTAAGAATTTTACTACACACTCACCATAATGTAGATAAAATATTACGATTTCTTAACTCATATAAACTTCAAAATCAAGTCATCAAAAATAATCTAAAGGCTCAAAAGCTATCAAGATGTAAACGGATTATGAAGATGACTTAAGGGATTCATCAAAGAGACAGAAATTGTCGCATAAACGTTCAAAATTGAGATAAAACAAATATCGCATAGGGGGTGGCTCTTTGAGCATCTTTCATGTATGTGGACCACCTTATAACACCGAAAAATAAAATAAAATTTTGTGATATTTTCCTTTTGCATCCTTTTGCACTTATATATATTTTTTTCGGATATGCAATTCAATTCTCATGTGGTAGCTGCACACACTAACCGGACGACCGGGGTGGTAGCTCTTTCCTCCATGTGGTGGTAGTTTTCACACTCCTTTAAGGATGTAACTCTTTCCACATCTTTCAAAGCATACGAGCATTTCATTTTATATACTAATAACTCCCCCTCGCTTAAGCAATCTCTTAGTTGAAAGAACATGTGACAAATTTTAGTAGTCCATAAGAGAATGACTACTCATCAAATTCAACACACACAACCGAGATAGGTTAAGCTCCTAGAGATTACACATGATTGCCTAAATTTGATGAATATAAGTATTAAGAATTCTCATAATAAATTATCTTCAAATATAATGAAAATAAAGTAAAACCGATAATTAATATGAGATTAATTAAGAGTGAATGAAAGTGAACCTATTGATATTCAATGCACTATTTAATGTTTTAAACATTCAAAGAATCTAAAAATCGTAACAATGAAAGCACCAAAATGTGTAATGCAATAAACAAGAGATATGCAATAAGAACCAATCAATGCACTACGTAAAGTCAAAACAAATTAAGACTTTAGAGAAGGAAAGATATCACCTTTCCGAATCCAAACTTGTCGGATTGTTGGTTGTCTTGATTTGTTGACGTTGGGCACGGTTTGTTTTGACTTTTGATCAACCTTTGGTCTCACCATCGCATTCCGCTTTGGAGTAGTTGGTTGTTGTGGCTTTGACTTTTGGTTGACCTTGGGTACTCGACCTTTTTGATGTTGCTTTTGAATTCGTGAAGGTTGTCGAGTGATGAAAGATGCCGATAGATGTTTAGAAGATGCCACTTGAGTTTTCTTTTTAAGGCATATCTTTTTGATATGTCCTTTCTTTCCGCATCTATGGCATACTTTCTCTTTTACACTTGTTGAGACTTTGGGAATAGAATTTTTTACCTTCTCAACAAATGTCCGCTCATATCCAAGTCCAAGTTTGCTTGTTTGACCCAATCCGAGCATATCATCAAGTTTCTTTGATCCGGAGGAGAATTTTTGTATGTCGGACTTGAGTTGATGGACTTGTTTGGTCAAAACTTGATTAGAAACATGAATTTCCTTGTATTGTAGTTCTAGAAAACCAACCTTTTCTTGATGCGATTTGATCGTTATCTCCGATTGGTTGAGCTTTTCTTGGAGGATTTTGTTGTTCTTCAATATGTTTTCCCTTTCCTCCTCAAGAGCTTTATTTGAAGTACTCAATGTCTTTTTGTCATCCTCAAGCTCCAAAAGTCGCTTCCTCAACTTCTTGTTCTGCTTAGCCATCTTCTTCGATTCAATAAGTAGTTGATTATACGCCTCGGCTAAGTCGTCATCATCCGACTCCTCTTTACTTGTGCCATCGTTGCGACTCCACGGACTTAACCTCTCCCTTCTCTTCAGCGGATCACGCACACCAACGGGTTGTCCACGCCTCACGTCTGAATCCACAGACGCCACGTCTCGAATCCACGAGACGCCTCGCTCCGAATCCACGAAGCCTTCACGATCCGAATCCACGAACCGCCTTTAACACGTCGAATCCACGACGCCACTCGAATCCACGAGCAAGAACAAATAACGTTGATGATGTAACGTTGGTGATGGTTTATTGCTTAGAATAACATTGAAAAACTGTGGGAATAATATCTAAGCAATCCTCAAATTGATTCTAAAAGAATATTAGAAATTAGGGCACCATGAATCAATTTGAGAGAAGCTTGATGTAGAAGATGAGGAAAACGATTACCTACAAGCTTCTAGGGTTTCTAAAAGATAATCTATGCTTCACCATATTTTAGAGACTCCCCCACATCTTATTTATAGGTTAGAAGCAATCCGAAATAGATTAGGACTAAAAAACAGTTTTTAGAAAGATTTGGAAGCAAACCGATTTCGACTAGGATTGCAAAACTGATTTTAGAAAGGTTTGGAACCATATTAGGATTGCAAAGATATTTTAAGGAATATACCATCTTATTTACATGTTTGGGAGACATTAGAATCAAAGTAGGATTGAAAAATAACTTTCCAAAACTTCGCAACGGGTCGGGGTCCGGACCGCGGGTATGGGGTCCGGACCTTGACACTCTCCAGGCGTTTCATTGTCCGGACCTCAGCCATCAGGGTCCGGACCCGGTCTACGAAACAGCCTGGGGTCCGGACCTCAGCCCTCAGGGTCCGGACCTCCGCCCTCAGGGTCCGGACCTCATCCTCAGGCTCCGGACCCTCCCTGCGTGACAGCCAGGGAGGCGTACGGGTTCCGGACCTCAGCTTCCAGGGTCCGGACCGGGTCTGCGAACCAGCATAACCTGCTTACGGGTTCCGGACCTCATGTTCCAGGGTCCGGACCTCGTAGTTGGAAAACTCATTTTTTATATTTTAAACATTTTTATCCATTCTAATGTCTTCCAAACACTTGTAAATGTTTCTAAATCATCATCAAGATTATTTAAACTTACCAAGCATCGTGAATTCAAACGGTGAGTCTTCGAGTCTTCAATCTTTGTCTTTTCTTCTTTGAACCTTCAAGACTCCGACTCACTTCACGAAATATGCCAATCTAAAATCCGTAACAGACTTCAGCTCGGTTTACCACCCTCAGAGTGTTGGGCAGTCGGAGCGAGTCTTCTAGACTCTCGAGGTTATGCTCCGGGCATGCGTTTGGATTTTGGTGAGGATTGGTTCAGGTATCCTTCCTTGATGGAGCTTGCTTCCTTCTATAGCTTCCAAGCGAGCGTTGGATTGGCACCGTGCGAGGCGTACCGTGGAAGTCGTTGTCGATCACTATTCTGTTTGGTTGACGTGGGTGAGCGTCGTGTGATCGGCCCGACAACGGTTCAGCTGAGAGAGAATCTCAGCTGCGGTGAGGTGCCTGTGGGGTTTTTGGCTCGCTAGGTGGAGCAGTTGAGGAACCGGAGCTTTCTGTTTGTGAGACTGCGGTGGACGAGTCGCGAGGAGCGCGAGACTACTTGGGAGCTGGAGTCTGCTTTGCATGAGAGGTATCCGCTGTTGTTCGTGGATGGTGTGTGAGTAAGTTTCGGGGACGAAACTTCTTGTTAGGTGGGAGTGATGTGAGAATTCAAATTTTGGAAATTTGAAATTCTCTGTGTTCCTCTCCCCTGATTCTGTATTTTCGATCTGTATACGTATATATATACAGGTATATATGTATATATATGTATATAAGTGGGTTTTAATGGTGTTTTGTATTTTTTTAGATTTTTGTCGCGGAGAGTGAGCGGCTTAACGGCGCGAACCGTAGTCCGAATCTGACAATCCAAAATGCTAGGTTCGATGTCTCGGCAATGCTGAACGCGATGGCGTGATCCGTGTCCGCGTGCGACGGACAGATTGAAAGTTATTGCATCTTTTTCGCTGAGTGCTCGAATGGTACGTTTAATGTTTCGCGATCTGGACCCCGTTTTTCGCACCGTTTTGCGCGAATTTGAATTTGGAGGGGTGTAAGGGGTTTTGTTACCTGCTGTGGGAGAGGGGACCATGGCTGAGAGGGTAGGTGAGAGGGTAGGTGAGGGTGTTTAATGAACCTCACCCACCCCTCTCTTTTCCCCTCTCACACTCAACCTCTCCCTCTCTTTCCCTCACTCTTTCTCAGTCCCCATCAGAGAGCTCCACCTTCCCCTGCCCCTTAGCCTCCTCCCTGAGCCCTCCGGCCGCCGCCGACCACCCCTGGCCGGCACTGACCTCCGGCCACCTCCCTCTCCCCCTTTTTTCTTCTTCTTCTTCTCCCTCTGTTTCTTCTCCTTCTCTGAGGTGTGCACCCAGGGGGTACCGTTGCTTGAGCTCCCCCTGAGGTGGCATGCCCTTCGGAGTCCCTCGCCGCCGCCGGGGACTGCCGCCGTGGGCCGCCGAGCTGCCGCAGCTGCTGCTAAGGCAGCTGCGGGCAGGGTGTTGGTGGCCCGAGCCGCCGCCGGTTCCCGCCGCCTGGGAGGGTGAGCACCCTCACCCTCATGTTCTCCGGCGCCGTCGTCTCCTTCCCCGGCCGCCCCCGTGCCGCCGGTGCGCCGCCGCGCCGCCTGCGGCTCCTGCAGGCAAGCTGCAGGCAGGAGCAGCTGGAGGCCGCGCCCCGCCGCCTCCCCCCGCCGCCTCGGAGGGTGCGCGCCGCCACCCTCGGGACCTCCGCCACCGGTCTTCTCCTTCCCGGCCGTCGCCGTGCTGCCGGAGCGCCGCCGCAGCCGCCGAGGTTGCCGCCTGGGCTCCTAAGGCACCCGGGGCTGTGAGCTTCCGGCCGCCGCCGCCGTTGCCCGGAGTTGTCGCGGTCGTCCCCTTCCCCGACGTCCGGCGGGCCCCTCTTGCCGGTGCTCGCGTCGCCGCCGGCCGCTGCCGCCGTCCCTTGCCAGAGTAGGTGTGGCCGAGCCTTCCCGGAGCTAGGGCTCTTCCCCGCGCCGCCGCCGCCGCTTCCCGCCGCCGGCTGAGGTGAGCCCCCTCTTCCTTGCCACCTCCTCTGCCGATGCTGGCCGCCGCTGGCCTTGCATGCCGGCCGGAAGCCGGCCGGAGCTTGTTGCTCCGGCCGGGGTCTGTTTTCTGTGGTTTTTGGCCGCGCCGAGGTGTTTGGAGCCCCTGTTGCTCCCCGAGGTCCGGGAAGGTGAGCACGATGATCGCGGCGATGCGCTGATCATCATGCTCACCTCCGTTTTGGTTTTGGTCAAGCCGTTTCGTCGTTCGGCCATTGTCGAGCTTTTTGCTTATTATTGCTCGCTGTTTTATGCAATTTCCCGGCCTGCGACGGGTCCTGTCGCAGTGAGGCTGTGAGCACGGCCCCCGTTGCGTCGTCACCTATCCGCTGGTGCTTGCGGAAGGTCGTGCGGACGAACAGAGCGCTCGAACGGCCTTATTTATGCTTGCTTATTGCATGTATGTTGCTGTTTTTATGGGTTTTCCCGGCTCGCGACTTGTCCTGTCGCAGAGGGGCTGTGAGCACGGTCTCCGTGACGTCGCTACCTATCCGCTGGTGCTTGCGGAAGGTCGAGCGGATGTACGGGTTGCTCGAACGGCTTAAATTAGTGCTTGTATGTATGTATATGTTGCTTGTTGTGGACTTTGGCGATTGTGACAGCGTAGTGACGCTGTGGGCAGCAAGGGTATGGTCTTTGGGACCCTGAGGACTGGTTGTCCAACCCCCTCGCCCTTCGTGGAGTTTCGGTTTCGTTTCCGACGCGTTTATCGATGAAATAATCGGCGAAACGCGCGTTTCTAGTTGTGCGACTCGCCCGCTGTTTTTGCGAGCGACTTGGCTTCGTCGTGTAGCCTTGTTGGCTGTTCCTCATCGTTGTCCTGAAGTTCCGAGGACAGCGGATGAGTGATGTGGGGTTCCGGTGCCAATTCGGCATTTTTCGGGAACCCGGGAAGCCTTTTCGGGTGCGTTTGTGGTCGTGGCACCCCGAGCTTGTGCTCGCTGTCCCGTCACTTAGTTTTGTGTGTTCGGGGACAGCGAGGGACCTTGTTGGCTGTTTGGTACCCCTATAGAGCTTAGTGTGGTTCGGGATCATCCCGGTGGGTTTTCCGGGCGATCCGTCGAGTCGGGATTGTGTGAGCTTGGTGTTTAGCGTCGACCTGGTGGACCTTGACCGTGTGAGTCTTTCGTAGGTCCCGTCGCTTTTCCCGAGAGCCGTCGGAGTTAGGCTTGAGCGCTTCGACAGGTGGGTACTTCGATCCGGAGTCGGTTCAGTGGACTACGGTGATACCTTTCTATCCCTTCTTCTGTATTTCAGTTATTAGTTCACTTGACTCCCGTTGACTCTACTTATATGCGTGATTGGATAGTAGAGTAGTTGTGGTTTGCATGGTTCTTGAGACGACCCAGTTGGTCGGTGGTGATCGCCTGTTGTTCCGAGCGATCCTGGTTGAGGTTTATTGGTTGCTTCTCGGCTTGTTGCCGTTCTGTGGATTGAGCATACGCATCGATCGTCACAGCTCCCTAGCACCTCACGTATGCCTACGGTCTGATCCACCGTTTGAGCTTCTTTTTTCGGAAAAGGGTTGTGGAGAGCGGTCCCGACCCGTGAGCCTTACTGCGTTGCGTGCAGAAGGTTTGTTACAGTTGGTTGAGCAGGTTGTGACAGTGCCTGGGGTGCGTCCCGGTGGTTACATATTGGGTTTACTTTGTGGTTATCTCCTTTGATGCATACTAGTTGCTTACAGTAGCTTAGTTGTTTCAGTTGTATGTCAGCCTCATACTTACTTGTGCTACTGTATACCATATCTAGCTTTTTGTTGACCCTCGTGACGGTGTGTACACCTCGCCTTCGTCGGCTTGCGGTACCCACTGGGAGGGGAGATATGTGTACATGTTCTCACCCCCCACCCTCGTTGCAGTTTTCAGGTGAGCAGGGTGGTGAGTGTCGGGACGCTGCGAGGCACGCCTAGATAGTAGCTCTAGAGGTTCCGACTCGTGAGGCTACTTCCCCAGATTTGGTTATCACCCTACCTTCGCCTATTAGATGTGATTTGTGGTTCAGTTATCCTTTGGCTTACTCTAGCATGCTTATGTGTTGTTGATCATTCATTATCATTATGTGATGATTGCATGCTTGGACTAGTTGGTTGTATCCATATTTTTCGATCGTTTCATTTATCGAGTATTTTGGCTTTCTACCCCTCGTGGTAGCGTCGTGAAATAAAGGTTTCCGTGTGGGAAACAGTTTTCAAATAGATTTCTGATTGTTCGGTTTTTTGTGATTTCAAAAGAGAGTTCTCGTGTGGAGGACAGTTTTCAAATGATTCTTGGATGATTGAAATTAGGGTTTCAAATGAAGCTTCTGGGTAAGGAGCAGCTTTCTAGAATGTTTGTTGCTTGTGCATCGCATCATCCTTCGCTTAAGGATCTGCTTAGATTCATACAAGTTTAAGTACTGCTAGTTGTATGAATCTCTTGTGTTGTTATGTTGTTGTGATGAATGAATGGTGGTTGTGATCCTGTTGTAAGTAGTGGACGCCGTGCAAATACAGGGGAGGTTCTGTCCGTGTGTACAGTGGACCCTGTATTTGTGGCGGGTCTGTACATGGCGCGGGCTAGGCTTTCAAAAAAAAATAAAAAAAAAATTTGGCACGTATTTTTCCGCATCTAGAACTAGCCCGGGGCGTGACAGTTGTATGGTATTATGGATTGAGCTAGGGACAGACGGTGTTTCCTGTACTAGCTGGTTCGCAGGTATTATATTGTGTATGGATTCATGATAGTCCTCATTTGGTATATTCAGTTCATTGGTATTCATATTGACAGTTGAGCATTGTGCATAGTAGTGGTAGTATATCTCCTACTTTCTTTATTTCTCCATATATATCTCTTGAGATTGAGGACTTAGTGGGCAGACCGCTGAGGCTGGTGGCGGTACCCACTGAGGACTACTTGTTTGATAGTAGTTCTCACACCCGTTGTTGACATCCTTTTTGCAGAGTCTTCTTCCCCAGTTGTGCATACTGAGCGCGGAAAGGAGACCGTAGGGTAAAGCTGTTCCCCCGATACTTGGCTAGAGGTATACCCATTTTGGTAGATGGTTGTGTCTGTACATACAGTGAGTTGGATTGTATCAGTGATGTATTATTTTATGGTTATGGATGATGTATCACTACAGGAAATATCTTATTTAACGAAAGGAATCACCGTCGTTATTAACTATTAGATCCGTCGTTACTACTTAATAACGACGGACATTTCATCCGTCGTCACCCGTCGTAAAAGCTTCCTTCGTTGAAACCAGCTACGAACAAAATGAACCGCCCGTCGTTATAGACTATTAACGACCAAATATTTTATCGTCGTTATTGATTCATAAATAGTAACCACTCTGTTATACAATAACGACCAACTCTACCTTCGTAATAGAGATTATAAAAATAATAATTATATTCTTCATAATGTTAATAACGACCAAAAATTTTCTGTCGTTAAAAGCAGAAGAAGATAACATAATAACGACCACTCTTCCCGTCGTTAATGATACAAATATTGCATTTGATCATAATTTATTTTGACCATTTATATTACTTTCAAACACATAAATACTTTGAATACACAATGATATAAATACATAAATACAAAAAACATATATAAACAAACTTTCAACAAATCCACAATTTGTAAATGTATAATAACATTCATTAACAATAAAGGTAATTAGCATCGACAATAATTTGATTCCAAAACATTCATCTAGCTAGTACATAGAGTTTCCATCACACCATATATAGTTTCCATCACACCATTACATATATAGTCAATATTCACCCAAAAAAACAAAGTATTGGAATCAACGACTATCACAATTTTTTCCAAAAAAGGTTAGCATAAAAATAAAAAAGAGAACTTGCAATTCATCATCTTTTCTTGTCCAAAAAATCACCATGAACATCAACCTACAAAAAAGAAAAAGAATAAATGTTAAAACAATATAAAAGTATGTCATGCAAATAAATTTTGAATAATAAAGTAAGCAAACAACTCATATAATCTAAAACAACTTTTGTTTATCAATATAAACATTGAGAAATTATACAAATTAATCTAAATAAAATTACATTGTTTATCCTTCGGATGAAGGTGGACCATTGGAATGTTGGCGTTGAAACATTTCCTTAATCATTCTTATTTCGGCTTCCATTTCATCCATACGGCTCTTAAGCGAATCATTTTCTTTTTGAGTTTCACGGAGTTTGGCTTGAAGCTCAGCTCTAGTTCCAACAGTCTTTATGTCATTAGGCTTTAAGCCACCACCATAGCAAATAATATGGTTATGACGTTGTGGCCCAAAACATTCTTCAACTAACTCTATGTTAGATAAGGATGGTCGTGATTGAGTAGCATCAACAATTTTATCCTTCAAGAAATAAGAAAAAAGTAAGTTGATAATGCATTAAAAGTGATAAAATTAAAATCAGAAATATATTCTACATACATATTGGTCTATAGTGTCTTGACTAACTAACTTGTCACCCTTTTTTCGAGTCTCAAAAAATATAGTTGCTAAGCTTGGTGGTTGACCGACTTTGCCTCCCTTTTGTACATAAATCAAATTCAAATAATATTTATCAATATAAAAATTTAAATATCAAAAAGTATAATGTGGGCTTTCCATTACCTTCTTCCAAATAACTTGTCGAATTGGCTTACTACCTGTACGATGAGGCATTGTTAAACTTGCCCTATTGTTGGAGTTCCGTTTACTTGCTGCCTATATTTATATAGAAGGAAAAAGTTGAAAATGATAACAAAAAGAGAAAGCTTCTTTTATGATAAATAGCTTATACCTTAATTCATCTAATGGCAAAAAAAGAAGAAAAAAACATACCAGAAACTTTTTACTTGAGAAATGTTCCTTCACTAACCATTCCCAATCCTCTCGATCAATATCTTCAGGAATATTTCTTAGTCTCTCTTGTAAAGTACTGCATGGTTTAATATATTTGCGATGCAAATCTCCTTTCCATTTGTTCCACAAATCATTCATATGCGCTAGGATATCTTCACGAAACTCCTCCATTTTTTCATTCCCAAATTTATCCTTCAAGTTCAAATCATATACATAAATTTATAGAACTTATAATTGTAAATCCAAATTAATATGTTATTTCAGCTTAGAAGCAAGTTACTAGTAAATTTCAATCAACCAAAATAGTTAAATAGTTTTACCGTCACCGCATCCCACATATGTTCTTTTTCTTCATCCCCAATCTCCTTCCATGAGTGCACACGAAGTGGACAAATATTGCGATCACGCACGATTCTTCCTAGGTGCCTTGAGAATACCCTATGATTCTTTCCAACAACGCGCTTGTTGTAGAATTTCACGTTCAACTTTTTTCCACTTTTCAACTTCGCGACTTCCTTACACTTGTTTCTACCTCGCACCTTCCTTTTCTTTGGAACACTTGTAGAATCTAAGAATAGGGAAAAAAAATTAAAAAGATGCATCAGTAACAATCGTTATACATTTAATGAATAAAGATACAATAACTGATAATATAGTGGACATAAACACATAAAGATAAAGATATATGTAAAAATAAAAGGAGAGAAGTTATACCAACTTCTCTTGATTCTTCTCCGGTGTGTGTTTCTTCCATAGGCTCAAAATCTTGAGGAAGCGAGATATCGTTTGATTGCACAATAGGAGTATCAAGTGATGGTGTAGTAGTAGCCCCTACACTTTGTGACGTCGATGGGCGTAAGGAATAGAAAGATCTTAAACCAAATTGTGTGCGCCCTTTACCCAATGCACCTGGTGGAATAAACATAAGCTTATCTCCTCTAGGAGTAGAATCATTCCCGTTGCGTGATTTTGGCGGCTGCATCCTGTACATATTATAAGAAATTTTAGTTCATTCGTTAAATATAATAGTGAATAGTTCAACCAAAATTAAATTAAACTTACAGACAAAAATAATATATCAACATATAAGTAAAGGAAATGTCATATACAAAACCATCATGTTTTCATAACCAACAAGTATGCATTCATTCTTTTATGATCTTCGTTTTCTTCTCTTTCGTGTGGAAACTGCATCAACCATCATTGGCTCTATATCTTTCCTGTTCCAGCTGATTTCATTATCCATGTTAGGTAAAATGGATAAATTATTGATAGGAGTGAATGATTCATATTCTTGATATGCATCAATTCCATCTTGAACATCTTCGGAACTTGCATCCATTTGCGGTGGCATTTCATATAAGTCACGAGGTTGAGTCTTCTGCACTACATGCCATCCTTTATTAATATTGTCGATAGTATAAAACACTTGAGATGCTTGATTAGCTAATACAAAGGGTTCATTTGTTTTCAACAATCTTTGGCAATTAACGCTAACAATCCCATATTCATCTGTTTTGATTCCTTTTTCTCTATCATACACATCATACCAATTACATCGAAATAATACTACTCGATGACCTCCAAGGTATTGTAATTCAATGACCTCCGTCAAGACCCCATAGTAATCTATTTTTTCAGTTTCGGCACCGGTATCACCAACTACAACCACCCCACAATTTTGTGTCTTTAATCCTTTATCACGATCTTCTATCCGAAACCTATATCCATTTATTAGATAACCATTATAGCATGTGATATACTTAGTAGGACCACGTGACAAAGAAAGCATGTGTTCCATGATCGAGCTTTTGTCTTTCTTATACAGATGCGTTACCTACAAGGCGAATGATAAATTAAACATACTGCATTCTATATATATTATAAATATTGATCGACAAAAATATTCAATTCGAATGAGCTTACCTTGATCTTAAACCACTCAATAAAGTTCTTATCACACAACTCTAATCCTCTACTATTATGAGTTTGTGAGTACTCTCTGAACAATGAAGAAAAAAGGTATATACATAAGAAATTGAAGAAAAAAGAAAAAGGGTAATATTCATGAACAATGAGATCATACTCGAAAAATGGTTGAACTTCATGACAATTCTTTAAAATATAAAGTTGTGCTTGCTCGAGCTCGTTTGCGTCTAGATCACATATAGTTCCAGCTCCTAGTGCTTTTCCAAGTTGAGAAAAGATAGATAAACCTCCATCAAATGTGCTATCTCTACCATCATAATTCCGCTCATGACGATTAAATTTTGTCTCAATGCCATGAAGATATCTTGAGCAAAAGGTCATACATTCATTTGCAATGTGACCTTCTGCAATTGAACCTTCTGGACAAGCTCTATTACGTATAAACCCTTTTAGAGTATATAAGTGCCGCTCTATAGAGTACATTGACCTATATTGGTTTGGTCCTCCAATCTTAGCCTCATTTGCTAGATGAATTGGCAAATGCAACATAACATCAAAAAATGAAGGAGGAAAAATTCTCTCTAATTTACAAAGAGTTATTGGAATTTGAGCTTCTATCTGATCCAAATCATCTGCTTTGAGTGTCTTAGAGCCTACCACTGTGAAAAATAAAGATAACTCAACAAGTGCCTCATAAACTTCTTTAGGAAGTAGACCACGTAGAGCAAGAGGAAGTAGGCGTTGCAGCATAATATGACAGTCATGACTTTTCAATCCAGAAATTTTATGCTCCTTAAGATTTACACAATGAGATATATTTGAGGAGAAGCCATGGTGGTAGATTGTAGGGAATTAGTATTACTGGCCAAATACTATATGGTTTTCTCGAATCTCCAAATGGTTGAAAGCCATCGCTAGCAAGCCCAAGTCTCACATTACGAGGCTCTAATGCAAATGATTCATGCAGTTCATCGAAAGACTTCCATGCCATTGAATCAGCTGGATGCCGCATCACTCCATCATCTACTCTTTTATCAAAGTGCCACTTCATAGAAGAAGCTGTTTTTGTTGACATAAATAACCTTTGAAGTCTAGATTTTAATGGAAAATAACGTAATGACTTCAATGGTATTTTTTTACCATTTGCTTTATATTTAATTTCCCCACTATACTTGTCATGCTTCCATCTAGAAGCACCACAAATTTTGCATGAATCAAATTCTTCATCCTCCTTCCAATATAACATACAATTGTTAATGCATGCATCAATTTTTTGGTAAGAAAGTCCAAGATCATCAATAATTTTCTTCGCCTCATAATAGGAATCTGGAAATATTGTTCCGCCTGGTAGAATATCTTCTTTCAATAATTGAAGCAGCATGGTAAATGATGTATTACTCCATCCGCCAAGGCTCTTGATATGAAACAATTTGATCAGTAAAGACAATTTAGAGCATTTGGAACCATGATATAATGGTTGATTAGACTCCTTGAGTAACCTATAGAAAGACTTTGCTTCGTCGTTTGGTTCATTTTCAAGATCTTCATCAATTATGGTAGTATTGTCCTCAAAATTTCTATTCATTTCGGGATATAAATCTCGAAAAATTTCATGCACCTCATCAGCACTTTCATCTTCTTCTATTCCCTCATCATCCTCATCTGAATCCGACTCCGATTGAGATTCAGCAGACCTTTCACCATGGTGATACCAGAAAGTATAACTTTGAACTATTCCATAGACTTTCAAATGCGTCTCAACTAGCTCACGAGTTTCTGAATATGTATTACTACATTTAACACAAGGACATCGAATTTTATTGTTTTGTCCTGTACGTTTAAAAGCATAATTCAAAAAATTTTGAACTCCTTTTTCATATGCTTCACTTAACCGATCATCAATTAGATCCATCCAACGTTTACTAGGTGCCATTTTCTCAAAATCAGGTGGAGGTAATCCAAATAAATTACCTAAACAAAGAGATAGCATAATGACCAATGTTATTCAATAGTTTGCTAAGAATGTAGAAAAAAGATTACTGTTAGAATTCATTCATATCAAAAAAATTATAAGAAAGTAGAACTTCAAATTTTTCTACTGATTAAAAAGGACAAACTTTTTGCAAGTGGACAAAGAGCTTAGTAGGTTATTCATGAAAATCTATAAAAAGTTTAAGATACAATGAGATTTCAATAACGTCACAAAACTAATCATGAGAAGTTTTCGATCTTAGTAGTTATTCATGAAAATCTATAAAAAGTTTAAGATACAATAAGATTTTAACGTCACAAAACTAATTATGAGAAGTTTTCGATGAACAAGCAAAATTTGACATCCTATTAAATAGAAACAACAACAGAGTCAAAGAGAGAAAATAAACAACAAAGTATAGACGCTATCTTAACGTCCTACTGCATATAACTTGAAGATTAGAATATTTCAAAGTTTAAACCATTAGCAATAACAAATGAATTACATTGTTTAACATCAAAATCAACAAGACAAATCATAGTTACAAAAAAATCATATTGTTTCAACAATTGATTGAATTCGATAAAAAAACACAAACCTTGAAGAAGATGAAGAAGAGGAATTTGCTTCAATCTACAATTTAGCTTTGGAAAGAGTGAGGGCCTGTAGAAAATAAAGAATAAAAGGTTATGAAATCAAATTTTAAGTAAAATAAAATTGCAGAATAAAAATCACTACTGCTGCTGAATGCAGAGTGGCAAAGTGGCAGCACTTGCAAGCTGCTGCTACTGCTGCTGCTGCGAGCAGGGCAGCAGAAGCAAGCGGCTGCTGCTGCTGCTGCTGCGAGCAGCGCAGCAGAAGCAAGCTGCTGCTGACTGCACAGCAGCTTGCATGCTGCTGCCCTGCAGTCAGCAGCAGGGCAGCAGCATGCAAGCTGACTGCACAGCAGCTTGCATGCTGCTGCCCTGCAGTCAGCAGTAGCAGCAGCAGCTTGCTGCTGCTGCTGTTGAGTGCAAAGCAGCAACAACTGCTACTGCTGACTGCACAAGCAGCAGCAGCAGTAACAGCTGCTGCAGGGCCGCAAAGAAAAAGAAAGAAAGAAAGAAAGAGAGGGAAAAAGAAGAAATAGAGGAAGAGAATTCAATCATATTGTTTCAACAATTGATTGAATTCGATAAAAAAACACAAACCTTGAAGAAGATGAAGAAGAGGAATTTGCTTCAATCTACAATTTAGCTTTGGAAAGAGTGAGGGCCTGTAGAAAATAAAGAATAAAAGGTTATGAAATCAAATTTTAAGTAAAATAAAATTGCAGAATAAAAATCACTACTGCTGCTGAATGCAGAGTGGCAGAGTGGCAACACTTGCAAGCTGCTGCTACTGCTGCTGCTGCGAGCAGGGCAGCAGAAGCAAGCGGCTGCTGCTGCTGCTGCTGCGAGCAGGGCAGCAGAAGCAAGCTGCTGCTGACTGCACAGCAGCTTGCATGCTGCTGCCCTGCAGTCAGCAGCAGGGCAGCAGCTTGCATGCTGCTGCCCTGCAGTCAGCAGCAGGGCAGCAGCATGCAAGCTGACTGCACAGCAGCTTGCATGCTGCTGCCCTGCAGTCAGCAGCAGCAGCAGCATGCAAGCTGACTGCACAGCAGCTTGCATGCTGCTGCCCTGCAGTCAGCAGCAGCAGCAGCAGCTTGCTGCTGCTGCTGTTGAGTGCAAAGCAGCAACAACTGCTACTGCTGACTGCACAAGCAGCAGCAGCAGTAACAGCTGCTGCAGGGCCGCAAAGAAAAAGAAAGAAAGAAAGAAAGAAAGAGAGGGAAAAAGAAGAAATAGAGGAAGAGAATTCAATCATATTGTTTCAACAATTGATTGAATTCGATAAAAAAACACAAACCTTGAAGAAGATGAAGAAGAGGAATTTGCTTCAATCTACAATTTAGCTTTGGAAAGAGTGAGGGCCTGTAGAAAATAAAGAATAAAAGGTTATGAAATCAAATTTTAAGTAAAATAAAATTGCAGAATAAAAATCACTACTGCTGCTGAATGCAGAGTGGCAGAGTGGCAGCACTTGCAAGCTGCTGCTACTGCTGCTGCTGCGAGCAGGGCAGCAGAAGCAAGCGGCTGCTGCTGCTGCTGCTGCGAGCAGGGCAGCAGAAGCAAGCTGCTGCTGACTGCACAGCAGCTTGCATGCTGCTGCCCTGCAGTCAGCAGCAGGGCAGCAGCATGCAAGCTGACTGCACAGCAGCTTGCATGCTGCTGCCCTGCAGTCAGCAGTAGCAGCAGCAGCTTGCTGCTGCTGCTGTTGAGTGCAAAGCAGCAACAACTGCTACTGCTGACTGCACAAGCAGCAGCAGCAGTAACAGCTGCTGCAGGGCCGCAAAGAAAAAGAAAGAAAGAAAGAAAGAGAGGGAAAAAGAAGAAATAGAGGAAGATAAATATAGGAAGATCCAAGACTAAACGTAAATTCTGAGATTTTAATATATGCTAATGTAGGAAGATCCAAGACTAAATGTAAAGCACAACTTAACCAAAAATGCTCTAATATTTCTATCAAAGATGGTAAGATGGGTGAGTCATTGAGTAATCTCAGTGTTAAGGTGCTCAAGCAACTTGAGAACCGGCTTGAAAGAGGAATCACGCGGATTCAATCAAAGAAGGTAAGTACCAAAGTAATAATCAGCATCAACAAATGCAAAAAGATATATTAGTTAGTTGTTTCAAAAGAAAAGGTGTAGAATTCGGCTTGAGAACTAATCACATTGTTTCATTTACTGCTCATCAGCATAAACAGCTATTTGCTGAGATTAACTACATACAGAAAAGGGTAATTTTTTGGATCTAATATGCAATTTGTTAACTCTTGTTCTCCATATATAGATACTGATTCTTGAATCTAATGCATCTCTTCTTCTATGTTATTTCTAGGAAGCAAATCTTCAAAATGACAATATGTCCCTCCGAGCTAAGGTAATTGTCGCACGTAGTAAAGCCTAATCTCAATATTAATAACTTTAGCTTGTCAACATGCAAAAGAACATTTAAATTGGATCATGAAACTGAATTAAATTAAAGGAGGACTTAGACTTCAATCTATATTAATTTAATTCATCAGATAGGTGATTGATAATTATAATAATAAATCACACAGTTCATGATTTCAAGAACTTAATAAACTAGATAACATTAATATATTTCAAGAACTTGAAAAATTATCAATCTCTAGAGTCAAGTAATCGAAATAACATCTAGCATGACATTACTATTATATCCGTGTTCATTGAGGTCATATTTTCGTTCACTATTTTGAAAACTTTGGATTCATACCAGATAGCGGAGAGCAAGCGCACGCAGCAAGATCAAGATCAACGTTTGATTCCAGAAACTATTACCATGTCAACATGTTGGAGGCTGCTTCTCATCACTATTCACAACATCAAGATCAACCAATTAACCCTGCATCTCGGTTACGAAATAAAAGCTAATCAAAGTTCCAAAAATTAGCTCTGAGCTAGTTATTTTGCATGTTAATTGGCATTCTACGCCATAAAAATGTTTGTCAGAAAATGAGTACTCAGTCGATATGCAGAGTGGCAGAGTGGCAGCACTTGCAAGCTGCTGCTACTGCTGCTGCTGCGAGCAGGGCAGCAGAAGCAAGCGGCTGCTGCTGCTGCTGCTGCGAGCAGGGCAGCAGAAGCAAGCTGCTGCTGACTGCACAGCAGCTTGCATGCTGCTGCCCTGCAGTCAGCAGCAGGGCAGCAGCTTGCATGCTGCTGCCCTGCAGTCAGCAGCAGGGCAGCAGCATGCAAGCTGACTGCACAGCAGCTTGCATGCTGCTGCCCTACAGTCAGCAGTAGCAGCAGCAGCTTGCTGCTGCTGCTGTTGAGTGCAAAGCAGCAACAACTGCTACTGCTGACTGCACAAGCAGCAGCAGCAGTAACAGCTGCTGCAGGGCCGCAAAGAAAAAGAAAGAAAGAAAGAAAGAGAGGGAAAAAGAAGAAATAGAGGAAGAGAAATATAGGAAGATCCAAGACTAAATGTAAATTCTGAGATTTTAATATATGCTAATGTAGGAAGATCCAAGACTAAATGTAAAGCACAACTTAACCAAAAATGCTCTAATATTTCTATCAAAGAAGGTAAGATGGGTGAGTCATTGAGTAATCTCAGTGTTAAGGTGCTCAAGCAACTTGAGAACCGGCTTGAAAGAGGAATCACGCGGATTCAATCAAAGAAGGTAAGTACCAAAGTAATAATCAGCATCAACAAATGCAAAAAGATATATTAGTTAGTTGTTTCAAAAGAAAAGGTGTAGAATTCGGCTTGAGAACTAATCACATTGTTTCATTTACTGCTCATCAGCATAAACAGCTATTTGCTGAGATTAACTACATGCAGAAAAGGGTAATTTTTTGGATCTAATATGCAATTTGTTAACTCTTGTTCTCCATATATAGATACTGATTCTTGAATCTAATGCATCTCTTCTTCTATGTTATTTCTAGGAAGCAAATCTTCAAAATGACAATATGTCCCTCCGAGCTAAGGTAATTGTCGCACGTAGTAAAGCCTAATCTCAATATTAATAACTTTAGCTTGTCAACATGCAAAAGAACATTTAAATTGGATCATGAAACTGAATTAAATTAAAGGAGGACTTAGACTTCAATCTATATTAATTTAATTCATCAGATAGGTGATTGATAATTATAATAATAAATCACACAGTTCATGATTTCAAGAACTTAATAAACTAGATAACATTAATATATTTCAAGAACTTGAAAAATTATCAATCTCTAGAGTCAAGTAATCGAAATAACATCTAGCATGACATTACTATTATATCCGTGTTCATTGAGGTCATATTTTCGTTCACTATTTTGAAAACTTTGGATTCATACCAGATAGCGGAGAGCAAGCGCACGCAGCAAGATCAAGATCAACGTTTGATTCCAGAAACTATTACCATGTCAACATGTTGGAGGCTGCTTGTCATCACTATTCACAACATCAAGATCAACCAATTAACCCTGCATCTCGGTTACGAAATAAAAGCTAATCAAAGTTCCAAAAATTAGCTCTGAGCTAGTTATTTTGCATGTTAATTGGCATTCTACGCCATAAAAATGTTTGTCAGAAAATGAGTACTCAGTCGATATGTAGTGTGTGTATGAGAACAACCACTTTAATTATTACTCTGTACTCAGTTGTTTCTTGCTATCAGAGAGCTTAATTTTACACACCTTGTTGTGTATTGACTACATTAATCTTTTTATCTAGTATGCATTCTACTAGCATGATATATACATGCATGAATATATAGTGAACCAGCAAAGAATCTAACAAAGATAAGATAAGATGAGTATCTAAAAATGAAGGATATATTTCAATTGGATGTTCTTTATATATGCTGTATTGTATTTCGATCCATGCCTAAACTAGACATAGGTGAAAATGCTGCAGTTGGAGAGAGTAATTCTACGCTTATAGCAGAAAAAAGAATCGAAAAATACTCTCTGCATTGCAGTGGGTACGGCAACGGCTGCGGCGGCGGTGACCAAGAGACGACAAGGCATGTGATCCGATGAGAGCGGACCTGCAGGATACGAGATTAGATCTGGGCCAGCAGAGGATAGGGAAAAGAGGAGAAGAAGGGAGGCGATGTGAAGGATGCGTTTTACAATGCAAGACACGAGGGGCTGTGGGCGCGAGTACAACAGGCTGCGGGCTAACGAAGGATGCAGCTTACAGATTTGGGCGCGGCTGATGGACAGATTTGGGCGCGGCTGACGGACGGCTAACGGGACGACGAGCTACAGGCCGTAGGAATCAACGAGTCCTGCAGGATGCAGGGGTTTGCTTCAGGTAGTCGGGGGACCGCGTGCGAGATCTGCTTCAGGCCGCAAACTAGCGAGAGGGAGGACCGCATGCGAGATCTGCTTCAGGCAGATGGAAGGCTTGCGCGCTTCGCGCGCGGAAAGGCAACGCCGCCGAACTGGCCGGGCTGCAGGGTGCTGCTTCCGGCGAGATCTGCTTCAGGTCGCGAACTAGCGAGAGGGAGGACCGCGTGCGAATCTGCTTCAGGCCGATGGAAGGCTTGCGTGCTTCGCGCGCGGGAAGGCAACACCGCCGATTTGGGCTGCGGGGTGCGGCTTCCGGCGAGGTGGGGATTTCTTGTGGAAAGGGAAAAGGGGAAAATGAATGAAGAGGCTCAAGGGTTTGGAAGAAAGAGAAAGAAAAAGAGAGAGGGTTACGATCTGCTATAATTTGGTTGAGAGCAGGTTGCGTGTGAGGGTGGAAAAAAAATTCAGCGGCAAAAATAAAGCGCCAAATCTATAGTAATAACGACGGGATAAGCCTCACATAAGACGACCAAAATAATATTGGTCGTTACAGATCCAGTTAATTTGCCTCGTTGCGCGCGAACTACCATTTGCTTATATTTTAACGACCAAATTTGACGCTGGTCGTTAAAACTTGGTCGTTAAAAATGTTAATTCTTGTAGTGTATGTACAGTGATCCGTTGATTATATATATAGCAGCTCTGTTGATACCTTTAGCTTCTTTGTGGATGTTGTTGTTGTTTTCGCTTCGTATACACGGTAGAAATACTATGTATGCGGTGGATCTTGTCATGCGCCTGGGAAGAGGTAACCCGGGGCGTGACAGATTAAGTTGGTATCAGAGCTTAGGAATAGGTCATGAGGGCCTAGGAAACCTATGAAAACAGACCTAAGAATGACGAGAGAGACGTGATTAATCGCGAAAGTCAAATATTGGGTTTTGATTCCTTCCTTGTGTAGGAAGAGTGATTGAGGGATTATGCCTTCTCTTATCAGATGAATTATGTTGGCTGCAGATGACATAATAATCTGAGAAGAAAAGAAGTATCCTTCTGGACTTTCGCTAGATTGGGTCGTGAGATTGTTTGTGGTCCTAATTGGGTATTCTGTTGCAGGTTGTTACTATGCCTCCTCGACGACCGTCGACGCGAGCACATCCGACGCCTTCGAAATATGCCTTTCTAGGAGCATTACGATCTGCAGCTCAAATGGGGCAGACGGGACCTAGTGAACGGCCCGCTCTGCAGGAGCAGCTAGCAGACATAGCTGCAGTTGGAAGGCAGCAGAGTGCCTTGTTGCAGAAAATGTGTGATGCTTTCTCTACGCCTCGAGCTATGGAACCTCAGGCGGCAACGACTCCAACTACATCTCAACCAGGAGAAGGGAGTACTCAGCCTAGTCAAGCACTTTCTGAAGAGGAGCAGGAGCGAATGGCGGATAGATTAGCTCGCTTCTGTAGGTTTGATCCACCCCGATTCAATGGAAGTAGCATAGAACCATGGGTGGTGGAAGCTTGGATATGTGAGATGGAGAAGTTGTTCGAGGATCTCTTTGTGCCAGCACGGGAGCAGGTGCATATGGCAGTGCATTGTTTATCTGGTGATGCACATGTCTGGTGGAGGAGGACCCGTGATCATAGGTCCCTGAATCCTCTACAGATGTCTTGGAGCGAATTTCGGGGAATTATGTATGGAGCATATTTTCCCAGTAGCGTGAAGATGAAGATAGAGGAAGATTTGAAGAATCTGAAACAGGGGAATCGCTCGGTGCAGGAGTATGCGAGGGAGTTTACTAGATTACTCAACTGTGTTCCCTCAGTGGCGAGAGACGAGATACAGAAAGTCTATCTATATGAGAAGGGTTTGAGACCCGAGATCTTTCCATTTGTCCACTCGCAGAGACTTCAGACTTTGGATGCTACTATCGAGCAGTCTCTGTGGGTAGAGCGAGGGGCATTTGTGACGAGAGGGCAGCTTTTGGACCCAGCTCAGGATCAGGAGAGGAAGCGCCCTGCACCTGATGATGGAGGGCAGTCGAGTAGCAGACGACCACCTAGACCTCCCCAGCGATCGCGTTTCCAGGGACGTGGATCTTCTAGTCGCCAGCAGTCCGGAGGATATCGTCAGCAGCGACAGCAGCAGTCGAGGGGATCTCCCCGATGTGTGATTTGTGGAGGACCTCATTTTGCTTATCTCTGTGATAGACGAGAGGGTCGATGTTTTGAGTGTGGGGCAGCTAGGACATATGAGGAAGACTTGTCCCAGACGTGTAGCAGCTCCTTCTATGGCGTCTGTGCCTTTCTCCCCACCGCAGTATTCTGGAGCCTCCCCGGTATTTTCTCAGGAGCGATCTTCTATGCCACGACAGCCGGATCAACGCCAGCCACCGGCGAGCGGACGGGTTTATGCCGCTCAGATTGAGGATGCCTCGTTAGCTGATCGAGTGGTGGCAGGTATAGTTTTGATTTGTGGCATTAGATCGCGTACTTTATTCGATACTGGTGCATCACATTCCTTTGTTAGTAGGGCATTTGCATTGCATCATGATTTAGAGATAGGGTCGTTACCCCAGACACAGGAGGTGCGGGTACCCGACCATAACTTGCAAGTGACGCAGGGTTGTTTGGGATGTCCTGTGCAAGTAGGACCTTGGATCATGCCTGCCAATTTATTAGTATTGAGACAATTGCAGGATTTTGATGTAATCCTAGGCATGGATTGATTATCTCGATACTTTGCTACAATTGATTGTGGAACCAAGACGGTGATTTTTCGTGAACCTGGAAATGAGGAGTTCATTTATGAAGGATGTAGGAGTTCACTGTTCGCAGTGACGATCTCTTCTGCTAAGGCCAGACAGATGTTAAATAGAGGATGTATGGCCTATTTTGCAACAGTGACTGAGGTGCCCACTGTTGTACCAGGACTCGAGGATATTCCTATTGTCCGTGAGTTTCCGGATGTCTTTCCTTTTGAGTTATCCTCGATGTCTCCTGATAGGGAGATTGAATTCGTGATTGATGTGGTACCAGGAACCGCGCCAATCTCGAAGACACCCTATAGAATGGCACCGGCTGGGTTGAGAGAGTTGAAGGCGCAACTGCAGGATCTTATGGATAAAGGTTTTATTAGACCTAGTGTGTCGCCTTGGGGAGCGCCTGTGCTGTTTGTGAAGAAGAAGGATGGTTCACTTAGGTTATGTGTGGATTATCGGGAATTGAACAAAGTGACCATCAAGAATAGATACCCCCTCCCACGTATCGATGATCTGTTCGATCAATTACAAGGAGCGTGTGTCTTTTCTAAGATTGATCTTCAATCTGGTTACCACCAATTGAAGGTGAAGGCCGAGGATATTTCTAAGACAGCTTTTAGAACTCAGTATGGGCATTATGAGTTTACAGTCATGCCGTTTGGATTGACTAATGCCCCTGCTGCATTTATGGATACGATGAACCGAGTCTTTAAGTCTTTCTTAGACAAGTTTGTGGTAGTTTTCATCGATGATATTCTGATTTACTCCCATGATGATGCAGAGCATGAGGAGCATTTGAGATTTGTGCTGCAACTCTTGCGAGAAAAGAAGTTGTATGCAAAGCTGAAGAAGTGTGAGTTCTGGTTGAGAGAAGTAGCCTTTTTAGGCCATGTGATTTTAGCTTCGGGAGTAGCTGTTGACCCTAAGAAGGTTGAGGCGATTCGTGATTGGCCTAGACCGACGACCATTTCTGAAGTAGGAAGTTTTCTTGGCTTAGCCGGGTATTATCGACGGTTTGTAGAAAGTTTTGCGAAACTCTCTACGCCACTCACTCGGTTAAACAGGAAAGGAGTTAAGTATGTTTGGAGTAATGAGTGCCAAGAATATTTTGATGAGCTTAAGCAGAGATTGATGACAGCCCCTATTCTTGCGCTACCTGTGATGGGCGAAGGATTTGTAATCTATAGTGATGCTTCGCATAGTGGCTTGGGTTGCGTGCTGATGCAACATGGTAGAGTGATTGCATATGCTTCAAGGCAACTAAAGGAGTATGAGAAGAACTACCCCACTCATGATCTGGAGTTAGCGGCGGTAGTCTTTGCTCTGAAGCTATGGCGCCACTACCTCTATGGAGAGCACTGTGAAGTGTATACTGATCACAAGAGCCTCAAGTATCTGTTCACACAGAAGGAGTTGAATCTACGGCAACGGAGATGGTTGGAATTATTGAAGGATTATGACATCTCTATCTTGTATCATCCCGGAAAGGCGAATGTTGTTGCCGATGCTTTGAGTAGGAAGGCTGTGGCGACTTTGAGTTTGTGTATCACTCAACAGCCTGTCCTAGTGGAGGAGATGCGGAGGTTATCTCTTGAGGTGGTTACTCATGGGATGACAGCGAGACTAATGACTTTGGTCATTCAGCCCACTCTGTTGGAGAGGATTCGAGAGAAACAGAGTGTAGATCCTTATCTGATGAAGGTTCGAGATCAACTAAGGAGTGGTGATCTTGAAGACTTTACTTGTGATGATTCTGAGATTCTCCGTTTTAAAGGACGTCTGTGTGTACCAGCGGATCAGGAGATTCGAGAGGAGATATTGAAGGAAGCACATTATTCTCTTTATTCTGTACATCCTGGAGGGACTAAGATGTACCAGGATCTGAAGACTCACTTCTGGTGGAATGGTATGAAGCGAGATATTGGTAGGGCTGTAGCTCAATGTTTGACATGTCAGCAAGTTAAGGCTGAACATCGAGTACCAGCTGGTAAGCTACAGAGTCTTCCAATACCTGAATGGAAGTGGAATCACATCACGATAGATTTCGTCGTTGGATTGCTGAGGATTTCGAGCGGCTATGATGGGTGATTGTCGATAGGCTGACGAAGTCTGCTCATTTTCTGCCTATGCAGATTACTTGGTCAAGTGAGCGACTTGCGCAGCTTTATCTAGATGAGATATTGAGATTGCATAGAGTGCCAATCTAAATAGTATCTGATAGAGACCCAAGGTTTGTTTCTGTAGTACCCCTGGGGCCTAACTGACGGAATGACTGTAGCATCCTAGACTGTTCGACACTTCTGGAGAAGGTCGAGACAAGTCGGAGTCGTTTCGGCGCCAAATAGACGCGAAAACGGACTCGGAGCACCGAAGTAAGCCAAAACTGAAGTTTTGGGCTTTTGAACTTTAGGGCGCCCAGAAACCTTGTTTTGGGCGCCCAGATGTGCAGTGCTCGTTTTCTGAAAAATGCAAAGTCATTTCGGATCCAGGTTGTGGGCGCCCGGAAAGTGGATCCGGAAATATACCTCGTGATTATCGATCCGCTTGACACATGTCGATTGGTTGGTGAAATCCGCCGGACCAGGTTAGGGCGCACTGGATCGCGGCGGAGAGTCCGATGCTCCAGTTTTGTGCAGGCTGAAGAACCGGGCGCCCACTTCATGGGTTTCGGGCGCCCGAATCTGAGTTTTCCTGCTGAGGACAGGTTAGTAGCAATTCTGTTCTTGAGGCTTATTGCACCGAAATCCTTTGTCTATAAGAGAAGTGGACGACCTCCCCTGAGGCTTTTTCTCCCCTCTTCATGGTGAACCCAGGAATTTGCAAGGAAACCCTCTCTTCTCTCCCAAATTTCATCTTCCTCCATTGAAGACCTTGGTTTCCTGCTGAAACTGCAACGTCAACCTGTGGTGTTCGTACTCGTGTGCAGTGTAAGAGTGTCCAAATCTAACGAAACTTGGTTTGTTGGATAGAAGACTCGTAGAGGAAGACGTGGAACCCTTCCAACCGCGATTTGGACAGGTATGTAAGCTACAGTTGATATTTTACTGGACCCCTTGTGTTCTTGAGCTGAAACTTGGGTTTTTCCTTTGATCTTTTGGATCCAATCTCTTGGGAGCTGGAATTACGAAGTGAAGATTGGTCCTTCCTCATTCCTTACTGGTTTGGAGGTTCTTCCCACCTGAATTGAGGATTCAAAGGTGAGTTCTAGCTCAGATTTTGAGTAATTGCTTAAGTGCTGAATTTTTGGGTCATTGATGGAAATTCTTGGATTTTGAATTCAGATCTTTGTGAGGATCTTTGGAGAGGTTTTCGATTGTTCCATCACTGTTTTTGAGAGGTTTGTGACCCCTTTCTATGAGCCAGATTCGTTGGAATCCCTGAATTCTTGCTGTTTTTGAGTTTTGCTTAAGTGCTGGAACTTCTGGATCCATGTGCAGGAGGGTCCAGATGTTGATCTGATTCAGTGTTTAGGCTTTTTGGACATCGAGTCGAGCTCCGTTTTGGTTGAAATTTGGAGGGTTTGTTCTTGAACCTCTGCTGGTGAGTTGAGCCAAATTTCACTGTATTTGGACTTAGGATTTGGATTTTATCGCATGTTGAATACATATGGGTTGTGCTGCCAGGCTGCAGTTCTGGGCTGATGTTCTGGGCGCCCAGAACAGTGAGCAGGTGGGTCCGAATCTCGAGGTTGCAGATTTGAGCCCGATTTCAGCCGGTGTTGTTTGGAGGACTTCCACTCGACTCCTAGCCGTTGTTGGATAGCTTTTGAGGTGGGTTAATGTTACCGAAATCGCCGGATTTTCTCCTAAGTTGTAGACAGTGCAGCATGCTATTTTATCATCTGTTTAATCATGTTAGTAGCTCGAATTCGTGAATTTGCATGTGTTTTTATGAAATCTGAATTTGGAGCATAAATTGATAATTTATTGACATGACTTTACATGCTGAACTGGGAATTGACTTAGGAGAAAACTCGCGAACATACAACCGTCACTTTTCGAACTGTTATCAGATTTAGCTCTAGGAGCCGTTTCTGTTCTTGTATCACCGCTGTTAGTGCGAGGTGGATACTTAGTTCGCTGTAGGACGGGTTTTCGCTCGTGCTGGGATGCCGAGCTTGTATTTACAGCAGGGTTAGGCTGTTTTGTGTTACCGGGTGCCGTCGGGATCGACGGTGGACCCAGATCCTCGTTTTAGTATCTGTTGCATCAGACTGTGCCGTGGGCACGTGAGCCTTGGTTGTTAGACCGACTTGACCCTTTTATTTTGATTTATTGCCTGTGTTTACCTGATTGAGCTGTCAGATTCGCAACTACACTTGGCTGGGTCGCCCCCACAAGTGCCACTCCGGAGTTGGACTTTTGTGCGTCGCAGTAGTCCCTGTTGGGTGCTGCTCTACACCGGAAACCCTCGTGGGTGAAGTACGGTGCAGCTTAGGGTACAGGCGGGACTGGTCTGTTGAGGTCCCGGTAGACTTGGGTCAGTTTGGACAGTTTATTCATAGTGAGAGTTGCTTTTACTCCTGTGACTGTTATGCATAGTGGTAGGGTTGTGGCATTACAGCTGTAGAGTTTATTCCAGCTTACTTTGTTGTTCTTTACCTACCAGCTATACTGTTAGTCTCGTAGACTTAGTGGGTGGACCGTTGAGGTCGGTATCGGTACCCACTGAGGACTACTTCTTTTGATAGTAGTTCTCACACCCATTGTTGCCACCTTTTCTTGCAGAGCCTTCGTCGGTTGCGGCTGCTGCTCTTGTTCCTGCGGATCGAGGTAAGGGAGTCGCGAGGTAGATCCCTACCTGTCCCTGTTGTTCCTAGAGGAGGACCCTACTGGAGATAGTTTCTTTTTGAGTTGTGCCATGTACATATAGTGTGGACTTGTACCTATTTTGGTTGTGGTGGACCTGTTGTATTTTGGACTCTATATGTACAGGTGGCTTTTGTTATTAGTATGTTTTATTTCAGCTCTATATATCTCTTGTAGTGGCTTGTATGTTTGTTTACAGGTTAGCTATCGCTTCGTATACATAGAAAAATCTATGTATACGGCGGATCTGTTGGCGAGCCCGGGAAAACGAGTAATCCGAGGCGTGACAGTTTCTCATTTCTGGAAGAGTTTACAGACAGCTTTGGGGACTCAGCTTCGATTTAGCACTGCATTTCATCCCCAGACTGATGGTCAGTCCGAGCGCACTATACAGACACTCGAGGATATGCTGAGAGCTTGTGTCTTGAATTTTGGTGGAGGATGGGATCGACATCTGAGATTGGTAGAGTATGCATACAACAATAGTTATCAGGCGAGCATTAAGATGGCTCCGTTTGAAGCATTGTATGGACGCAAATGTCGATCGCCTTTGTTTTGAGATGATATTGGTGAAAGAAAGACGTTGGGTCCAGACCTTTTGCTTGAAGCCGAAGAGAAGATTAAAGTGATACGGCGGCATATTGAGACGGCTCAGAGTAGGCAGAAGAGTTATTCTGATACTCGGAGGCGAGATCTAGAATTTTAGGTTGGTGATCATGTTTTCTTGAAGGTCTCACCATCGAAGGGCATACGGAGATTTGGGATTCGCGAAAAGCTTAGTCCGCGATTTATTGGTCCTTTTGAGATCTTGGAGAGAGTAGGACCCGTGGCATATCGGTTAGCCCTTCCGCCTCGACTAGAAGGAGTACACGATGTCTTTCATGTATCTATTCTGAGGAGATACATGCATGATCCTTCCCATGTGATAGATTTTTCTCCACTGGAGCTTACTGAGGATTTGCAGTACGAGGAGCGACCGATACGTATTCTTGCTCGTGAGACGAGGGAATTGCGTAATCGAGTCATACCTTATGTCAAGGTACAGTGGGATTTTCATGATGATAGAGAAGCGACATGGGAGTTGGAGACTGTTATGCAGAGATCTTATCCCCACCTGTTTGCATCTTGAGGTGAGTGCTTTACTCTAGTTTCGAGGACGAAACTATTTTAAGGATGGGAGAATATAGTACTCGGATTTTTGAGGGTTTCTGGACTTGGCGGATTTCGGGCGCCCGGAAGTTGTGAAGTGGACGCCCGAATGTTCCGGAGCCAGTGTATGTTTCGGATGGTCCGGAAGTGGCTGACGAGTTCTGGATCTGGACGCAGGAACCGGACGCCCAGTTGTGGATCCGGATTGGCTTATGACGTGGAGAGCCATGTGTCGCGACGCAGGACACATGTTGACCGCCGGAGACACGCCGCCCCACCGCCTGCCGACCGACGCCGACCGCTTGATCGCCAGCTGACACCTGGCATGCTGGATTTCCGGACGCCCGGAAGAGGGATTCGGGCGCCCGAATGTGGGACTTTTGGGAGCCTATAAATAGGTGAGTCCCTGTGGTGTTGAGCTCATTTTCCCACTTCGTGACTTCGTTTCTAGAGAGAGAAAGTTGGGTTTAGGGCCATGTGTTGGCATTAGTTGTAACCTAGCTTGTTCTCCTCTACTCTGTTGATCTGATCTGGTGCTGAGCTGTTGTTCTGTCGGAGTTAGCAGCCTTTTTGGAGATATTCAGATCGAAGTGCTGCTGGAGCTTGGTTATCTTGGAGGGTTGGATCTGAGGATACTGTTTTCCCCACCGTGGTTGGATTAGCTCTAGAGGTGGGTTGATGTTTGCCAAATTCAGTGGACTTCCTCCTATGTGTTTACTCTCATGTTAGCATGATAGTGTTAGATAATGTTAGCATGATATGATGATTATGATAGTGTGATACTATTGGGATTATGATAGCATGACATGCTGAGATTATGTTAGATATGACCTGTTAGGTTGAGATTTGCATGTGCATGATATGCTAATGATATATATATGAGCATGCTTGATTTCTTTGTATCCTTGTTGCATGATTTGGCCTACACCCATTCTGTTGATATCCTTCGTACCAGTTGTTGTACATGTAGTGTAGGTGATCATGTTGTGGCTCGTGCTATGTTGTTGTACCTCCTCTTTGTGGTAGAGTTGAGATTGATTGTGAGCACTAGAGCATTGATTGGGTCATACTTGTTGTTGATTATCCTTTGAGGTGCCGAGGGCATGTGATTCTTTGTTGACCCAGTCGTGTCGATCATATACATGTGGGTGCTTGGCGCTGATATGGTTGTACTATACTCGGTTGGGTAGCTCCCACGAGTACCGCTCTGGAGTTGGCATGTTCCGTACAGAGGTTTGTACGAGGGGCTAGGGACAGACGGGCTTCCTGTACTAGCAGGCTCCCTGTAGGGTTGAGCATGATCAGGCCGCAGGTATCGTGTGGTATCATATTGTGTTGTATGGTATTATGAATTGAGCTAGGGACAGACGGTGTTTCCTGTACTAGCTGGTTCGCAGGTATTATATTGTGTATGGATTCATGATAGTCCTCATTTGGTATATTCAGTTCATTGGTATTCATATTGACAGTTGAGCATTGTGTATAGTACTGGTAGTATATCTCTTACTTTCTTTATTGCTCCATATATATCTCTTGAGATTGAGGACTTAGTGGGCAGACCGCTGAGGCTGGTGGCGGTACCCACTGAGGACTACTTGTTTGATAGTAGTTCTCACACCCGTTGTTGACATCCTTTTTGCAGAGTCTTCTTCCCCAGTTGTGCATACTGAACGCGGAAAGGAGACCGTAGGGTAAAGCTGTTCCCCCGATACTTGGCTAGAGGTATACCCATTTTGGTAGATGGTTGTGTCTGTACATACAGTGAGTTGGATTGTATCAATGATGTATTATTTTATGGTTATGGATGATGTATGTACAGTGATCCGTTGATTATATATATAGCAGCTCTGTTGATACCTTTAGCTTCTTTGTGGATGTTGTTGTTGTTTTCGCTTCGTATACACGGTAGAAATACTGTGTATGCGGCGGATCTTGTCATGCGCCTGGGAAGAGGTAACCCGGGGCGTGACAATGAAACCGACAATTTCGCATGCGATTGACTCAAGCATGAGTCGGGTGACATGACTAGAATGAGAGTAAATATAGTTTACGTCACACGAATAGGTTTCATTATTATGAGTAGAGGCATAAAAGCATGTTATTTCTTATATGATTATATATGTTGTACTAACCCGTGCTTATATTGCCTCCTTTAGACCTAGCGGGTCGAGCTTTTCCCTTGGGTGGCCATACCCATTGGGAACTATGTTTATAGTTCTTACTTCCATATTTTTCAGATCCATCCACGGGCAATGCAGCGGAGTAAGAAAAGGGCGTAGCATTGTAGATAGCGTCCTTTCACTTCTTTTTGCTATTTTTCTAGCTGTACCTCATTTTGGAACAATGTGATGAAAAAAAAAGAAAAAATGTAAAGCTCATTGTGGAACAATGTAATGAAAGAAAAAAAGAAAAAAAATGTAAAGCTCATTTTGAATTATATTTGGAAAATAAAAATGTAGACCTTGTGTTAAATGAAACAATGATGTAATAGGAGTAGTATTTACTTTTATATCTTGTGATACTTTTCTTATGCAACCCATTTAATTTCTAGTTGGAATGTGTTGTATATATATGCTTGTGACGCCTTGGACGAATAAGAAAAACTCTGTTTGTTCGGAGGGTCTGGTGCATGTGCCTGTAATATCTGAGACTTTTAAAGAGGGAAATCCAAATTTTGAATTTGAAATAATTTGAATTTTTATTTTTTTATATATATATAAAGTATATATATATGTGTGTGGTTTGTGTGAGCCGGAGAGAGGATGGATTTGTCGCAAACCTGCGACCGAATCGGATGAAATAAAATCGTGATTTTCATGGTTCGGCAGTGCCGGAAGCGTTAGTGCAGTCTGTTCGTAAATCCGACGGACGGATCGTCCGAGATTGAGCGATTATCGAGAAGGGGTCGAAATTGGCAAAATGAAATTTTTGCAAAACCCCCTATATTTTATGTACCGAATCTCACGAGATCGCACATGGAGGTGCGTACGCACGTTATATACGCGCTGTGAGGGACCCAACAAGAAATATGGGTGTTTGGAGGACTTATACGCTAAACGACACCTTGTTATATAAGTGGGAATTAGGGTTTCTCCTCCACCAAACCCTAACCCTAGCCCCTACCTCCTACAAACTGAGCCCAGCCGCCTCCCCTTTCACCCCTTTGTGCGCCGCGCACTCCCCGGCCACCGCCGACCGCGCTCCGGCCGGCCAACCGCTGCCACAGCCATCACCTGCTCCCTCTCTTTCTCCACCACCATCACCTCCCTCTCCAACTCGGCCGAGGGCTGTGCAGGGTGATCCCTCCCCCTCGGGCCCCTTACCGGCGCCACCCCGGACCCCCGGCGAGGTCTCCCCGCCGGCCGCAGCCGCCGCCGAGCGCCGCCGCCGCGGCTGCTGCCATTGTTGAGCCGATTGGGCTTATGCGGCCGCACGAGGCTACGCCGCCTTCGCTGCTGTCGGCTGCCGTCGCCCTCTCTTCCTCTCGGTTCCAGAGGAAGCCTGCGCCCCTCCCCCGGCTGCTCTGGCCATCGCCGTGGCTGGAGAAGGCAGCTGAACCCCAGCCCGAACCGTGCTGGCTTGGGTTGTTCCCGTGCCGCCGCTACCACCTCCCGCCGCCGGCTAGCGCGAGCACCGACCTCCCCCCGTCGGCCGCACCCCCCTGCCGCCGGCGCACCCGCCGCTGAGCTGCCGCCGGCCGGGCTTGGATCTCTCTGCTCCCGACAAGCCCGGTTAGGGCTTCTTTTGGTCGTTTTCACTGTTTCGGTGACCCAAGTTGGTTCCGACGCCTCCGGAGGTGAGCCCGGTGACCCCTGGCCAATACTGATCACAGTGCTCACCTTGGTTGTTGTTGGTGAGGCCGGATCAGCGAGTGCGACCTTGTCGCTCCCCGTGTACATCGTTCGCTGAACTTCGGCTCGCTCCTACGCACTCCACAGTGGTTTGCGGTGCTCTGGACAGTGAGCACGGCCTTCGTCTCGACGAGACCTGTCAGCCCATACCTCGGCTGACCTCGGAAGTGCTCGAAAAGCGGTACAAAGCCCTAAACTCCCTCAATTTGCATATAATATTGTAATTGTGGTTGGTGGTAGGGGTTTTTGTGCAATTGTTGCACTGTGGGCTGCTGTGGGCAGCGTGTAATTGTGGTAGATGACCTCTGGACTGATCGTCCAAGGTCTGAAGCCCTTTGCGGAGACCGAATATCGGTTTGGGTGCGTTTTCCGGCGAAACCCGCCGGCGGAACGCGGTTTTGGCTCAGAATTCTTTCGATGCCTTCGGAATGCCCTAGGTTTTGCCGCTGAGCCTTGTTGGCTGGTCACCTAGGCCGTCTCGAGTGTTCGGAGACGTTGGGTGAGCGGCGGTGGGTTCCGGTGTTGAAATTGACACTTTCGGAAATTCGGGTCGGAACGGTTATCTGATGATAATCGTTTCGATGTGGGATCTAGTGTTCGCTGCTGGAACATCCAAACGGATGTGTTTTCGGGCAGTGGTTGACTCGCGGTGCGAGTTAGTGCCTTCCGAGACTTTCTGTGAGTCCCGGGGACGTTCCGGTGCGATTTAGGGACTTCCGGCGGTTTACGAAGATCGGTTTTGGGAAACCGAGTCTCGAGATTTGGGATTGAGTGTGTGAATCTTTAGATTGAGTCATTTGAGTTTGTCTCTGACTCGGTGGACCCATCGTAGGTCCGGTCGACTTCTTGCGCGTCCAGGGTTCCGATGCGACTTTGACAGCTGGGTACTTCGACCCGGAGTTGGTCTAGTGGTGCATGCTCGGTGACGTTCCTTCTACTCTTCCCTTTTCATTTCGTATACATATATATATATATATATGTTGATGTTGAGCTTGGCACCCTGAGATCTTTACCTTGCTCTACTTGTATTCCTTATTTGTTCTAGCAGTAGAGTGGACATGATTGTATCAGTATCTGACAGGGCATACTCGTGACCTTGTTGGTCGGTTTCTTGACACTGTTGTCCGTGACCTATACGGTCGATTTACCCTGCGGGGTAGGATTGTCGGCTAGTTGCCGACGGATGGCTATTGATCATACCAGCATCGATCGCCACAGCTTGTGAGCATCTTCACGTACACCAACGGTTTGGCCACCGCAAGAGGGTGTTCTTTTCCGGAAAAGTGGTCGGTCTGCCGACCAATGAGCCCGGTGGTGGTTTTCGCCAGGGTTGTATGCCAGGGTGAGCGATTACGTGGCACTGGCCTGAGGTCCTTAGACCGATACGGCGGATACATATTGGGTATACTTGGACAATTTGTCCATTGATGCATTACATTTACAGTAACGGTAGTGTATTCGTTTACTTCTCTACTTACTTGCATTGCTACTGTATTACTCTTCCTTTCAGTTTCTTGTCTGCCGGTGAGTGCCCTGCCTTCGTCGGCTTGCGGTACCCACTGGGAGGGGGAGACATGTGTACATGTTCTCACCCCCCACCATTTTTCAAGTGACTTGGGAGGTGGGAGTCGGGACAGTGCGTGAGGCGCGGTGGACGATCGATCTTTCGGTCCCGACACTAGTTTAGCTTGGTTTAGTTCCTTACCCCTTTACCTTCAGTACTTAGACTATTTGTGGTTCAGTATTTACTATTTTTGGATATTCCGATGTGGATGTTTTAATAAATAACTCAGAATGAGTTTCTTGGATTTCATGTGATATCTCCTACCCATCGAGATAGCTTGCTTTTAAAGAAAAGGCTTTCATGTGGTTTTGATACCTAGTGTTTCAAAATGAGGTTCCCGTGTGGGGAACGATTTTAAATGATAGATGTGAATGTTTAATGACTTACGATTGAGATTATAAATGTGAATGTGAAAATGGTTGTGAGTGGATGATCTATTTGTACATTGTATGCTGTGTGACGCCGTGCAAATATAGGGGAGACTTTATCTGTGTGTAATGGGGAATCCCTGTAATTGTAGCGGGTCTGTCACCCTTGGGTCAAGGTTTCAAAAAAAAAAGGCACTTTTCGCTGAACTCTGATCTTTAAAATGGCTCGGTTTATTTTGGCTTATTAAAAAGGGACCCGGGGCGTGACAATGCCCGATGAGTGCTCCGCTGTGGGCTCGGGCGTGACAAAGCCGGCACTCCGGAGTTTAGCCATCGCGACATCATGCTCGCCCATGCGGGATTGGGCGCCGAACTGGGATGCCGTGGGGAAGGTCATTCCTAGAGGGGAAATGTTGACTATCACGGGACCATTAGGCACGGCACAAGTCAGGACGTTACCTTGTGTAAGTCCATGATGATTGAGTAAAAATAAATTAAGCTTAATATTGTATATCACAACTAATTGATGCATACATGATAGTCATACATGTTGGTTATTACATAATTCTATACATGATAGTGGTAGAACTATATACATGTTGATTGGTATTGTCGCATAGAGGCAGCATAGTAATAGAGCCCTTTCATTTCAGTTATTAATTTTCGCTTTTCTTTTCAGCTACTTTATCTGATGCCTCAGTTGACCTAGTGGTGTACTTCGCTTCTCTCGGCGGCTTACCCATTGGGAACTATCGTTTAATAGTTCTCAGCCCCATTGGTTGATTGTTTTGTTTCAGAGCCTTCCACAGCGGGATATGCTAGGGATCGCGGCAGGGGGATCGCGTCTAGCTAGTGCGTACTCCGAGTTGCCTAGAGGTAGACCCGAGGCACCTTTCTTTTGGTTTTTGTATAGAGAGGTGTATTTGTACATTTGTAGTGACCACCTTGAGCTCATGAGATGTACCTTTTGTATGAGACTTATTGTATATCTTATGAGTTGGCTAGTTATTGTAGACATTATGGTTTACGTTTAAAATTATGTTGTATACTCTGATTACCTTGTTTAGGATATGTATATATTTTTCTTTTTCATAGTGTTTGTTGTAGACGTCTTGTGTGCACCGAGAGTCCCTTGTGCATACGGCGGATCTGTGCACGTGCTGGATAGACTTCCGCTGGGGCCTGGGCGTGACATGTCACTCCAACAGTACCCTTGGTCGGTGAAGAAGGTCAACTGCTGGCCGAACCGGAAGGGATCCTCGACTGTCTTCTGATCTGGAAGGAAAACTGCGCAGTGACACATGTACTGGTAAAGTGGAGAAACCTGCCAGAAGACCGTGCGACATGGGAAGACTATTGGTTCCTCAAGTCTTAATTTTCAGCTTTCGATCCTTGAGGACAAGGATCATTTCGAAGAAAGGGGGAGTGTAATGGCAATGGCAAGAGAAGTGGGATTAGGGTTGAGAAGAAAGGAGCGACATGGTGGAGAAGCAAATCTGAAGGAGATGAAGTTAAAGGCGGCGGGTCAACTTAGTTAAATAACGGGTCAGATTGTCGAGTCCGCGGGGCTGTTAGTGAAGCAGGCGATGGTTAAGCACCGAAAGCTGACTAGAGCCATCTTCAGGGATCCGGAGGCAAGGCAATCCAGTCCATCGATAAAGGAGGCCCAAGAAGCCCATTCTGCAATATTACTTTAATAGTTTTATCCCTGTTATTACTCAGTTTACATATTCGTCCAGTAATATAATAGGAGTATAAGTAGACAGTGGGAAAATTGTAATAGACATGTAAAAAGGAACTAATCCCTAGTTTGCCCCCTTCTTCTCCTCCTCCTCTCGCTCTCTCCCTTCTCTCCTTATGCCTCTCCTTCTTCTTCTTCCCTAGCCTGTTAGCTCCTTCCTCTTAATCCCATGATTTCCAATTAGCCATCCCTCAGCTTAAAATCATCATAGGGTTTCTCAATTGGATCAGGAATTATCCAATTTCCATTTCCATCATCTCCAAACCAACCATCCTCCGCAAGAACGTTGCCGGGTTGCTGGAGAGGATCAGGGGCATTACAGCTTCCTCCTCCTCCGACGGATTACCCAATGAAAGGATGATAGGAAAGAGCAACAATCGGCAATTCAATCTTCCCCTTTTATCTCAAAATTATATTTTAGAAGATTTTTATCTTCTTCGGAATTATTTTGGCTTTAATTATTAGTTTATGGTGGATTTTAAGAAGTGGTTTAACCCATTTCAAGTCTAATCTTTAGCTGCTCTATTAATTTTATTTTTAATTGGGTTTACCTATTTTGACTTTCAGGTTTAGATTCCATTGATACCTATAAACACTAAATGGGATTTTGTTGTTGTTGTTGTTGTTTTGTTCTTATTGTTCTTAACTCTTTCTTGTGTACATTCTATTCTAAGAAACTTCGTATGCTGATATGCATATCTTACCTTTTGCTTCTATACTTTTTTAGGGATAATTGTCTGCATACCTCTCAAAACTTCGGAAATATCTAATTTACCCCTACTTTTTTTTGTTTCCAATATACCCCTCGTATGTTTCTTCGTTATTCAAAAATACCTTCGCAGTTGCCACTCGTTAAGTTATCTCAGGTTAAACGTGAGTTAAATGTCTACCAGAGTTTTAAAAAAAATTCAAAATATCTCTTTTGCTCTTAACTTAAGGGCAAATAAGAAAAGTTGGTGATGATTGAAAGGTATATTTGAAAAGACCAAAAATCAATATATACTTTTTTGCCCCTAATTTAAGGCCAAATAAGAAAAGTTGGTAATGATGGAAGGGTATATTGGAAAGGGCAAAATAGTAATTTCACAAAGATAACTACTGTTGCTAACAGTTCACTAACAGAGTTTAACTCTAAGGGTATATTTGAAATAACTTCGAACATAAAAAAGATATTTTTAATAGGGGCAATTTCATAGATACCCCTCCCTAAGTCCAAAATATCATGTATGTCCCTATAAAGTTTGAAATATCACATATGCCCCTGTTAACTCAAAAAATTATCATCAATACCCCTACCGTCAGTTGTGCTAGCTTTACCATAGTTATTATATGGTTAAAGATGGGTTAACTTTTAAAATTACCTATTTACCCTCAACTACCCCTTAAGTAAAAATGTATGGAGACCCCTCAACTATATGCGTTTTGAAACGGCTCCCTCAACTTTTATTTTTTTAGTTAACATCCCATTAACTTTTAATTTTTTAAAAAATTAAACTAATTTTAGTGTATGAAAAATGAGAACTTTATCGAGTTTTTTCATGATTTCACCAAATCTAGTGGCTCTATTTATTTTTTAGCAAATAAATAACTATGTATAAAAATTTGAATAAAAATAAAAGTTGAGGATTTTTCCGATCTTTCTTTAATCTTGGAAGCTTAAAAAAAATTTTAACCAAAATTATTCTCAATAATTTTATCTGCATTAAATGCATTAAAAAATTAAAATATAATATATTTTATCTTTCGAACAAAACTCTTTTTTTTTTCAATCGACAAAAAAATGCATGCATATAGTTATGTGATTTATTTTTTATTAAATAAAAAAATTATATCTATAGTTTATTTCAAAATTACTATTACTGATTAGGAATGTGAATTGATATAGGTACACAATTTTATCTGAACTCGATTTTGAATGGGGTGAGCTTAATCGATGCTGAGTAGGGATAGTTTCAGTTATAGGTACAAAAAAATGTAGTCCCATCATATTCAAATTTAGTTATGGTTTTGGTCTATATCCAAACCGAACCTGACCGAAATCCGAAGCCAAAAGCAAAACCAAAATCATATAAAAACATACTATATATAAAATACAATTTTTATATATTTTTTAATAATTAATATATATTAATAATTTAATTTAATATTTAGTACATTAAATAGTCAAATTTAGATTTACAAAAATTATTTTGAAATACCTATTAGTATTTCTACTATTGATAAGAGATAAAGGGTAAAAATGGCATTTTAAAAATTTAACTCAATTTCAGACGGACCTTAACGGACCTTAACTAGTGGAGAGTATTTATGATAATTTTTAACATATTGGAGGGCATTCGTGATATTATTAATTTTAGAAGGGTATTGATGAAATTAATAGTTCCTAGAAGGGCATCTATGAAATTATTTCTTTTTAATATTAGTTTTCTAAAAAGGATAAATCAGAAAGTCGAAAATATTTCAGAAATATACAAGCAATTGTCCTTTTTAAAAAATTCAATAGGAGGTACGGACAAAAGAGGACAAATGCAAATTCTATTCATTTTGAGAGTACATATAGGGAAAATAAAATAATAAAGACCCTTGATGAGGTGTCAGAAAAAGGTCCTTCACCAAATCTCCATCCTTTGGAAAAATGAAAGACCATTTCAAATTTCAAATATAAAGTAGCTAAAAATGTATTAAATTTAATTCGACTATTATCTATTTTAATCTAACTATTATATTTAAAAAAATTTAATCTCGCTATCTTTTTTTTAATTTATTTAATTTTAGTTAGTTAATGACTTTTTAATTTTAAAATTTGAATATATTATTTATCTTTACAAACGTAATTAGCATATTTTATATAATTCATGTACCTATAAATCTTCTAATATATGCAATTTTTTTAAATTTTTTTGATGAGAAGAACTATCAAAAAACTTAAATTAAACAAACTGAAAAATTAGATACCAAAATCAAATTTTGGAAATGTTGGATAGTCGAATCAAAATGGTCTCTAGTTTAGGTAAATTTTATACATTTTTGCCTCTAAAGTGTTGGAACATTGGCACTTAAATAAAAGATAAAACCATATAAAAGGGATTTGGATTTTATTGAAAATTGTTCGACATGGATCTATTCAGAAGAAATATTCAAAAGGCTTAATTACATTTTAGTACACTATACTTTATAATTTTTTTTTTTAACTTTTTTCATGCATTGTACTAATTTTTTCTTTAAAGACACTATTGTATTATTATATTTTATCAATCTCTACACTGTATTTTAGATTTTTTTTTTATTTGTAGTTTTTTTATAAATATTACTAAACTATTTTTGTCTCGCCAATCTCTACATTACCATTAATAAATCTACATTACTATTGATAAATCTATTTGTTTTAAACAAAATATAGCAACTTAATTAAAAAGCTGATTAGACGAAGAAAAAATATAGAATGAATCTCCATAATAGACTTATTGAAGATTTATATGCAGCTACTTTTAACTATTTTTTATTGATTTTATGTATTTTGTTATTTTTATGTCAAAATAAGCTGAATATATGCTTAATCATTTTCAATCAATATTTTGTAATAGTTTTTATTTAAAATTATAGATTTATTACTTATAGTATAGAATTTGGAAGAAAAAAAAATTGTATACCTGTAAGTATCAAATCTAATTCCCTTTTCCTGTAGTTTAAAGTAAGTTTATTAGGGTAGATCAATCACCCTATTTGTAATCTTTGATTTCTCGGCTGGTACATACACAAAAAAAATATTTGGAGATGTATATATGTGGTCATATAAATGTGGCATACTATTACAATATTTACTTTTTCAAATTCTCTAACTATACCTGCTATATATATATATATACTCAAACAATTTGTAATGAAAGTATCGTACGTGCAAGTGTTACTCTTCTTGACCTGTACCACCACTCAACAAAACTAATGCATTGTCAACAATAGAAGAGACAGTTTTCCGATGCTGACTCAGCCCGACGCTGCCCGAGAAGACATGGAAGCATTCGAGATCCGATGTGGTGTCCGCCACGGACTCCAGCAGCTTCTCCATCTCCAAATCCTTGAATAGTTTGAGATATTTCTCATGCGAACAACGCATCATCCAAATGGCTTGTTGAATGATGAATCGCCGTATTCTCGGCACTTTGATATCTGGGTACTTGTAATCCTTTAGTATCTTCACGAGCTTCTCGACGTAGTCGGCCTCCTTGATCTCGGCCCGCTCTAGTTCGGCTGCGAATTGCTCGGAGCTCGTGAATTTGCAGATTTGCATGGTGACACCAATTGATACCTCTAGTAATTTCCCCGTTTCTTTCATAGTTGCTTTCAATACCTGCATACAAAATGGGATAAAATAAATAGATTCTTCATATAAATCCCTCATGTAATTCGACTTAGTTTGAAAAAAAAAAAAACAAATTAATTGATGATTTCTTTCATAGTTGCTTTCAATACCTGCATACAAAATGGGATAAAATAAATAGATTCTTCATATAAATCCCTCGTGTTCGACTTAATTTGAAAAAAAAAAAAAACAAATTAATTGATGATTTCCACTTGTACATTAGCTAAAATGCTATGAAATATCTTGTACTGTCTGTCCGCTTGTAGTGATCTTGTCACAAAGGTTTTATAGAAGGAGAATTTTCTTCTTCGAGCCATAGTGGACTAATTATACTTCTTAACACTGGTTAATTGTATTTTACAAACTGTCCAGTTTACTAGGAAATTTTGTCTATGTCCTTGTAGAAACCTACAATATATTAGATATTAAATTGGGGAAATTTCTACATAGATCCCTAAATTGTAAGAGAATATCAAAGAACGAAAAAGTCCCTAGCTAGGTTAATTTTTCATCTTTGAATTTGATTATAAATGAAGCATATAAGGTTAGATAATTAGGCAATGAAGGGTAAAATTATAGTAAAGAGATCCGTATATGATGTTTACAAGGATAAATCTGCGACAACCGGGATAAAAAACTAGCATATTCTTAGACTTCTCAACAAGATGCTCAAACCTCTTTGTAAATTATCCTTCACTCCTTGTGGCACTTCATAACCCACTTATCTTATCATTTTTTTTAAAATTTTACTATTACCCAAAAAAACCTGAGTATATCCATTCTTGGATTCTTAGGTGTAATATATATGTACACGGCTATAGCATTTTTCTTCTTTTGTCCTTGATATTTACTTATTAGAGACAACATATTCATGGATAAATGCAGAACATGCTGTTACTAATTCAAGCACATTCATATCTACAGCATGAAGACACAGCCAATGAATAGCTTTGGATGCGTACGTCCGAAAAATAATTAGAACAATCATCGTATCATTTTTTTTCTCCTTTTCCCTATGGGTTCTATATGTAGCCTACTTTAAAGGATTTCATGACGCTTAAATGATCCACAGAAAACAGAAGTTACTAATTACTTGGTCTAAACGGAAGCTGAGATCATTGAGATTTAACATTCTTGATGTCGATACCGGCATTTATGTTGATCTAAAGAGGGTCAGGTTTCGATCAACGGAGCTTGACGAGAAACTGAAGGAAGAGATAACGTGAATGAAATATTAGAGTTTAAGATGTTAAAATGCCTATTTTAAGAGTTTGAGATGTAAAATGAAATTTCGCCAAATGTTCAGAAGAAAAAAGTGCGACTTACCCAAAGGATGCCTATATTGCTGGACTTGCCCCTTCGCAAAATTGGGCACATGCTATATGAACTAACAGAGAAACAGGACTAATCAATTTTAAACTTTTCTAACCTGAGCAAATGATTTTTTTTTTTTCCCGTTCGTTTGCATTGTTTATGATATTGATTTAAAACTCTATTTAAGTCAAAAGCTGAAACAATAAACAGTAGGAGGTTCTGAAATCTTACAGTGGGCATTGCTGCAGTAATCTGGTTGAGTCGGTCCGCGGATTCGGCGCCCGAATAAGCACACAAATTCCGCAAAATTCTCGTCGCATTCAACTGCAATACCGGGCTCGCCAGCGCACCGATAAGGCGCTCCAACACATCACCCTTTTTCAAGATCAGCGCGCAATTCTTCCTGCTCTCCAGCGTCAGCATCGCCAGAGCCTCCCCCGCCTCTGCGCTCACCGAGTTCTCGGACGCGAACTCCGGCTTGAAGAAAATAACGAAAAGAAGCTTCACGATGCCGCCCGTGCTCGCGATCCGCTCCTTTGCGGTCTCGTCCATGGCCAGACCGGTCAGGATCTCGATTGCGAGCTTCTGCAGCTCGGTATGGCTCTCGCCGCACTGCAGGATCTCCCGGATGTTGCTGACCGTGAACACGATCTCCGATATCTCCTGCCGTAACATTTTTCCCGTGCTACCGGTAGCTCTCACCAGCATCTTCACCACCTGCAGCGCCCGCTTCACCGCCCGAATCTGCGACTCCGGCGCGTGCTCGTTGCGCAGCAGCCCCTGCTTCGCGCTCGTGAAGTCGACGATCCTCGCGAGCAGCCCCCGCGTGTTCCCGATCTTAAAGCAGTTATCGTCGTTGTTGGCGAGCTTCTTCAGTATCAGCAGGCCGAGCAGGTTGAACACCGCACAGTCGTAGTTCGACTCGCCGGTCGCCACGGCGTCGGAGCTTCCATCTGCAGTAGTAGCCGCTGCGGTCCTGCTTGCGCTGGCAGCCCTCCCGCCGCCAGTGTAGAGCAGCGAGGCGATCGATTCCATCGCGCCGGGGATGCCCGCAACGCGGAGCGCGTTCTGCCGCTTCCCCGCGAGCTTCGACACGACCTCCGCCGCGCACCGCCGGATCTCTTCCTCCTCGGGGTTCTTCCAGCTCAGCATTTCGATCAGCCGCTCGATTGCCCGCGTCGACGTGCCGATCTTCCGCAGCGTGTCGAACGCGAAGCTCTCGCTCTTCGCAAACTGCTGCAGGATGCGGGCCCCGATGAGCTGCTCGTCGGGGAATTCGGAGTCCAGCAGCTCGGCTGCAAACGTGACCAGGTCCATCTTGATCCCGTCGAATATGCTGCCTTCGATGCCCTGCGAGTACGCGTCGTAGAAGAAGCGGCGGATCGACACGATGCCGGCCGCACCGAGCTCGCACTCCGTGCTCACCTGCTGCAGCAGCCCGCAGTAGGAGATTTTCCAAGTCCAGTAAATCTTTTCAACCAGGAACATCAGGGCTTCGGCCAGGGCCAGGCCGTAGAACAGGTCCAGCGCCAGCGGCCGGTTCGCGGTTTCCGGCGTCTTCTCGCCGTAGTCCTGCGGGACGAGGCGCATCATCGAAAGCGTCACGCAGGACAGCGCCGAGGCGATCTGGAGCCACATCAGCGCGCGGCTGATGTTCTTGGATATGAAGACCCAGCCGGCGTACGGCAGCAGCGGGACTTCCGGCGGGTGCCACTTCCGCTGCGTGCCGTAGCGGACGAGCTGCTTCTGGAATTCCACGGCACGCTGCTGCTCTTCCTCGGCGGCGATCTGCCGCCTGCGGCCGCCGTCCAGACGGCTCGCGGAGGCGGCGGAATGGAACGCGGCCTTCACTGCCCGGACGATGAAGCGGGAGCTGGACTTGATCGCATGGAAGCTGTATCTGTCGAAATACAAAAGGATATATATATATATATATATATTAATTAGAAATTAATTAGTACACCGTACGCTATGATCATGCACCATCCTGCATTAATTTATTCTGCAGCGGCAGCTTAATTAGGCGATCGATCGAGAGCTAATTAAAGTTAGGTATAGTATAATACCTGCCGGCGGCCGCAAGGGTCCCGGTGGCGTGGTGCTGCCACTCGAGCTCGTGGCTGCGGCTGAAGATCCGGGTGCCCTCGCTGAGGAGGATGACGGTGACGTACAAGAAGTCCCTGGCGCGGAGCGTGCTCGCAAAGCCGCCGAGGAGGACGACGGTGGCCCAGATGAAGGCGAGGGTGCCGAGGCCGCTGGCCGCCTTCTCGAGCACCGCCAGCCGGAGAGCGAAAAGGGTGAGCTTCTTCTCGGGCGCCCGGAAGTCGCCATCCCTGGGGCGGCGGGGCGTCGGATCGCTCGGCTCCGGCTGCGGCCCGAAATAATCCAAGCTGCCGCCGCTGCCGACGATCTGCAACCGCATGCTTCCCGAATCCCCCTCCCTTCTTGCATCCTTGTTTAACTTCATTAATTACTTCTGAAGAATTTCTTCTTCTTTTTTTTTCTTTTTTTTTTAAGAATGAATTTTTTTTAAAAAAAAAAGTTGTTTTTTCTGTCTAATAATTCGTGAATGCACTACTGTTTCACGTAGATATAAGTATATATATAATGGGGTAGCTTTGATATTGTCAACGGTTACATATATGTCTCTTAGCTAGCTATGTCTTCCTGATTCATGGGCACCACACATACTAAGACGATGCAGCCGAATATAAAAAGATAAAAAGTACTATATATATATATATATATATATATATATATATATATATATATATATATATATATATATATATATATATATATATATATATACATATAGAGTTTTGCTAGAATACTATCGGTTTATTACCGATTTGTTTTCGATGCTGGAGCTTTCAAATCGACGATCGGCACCGTTGAACATGATCTAGACCATTTAAACTATCTGGAAATCAAATTTCACGCTTTTTCGATATTGTTCTTTTGTCCATCAAGTGAACAGAAAATGAATGGCTGAAAATGAATATATTATAAAAAGTGATGATAAAAGTCTTGTAATCAAGATCAAGAGTACAGATCTTATTTTAAATAGTTCAAAAAAATTTCTAACAAAAAATTAGTTGATTTGAATTCTTTTATACCGTTAAAGGAGCAAACACACCATACCGGCCATTAAAATTACAGATTTTGTAACCCTTTGATCATTCGGTTAATGATATCAAAAAAGCATAAAATTTGATTTCTAGATAGTTTAAATGGTCTAGATCATGTTCAACGGTGCCGATCGTCAATTTGGAAGCTCCAACAACGAAAACAAATCGGTAGTAAACGGGGCGGTTTACTACCGATAGTAGCCCAGTGAAGCTCTGTATATATATATATATATATATTCTCTTTTAAAAGGGTACTTCCACGATGATGTCGAGATATTATTGCAGAGGTTTTGGGCAGGGCGTGTAAGAAAGAAGAGTTTGTTTGTATTCAATTTTGACCACGTGGTGGATACTTCTATTCAACCTTTGTTTGGGTTTTTTATTCCATTTTATTTATTTTATTTTATTTTATTCTTTCTTTTGTCGATCTCTCTTCCCTCTCCTTTTCATTGTGACTTTTCAAATTACTTGCTTTTCTTTTTAAAACTTTCTTCTAGCTGTCGCTTAGGGGATAAGGACTTATTCTTAAGCTGCTTTTCTTTTTCTTTTTTTTGGGAAAATTGTACAAACTTAGACCCCTCAATTATAGTGCAATTTGCCATAGGCTCCTAAACTTTTTTTTTTCTTTTTTCCTTTGTTAAAAATTTCTTTAGCATTAAACTTTTCAGATTTAAATTATTTTCTTTAGTTACAGTTAAAAATTTAATCGAATTAATGGATCCAATATTTAATTATTTTAGTGTTATTTGTTAAAAAGTGATTAAAATCATCACATATGATAAAATATTAATAAATTTGATGAAATTTTTAATTTAGTTGGCCAAAATAATCCCAAAAAGAAATTAGATGTCTTACGGTGCAATTAAAAAAGTAAAATTTGAGAGAGGCGTTTTGTAGTCGGCTATTGTTGAAGGGGTCTCCAAACAATTTTACATGTGGTCTCTATTTTACATTGTCCAAATCTATTTTTTCATTTTTTTTCATTTTTCTATCACGGTGACGTTATCTTCAATGGAAAATACTTTGTTTATAAATAAATTTTATAATATTTTACAAAATATACAACTCAATAGATGGATTTCAACTTTGAAATTATAAATCATACTTTTCTCCTCATAATTTGCACTTCTCCACTAATTAAATACCGTCATATTTGCTAGTTTATATAGTGTTGTAAAAAAAATTTTGTAAGTAATGCATTTACTCATCTTCAATGGGCCGTTTGGAGGTCCAGGTTTCAATAAATATCAATAATATTTTTGAAAAATATCACCCAAAATTTAAAAATATATAGTAATTAACTATATAACATTGTTATTGTTATATTGTTTTGTCCAGAAATTAATTTTTTAATGGTTTAGTAATTTGTGGGAGCTGTCTCTTAATAGTAATAGGTCAAAAAAAGATAGGCTCAAATAGAGATATTTTCTCCATTTTACTGTAGCACTATACAAAATTACATCTTAATCAAATCAGTACAATTTATATGACTTATCATTTATGGCGACAAAAAAAAAATATTTTCCTCTTGTATTTTATTATTGCATGTAATGCATCTTATCCGCAATTCCACACAAAGTTTTAACCAACCAATAATCTTTGAGTTTTATAACAATCTTTAACAAAGTCAAAGGACTTGCATCTAATTATTTTGATTACTTGGATAATTTGCAATATTTGATTTATTTTGTTTTTAATGTTAGCAAAAAAAAATTTGAAAATAAAAAGAACATTATAACCACTAGTTATAGCTAGGGATGTCAATGGGTCAGGTTTGGGTCGGGTTTTTAAAAATCCGAACCCGAACCCGACCCCCAAATTAAAACCCAAACCCGGATCCGAACCCGTCGGGTTTTAAAAACCCATGCCCATACCCGACCCAACTAAAAACCCGAAACCCAAACCCAAACCCGAACGGGGCGACTGCAAGGTGGGCGGAGGTCGGGGCGACTGCGAGGTGGGCGGCACGGCGAGTTGCGAGTTGCGAAGTGGATGGGGAGGGAGGGAGGGAGAGAGGAGGAACGACCGAAGGTGGGACACTGGGATTTAGGGTTAGGAATTTCAGATCTTTGATTAGGGATTTAGTGTTTGAAATTTTGATACCATTGGATGAAGATCCAACGGATAGAAATTATTAGGTATTTTATATATTATATAAATAAATAAATAATTTATATATAAATAAATAAATAAATAATATATATAATTTATTCGGGTTCGGGTTCGGGTCCAGGTACGGGTTCGGGTTCGGGTTCGGGTCCAGGTACGGGTTCGGGTTCGGGTCGGGTACATACAAAACCCATACCCGTACCCATACCCATCGGATTTTTATTTTCTATACACATACCCGAATCCATATCTATTTAGTTCGGATAAATCCATCCCATTCGGGTTCGGGTTTGGGTAATTTTTCGGGTACCCATACCCATTGACATCCCTAGTTATAGCTACTACGGAAAAGGTAAGGTACGTGGATTCGAATCCTAGATAGAGTAACTCTCAGATAAATGTCTAGAGGGCTATTCACTTAATTCTCGAGAAAAAAAGAAAAAAAGTAGAAAATTATGGTAGTACTTCACACACACACATCTCCTGTACTTCCGTGCTTTCAAAAGTGTTAGATGTGTCTCAAAATTTGATAATTGACTTCAGGTTTGGACCTCCGACTTGTTGATAGCTTCACGGTGCAATAAAGTTGGAAAAAAAAAATTGTGAAGGAAAAATGGATGTCAGTGGTGAATAGCGGAGGGCTCGGGGCCCGAGCCCATAGTATATACGGACATCGGACGGGGGGTGCGGGAGGTGGAGGCCCCCACGGTATAGATCAGATTCGAAACCCATTAAGAATTTTTTCTTTCTTCGTTTTGCCCTAGAAGCGATACATCGATTGATTGTACTTAAAAATATTGTATTTCCCTTTTCTACATAGTGAAGTTTTCCCCTTCCTCGCCTGTGATTTTTTTTGCTGCAAAGGATTTTTCACATAAATCCTTGTGTTCATTTTATGTTACTGTTCTCTGTGGTTTGTCTACTTTGCGATCGCCTTCTTTTGTCGTTTTTGTTTGTGCGTTCGTTGCAACAGAAAGAATAGATGTCTATGTGCTACACGTCTCTTGTACTTTCGAAATACATACACACACACATCTCCTGTGCTTTCGAAAGACACACACAAGTATCCTGTGAATAGATGTCTATGTGCTTTCAAATTTTTTTCGATGATGAAAAATTCACTTCGACGATCGGCTCCTTAGGTATAATCTATGCTATTAAAACTATCTCAAAACTAAATTTTATAATTTTTTGACATCATTTGCCAAATGATCCCACAGTCTCAAAATTAACTATTTTAATGGCCAATGTGGTACGGTTGTAAGCTCAACGGTGTAGAATAATTCAAATTAGATAAAATTTTAATAGAAAATTATACTTATCATAAAGAGCAAGATCAATACTCTTGATTTAAAATTTAAATCTTTTATCAATATTTTTATGAGATTTTTATTTTATATCGTTCATTTTGATGCTACTCGTTCACTAGGCAAATCAAGTCATTGGTGCTTGTAGGTTTTCGATCCTTGGATTAAGGGATATGCGGTTAGGATGATAATGGTCTCCTAGGGTTGAATGGGTGGTTGATTGAATATGATGATCTAACAGGTGAAAATGGTGAAAATGATAGATTTAACCGCGAAAAACTTACAAGCAATAAGTGCTTGGTGCTGCTTGGCCGGACTCTCTCTCTCTCTCTCTCTATATATATATATAGAGAATATATATATACATATACATATATATATATATATATACATATATATATATATATATATGTATATATATATATATATATATTCTCTATATATATATATATAGAGAGAGAGAGAGAGAGAGAACAAAACACCTCTCTAGGATGCGCATCTTGCACAAAACTATGCTAATGATAAAATCCATGGAAATATTGTAGTGATATTATAATTGTATAGATATAACTTGGCCAATTTGCATAAAAAATTCACAAGTTTTGAGCTTTTGCAAAACTGGGACGCCTTTACCGATTTTGCAGATTCGGGCTGAATTTTCAACAACTGACCAAAATACTCTTATTCCTTTCTCTCTCTTTTTTTTTCCTTCGTTCTTTTTTTTTTTTTCTCTCCGACCCTCATCGCCTCCTCCACCTCCTCCACCGCCTCCGCGGCCTTGGCAACGGTAATGAGGGCGGCGACACCTCCTCTTCCTCTATCTCCTCCTCCACCGGCGCCGGCGGCCCTCGGCGACGGTAACGAGGGCGGCGCCGCCTCCTCTTCCTCCGCCTCCGCTGGTGCCAGAGAAGGAGAACTCGAAGCGGGCTCGGGTGAGGGCGGAGTGGATGAAGGCGATGAGGTCGTTGCCGAGGAGGTGCTCGCCGCTCGTGAGGGTGGGGAAAAATGATGCGCCCATCTCCAAGTAGCGAACAAAGATGCAGAGGGTAGGAAAAAAAAGAATAAAAAAAAAAAAATTCTCTTTGAAAGATCATTATATATCGTTGTTGTTACCGAAAAGTCTAAGAATCATAGAAAAAGGAAGAAGAAGATGAAGGTTGCACTGCTAAAATAAAATTACACTGTTTCACAAGAAAATTGCACTATTTAATATAAACGTTGCATTTTTTGAGATGAAAATTATACTTTTCGAAATAAAAATTGTACTATTTCGACAAAAAATACACTATTTCAGAAAAAATTGCACTATTCTCCGACCCTCATCGCCTCATCTTCATCTTCATCTTCATCTTCCTCTTCCCTTGACCCCCTCCTCCCCCTCCCCCTTCGACCCCCTCAACACCAACGCGAGCCTCTCTACCCAGCGCGCCGCATTGGAGCCCTGAAACACGGAAACTACCTCATTGCCTCTATTCGCTCCACCCTAACTCGGGCCCGCTCCGAGTTCTCCTTCTCCTTCTCCACCACCGGCGGAGGCGGAGACGGAGGAAGAGGAGGCGGCGCCGCCCTCGTTAGCGTCGCCGAGGGCCGCCGGCGCCGGCGGAGGAGGAGATGGAGGAAGAGGAGGTAGCGCCGCCCTTGTTACCGTCGCCGAGGGCCGCGGAGGTGGTGGAAGAGGCAATGAAGGTCGGAGAGAAAAAAAAGAACGAAGGAAAAAGAGGAAGAAGAGAGAGGTAGGTTGTTTCCGTGTTTCGGCGCTCCGTTGCGGCGCACAGGATAGAGAGGCTCGCGTTGGTGAGGATGGGGGTCGGAGGGGGAGGAGGAGGGGGGGGCAAGGGAAGAGGAAGAACAAGAAGAAGATGAGGCGATGAGGGTCGGAGAATAGTGCAATTTTCTCTGAAACAGTATATTTTTTATCGAAAGAGTGCAACTTTTATTTCAAAGAGTGTAATTTTCATCTGAAAGATTACAACGTTCATATTAAACAGTGTAATTTTTTTGTAAAACAGTGCAATTTTATTTTAACAGTGCAACATTCATCTTCTTCTTCCTTTTTCTCTGATTTTTAGACTTTTTGGTAGCAGCAACGATATATAATGGTCTTTTAAGGAGAATTTTTTAAAAATTTTTTTACTTTTTATTCTTTTTCTTTTCCCCTACCATCTGTGAATTTTTGGCTATATAACTTTCACTAAAATGCAAATTTCTAATTGCCACCTCATGATACAAGTCCAAATCATGAAGACATTGACTTTGAATGCTTCCAATAAAATGAGAAGCTTCCTGTTAATGACTCTTCTCATTATTACAGGGCTGCTGTATGGAATCTCTTTGGGGTCCCTATAATATTATTATTGATAATTAGGTGACAATATTATTAGTAAATCTAAATATTATAATTAAATTTTAAATTCTAAACACTAAACTTTTTACATATACATGCCAACACATTTACAGTACAGTAAAGTATAAATTATCTCCAAAGCATTATTCTTATTATTATATGATTACTGAAGGCCTTAAAATATACTGATGAGCTGGCATTTATTCCCTGTTTCTTCTGAATACAAGAAAATAGCTCGATTGTTGGACCACTCTCATACGGGTCCATCTCACGAGTGGTTGGAGAATAAACTTATCCTAAAATGATGGGAAAATTAATAAAAAATAAGGTGATATTAGTACAGTCGTTTTCATCAGCGAATTTAATGTATTTTGATCAAATTCAAACAACTTAATTTGCAGACATTATATCCATTAATACCACTACGTACTATTTGGAGTTTTTAGTTGGTATCCCGTTAACCATGCCTAATATGAGGTTTCTGCGTAGTGAAAGTAAAGAGAAAGGAAGGAAAAAAAATAAAATAAAAATAATGTGCATCGATCACCTAGACACACAACAGGTAGCACTGTAGGTTTAATGAGAAGGAAATTTCTGCGAACTACTAATTAATAAATGCATCCTTCCAACTTAGATGTGGGACGCATCTCAACCATTAGTGTTGATCTGACATTCAGTGGGGCTTGCTTATTTGCACCTAACTAATGTTTAGAATTGGAAATTAGTTTTTGTTTGATGGGAAAGCATGCAATTGTTTCAGAATTGAAGTTCTCCTACTTTCTATATTTAGAGTAAAAAATTTTCACACTATAGCACACAAGAAGATAATAAAATACGACAATTTTATATTTTTATTATTTTTTCTATTTGTTTTTCTTTCGTAATTGACTTTTTCATTAGTCGGAGCGAAGTTAATTAATTACGATATTTTAGCAAAGTTAAATTATGAGTGAACTTAACTTCTAACAAAGCAAATAATTGAAGTAAATATTTACAGTCCAAGATTACATCACCAGTCTCCATTTTCCATACAACAGACGGTTCCCAACCAAATCATTTAATGCACAGTAATTTTATAAGCACCATAGAGTTTGCACTCATTTATGAGGGGTTGGGCATTATTTTTTTTTTGGGAGAGAGAAAAGTACCATCCTATTGGCTTCATTCATTGTTTTTAAATTTTTTTTAAAAAAAATAAGTTCAGTTCAAAATATGAAATAATTAGAATTCAAATTTAAATTTTTGAATATCAATCATTAAATTTTTTGTCATCTGCGCTAGGGATTGTAGGTTTGGACCTACATTTTAAAGCTTACAACATATCTTTCTTTCTTAAGGTGACAATTCAACAACCACTTTCGGATAAGATATTTTCCAGGCGAACAGTATGGAGCATTTAGAAGGGGTTCGTGCTTAGCCATTTCTTTTAATCAACCCAAACCGAAAAAAATAGAAAAAAATAAAAGAAAAGGAAAGGAAATAGCTTTTCAAGGACAATGTCGCACTTTGCAAGTTTGTTAGGACCACTGTTGGATCGTAATGTTTGCACAGCTCATCATTTGGCAACTTTGGATGGATTATTGGACTTGCCACTTGGCATGGAGCACCCAATCACAATTGGCCTACAAGCATTTATTGTCCTCTTTTGTACTCTCTTCTTCTTTACCCTTTTTCCATTTGGTACAATTATATATATATATATATATATATATATATAGAATGAGGATACTATACTATCTATAGTACCGGAGTTTCGGTACTATAGTCGCTTTTTCGATCTTAGGGTGTTCAAATCAATGATCCACACCGTTGAAACTGATCTAGGGTATATAAAGTTCTTAGGAATAAAATTTTAGTTTTTTTCGATATCGTTTACTTAGTAAATAAATCATGTCAAACTGAACGGTGGAAATTGAATAATTCTTAAAATTTGAGTATAGGACTTTCGAATTCAAGATCAAGGATATTGACCTTGATCTATATAGTTTAAAGTATTTTCTATCAAAATTTGAATAAATTTAGATTCTTCTCCACCGTTAAACTACAAACTCGCCATAATAACCATTGAAATTTGACAATTTTGAAACGGTTTGATCACAAAGTAAACTACATCGAAAACATATAAAATTTTATTTCTAAGAACTTCAAATACCCTAGATCAGTTTCAACGGTGTGGATCGTTGATTTAAACAACCTAAGATCGAAAAAGCAACTATAGTACCGGAACCCCGGTACTATAGATAGTATAGGAGACTAGCTCATATATATATATATATATAGAGAGAGAGAGAGAGAGAGAGAGAGAGAGAGAGAGAGAGAGAGAGAGAGAGAGAGAGAGTGTGTGTAGGGTTACATACTTTTATGAGTATAGAGCTCTTTATACTCATAAATTATTTTTAATGATAAAGCTTTCGAATCGAAGGTTCATATCGTTAAATATGATTTAGAACATTTAAAACATCTAGAAAATAAATTTTGTAATTTTTTAAAATTGTATTAAAGTCCATCAAGGGGGTATAAAATGAACGGTCAAAATTGAATAACCTCCTAAAAATAAATGATTAGATCTTTTAATTTAAGGTCGGAGTTATTGAATTTTATCTAAATAGTAAATAGAATTTTCTATTAAAAATTCAACCAATTTAGATTATTTTACATCGTTAAACTAGCAAATATCCCAAATGTTGTTAAAAGTTATCAACTTTGAGATCTTTTTGATCATAAGGCAAATGATGTCAAAAAATTATAATTTAATTTCTAGAAGTTTCAAATACTCTAAATCATGTTTAACGGTATGGTTCGTCGATTCGAAGCTCTATCATCTAAATCGACTTATGAGTACGAAGACAATTGTACTCATAAGAGTATAGTAGCCAAACTCTCTCTCTCTCTCTCTCTCTATATATATGTGATATATATAATTTTGAAAGTATAGTTCCAAGTTGAACCATATGCTGCCAAGTGTCACACTATCATCTCATTTCCTCTTAATAATGATTATTATTATCTTAATAATGACTCTCTTAATAGCACATAATAGCAAAATTGTGTTCCAATATGACCCAATAAAATTATAGGGTATATTAAAATAAATATCCATTATATGTTGTATAACAATATTATTACACTATTTAAGTAGAACAAAATAAGAAATAAAATATCTAATGAGAAACTTACACATTAAATTCGTAAATTAATGCGTTCCAATATGCCACAATGACATTATAGTATAAAATAGTAAGTTTTTTTTTTTGAGAGAAAGGTAGCTCGTTTATTTCTTTTAGAAATAAACTTAGCTAGAAATGTGAATCAACTAGGATTCGAACTCGGGACCTCGGGTACCAACCACCAAGTCCTTTGCCACTTGCGATAGGGACGGTTGGTTATAAAATAGTAAGTTAAAATTTAATAATATATATTTAATATTTAAAACAAATTTTGAGTCGGAAAAAATTATACATTTTAACAATTTCATAAAATTTTAATAATATTATATTATCTCAGTAAAATGATATTCAAAAGTATCCAATTAGATAACTGATTTGTAACACATATTTTAAATTCATTCAATAAAAAAATTTCTAAATTTGTTATGTAGAAACTTTTTTTCTTCCACTAACTGTTATATTATTTTAAATATTAATAAACTCTATTTAATAAAAATCTTAGTTATACAAACAATAAGATTTTTTTTTTTCATATAAGGTTTATTCATATAAGGTAAGAATGATGATAACGATTGTGATACCCAACATATCGGATGAGAATGGAATTGTGTTGGTATTAAGAGGCCATGGACACTAGTAATAATAATTAGGCACAAGCATTTTGGGCCGGTGGTTTGGGTTCAACGATTTATTATTGCTAATGAGCCGGGTCGTTATATTTGGTATTAGAGTCAATCACCAGTCGAAAGTAAGAGATGAGTCTCGGCTGAGTGAGGGTCGGAATGACAAGCTAAGTTAGAATCAGAATGATAAGGTGACAGGTGAAGCCAGGGTCGGAATGACAAGGCTAGCGAGATATGTCTCACATCGCTTTGTGTGTGTGATTGGGTTGACGAGGATGTCAGTGCCTAAATAGGGAGAGTCTGTGACACTCCAATGATCCCATATCGGATGGGAATGGAGTTGTGTTGGGTATATAAGAGGTCATGGACATTTATAATAATAACTAGGCTTAAACATTTTGAGCCGGTGGTTTGGGCTCAACGAGTTATTATTGCTAGTGGGCTAGGTCGTTACAATGATATTATATTATTTCGTTCTTTCGTTTCTTAATTAGATTTTAAATGCACAATAAAATTGACATGCAGTACGCTTTCAATTTTTATTAATAAATATTTAATAAATTATTTTTTAATATATTAAATTGATTTATTTTTAATTTGAATTATATTTTTAGAAAAAAAACTTATAAATCATCTTTTTTCACTATTGTAAATTTTATATTTATGTTTAAATATGAACTTTACAATTTTTCTTTAGTACTGTGTAGAAATCTTTCTTTTATCTCTACATATGCCAATCTATATGTAACCGAATCTATATTAAATGGGCTTGATTGCATCTAATTGTATTTATTAGCTTTTTAACTAGGCATAAATGGAAAACATTTTTTTCCACTTTTGAAAATGAATTGTTTCCGAAATTGATAACACCACATTCCATCAATTAATGATAATTATGATTAATCTTTTCATTTATATTTTCAGTTTTGAAAATGATAGTGTTGGCGCCAGAAAAATAGCGCCATATGGTAAAGCGGTTCAAGCCACGTGAGCCAACAATGGGAGCAAAACAAAACGTGACATGTGGTACACCGAAAGCCGGGGAGAAGAACGTCTAAATGGAAGGGCGGTTTAGGCGGGAGCGGTCAGAGACATGGAGGGAAAGTTTCGTGGCCAGCAAAGTATCAGTCGAAGCACAACCTGAAGAAGTAGGGACGTGACTGAAGAAACCTCCATGATAAGAATCATCCAATAACTACAGGCGGGAGAATATATTACTATAAATAGAAAAAAAACGCGCCTGTGAGAGGAGTCCTTCACACGAGCAAGCAAACATAGCAAATTTTAATTTCTTTCAATTCCTAGCATTTACGGCTTTCTAGGAGTAGTAGTCCACAAATTTTCTTCTTTAGATCTTAGTTAAGAGATTAATTAGCTGTTTGTTTAAGAGCTTTTCTAGGAGTAGATTTAATCCTTGTAATGGCTTTTGTAGCCGCACCTTTAAAATCAATATAAATAGTTCGGCTCTTACAGCCGAGCTTGCTTTTTTCGGTTCATTTGTGAATAGCAGAGAAGAAGAGCCCGGTTGAGCCGATTCTTCCTCAACCGAGTCATTTGAGTCGATAGTGGCGCATTCGAGAGTCATCTACGAAGTCAATTTGCACCCAGAAGAAGTGTCTGACTTGGTCAACGCCCTAACTCGGTCAGTGTCGCCCCCACTCGGTTTCTAGCCCAATAATTTTTGGCACGCCCGGTGGGACACACTCAGGTACATCCAAACCTCTCCCAAATGGCTAATAATAACACAATGAACCTCCGAAACAGGGCCGTTCCCAGATTCTTAGGGAACGACCGGACCAGTAGCGGTGAAAATGCAAATGAGAATTAGGCGGCGCTACCGTCAGGAGGTGAAAGCAGTGGACATTCGGCTCATCAAGAGCCGAGCCTAACTCAGGCACTCGGGCAAATGACTCGAGTTCTTCCGACTTTGGATTAGAACAGCCACCAAAGTACCGCCCATTTAGATGCGGTACTGGCCGCAATCACAGGCTCAAATGAAAACATCACTCGTATCGGGTAGCTGTTAGCCGAAAACGAGCAGCCATACAGGGGTCCACAAGGATCTCTGACCATGCCGGTGCAAAAAAATTCCATTGCACTGACGGTCCCGCAAGCACAGCCCCAGATCGCACCTTTTCAGGCTGCCTATGAGCCGATGAATGTAAACGCCGGTCCACAGCCAGAAATCGCATGGGATTTGCCTTCTCCACCCCTCTTGCCTGCTTATCAGCCCCAAAATGCGGGCATGAGAGCTGGGGGGCAGGGCCCCAATGCAGGGCAAGTACTCAACCCTGTAGTACAAAACTACGCACCTCCTCTAGGGCCAAATGGGATTCCGGCCCTAACTCTGCTCCGGCAGCGGGAAACGATGAGCTGCATGCTCAGATAGAAGAAGCGATCCGGAACACATTCGATGTAGTGGCAATGCCGGCAATGCGGCCAGTGTTCAGGTCCCCATATCCCGCGAATATAGATGTGGAACATCCTTATCCGGCAAACTGGAAGATGCTGAAATTCGATAAGTTCTCGGGCGAAGAGACCGAGAACATGGTAGAGCATGTCGCTCGATTCACTGCCCAGTGCAGAGAAGTGACCGCTAACCTATTTTTGAAGCTTCGATTGTTTAATACATCATTAACCAAAACGGCGTTTACATCGTATACGAGCTTACCCCTTTATTCCATCTAAGACTGGGACGATTGGAGCGTAAGTTTCATGAGCAATTTTATAAATCAGAACTCGAGTTATCGGTGGCCGATCTAGCTCTGTATAGACAAGAGTAAGGAGAAACGGTCACGAAATACATGAACCGTTTCAAAACGGCCAAAAATTGGTGTTTCGTGAGAATGCCGGAATCAGAGTTCGCCAAGATGGCATTCAATGGTCTGCACTTTAAAATAAAATGCCATTTGGAAGACCAATATTTTCTGAATCTATTTGATTTAGGCGTTCGAATTAGACAATATGTGCCACGCCCTGGGTTCCAGCTCCACCCGGGCTCGCCAACAGATCAGCCGCATACATAGGAAGCCCTGTGTACACGAAGCGATAGAAGCACCTGCAAACAGTACAAGAACAACTACTAGAGAGTAACAGAGCTACTAAAAATAGAAATGAATAGTCACTTGTATATACATGTCACGCCCCAGGCTAGTTCAAGATGCGGAAAAACGAACCAATTTTTTTTTGAAGCCTAGCCCGCGCCACGTACAGACCCGCCACAAATACAGGGTCCACTGTACACACGGACAGAGCCTCCCCTGTATTTGCACGGCGTCCAACAACATGCAACAGGATCACAACCACCATTCATTCATCCCAATAGCACAACAACACAACGAGATATTCATACAGCTAACCGCCCTTAAACCTGTATGAATCTAAGCAAATCCTTAAGCGAAGGATAATGCGATGCACAAGCAACAATCATTCTAGAAAGCTGCTCCTTACCCAGAAGCTTTATTTGAAACCCTAAATTCAATCATTCAAGAATCATTTGAAAACCGTTCTCCACACGAGAACTCTCTTTTGAAATCACAAAAACCGAACAATCAGAAACCCATTTGAAAACTGTTTCCCACACGGAAACCTTTATTTCACGACGCTACCACGAGGGGTAGAAAGCCAAAATACTCGATAAAAGAAACGATCGAAGAACATGAATACAACCAACTAGTCCAAGCATGCAATCATCACATAATGATAATGAATGATCAACAACACATAAGCATGCTAGAGTAAGCCCAAAGAATAACTGAACCACAAATCACATCTAATAGGCGAAGGTAGGGTGATAACCAAATCTGGGGAAGTAGCCTCACGAGTCGGAACCTCTAGAGCTACTATCTAGGCGTGCCTCGCAGCGTCCCGACACTCACCACCCTGCTCACCTGAAACCTGCAACGGGGGCGGGGGGTGAGAACATGTACACATGTCTCCCCTCCCAGTGGGTACCGCAAGCCGACGAAGGCGAGGTGTACACACCGGCACGAGGGTCAACAAAAGATAGATATGGTATACAGTAGCACAAGTAAGTATGAGGCTAACATACAACTGAAATAACTATGCTACTGTAAGCAACTAGTATGCATCAAAGGGAAAACCACAAAGTAAACCCAATCTAAAACCACCGGGACGTATCCCATGCACTGTCACCTGCTCATCTATAGGCACATAAACCTTCTGGACGCACTGCATCAAGGCTCACGGGTCGGCACAAACTCAACGACCCTTTTCCGGAAAAGAACACCCTCAAACGGTGGATCAGACCGCGGTGTACGTGAAGTGCTAGAAGAGCTGTGACGATCGATGCGAATGCTCAATCCACAGAACGGCAACAAGCCGAGAAGCAACCAATAAGCCACAACTAGGATCGCTCGGAACAACAGGCGATCACCACCGACCAACTGGGTCGTCTCAAGAACCATGCAAACCACAACTAGGATCGCTCGGAACAACAGGCGATCACTATCGACCAACTGGGTCGTCTCAAGAACCATGCAAACCACAACTACTCTACTATCCAAGCACGCATATAAGTAGAGTCTACGGGAGTCAAGTGAACTAAAAACTGTAATGCAAAAGAAGGGATAGAAAGGTATCACCGTAGTCCACTGAACCGACTCCGGATCGAAGCACCCACCTGCAGGAAGCTAGAGCCTAACACTGACGGCTCTCGAAAACCGCGACAAGACCTACGAAAGACTCACAGGGTCAGGGTCCACCAAGTCGACGCTAAACACCAGCTCTCACATCCCGAAACAGACGGATCGTCCGGGAAACCCACCGGGACGATCTCGAAACCACACAAAGCTCTACAGGGGTACCCAACAGCCAACAAGGCCCCTCGCTGTCCCCGAACGCAACAAACCAAGTGACGGGACAGCGAGCACAAGCACGGGGTGCCACGAATACCAAACGCACCCGAAAAGGCTTCCCGGGTTCCCGAAAAGTGCCGATTTGGCACCGGAACCCCACATCACTCATCCGCTGTCCTCGGAACTTCGGGACAGCGATGAGGAACAGCCAACAAGGCTAAACAATGAAGCCAAGTCGCTCGCGAAAACAGCGAGTGAGTCGCGCGACTAGAAACGTGCGTTTCGTCGATTATTTCATCGAAAAACGCGTCGGAAACAAATCCGAAACTCCACGAAGGGCGAGGGGGTTGGACAACCAGTCCACAGGGTCCCGAGGACCAAACCCTTGCTGCCCACAGCGTCGTAACGCTGCCACAAGCGCCTAAGTCCCAAAACAAGCACAATATACATACATACAAGCGCTAAAATAAGCCGTTCGAGCAACCCGTTCGTCCGCTCGACCTTCCGCAAGCACCAGCGGATAGGTAGCGACGTCACGGAGACCGTGCTCACTGTCCCACTGCGACAGGACCAGTCGCAAGCCGGGAAATCCCATAAAAACAGTGAGCGCGCGCACAAAAGCAAGCTTAACTAAGGCCGTGTGAGCAAGCCGTACATCTGCACGACCTTCCGCAAGCACCAGCGGATCGGCAACGATGTAACGGAGGCCATGCTCACAGCCCCACTGCGACAGGACCGGTCGCAGTCCGGGAAAGTGCATAAAAACAGCGAGCAATAGGCAAAAATAGCCCGACAAAGGCCGAACGACGCAACGGCTCAACCAAAGCCAGATCTGAGGTGAGCATGATGATCAGCTCATCGCCGCGATCATCGTGCTCACCTCCCCGAACTCCGGGAGGCAACAGGGAGCTCAAACACCAAGGTACGGCAAAAAAAAACAACAATGCAAGGCCCCGGCCGGAGCAACCAGCTCCGGCCGGCTGCCGGCCGGCAGGCAAGGCCAGCGGCGGCCAGCATCGGCAGCGGAGGTCCCAAGGAAGGGAAGGCTCACCTCAGGTGGCGGCAGGAACCGGCGGCGGCGGCGCGGGGAGCAAGGCTGCTCTCGGGTTGGCTGCCAGAGGCTAGGGCACGGCGGCGCCGGCAACGAACGGCGGCGGTGGCGGAGGGCAAAGCCCTAGCTCCGGGAAGGCTCGGCCACCCCTACTCCGGCAAGGAACGGCGGCGGCGGCGGAGGGCAAAGCCCTAGCTCCGGGAAGGCTCGGCCACCCCTACTCCGGCAAGGAACGGCGGCGGCGGCCGGCGGCGACGCAAGCGCCGGCAAGGGGGGGCCCGCCGGACGTCGTCCTGTCGGTGACCGCGACAAAAACAGAGGCGGGTGGCGGCGGCGGAGCAAGGAGACAGAGGCTGCCCTAGATGCCCAAAGCCGAGCCCGCGGCGGCTCCGGCGGCTCTCCGGCGGCACGGCGATGGCCGGGGAGGCAGGTGGCGGCGCCGGAGGTCGCGGGGGAGGTGATGCTCACCTTCCCAGGGTGCGGGAGGCGGCGGCGGCAGGGGCTCACCATCCTCGGCCAGCTGCTGCTCCAGCAGCTGGCCGCAGCAGCTTGGCGGCTGCTGCCGGCGACTCCCGGCGGCAGGGCGACGGCGGCAGGGGTCGTGCCACCTCAGGGGAACTCCGGCGTGGGTTTCCCCTGGGTGCACACCTCAGGAAAGGAGAAGAAGAAGAAGAAGAAGAAGAAGAAAAGAAGAAAAGAGAGAGGGAGAGGTGGCCGGAGCTGCTCCGGCCAGGAGGTGGCCGGCGGCGGCCGGCACAGCTCGGGGAGGAGGCCAAGGGGCAGGGGAGCCTTGTGCTCACCTCTGGGAGCAGGGGAGAGAAGGGAGTGAGAGAGGGAGAGAGAGGGAGAGAGAGAGAGTGTGAGGGGATGGTTCAACCACCCCCCACCTACTACACCCACACACACACTCCACCTCCCACTCCACTCAAAAACACAAAAACCCCTCTCAGCCAGCACAAGATGCCAATACACCCCTCCACAAGCGATCTCACGCTAAACGGTGCGAGAACAGGGTCTAAATCGCGAAACCGAAAAAAACGTGACATACGACCTCTCGGCGATCAAGATGGAATAACTGTTTATCCGCTCGCCGCGTGTCGACGCGGATCGCGCCATCGCGCTCAGCACTGCCGAGACATCGAACTCACCATTTTGGATCGTCAGAATCGGACTCCGGATCGCGCCGTTAAGCCGTTCACTCTCCGCGACGAAAAACCAACAACTATCAAAATCCACTAAAATCACTTATATACATATATATATATATATATATATATATATATATATATATATATATATAAATACCTGTATATATATACGTATACTGATCAAAAACACAGTATCAGGGGAGAGGAACACAGAATTTCAAATTTCCAAAATTCGAATTCTCACAATACATATAATCCAGGATGTACAAAAATCCATAAGTACAAATCATCACCTCACAACTTTGGATAGTGAAAAATAAATACAACTGTATGTACATTGTTACGAATTTTTTATTGGCATATTTCGTGAAGTGAGTCGGAGTCTTGAAGGTTCAAAGAAGAAGAGACGAAGTTTGAAGACTCGCAGACTCAACGTATGAATTCACGATGCTTGGTAAGTTTAAATAATCTTGATGATGATTTATGAACATTTACAAGTGTTTGGAAGACATTAGAATAGGTTTTTAATGATTTATAAACGAATCGAAAAAGTTCATGCTACGGGGTCCGGACCCTAGGAGCTGCGATCCGAAACCCGTAAGCCTGTCAGGCTGTTTCGTAAACCGGGTCCGGACCCTGATGGCTGCGGTCCGGACAATGAAAAGCTGAAACGTTTCAGAGTCCAGACCCTGCATCCAAGGTCCGGACCCCGACCCGTCGCGATTTTTCAAAAATATTTTTTTTCAATTCTACTATGATTCTAATGTCTCCCAAACCTATAAATAAGATGGTAGATTTTTTAAAATCAGTTTTGCAATCCTAATTTGATTCCAAATCTTTTTAAAATCAGTTTTCAATCCTAATCTATTTCGGATTGCTTCTAAATCTATAAATAAGATGTGGGGTTGTCTCTAAAACGGGGTTAAGCATCGAATACCTTTTAGAAACCCTAGAAGCTTGTAGGTAGCCGTTTTTCTCATCTTCTACATCAAGCTTCTCTCAAATTGATTCATGGTGCCCTAATTCCTAATATTCTTATAGAATCAATTTGAGAATTGCTTAGAGATTATTCCCACAAATCTTTCATGATATTCTAAGCAATAAATCGTCATCAATTTTATTGATCTTGCTCCGGACGGAGTGCACTCGTGGATTCGGGTGGACGTTGTGGATTCGACGTGTAGAAGGCTTCGTGGATTCGAAGTGAGGCGTCTCGTGGATTCGAGGCGTGACATTCGTGGATTCGAACGTGGGGCGTGGATAACCCGTTGGTGCGTGTGATCCGCTGAAGAGAAGGGAGAGGTTAAGTCCGTGGAGTCGGTAATCACCTTGTAATCTTTTATTTCTTAGTGGATTGTTATCGCGTGTTGATCCCGTGGGTTTTTTACTCCTAGTTGGAGTTTTCCCACGTAAATCTCGGTGTGCTATTTTTATTTCCGCGCTTATTTTATTGCATCGAGATTTGTGGTTTGGCCGTTATACCTATTCACCCTCCTCTAGGTATTGATAGTATCTAGATAGATTCTTAGGGCTTCCCCATAACTTACATACATGACTTAATAAAACTAAACTATCTCCAAAAAGGGCACTCTTCTAGCACGAAGATGGGGTAGACAGGAATCTAACCCGCGACTCCCTTACCTCGATCAGTAGTAGCAGCAGCAACCAAAGGCTCTACAAGAAAAGGTAACAACAACGAGTGTGAGAACTACTGTAAAACAGAGTAGTCCTCAGTGGGTGCCGTCACCGACGCCAACAGCCTATCTACTAAGTCTACAAATACTGAAAGGTAAAGCTGATAGGTAAAAGAGCAAAATTGAAAAGTCGGAAGAAACTCTACAGCTAATATGTCACTACACTACCACTACTCGAATCATGCTCTCTGTATATATGCATCATTAGCTATGAAATTGTCACAACTGATTCAATCTAAAGGGAACGCCACCAGGCCAGTTCAGCCTGTGCCAACTACTCCGCGCACCACCCGCGGGGGTGGCCGATCTAACTAGAATGCCCACAAGGGCTGCTGCAACATGAACGCGAAAAAGGCCTCACTCCGGAGCGGCACTCAGGGGAGCTACCCAGCCGAGCAAAAGGCCGTACTCTATCGAGCTCAACCAGGCTCACGCAGGTTGTAGTCGATTCAAATGATCAAATAGATCGAAGAACCAAAGTTCACGCACCCTGGGCACAATCTGATGCAAAAAGTAAGGATCTGTGTCCACCGTTAGTCCGGAGGGAACCCGACAGTACGAAACAGCCTAAACACTACTGTAAAAATTCGCTCGGCATCTCAGCACAAGCATAATCCTAACCTATACTGATCTGAGTATCCGTGATGCACTAACAGCGGAGATACAATAGTAAAAACAGCTACTGAAGCTAAATCTGAGTATAAATAATGACATGTTAGGTGTAGGTTTTCTCCTAAGTCAATTTTCTAATTCAGCATTTAACAATCATCTAAACTAACTAGATCATACTATAAATTCAGATTTCATATAATAACATGCAAATTCATAGTTCGAGCTACTAAACATGATGATCGATACATAATAATACATGCTGAAATTCTACGACACTTAGAAGGAATTCCGAAGAATTCGGTAGACATTAACCCACCTAGCGCGCTAATCCGATCACGGATCAAACTGAAACTCCACAGGCACCTTCCCCTAGCTCCAAATTAAAAGGAAAGTGGAGACGAAATCCAAAAATTCCTGTCAGATTTAACGAAATTAAAAGTCAAATAAAATTTCTAACAAAAGTCAATAATATATATAAATTCAACTTCGGAATTAAATTTATTTAATTCGGAGCCAATATACCTAACAATTCAACTTGGAGAAACTTTGAATCAGCTACAATTGAGGCATTGATTAGTTAGAATCCCCTAAAAATCACTCACAAGAAAGTTGGAGTCATAACTCCCAAAAATAAAGCTTCAATATCGAAAATCTGCATTACGACCAAATTTACCTCAACTGAAGCTCAAATCCTCGCCAATTCGGCTAAATAACTTGCTTCCCCTACTCCATACAGTGAGGTATACCAAGAGTAGGTTCCACTCTATTAGCTCGAAGTAACAAAATTCAGCAATTTCACCCTCAAGTTGTTGGGTCACCTAAGTACGTGTGTTATCTCTCGAATGATGATAGTAAGTTACTTGGTAGGAGGGAGGTTGTGAGGGACTAGACAACCTTCCGATATTCCGAGCTAACTATCGCTAAGGGCATGAGACCTCTTTGTTGTGGCCGAGATGCGTGGTCTTGAAGAACCGATGCGTGCCCTGACTTGGTGTCAGGAGTGGTAGCCTTGGAGATTTGATTAAATCTCATTTTGGAGGATTTCGATGCATTTGCCCCGGCTAGTATGGGTGATGGATGCAATGTGCGACCCTCGAGGATGGGTGCAAAGGCATGACCCATGGGGAAATAGCGTAGGTGAGACCAAATGATGGTCGGATGATGAGAACGATGAAGCCAAGTGGCTACTATTGATTTCGGAGCCGAATTGATAAAGGCACTATTGGAATGTATTTATGACCAAGGGTATAGAATTGAAGGATTATTTTGGAATAAGTCTGTCAAACCTTTTCTCCATGGTCATGGTATGGAAAATCTTGGGAGGAGATTTACAGGTTGGAGTGACCTGTTGGTGTCAATCTAAGCTTAGGTCAATCTTGAGAAAGATCAAAGAAAAGAAGAGGGAATATTTTCAAAGTGATATTGTGTACGAAGAGATAAACGACATAAGGTCATCCTCTAGTTTTGGAACCCCCTGGTGGTTGGGTAATGGAAGTTGATCTTGCAGCCATAGAATTGGTGCGATGATCGTTAAATTTGGACAAGTTAGCCTTGAGGTGTCGCAGCTCAAAATAAAGGGAGCGCACCTGGATGGTGAGGCATGTTGAAGCAGGGTTGCTTTGTGATTGTCGCTAATATGAGAAAGAGTAGAGGCATAGTGCGCTCGACTATAGAGTTGCCACGAAGGCGTGAATTGAAGGTTCAGCCAAGGATGGTTCGTTGGTAGTAGCACTTGGGCGTTAGCCAAGTGTGAAGGGAGCCGAGGACCACTTGAGGGGCTGGTAGTTCCTTCAGGGTGCCTAGTGGTCGGTATATGATACTCAACAGAGCGAAGCCTCGAGCCAAGGGAACACGAGCTCGGTACGCGAGTGTTCAGGCCATGTTGAGAATCCTCCTTGTGAGGTGACGTTTCAGGTGAATACCTAAGAGTTGGATGACCAAAGTATATTGCGCTGGGAGCGCCTTGGTCACATGGCGACAGTTAAAGGGCACTGGTTGGGGATTACCATGCCTAGACCATGAGTGGACTGTGGGCCTGGGGCCTTAGGGACAGGCACAGTCTATATTATGTGATAGCAGCCTGAGACCTGAGGGTAGGGCTTGGCTGGGATTCATGGTCGGGGCGGTAGTCCGAGCGATAACCCGAAGACGTGGAATGCCACGTGTGGAATTGTGAGTTTGTTGTTACACCTAGAGTGTAGATGGCCATAGGATTACGATGACTTGGGAACTTGAGAGCTTGATGAAGGAACGAGACCCTCACCTCTTCGTTGAGTTGAGTTGAGGTGTGACTTGAGTTTCGCGAACGAAACTTTCTTTAAGGGGGGTGGAATGTAGTACACTAGATTTTACTATATATGCAAGTATAAATAAAAAATAGTGTGGGATACTATTTTTATTGGACTAAGAGAAGTAAAAGATAAGTCGAAAATGACTTGTGCTGAAATTGAAATGGAAATATGTGATTTGAAATTTTCTGTAGGGCACAGGGCTTATATTTCAGCTGAAAAATTTACAGTGTCGAAAAATTATGAAAAATTGAGAATTTGTCGAAAATATTTTTCTAAGGCCAAATTTAAAGTTTCATGTAATTCGGATACCCGAGCAATGAAAACGGAACGTAACTGCTATATGTTAAGGATTTTAGTCGGTAGAGCTTTCGGTGACCAAAAATAATCCAAAACTGAAAAGTTAAGATTACGTACTTCTGATTGATTTTAATGGAGTCTGTACGTCAAGTTTGAGCGCAAACGGACATTCAGAAGGGCTCCAATCGAATGTATCATATCAGAATGGGACTTAAGTTAGAATTTTTTCTACCTAAGGGACCCTATTGGCATATTGTTGCATTTGTAGTTACGGGGGAGCCCTAAGGATCTATCTAGATACTATCAATACCTAGAGGGGGGTGAATAGGTATAACGGCCAAACTACAAATCTCGATGCAATAAAATAAGTGCGGAAATAAAAATAGCACACCGAGATTTACGTGGAAAAACTCCAACTAGGAGTAAAAAACCCACGAGACCAACACGCGATAACAATCCACTAAGAAATAAAAGATTACAAGGTGAGCACCGACTCCACGGACTCGAACCTCTCTTTTATCTTCTTTGGATCTCGCGCACACCACCGGGTTGTCCACGCCCCACGTTCGAATCCACGAACGTCACGCCTCGAATCCACAAGACGCCCAACTTCGAATCCACGAAGCCTTTATCACGCCGAATCCACGACGCCCACTCGAATCCACGAGCGCACTCCGTCCGGGGCAAGAACAACAAAGTCGATGATGATTTATTGCTTAGAATATCATTGAAGATCTGTGGGAATAATCTCTAAGCAATTCTCAAATTGATTCTAAAAGAATATTAGGAATTAGGGCACCATAAATCAATTTGAGAGAAGCTTGATGTAGAAGATGAGAAAAACGACTACCTACAAGCTTCTAGGGTTTCTAAAAGATAATCTATGCTTAACCACGTTTTAGAGACATCCCCACATCTTATTTATAGGCTTAGAAGCAATTCGAAATAGATTAGGATTGAAAACTGATTTTAAAAAGGTTTGGAATCAAATTAGGATTGCAAAACTGATTTTAAAAAGGTTTGGAAGCAATTAGAATCAAATTAGGATTGCAAAACTGATTTTAAAAAATCTACCATCTTATTTATAGGTTTAGGAGACATTAGAATCAGAGTAGGATTGAAAAAATATATTTTCGAAAAATCACGACGGGTCGGGGTCCGGATCTTGGATGCAGGGTCCGGACTCTGAAACTCTCCAGCGTTTCACAGTCCGAACCTCAGCCCTCAGGGTCCGGACCCTCCCTGCGTGACAGCCAGGGAGGCGTACGGGTTCCGGACCTCACCTCAGGGTCCGGATCCTGAAAATTGAAAACTCAATTTTTATATTTTAAATTAATTTTTATCTATTCTAATATCTTCCAAACACTTGTAAATGATCATAAATCATCATCAAGATTATTTAAACTTACCAAGCATCGTGAATTCATACATTGAGTCTTCAGTCTTCAAACTTCGTCTCTTCTTCTTTGAACCTTCAAGACTCCGACTCACTTCACGAAATATGCCAATATAAAATTCGTAACAGCATTGGTTAGTGGAATTCCAATAACCCAACAGGTGGCCATCTTCATCCTTATACCCTCCACAACCTGTACGTAGAGAGAGAAAGGGAAAGAGAGGAGGAGATGAAAGAGAAGAAAAAGAGTTGCTTTTAGTGCCATTTGACGAGCCGATCGAAACGCCGCGCGCGTGATTTTTGCCGTTTCGACACTCGGGTTAGTATTATAATCTTATTATTTTTTCTTTTTTATTCTTTTGATGGATTCTTGATAACATGATGTAGAGAAAGAGGTTTTGATGGATTTTTGTAGAAATTGAGATTTTTGAGAACCCAAGATGATTCTAACCTAGATAATCAAAGAAAATTGGAAAAAATTGGGTTGTATTTGGAGAAATGAATTTCTAAGTTTAGAACTAAGGGTTTTTGGAATTGAGGTTTTTTTGTCCCTAAGATATTTGGAGCTAAATTGACCTTGTAAATCTCTAATTGAAGGTTAGAGAAACACGAGGGGCAACGTTAATTTGGACTACGACGAGGTCTCGGCGATCAATTGGAAGAATCGAGCCGATTTTGAAGATTTGCGTTCGTTAGTCGCCGAGGTATGCCGAAACGTCGCCGGAAACTCAATTGCTTAGAAATACTAGCAATTGGTAAATAACTGAGGTGGGTGGTGCTCTCCGAAATGGTTGGATTTCTCCCTTTGTCTAAACCCTACTCTTTGAACATATATGTATATATGCATGAAATTGTATGTAAATGGGTTCAATTTATTTATTTATTCCAGGAACTTGCATGCCTGCTAAAATAGATGTGAAATGGTTATGATTGAAAACTTGGAACTTAGGATGCATGAACTTAGTGGCGCATGAACCCTAGTGATGTATTGGACTAGTAGAGAAAACTAGTGGTGTGGACATAGAAAACAAAGAGTGGACATTAGAACAAAGTGAAATACTAGGTGTCATTGTGATGTTGAATGTGAACCTAGTGATGGAACCATGGATTGGGTGTGATTTGTTATGCATGCAAAGGACATGGCGTGGGTCGAGAGAATCCTAAGTGTAGACATGGATTCGGTCATTCCATGTGCCAAATGTGTTGCCATAGTTGCATATATCATGAGTCATTGCGTGTTTACCTATGTCCAGATAGTGTGGTGTTTGTATGTTTCATTGATGCACGCGACATGAATTGAGTGAACTCTAGTACTAGTGAAGAAAATTGGGTCGGTGCATGTGTAGTGTGACAACTAGTGTTTTGTTATTATTGAGCATGCGAGGGATTGAAATAGATCCTCTGGACTATGCTAGGGATTGAAAGAGATCCCTTGATGTTGTCACTGTGGTTAGTGGTGAGTTCTCTTGGTTGAGAAAACTAGATTATACTCACATGGTTTGTTCGGCTTGTGGTGGTCGCGACACCACAAGTAGTGAGCTCCGGAGTATCACGTATTGGGTGAGCGAAATTCTCCCTAGCAGACGGCCCTAGATGGGTGAGCGGAATTCTCCCCAGCAGACGACCCTAGATTGGTTGAGCGGCTATCTCCCCGTGGGTCTTGGTAATGTGAGTTGGCTTGACTTCGAGTGAGCCAGTGCGATTGGGTCAAAGAGAAAAGAGACAGATTGATTCATCATATTGTATCATGTGCCCTATTGCATTTGTTGCATCTTGTGGAGAGAGTGAGCATAGTGGAGTCACATGTTGGGTGACGGGTTGATCATGCTACCTTTGTGAGCAGCCTAAGGTGGGTGACGGAGCGGTAGAGCTAGTCCCACGTGGCTGAGAGGGGTGAGTTGGGCTTGGTCATGTAGAAAGCCCCTAATTGGGTCGAGAATGAATTGGGTCAAGGGTGAGTAAAAGAGCACTGTTGAGCAAATTGGACCTTGAAATCCATTTCTTGTTGTCAAGGCATAGTAGTGGTTATTTTCATTTCTGTATATGCTCAGTGTAGTTGGATTGTTACTTACCTGTTCTTGTATCTACTTATGCCTGATTAAATCTAGTGGGAAAGTCGGCGAGGTCGGCAGCCGAACTCACTGGGAACTTCTTTTAGTTCTCACCCCCTTGTTTTGCAGAGCTATTATTTTTACAGAGCCAACCATGAGCGGAGCGGCACCAGACCGAGGCATGGGCATCGCGCCCTAGATAGCAGGGTCACCAAGTGTAGGTCATGTAGTACCCCTGGGGCCTAACTGGCAAAATGACTGCAGTATCAGTGACTGGTCGACACATCTGTAGAGTGTCGGGACGAGTCAGAGTCGTTTTGGCGCGAAATGGACGCGAAAACGGACTCGAAATACTCAAATAATCCAAAACTGAAGTTCTGCTAGTTTAGGGCGGCCAGAAGTTGAGTTTAGGGCGCCCAGATTCTGAGTGTTGTTTCATTTATATACTGAGTCATTTCGGATCCAGTTTCGGGTGCCCAGAAGTGGGCCCGAAAGTTTACCTCGTGAATATCGACAGTTGATGACACGTGTACTTGGTAGGTGAGCTCCGTCGGACCACTTTAGGGCGCACCAGATCGCCGGGCGGAGATCCCGAAGTGTTGGGTTAGTGCAGCCTGGAGGAAGTGGGCGCCCAGAAGTTGAGTTTAGGGCGCCTAGATTGTGGATTTTCAGCAAGGAATAGTTTTGCCCCTTTTGGTTCCTGAGGCTTATTCTACCCTAGCAGCTCCTCTATAAAACCATTTGGACGATCCCCATGAACCCTTTTCTCCTCCTCTTCACTGTGAACTCAGAATTTGGCAAGGAAACCCCTCCAAACCCCTCAATTTCCTATTTCCACCTTGAGGACTTGGAATTTCTGCAGAAATGCAGCAGCGACCTCGAGAATTTGAGCTCGTGTGCAACCTTGGAGTATCCAAATCCTGTGAAACTTGATTTCATGGATTGTGGACTCGAGGAGGAGTGCGTTGAACCATCCCAACAGCAATTTGATCAGGTATGTAAGCTTGAATTGCTGTTTTTCCTGGGATTTCAGTGTTCTTGAGCTGAAATTGTGGTTTTCTTGATTTTCTTGGATCCGAATGCCTTGGGAGCTGGATTTTTGAAGTTGGATCTGATTTTCCATCATTCCCCACTGGTTTAGAAGGAATTCCCCACCTAAATTACAGATCTCAAGGTGAGTTTAGCTCAGATTTTGGTGAATTGAGCTATAAGTGCAATATTTTGGATGTTAATGGAGATTTTTGAATGTTGTGTATCCAGATCTTTGTAGAGAGCTAATTCCTGGAATTAGAGGTGTTCTTCCCTCACTTGTGAAAGGTTTGAACCCAACCTTACTGAAGCTTCAAGTTGGAAATCCCAAAATTGAGTTGAGTTGCATAATTTGCTCTTGTGCTGAACTTCTGGATGCAGGTTCTGGGCATCCAGAAGTTGTGTCCGAATCCTTGCAAAGGCTTTTCGGTGATTGATTTGAGCTCAATTTTGGTGAGGAAGCTGGGGAATTATTCTCTAACCTTTTGAGGTGAGTTGGGTGAAGTTTCACTGCATTTGGACTTGGAAATTGGGATAAATTCCATGTTGAACTCCTGCAGGTTGAGGCTTGCTGTGTGCAGTTCTGGGCTCTGATTCTGGGCACCCAGAACCCCTGGCAGGAGGGTCCAAATCTTGGAAACCCAAGTTTTGCTACGGGATTGAAGCTGATTTGGTTCGTGGGCGCTTCTATCGACTTCTAGTCTTTGTTGGACTAGCATTTAAGGTGGGTTAATGTCGACCGAAGTCTGCAGAATTCCTCCTAAGTATATGAAACTCCAGCATGCATAGTTTTGTATTAATCATCCTGTTTAATAGCTCAAACTGTAGATTTGCATGTTATATATGAAATCTAAGTTTTGGAGCATGCCTTAGCTAATTTTAGATGATTATTACATGCTGAACTGGGACTTGACTTAGGAGAAAACTTATTAAACCTACACTTGTCACTTTTCGAAAATATTATCAGATTTAGCTTCAGGAGCTGTTTTTACTCTTGTATCACCGCTGTTAGTGCGAGGTGGATACTCAGATTAGTGTAGGTTGAGATTACGCTCGTGCTGAGATGCCGAGCCCATTTTTACAGTAGAGTTTAGACTGTTTCGTACTGTCGGGTGCCGTCGGGGTTGACGGTGGACCCAGATCTTTACTTCTTGCATCAGATTGTGCCGAGAGCACATGAGCCTTGGTTGTTAGACCAGTTTGACCCATTTGTATTGATTTAGCCTGCGTGAGCCTGATTGAGCTCGACAGAGATACGCTTGCATACTCGTTTGGGTCGCGCCCACGAGTGCCGCTCCAGAGTTTGGCTACCTTGCGTTGATGTCGTTGTAGTCCCCATTGGACTCCAACTCTCCACCGGCTGCCCTCGGGGTGGTGTACGGTGTAGCTTAGACAGGCGGGACGGGTGCATCACAGTTCCTATGGATTGGGTCAGTGAGGGATGTTTCATGAGCTAGTGATGTATACATTTACAGAGATCTTGATATGCATAATGTTAGGGTAGTGGCATAGTAGCTGTTGAGTTTTATTCCAGCTTACCTTACTGTTTCTTTACCTACCAGCTATCTTGTTGTCTCGTAGACTTAGTGAGTAGGCCGTTGCGGTCGGCGACGGTACCCACTGATGACTACTTTGTTTGATAGTAGTTCTCACACCTATTGTTGCCACTTTTTCTTGCAGAGCCATCGATTGTTGCTGCTGCTCTTTCTGATCGAGGTAAGGGAGTCGCGAGCTAGATCCCTGTCTACCCCGGTCGCTATTCTAGAGGAGGACCCATTTTGGAGATAGTTTTTTTTGGGAGTTGCCATGTACTTACAAATGTATTTATTTTTGTATACAATGAGATGGATATGTACCTTGTAGTTATGGTTGGACAGTGATGTTTTGTGGATCTTGTATGTACAGTTGGCTTATATTTATCGAGTTATGTTCAGTTTTATCAGTTCTGTATTCTTGTAGTTGCTTGTATGTACTTTACAGGTACAGCTATCGCTTCGTATACACGGAAAATACCTATGTATATGGCGGATCTGTTGACGGGCCCAGGAAACGTGGACACCGGGGCGTGACAGGTCACCCTTGTACAAGTAAAAGCATGTAAAGGTATTTTAGAGATGGACATGTAATTGAGAGAGAAATTATATTTTGGGAGATGTAAATATGTAATTGGTATAAAAGTTGTGAAATGTGTAAAAATGTGAATGTTCCAATGTTGTAATAGTTAGGTTTACATTCTCGCTCTTGTGATATGCCCTCGTGCAAAACTGTGTTATATCGGTTTTCCTTGGTGAAATTCAATGTATTGATTTTGTTTACGCCTTGGACGGATAAGGGAAACTATGTCCGTTCGGCGGGTCTGTGCACGCGCCCGCGTAGCCTCCGCTGTGCATTGGGGCGGGGCGTGACAGATTGCGGCTTACTAGGTGATTTTCCGCCGATCGATCTCAATGTCATGCAGGGTCGACCATACCTGGTTGTACGTTTGGCGAATATTGCTGTGGCTAGTTGACTGCTAGCAAATTCAAAAGTGGGGTACTGTCAGTGTTCACACCGGTTGACGGCAGGACGTAGTCAGCCAATCGTCCATTGTCTAGAACCTCAGAACAAAAGACTGATCAAGCCTTCTTCTCTCCTCTAGTGGATGGCTAAAGCTTCATCTTGTATTCGAATGTCACCAAATTAAACAGAGCCAAATAATATAAAAAATCAATTCAAAAGTAAAACACAGGGAACAACAAACATGCAAGGGTTAAACATGACCTTTGCATGTCAAACTCGAGGTTGAAGAACTGTCAATTTAGAGCATGAATATCAATACTTAATTCTAGCCCAAAACTCAAGCCTTCGGGGTCACCAGTATTTTGCTTCACAATGAAGGTCAAGGGAGCACGCAGGATTTTAGCTCCACTTTGCGGTGGTTTAATTTACACAAGAGAATTACTTAGGACTTATTAGTAGAAAGAGAAGAAAATGAGAGGGGAAAAGAGTGAGAGAGGAAAGAAAAAGGGCGGGGGGGGGGGGGGGGGGGGGGGGGGGGGGGGGGGGGGGGGGGGGGGGGGGGGGGGGGGGAGATGAAGAGAAGAAGGGGAAAAAATAGGGGAAAAGATAGGGGAGATACGTAGCTGCTAGGAGAGGAGATAAGAAGGAGATCATAGTGGGTAATGGCAGGTCGAAGCAGCTGAATAAGCTCCGACTGTCAACTGGAAAATTATTTATCCTATGTTACTTGAATACGTAGAATTTAAAATTCTACAAAAGTTTTAAATTTAAGTTCATCTCGAAGTCGACTAGACCGGGTGGTTACAACTGGATGGGGGCCGTCTCAATTGGTCTCAGTGTGCAGTTCTGCAAACTTATGGATCTCAAAGATTATGTGAAGGAACTCGAACGATTCGGCATTAAAGAGAATGAATGAGCTTTTGAATTGGCTCGCATGTGTCACGCCCCGCGACCGCCACTTTGGTCGGTCCAGGCGCGCGCACAAATCGCCGAACAGACAGAGCCTCCCATGTCCGTCCAAGGCTCAACAACAACAGTACATTGAATTTCACATAGGAAAAATAATCAACATACATGAATTGCATGAAAGCATATCACCAGAGCGAGATTTAAACCTAACTATAACATTCCATTCATCCACATATACATACATTTCATAACTTTAACACATAATACATGCCATTTTCCTCAAGATACAACTTCGCTCTCAATTACATTACATTCAATAATAGCTTTTACTTGAACACGGGTGACCTACAATTGGTGACCCTGCTATCTAGGGCGCGAAGCCCACGCCTCGGTCCAGTGCTGCTCCGCTCATGGTTGGCTCTATAACAACAGGGGGTGAGAACTAAAAGAAGTTCCCAGTGGGTTCGGCTGCCGACCTCGCCGACTTTCCCACTAGGTCTAATCAAGGCATAAGTAGATACAATAATCAGGAAGTAGTAAACAACTACACTATGCATAAGCTGAAATGAATAAAAACACTACTATGCCTTTACAATCATGAAATGGATGTCACGGTCCAATATGCTCAACAGTGCTCTTTTACTCACTCTTGACCCAATTCATTCTCGACCCAATCAGGGGCTTTCACAAGACCAAGCCCAACTCACAAGAATATCATGATCGACCCCACACACAACATGTGGTCTCACTATGCTCACTCTCTACATAAGATGCAACAAAGCAAGTAGCATAGGGTACAGTATGGTCAATCAATCTGTCTCTTTCCTCTTTGACCTAATCTTACCGGCTCACGCGAAGTCAAGCCAAACTCACAATACCAGGGCCAACAGTTGGAAAGAATTCCGCTTAACCCATCTGGGGCTGCCTGCTGGGTAGATACGTTAACCCATGTGTGACAACTCCGGAGCTCACTGTTGCTATTTATTTCTTAGCGGCAATTTTACTTATAATTAGAGACTATTATAACACTGTCGCTATTTTGTAATTCTATATTAATTAATTATAGTAGTATATTAGTTTTTATTGTTTTAACAGATAAATATTACGCCTCTAATTAAACTACATATTAGAGATATATTAGACTATATATATATATATATATATATATATATATATATATATATATATATATATATATGAGTGAAAAAATAAATTTTCCTCTTTCCTCCGTATTCCAAGAACAAAATTCCTAACTATTTTCCTTCTCCTCTCAAAAAAGCGTATCTCTCCCTCCCTTGTCCTCCTAAACGGCTGGGGTACCGGCGGTAGCGCTCCTCCCCCGTTCCCCGCCGGCGTTTTGCTCCTGCAGTGCCCATCTTGCTGCCCAGGTATGTCCCTCCATCTTCTGTGACATCCGGCGGCCACTTCACTGTGGATGGCGGCTGGGAGAAGGAGCAAGAAGAAGGCGGCGAGGAGTAAGGTAAAGATGGGATTCGAGAAGAATCTGTGGGGATAGGGGAGGATCCCCTTAAGCACTAAATAACAGTAGTAAGTGGAGCGGGTAGCGCAGGTAATGGATATCCATCCGTTAGCAGGGGATCGATCCGGAATGAAACCCGGAGTGAAGCCCACGGTTGGACCAGCCCCAGAGTAGTTTAGGCCCACGACGGCCCATATGCTAATACTCTAGTTAATTAGCTCGTTTACAGTATATTACTATTTCCTTTACACAAATTGCAATTAGTACCATGTAACTGAGGTATATATAGAACATTGTAAGGAAGGATGGAATTATGCAATGAAACAGTAGCTTCCTCCCCAATTCTACTCTCTTCCTCTCTAACTCTCTGCCTCTACTCTCTCCCTCATCCTTCCTCTCCTTCCCAATCTCCCAATTTCTCTCTTCTTTCTTCCCTTCCCCGATCCGCTACGCTCTACCATTGAGTCCATCATCCCCGTCGCCATCCGCTTCTCAGAGAATTCTCATCCTAGACGGGTTGCGACGAGTCCGGATATTACAAATTGGTATCAGAGCCTTCGATCCCGCCGGAAGAGACAGTGATCGTGTGCTGAAATCCGACCATTAGGTTGTTGAATTTGACAGCGCGGCAAGCATCCGAGCTGTGAGACTCAACTGGGGTTGAGACTCAACAAGAAGCCACTGTAGGAGGATTCACAGCATTGGATCTAGCCTAGGGGAGAGGCTCTAACCCTGGATTACCAGATCCTTCCTGACGAGCTGTGAATTGCTTATTACGCTGGATCGAGCATACTCGGATTGGATCTTTCAGCGAACACCCAGCAGACGAGGTAACCAATACCTTCTATTCACCAGCTTTAATTTTCTATCAACTCTGGTATATGCTAGCAGCAGAATAGAGATGTATCAAGGTGGGAACTCAAGCTGCAGATTCATTGATTGAATCAACCACTTGGCCTCAGTCTAGCATCATCGGCGACCTTGATCTACTTGCTATAGCCAGAACACCTCACGCAAAAAAAAAAAAAAATAGGGGCGAAGAAAGGGAATCGGTTCAAATACACTAGTAAAAAACTCATAGAAGAGGCAGAAATGGCAGAGGGCACTAGATTAAGAGAGATAAATGAGCACATTAATACCCTGGAAGAAAGGATGCAACAATTCACAGTGGAGTATAATGACAAGATCGAGGAGAAGCTGCAATTATTTAATATAGATTGCAGTAAAAAGATTGGTATTCTGGCACAACAGTTGGATGAGATACAACAAGATAGCCAACAGAGGTATGAGGACCTCCAGATTGAAGCTGCCAGGAGGCATGAGACCATGCTCCTAGAAAACGCCCGCAGGCATGAGCAACTACTCAAGCTATTCATGACACAACCTCAACCATCAAGCCCACAGTCTGCTAGAGAGTCTACAAGTAACGCTTCCCTAGTTAGCAAGGAAGGAAAACAACCAGCTAATACTCACCAGGGGGTTGGCGCCTCGAGGGCACAAGGAGAAGATAGAGGCAAAGGAATTCTTCCAAACCCTTATAGGCATCAGGAGAGAATGGAGGAACAACCAGGCAGATTCAACCACCACATATCGTATCCGAAACTAGAATTCCCAATATTCAGTGGAGAAGAGCCTAGAGAATGGAGCAGCAAATGCGAACAATACTACAGAATTTACCAAATTCCTGAGCCACAGTGGGTGGGCATAGCCACAATGCATTTTACCGGGAGAGCCCACAGATGGAAGGAAGGCTATCTCATAGACAAACCTGACATCAGTTGGGATGAACTGGTAGAGGCAACTTGTAGGAGGTTTGAAGGCCCTGACATGAGTAAATCGATAAGGGAGTTTAATAAATTAACACAAACAAGCACAGTGGAGAGGTACCAGGAGAAATTCGAAGATCTGAGAGCTAGAATGCTGAATATCAACCCTACGCTCAATGAGCGACACTTCATAGAGAGCTACATCAGTGGTTTAAAAGAGGAGTTGGTTCCATTCATTGACTTATCTCGGCCAACTACACTTGAAGGCGTGTTTGAGCAAGCCAAATTACATGAGCAAGCTTTAACCATTATGATGAGAAGGAGCAAAACTCCGTATAAACCGTTGGGAGCCCAATACCAGGGGAGCAGTGTGACTAAGTCCGTTGCACCAGGAGAAGGAACCAAATCCAGCACCCAGAATCCTGCCTATCAGCCACAAGGAGTCAACCGACAGTTGTTTGAGCAAAGAAGAGCAGCCGGGCTGTGTTTTAGATGTGGAGAGAAGTACCAGCCCGGTCACCAGTGTAAAAATAAGACCCTGCACAGTATCCATGCTTGCTTGGAACCAGAAGAAATATTCGATGAACAACTTCTGCAGCAGATGAGTGATGAAGAAGAATTGGCTACAGTGGAAGAGGAGGTGGAAGAGATAGGCCTCTCGGTGCATGCACTCAGCGGCCAAAACCAGCATGACACGATTAAGGTGCAAGGGGAAGTAGGCAACAAAACCGTCACCATTCTAATAGATACCGGAAGTACCCATAGCTTCATCGACTTTCAAGTAGCTAAGGAGGTTAAGGCCATCATGACAGCAGCCACTCCCCTCACAGTGACTGTTGCTAATGGCCATAAGGTAATGAGTAAGCTCAAATGCTCCAACTTCCAATGGACCATGCAGGGAGAACCCTACCAATCTGAATTAAGGGTAATTAGGTTGGATGGTTCAAGTATTATTCTGGGCATCGATTGGTTAAAGGCCTATGGAAAAGTTACATTCGACTACAACGATAACTCGGTGACCTACTTGAAGGGAGGAAAACCCATGATTCTCAAGGGAATAGCAGAAGGGTCTAAAGGGAAGGTTACTACGGCGGAATTGAAGCTCATAACCGCTACTCAATGGTATAGGGACAGTTTGGAGGGAAATTGCTGTGCAATAGGTCATTACTATCCAACTGAAGAGACCACAAGGAAGGAAGAGATACCTCCAGAGATACAAGAGGTGTTAGACCAATATAAAGATGTGTTCCAGGAGCCGAAGGGACTGCCACCTAAACGACCACAAGATCACAGAATCCCTCTGCAAGTGGAAGCCAAGCCATTCAGCATGAGGCCCTATAGATACACACATGAGCAGAAAGATGAAATAGAGAAACAGATAAAGGAAATGCTACAAAGTTCCATTGTCAGGCCTAGTACCAGCCCCTATGCCTCGCCTGTGCTTTTAGTCAAGAAGAAAGATGGCAGTTGGAGGTTCTGCGTGGACTACAGGCAATTGAATAAGTCAACTGTGAAGGACAAGTATCCGATACCACTGATAGATGACCTATTGGATGAATTGGAGGGATCCCAATACTTCTCCAAAATCGATTTAAGATCGGGATATCATCAAGTAAGGATGAGCCCCGACGACATACATAAAACGGCTTTCAAGACCCATCGCGGCCACTATGAGTTTCTAGTGATGCCCTTCGGGCTCACGAACGCTCATGCCACCTTTCAAGCAATCATGAATGATGTGTTCGAGCCCTACCTCCGAAAATTTGTATTGGTATTTTTCGACGACATACTTATATACAGTAAGAAACTAGAGGATCACGCAGAACATCTGATCAAGGTATTGGGGGTATTGAGAGATAACCAGTTGTATGCTAAGAGAAGTAAGTGCTTCTTCGGGCAAGGGCAAGTGGAGTATTTGGGGCATTTGATATCCCGGGAGGGGGTAGCAACAGATCCAACTAAGGTGGAAGCAATGAGTCGATGGCCTACACCTGCCAATATTAAAGAGCTGCGAGGATTCTTGGGACTCACGGGGTATTACCGAAGGTTTATAAAAGGCTACGGAGGAATCAGCAAACCGCTCACTGAATTATTAAAGAAAGATAACTTTGCATGGGGCGAGGAAGCACAGAAGGCGTTTGAAAGGCTGAAGAAGGTGATGACCACTGCGCCAGTACTCGCCATGCCCAACTACACCAAGCCATTCACCATAGAGGTGGACGCTTGTGGGAATGGGATAGGGGCTGTACTAGCTCAAGAGGGGAGACCAATAGCCTACCTCAGCAAGGCAATAAGCCCCAAGAATATGGGATTATCAACCTATGAGAAAGAGTTTTTGGCCATATTGCTAGCGGTCTCTAAGTGGAAGCATTACCTCGGAGCCAAGCCCTTTATCATCAAGACCGATCACGAGAGTCTCAAATATTTACTAGAACAGAAAATAACCACTGCGATTCAGCAAAGAGGGATGCTCAAGTTGATGGGGTTAGACTACACCATTCAGTACAGGAAGGGAAAGGAGAATATAGCTGCAGATGCCCTCTCAAGGAGAAGGGAAGGAGAAGGTCACAGCCAAGCCATTACAGCCATTATCCCTACTTGGGTTCATGAGATAGCTGAGAGTTATGAAGGGAATCACCAGATAAGACAGCTTATAGCAGAGTTACTGTTGACACCAGAATCCCAACCTAACTACTCTTACGAGCAAGGGGTGCTCAAGTACAAGGGAAGGATCTACATTGGTGACACAGGGAGCCTGCGGCAGAAACTGGTAGAACAGATGCATGCATCTTCTCTGGGGGGACACTCAGGTATGAACCACACTTATCGAAGAGCGAAACAATTATTTTACTGGCCAGGAATGAAACAGGAAATCGAGAAGAGAGTTAAGGAGTGCGAGGTATGCATCCAGAACAAGGTGGATGGGACACCATATGCAGGACTACTACAACCCTTGCAGATCCCCACACAAGCCTGGCAGGAAATTAGCATGGATTTTATAGAAGCTCTCCCAAAATCCGAAGGCAAAGATACACTATTGGTGGTGGTCGATCGACTCACAAAATACGCCCATTTCATTCCCTTGGCTCATCCCTATACGGCACAGGAAGTAGCCAGAGCCTTCTTAGATACTGTTTACCGACTGCATGGACTACCCAAGGGAATCGTGTCCGACCGAGACAAGGTATTCACTAGTCAAATTTGGCAAAACCTTTTTAAGCTATTGGGAGTTAAGCTGCAGATGAGCACGGCCTACCACCCGCAATCCGATGGCCAAACCGAGAGGGTCAACCGGTGTGTGGAGACTTACCTGCGCTGTATGAGTTTCCAGTACCCACACAGATGGCACAAGTGGATAGCTTTGGCGGAATGGTGGTACAATACTAACCACCACTCCTCCTTAGGGATGACCCCTTTTCAAGCTCTCTACGGACACCCACCCCCAACACACACAGTAGTGAACATGGGGATGAACACAGGGCCGACTATAGAAGAATGGAATCAAGAAAGGGAAGGGGTGATACGAGTATTACGCGAGAGACTACGGGAAGCACAGAACAGGATGAAACAGAACGCAGACCGAAGGAGAGTGGACAAGGAGTATAGAGAAGGGGAAATGGTATACCTGAAGCTTCAGCCATACCGCCAAAACAGCGTCGCCCTACGACGCAACATTAAGCTTACCTCCCGATACTACGGACCGTTCAGAATCCTCTCTCGAGTCGGTCCGGTAGCCTACCGGTTGCAGCTTCCTGAAGGCTCAAAGATACACCCAGTGTTCCACGTCTCGCTTCTCAAGCGTGGGACGCCCTCATCTACCCAGATCTCACCCACTGTTCCGCTGGTAGGAGAGGAAGGCCAGCTGTTGGCGCAACCGGAAAAGATTCTAGACCGCCGCATGGTTCGACGGGGCCAACGGGCTGCGACTCAAGTACTTGTGAAATGGAGCAACTTGGGGGACACAGAAGCCACTTGGGAAGACTACTGGACGCTCAAAAGCCAGTTTCCGGACTTCGACCCTTGAGGACAAGGGTCGTTTTGAGTGGGGGGGAGCTGTGACATCCGGCGGCCACTTCACTGTGGATGGCGGCTGGGAGAAGGAGCAAGAAGAAGGCGGCGAGGAGTAAGGTAAAGATGGGATTCCAGAAGAATCTGTGGGGATAGGGGAGGATCCCCTTAAGCACTAAATAACAGTAGTAAGTGGAGCGGGTAGCGCAGGTAATGGATATCCATCCGTTAGCAGGGGATCGATCCGGAATGAAACCCGGAGTGAAGCCCACGGTTGGACCAGCCCCAGAGTAGTTTAGGCCCACGACGGCCCATATGCTAATACTCTAGTTAATTAGCTCGTTTACAGTATATTACTATTTCCTTTACACAAATTGCAATTAGTACCATGTAACTGAGGTATATATAGAACATTGTAAGGAAGGATGGAATTATGCAATGAAACAGTAGCTTCCTCCCCAATTCTACTCTCTTCCTCTCTAACTCTCTGCCTCTACTCTCTCCCTCATCCTTCCTCTCCTTCCCAATTTCCCAATTTCTCTCTTCTTTCTTCCCTTCCCCGATCCGCTACGCTCTACCATTGAGTCCATCATCCCCGTCGCCATCCGCTTCTCAGAGAATTCTCATCCTAGACGGGTTGCGACGAGTCCGGATATTACACTTTCGCCCTCTGCGGATCACAACACCCACCACACCACCCCACCCCGCGCTGCGCGGAACCCCCCGACACCCCCCTCCCCCGGCGCAATCATCGGCCCCAGGCCTGAGCCGCTCCCGCCACAGCGTGGACCTCGGCTGGCGTCCCCCCGTCCCCCTCTCGGATCTTGGCCCCACGCCTGAGCCGCCCCCGCCCCCTGCACCCCCAAGTCCCGAGTGCCCCCTTCCCCCGCCCCCGCGCGGATCTCGCCCCCACGCCTGAGCCGCCCCCGCGCCCCTAAGGGGTGGGGGGTGCCGCGCGGATCTGGGCCCCAGGGCTGAGCCGCCCCCGACCCTCGCGCCCCCAACGGGTTGCGGCGCGCGGATCTGGGCCCCAGGGGCTGAGTCGCCCCCGCCCCCGCCCCCCGCGCCCCCAAGGGCTGAGCCGCCCCCCAAGCCTGACCCGCCCCCGCCCCCTGCGGGCCCCCATTCTACTATTTATATTATAAATAGAACTCCATGTTTTCATTATAGATATGCTTAATTAGGCTTGTTGGATTTTGCTTTTAGGTTGAGGCTTTTCATTTTTATCATTACTTTAATGATCTCTTGATATATTAGTTTCTTGTGGGGGTCTCAAAAATTTGACATGATCTCTCTTAGCTGATTCTTTAATTATAGCAATTATTATTTGTTATTATTAATTTTTTTTGTCCTTTTCCTACAGTGCAATAGCACAGCAACAGGTTCAGCTCTCAAGAAAGCTAGGATTGTAGGCTCTTCATCAGCACAATCTTCTTTCCAGGTCTATTTCTTCTTTCTATGTGGCTTTTGACTGGATCTATGAGGCCCTAGTCTTTTCCTCTAATGATGAGTAGTAGCAAGTTAAATTAAAAGTCATGACATATATATAAATATATCCCTTAATGGAAGTTCCCAGCTCAGCTTAGGTAAATGACGCGCTAACAAATTGCATCAAAACAACACCATCCAGGCTTTGCATTTCACTTTGAATAGAAATGTAAATAACAATAACTTAATTTTAGGTTAGATATAGAGCAATACATAAGTGGAAAAAAAAAAAGTGAGATGCACAGCTGGGATGAAGCCTTCGCGGCCCAGTTTGTTGGCTGCGCGCATTTTTTCTTTTTCTTCTTGTTTCTTTCGCAAAACCCAAATTCTATAAGAATTTAGAACATGAAATACATACTTGTTATATATATCAGCCTAAGAACTATCTTCGTTGTATAGGGCAAAGGCGAAAAAGAAGAGAATTCAAATAAATGTGGCACTTCTTGGAGTTTTTGACTGTTCTTTTAATTTTCCATCATGCTGTGATTCTTCAGGTCAGGAAGGAGAAGCTAGGAGATAGAATAACTGCTCATCACCAACTAGTTTTCCCAATTGGAAAGGTATTAATTACCCAATACATGTTTTCATTTAAGCCAGCTAGTGACTGCAAATAGGTATCTACGTACCTCTAATTTTTTCTTCTATTAAATAAGTCACTTCATAGAATTTGATGTACACATATAAATCCTATTTCGGTTAGTAGGTAAAGTATTTTAAAATCTTAGGCCTTTTTGCATAAAAATTTCACTAGTTTTGGGCTTTTGCAAAATTGGGTCGCTATTTTCGATTTTGCAGATTCGATCCGAATTTCAGTAAACTGACCAAAATATCTTTTTTTACTTTTTTCTCTCTCCTCTTTTTTTTTCTCTCGCTCTTTTTTTTTCTCTCCGAAGAAGGCGCCCCTGCGCCCGCGCCCGCGGCCCCCGCGCCCAATTGGGCCGGCTTCGCTCGGGACGACGGCGGCGAGCGGCGGGGCCCGCGGCGCCGGCACCGGGCCCCGCCGCCGCCGTCCCGAGCCACGCGGGGCCTCTGCCGGCGTCGCTCGCCCCGCCACGGGCCCCGTCATCGTCCTCGTCCTCCTCCTCCTCCTTTGAGGCCTCCTCCTCGTCGTCGTCGTGCTCCTCTCCCTGCCTCCCCCGATTCCGAGCGCTTCATCGAGATCCGCCCCGCGCCGCGCGCCCCGAAGAGGGAGGTGACCGGATCCGAGTTTGGTTGGAAATGGTGCAACAAGGAGAAATGGTGCAACGAGGAAGAAGAAGAGAAAAAAAATGGTGTAATTTTTATCCAAACAGTGCAAATTGCACTCTTTGAGATAAAAATTATACTTTTTAGACTAAAGTTGCACTCTTTGGATGAAAATTATACCATTTCTTTTTCTCTTCTTCTTCCTCGTTGCACCATTTCTTCTTGTTGCACCATTTCACCTTGTTGCACCATTTCTTCCCAACCAAACTTGGATCCGGTCACCTCCCTCTCCGGGGCACGCGGCGCCGGGCGGATCTCGAGGAAGCGCTCGGAATCGGGGGGAGGCGGGGAGGAGGAGCACGACGACGACGACGAGGAGGCCTCAGAAGAGGAGGAGGATGACGAGGACGACGACGGGGCCCGTGGCGGGGCGAGCGACGCCGGCAGAGGCCCCGCGTGGCTCGGGACGGTGGCGGCGGGGCCCGCGGCGGGGAGAGCGGCGGGGCCCGGCGCCGGTGCCGCGGGCCCCGCCGCTCGCCGCCGCCGCCGTCCTGAGCAACGCCGGCCCAAGCGGGCGTGGGCGCAGGGGCGCGGGCGCGGGGGGCGCCTTCTTCGGAGAGAAAAAAAAAAAGAGCGAGAGAAAAAAAAAGAGGAGAGAGAAAAAGTAACAAGGGTATTTTGATCAGTTTACTAAAAATCCGGACCGAATCTGCAAAATCGAAAATAGATACCTAATTTTGCAAAAGTCCAAAACTAATGGATTTTTTATGCAAAAAGGCCAAAATCTTATTGCAATATAATTTTAGTATTTCATTAAATAATTTTTAATCCTACAAGATAGTAACTCTAGTTAGTAGGTAAAGTATTTTAAAATTTTATCTTTTATTTATTTGCAAGAACTTCAACAAAATAAAAGAACAAAGCAGAAAGAGTCATTTCCGATGGTATATCACTATCTTTCATAAAGAGTAATTAATTTTTTAATTATTTTTGTATATATTTTGAAGTTCGTCAGATATCACTAGATCATTGTTTATTTGTGGTATGTGAAATATAGCTATAAACAAAAAAAAAATATTTGTTTGTTTATATCTCTATTTTGATTATTTACGTCATTTACTTCTAAATATGTAGGGAAAGACTGAAATTTATTTGAAAAGCGCATATAGACCTTATCATATTATTGCACAAGGGATTCTCATAAGTAAAAAATCTATTTACACAAGTAGGAGGCGAAAAATTAGGGACTCGGTTTTGGGAAGTTTATATTAAAGTACGTACCGATTATTCCATCAGAAAAGTTAATTAGATCATATGGAAATTTGAAAACAATTGGAAATGCTGTGCTTCAGAGTATTGCATGGCCTTCAACTTCTTTAAGTAAATTATTGCTCTATTTAATTTTTTCACCAATTAAAATTTAGCATTAGTATGACTTGTAATTTATTTTTATTTTTGCAGGTCGAGTACATTCGAAAGTGAATGATGTTGAAGCATTACTAGCACGTTCCTAGAGAAATTTATTTTATAATCTTACTTTTTGGTCATTATTAATAAACCACTTAGTTAATTTGAAGCATTTGTGATGTTGATGTTCATAAATGATTGAATTAATTGATGGTATTTTTGGATTATATGAAATATAATGGTTCAAATTTTATATTGGTTAATCATATATTGTTGACTATATATGAATGATCGATGATGTCTCAATGTGTATATCTTGATGATATGTGTGTATTGTCTATTTTATATTTTTATAGAGATTGAAATTTATTTATTTAAAAAATTTAATATGAAAGATAATTACTATTCTATTGCAGTGGTAATTGTATTTATAACTTACTATATATAGTTTGAAGCTATAGTTAATAAAAAAATTATAAAAATTTAATTGAATTAATAAATTAAATTTAGCTAATTAATAAAGGCAATAAAATAATTAGTTAATTTGAATTACAATAGATAATTAATAGTCACTTATTATTTTATTTATTAATAGTGACAAAAAAAAATTGTCACTATAAAATCGATGAACTTGACAAATTTCAAATATATAGCGGCGGTTAAAGAATTGTCACTTTTATTTGAATTAATAGCGGCAGTTGAAAATTTGTCGCTAAATGTTTATAAAATTGACGAATTTTAGGTTTATAGTAGCAGTTGTCAAACCGCTACAATATTAAAGAAAAACTGTCACTATATGTTAGCGGCATTTTGCTACGGTGGCTAAATCAAATTGCGACCCCTTTATAAGTGGCAGTTTTAAAACCGTCGCTACAACTGCCGCTATTGCTTATAGCGACATTATTTTACTCTTTAGTGACAGTTTTATAACTGCCACTATATGAATATTTTCTTGTAGTGTGTTTATGTTTCTACTTGCACAATAGGATACCCAATCCATATTTTTATCACCAGGTTTATATTTACACTCACAATGACACCTAGTATTTCACTATATTTTCTATGTCCAAACAACTAGTCAAGATGCCACCAATGTTTCACAATATTTTCTAAATTCACATTCTAGTTCATTGCATTCATAGGGTTTCCAATGTCCAATGACCCAATCCTCATGCGTCCAAGTACCGAGTTCTCAATCCAATTTGACACCCTACTTTAGGAAGCATGCAAGAAAAATGAAAGCTCAAACACAATAATAACCCTATATGCATAGAAATTCACATATATACACATATAACAATCAACTAGTTCTTGTATCACAAAGGTTCACACGGCACAATACTCATGCATCCTAAGTTCCAAGTTTTCCATTACAATCATTCATATCTAATTTAGGAGGCATGCAAGTTTTTGGAAAGAATAACTAATTTGAACCCTATCATACACAATCTCACGCATACACATATATGCACAAAGAATAGAGTTTAGACATAGGGAGAAATCCAACCATTTCGGAGAGCACCACCCACCTCGCATCAACGTCTAGGGCCGGAAAACCAAGTTCCGCAATTTATCTCCGCCGAAAAGCCTCGACCCAAACCTAACGAATGACAATCGGCAAAATCTCCCAATTGGATGTCGTAACCTCGTCGCAAACCAAATCGGAGTTGTTCCCCGTATCGATTTATCCTTCAATTAGAGATTTACAAGGTCAATTTGGTTCCAAATCTCATAGGGACAAAAGCCCCAAATCCAAGCCCAAGGTTTCAAGTTCCACAAGAAAACCCCAAAATCTATGGTAAATCTTTATCCAATCTAGTTTAGAATCATCTAGAGATCTCCAATACACCAATTTTAAAGGATTTAATCCAACCCTAAACTCAAACCTCAAAAATCTCACCTTGGTTACCTTGCTCTCCAAGCTTGATCCACCATTGGAGAGCTCCACCAAGCTTCTTCTCCAAGTTGAAGCTCCAAAATCTCCCACTTCTTCTCTTTGATGGAGAGGTTGCAAGAGAGAGAGAGAGAGAGAGAGAGAGAGAGAGAGAGAGAGAGAGAGAGAGGTGCTAGAGAAGAAGAGAGAAGGGTTTTCCCCCTTCTCTCATGTGTGTGGGGTGAAGGAAATGAGAGGAGAGAGCTGTGGGGCTCTTTTTATAACCCCCAAACAGTGCAGGGTCCGGACCCTGCATCAAGGTCCGGAACCCGTGAGCAATTTTGGCAGTTTCAGCTAGGGTCCGGATTGTATGGACACGTTCCGGACCCGAACACTGTGAACAGTGTTTTCAGCCTTTTTTATTTTCTTCTCATTTTCGCTCTAAAACTCTGTTTTTTATTCCGTTTTCTTTCCAAATCAAATCCAACACAACCGAAACTCCTCTTACACATATTAAACACTTTCAAAGTTGGAGAATTATAATTTTTCTTAATAAAAACAATTAGATTTCGAGGTACAATCATTTCTCCGAAATTTTCATTTACTCCAACTTTCATCAAGTTTCACCAATACTTCCTTTAATCGTTTCCGACGCTCTCGGAACCCAACATAGAACTCATCAAATTTACTTCACCCATCTTGACTAAAGCTCAGGGGAGGTATATGAAAATTCAGTTCACTACAGTATGAATAATTTGCATATGCGGCAGTCCACCCGTTAAGGTTTCAAGAATAAGGTGGTGTATCTGTAATTAAGCAATAGAATCTGATGATGAAGTCTTACAATAATTATATCAAATTATTTAGGCAATGTCGGATGGAGGAGATTTAGAATGCAAGGTGGAATATTTCGGAGCTTCAATCTTTCACGCTTTCCACTGATAGGGTTGGAGTTTACAGGCACAGGAAACTAATCTCTTATGTTGTAGAAAATTCAGTAGGGTAACAGAGGGGACCTAAAACTAAGAGGCATAAAATTGAGTGATACATATCTTTACTCACGAAAGGTCTGTGAAGATACGAACGTGACTATTCGATGGTTGTGATTCATCGAATAATGGGATTATTAAATAATGTCAAACAACCACCACCCTTCAAAATCTTAAGCTAACAACAAACAGCATCTTAATAATTCATAATCAACACTTTATTTCATGTCTGGAGTTGAGGTCTGGATTTGAGATTTCAAAAGCTTAAGCTGTCAAAGAGTAATGTTTATTATATGTTATCTCGATTCAAGATTTTTTTAATAGACCTAAGATGTGCATTTAAATTAAATTAAAAAATATATAAACTTTTATATTATGTTAAATAATAAAAAATAAATGTTATTCTTTAAAAATTTATGCTACTAGATAACTACACTATAATATTTGATACTCAACATACCGTAAACTAAACTAAGAGGCATAAAATTCATCAATACCGATTATTACATATGCAACTGTTTGATGGTTGGGATTCATCAGATAAAAGGATTCACACAAATCAACCAAGGTTGTGGGAATTAAAAACAATAGATTTATTGATTTAGATAGTAATATTCTTTTATAAAACTATTTATAATATATATCTTTTTTAACGGAATTAGTCCACTATTTGTTACAGATAATGCTTCGAGAGAGTTTGTTTAGAATTAGATTAGCTTACTATATATACATGTCGGGCAATCTTAATTATTTGAGGAGCCATTTGTTTGGATGTAATTATTATAAATGTAATGTAGCTGGAGAAGCATATAGATGAAAATACAACGGTTATAGTTACATGCATCTTATTTGGTTGGATGTAGTTGCAATTATAAATAATTTATTTGATTGTATATAATTAAGAAGTGCATTTACAAACTTAATTACTTGACATGGAGTGAAGAGATTATCCCTATATAAGAAAAAAAAAAAATTTCTGTTCGAAAGATTATTAGGAAGATAAGTTTACTTTTAGTTTAAAGCTACTTTCTCTAACTACTACAACTAAAATTACAACCAATTTAGAAATAGTTCCAGCTACTACAACTGAGTCTTCTTGTGTAATTATAATTGCAACAGTTGAATTTAAATGCATCAAAACAAATACAGAATTTAAATACGTATGCAGTTACAATTGTAGTGCAGTTACAATTACGAGTAATCAGACAGTCCCTAAGTTGGGCTGGCTAAGATAACCTTAATTAGTTTTGTTTTTAACTTCTATGGAAATATCCCAACTTAATTAATTTTTCTCCTTTTCATGTTTTTGCTTTATTGTGTTAGATCTCTGTAGACTATAATCAGTACATATCGAATATTATTTGTTGGAGGCCTGCCACCATAACACTATCATTTGTTAAAAATTAAGAAATCACTAATTTCGAAGATTATAGGATAAAACTCACATGTTGTTTTCATTTACCATGATACATTTTTCTTTTTTTTCCGTTTTGAGTTAGCCGGTAGGCCCCGCTTTAAGAACCCTAAATGTCAAATAGATTTTTTTTTCCCCTATTAAATCAGGGTCTCAATCATCCCATTAATTAATGCACAAGCAATAACTCAAAATTTCGACCTTATAAATAATCTTCTAGTAAGATGAATTTTCTTGTTGGACAAGTCTTGTTGAGGAAAACTTAAACTTGTATAATCTTCTAGTATTTGAAATAATCATGTGGTAGGTTTAGCTCATTGTTGTCAAACATTAGTCTTTGCTTGCTTTTATATGTTGGTAAAGGGAAAAGTAATGAAAGAGTTTTACTAATTTCTTTTTGGTGTTCTTTCACTGGCATAAATTCGAGCCAACAATCAACATAGTAAAATAGTTTTACTAATTCTTTTTTTTGCAATTTATGTTTGTAATGGATAAAAATGTAGTAAATTAATTTTATCGTTATTAGATGTAAAGAAAAAAAATTGGTATGAAGTTATTCCGTATGCAATAAAAAAGGGTTGGTTAGAGGTGAGGTTTGACAATCATGGTAAATTTATTGGGATATAATTTTTTTAATATCTTTTATGGCCTGAAAAATACTTGAATTTATTAGTAGGTGTGATTTGAAATATATTGACTCAACTTGCCGAGAAAACTTTCTCTATTATGATTATTCCACACAGAAATAGTAACATTCATTAAGGCTTCGTTTGGTTCGGGTATAAGTAAGAACTGCTTATTCCAGGAATAAATACAAGTTCAGGTATAAGCGAGAACTAGACTAATTTTACGTTTGGATGAAAATTAGGTTGTTCCCGGGAATAAGAAAAATAGCGTTTGGCTAGATAAGATGGAATAAGAAAAATAATGGGTAGTTATAACTTAAAAATAATAATATTATCCCTCTTATTATATTTGAATATTAAATTTTTAAATTTTGCATTTATAATTTTAAATTTAAATTTTTAACTTTTAAAATTTAAAAGTTAAAATTAAAATTTAAAATTTAAAATTTAAAATTATTAATTTTAAAAATCATAATTTTAAATTTAAGACCTAATTTAAATTTAAAAGATATGAAATATTAAATTTAAATTTAAATATTAAATATTTAAAATATCAATTTTAAAATTTAAAATTTAAAATTTAAAATTTAAAATTTAAAATTTAGAATAGAAAATTATAAATTTTAATTTTAAAATTACAAAATTTAAAAATTTAAATTCTAATTTAAAACAAATCTCTCTCTCTCTCTCTCTCTCTCTCTCTCTCTCTCTCTCTCTCTCTCTCTACCCGGGAGGGGTGGGAACAAGCTTGTTCCCACCCTTGGGTGCCCTATACCGGGTTATTCCGGTTGGGTGGGAACAAGAGTTCCCACCCACTCTTTTTCCTGTTTAGGTACAAGAGGGGGGATAAAGTCTTATCCCTCCTCTTGTACCCAATCCAAACAGGGTGTAAAGGCTTTCACATTACACCTAAGTATAATAACAAAAATATTTTAGAATATCTTTCATTATAAAATTATTATTTTATTCCTGATTAAACTATTTTACACACTTTATAGCATAATAGGATTGATTAGACATATCCTATAAGACTTGCTAACTTGCCTAAGATGTTCGGTCTGTCAGAAAAGAGTTGATAAGGTCGGGTGATGTTTTACAATATAAAAATCCCATAATTTAAAGTTTTTTTAACTTGGCTAAATATGCTTGTATCTAATTTTTCACCGAGGGCCTATTTGGATCCGTGAACATTTTTTTACTATATTTTTTTATTTATTCAATCAACTTATAGAATTTGGTACAAACATGGGTCTTCTAGTTAATATACTTTGTCCATAACTCTTAAATATTTATATCAAACATTTAGAAAAAGAATGTCTTGCTATTAATTAAACAAGAAATTCCATAAAAAATATTTTAAAATTTATTTTCAAAATATTGTTGAAAAGTTCGACCCTATCTAAAAATATTGTTCAAATTTTTATCACCATAGCAAGATATAATGTGTATCATATTGTGCCGATATATAGCGTCAATGTATTACCTATATATATCATCACACTTTAGAATATAAAAAATTTATTTTTTTAGCACCAAAATATTCTATTGCTCTTAGTATATATTTATGAGCATCGCTTGGGATGTACATATTAGGCTTTCCAAATTCAAGGATCAATACTAAAAAACCAAAGACTTTTTAAACCATAGGATGGGAAGTATGAGATGTACACCTTTTTTTGACGTGTTTTAGTATTTTTCATAACTTATTAGGTAAAATACACAAAAATCTTCTAAACTTTAGCTCTTTTGCAAATAGTCACTGAAACGTTCAATTTTGATATTCATACAAACTTTATCAAATAGTTTAATAGGCTCCTCTCCTAAAGTGAACATACAAATTACACAGCAGTTATAATTAGATGTCATGCACACAATTCCGAAAGGCTTTAAAATATAAAGAAATCTATTTTTTAATTTTTCTTCTCTTTCAATTTTGATAATTAAGCAGGATTGTCGAAAAATAGATTGAACAGAACTTCAACTTTTATTTTTTTTGTATGTTACAAAAAATAATTTAATTTTGGCAAAATTTCATGGAACTTTCTTGAATCGTAAGACCATTTAGATTTGGCTACTCAAAATTTTAAAATTTTAATTTTACTATCCAATCTTTCAATTTGTTTGATTTAATACAATTCTCAAAACTATGAATTCATTAAAATAATTAATTTGCTTAAATTTTGGAGTTAAAAGTGATGTTAACTTATTCAAATCAAACAAATTGACAGATTGGGCAGGACAGTCAACATTTTAAAAGATTGGATAGCCAAATTCAAATGGTCCGTAGTTCAAATAAATTCCATACATTTTTACCCCATTTTAAAAAAAAAAATTGAAGCTTTATAAAACTATAGCAATACATACAAGCAAAACAACAGAGCAATTAATAACTCAAAAGATTAAACTATTTGATAAAATTAAGGAATCTAATTACCAAAATTGAAAGTTCAAGCACCAGTTTAAAAAAGAGCTAAATTTCAACCGGTCTTTATAAATTTTTTCCTATTTTATTAAATCTTGGTAAAACGTATGAAACTTATCTGAACTATCAACTATTTTGATTCGACTATCTAACCTTTCAAAATTTTAATTTTGTAATCCAACATTTCAATATGTTTGATTTGAATCAGTCAACAGCACTTTGACCTTAAAATTTAATTACTTTAATTAATTTATAGTTACGAGAATTGCATGAAATATACTAACTAAATCTGTAAAGATAAACAACGCACTCAAAATTTAAAGTCAAAATATCGTTGACTCACTTAAATCAAACAAAAGAGACAGTTGGATAGCAAAATCAAAATTTTAAAAATTTAGTTAGACAAATCAAAATGGCCCATAGTTTAAATAAGTTTTATACGTTTTTACCTAAGATCTTTAATAGTGTCATAATGTGATTACCGGCTGATTTAAAAAATAGAGATTTTTTGTCATACCATCGCCGCTGGCATTTTATTGTGCCGAAACCTCGAGACAATATGCCCGTGTCTCAATGTGCACTTGAATCCTGCTCTAAAACACGAGCATTTGAAAGAGAGGAAGAAACCAGATTTGTACGAAAGGGCAATAACTACGCCTAGAAAACCTTTTGCCTCCATTAAAACTTCAACACGCCCCAGCAATTCAAACTCGTTCCATATATCTACAAACAAAATAGCACGAACTCACGAGCAAATTGTTGGGAACTAAGGTTTTATTCCAAACTAAATTACAAAAGACCCACTTAAAAGGTTAAGCCATTAATTCAAATATATCTCCAGTGCAATGTAGGTAAACAATTCAAATCAATTAAAAGCCGAAAAGAAAAATCAAAGGGCATAATTTAACACGGCCTACAGTTGAGAAGTCTCCATACACGTTTTTAGATTAGTCATTGTTACAGAAGGTGTAGATATCAAATGTTGGTTACATATACACATTTAATTTTTTCCCGAAAGGCAACAAATGCTAGCGTATATACATCAATACCATGTGTATATCTATGCCCTGAAAAAACTACTTTCACAGTTTGTTTTCCTAATTGATTTATACAAACAATAAACCAATATATCTCAATATAAGAAGATGCAACCCTAAGAAAAGCAATGCACAAGCGAAAAATATGATACAGAATGTAGAGTTTGAGCAAACCACAGAAATATTACCATCCCCTAATCTCACCCGCTGCTCCTGAAGAAGTTAAAGCCGAGCCGGTGAGTCAATCCGTCCATGATATTGCTGGCCCGGTTCTTCTGTACTACCAACGTGGCCCTTGTGCCGCCGGAGGTGTCTGCGTCTTGAGTTGCACCCTTTGTATCCAATGAGCTACAAACATCGGCGACCACAGGATCAGAGCTTGCAGTATTATTTGTAGTTGCTACTTCAGCCGTCTGTGATCCTTCACTATGAAGTGAAGCACCGTTAGCAGATCCGTTGCTAGCGCTCACCGAATTGGAATTTCCTGTTGTCTCCGGTGGTAAGTTAGATGGCACTACAGAGTCTTTCGTGGCGGCATCGTGTGATTGAGATGTATCGGTCAATATATTGGATTGAAGAGTTTGCACGTGTGTAAGTTCTAAATCCTTAAGGGACAAGATTATTGCTTCCATTATCATCTGCACTCCAAGGAAACAGGAAAAGAATATTGTGAATTTCCAATAGTGTAAAAGGATAATAAGAGTTTATTCTGGTAAACCATATTCAACCTACCCTTTGTTCGTCTTCCACAGTGCATGGTATTTCTGAGACGCTATCAAAAGAATACTCCAAATATTCCCCATCCTCAGCAGTAGGACTAGTTAACTGCCTCTCTGGGTGGTCGTTGGGAAGGTTAGTGGGACAAACCCTAGAAGATGAGGGGCCAACACCACCTTCCGTTGCCTTTTCCTGCAGTTGCGCACACAAAGTAGGAAGAATGCTGTGAATTCCTGCGCATAGATTGCATTGTCATAAAATGTGTTGAAGCACATTATGACAAATGATAGGAACCGTGAGAACATGCTTCATTTGATAATTTCTGATTTGCAAGCTATCTAAATGGTCACAGAGTTGACATCATGTTGAAAACGCAGATAAATATAATTTGAATTTCCAACCGTATGTAGGAAGTATAACTAGAGCAATATCTAAGAGTAGAACTACATTGTCTTATGCTCCATTTTAAAAAAATAAATAAAAACATAAATTAAGTAGTACAACATAGAAGCACATACAGGATATGTTCGAATGATTTCTTAGTTCATATACATAAGAACAAACGAATTGATTTTTAAAGTAATTAAGCTCGAATAAAACTACTAAAATGAATGATCTGCACTTCTGCAAACAACCACATAGCTTATTTGCTACAGGAGATTGCCATCAAGAGCACAAATGAGGTTCCAAATTACAGATCAATCATACCAAAGGTTAATTCAAGGATTACCTCAGATGCATCACATCCTTCTTGGGTGGAAAGACCAGATGGGACCTACAAAGTCATCGAGAGAAATGCACATTAGGCTGTCTTGGGAGGAAATACGAAATCGCTCACTGCTATTCCTACATTTTATAAGTTTCTGATGTTTTTCTAGGTTACCCAAAATAATAATAATAATAATACATAAAGGGATGGAGTGCCAGCAAATGTTCCAAGACATAACAACCAAGGTCAGTTAATAACAGAAAATTTACTGTAAACACAAGGAAAGAAGTTTAAAATTTACTGTGAACACTGCTAGGCCGAGCAATTGAGAATTTCAAACCAATTTCTATTGTCAAACCAGTGCAGTATTATTGACTCTGCGTCTGTGACTATTACTAGGAAAACATAGCTTAAGAACTTTGTAGGCTACATTCCTGGTCAAAATTTATAACAAATTCTTGAAAAGGAATATGTGCTTTATGAAGCAACATTTTAAGCATTCAGAACATTGATATTACTTGTATCGCTTTTAATGTCTACCTCATGACTATTCTTCCACATACCTAAAATGACCATAAAACAGAAATGCAACAACTCAATTTTCCCTCAAGTAGTCAAAGTTTCCATGCCCACAAATGCACATTTGAATAATTTATTTTGAATATTTGAAAATTTATGCACCTACTGAATTACCTAACTACATCGCCGATGAAAACAACAAAATATTAACCCCACACACTTGATTGATCAACCCAGCCCCAACAATATGGCTAGATGTCCAACACTGCATTATGGAGTCTTCAGTCTAAATGATTTGCAGCCAAAAGAATAGGCATATGAACAATATTTCATTTAACTTGGTAATCCAGTGTTTCTTCATGGAGATGAATCACTTTCATACAGACAATTAACTAATCATCCACTGATCTATCATGAGCGTCTACCATTCAGTTATGTACTGTTTGTCCCGATAGAGGGAAATCAATGAGAGATTACCATAAGGACATCAAGGTCTAGGATCAATTAGAGTAGGTCAACAATTTGGCTTTATTCGTCTATTTAATAGTTAATAGAATTAATGCATCAAGTCTGAATTCGCCCAACCTATTAGGGTGAACACGAGTCACCCTGATTAAACCCGACATGTCCAATCTCGTGTGGGTAATGGCAGGCCATAGGTTTCCTGCGGGGTTTCATGAAGTCTCTCCCATTCTTTTGGCAATATGAGGTTTTTTTTTTTTGGTGTGTGTAGACATGTCCAATCAATACAAAAAATTGAATTAGACCCGAAAATTCAATTTCTACACTAGCAATTGACATAATGTAGTAAGATGAATACTGACCTCTGTCCGACTCATGAGCCTCCTTGAACGCAATTGAGCAATAGCATCCTCGGTCGTGGTAGTTACTTGTGCTGCCTCATGAAAGAAAAGTTGGTGATTATTAGTAAACAGAGTTCTGGCTCTAAATAAATATCAGCAGAATGATTCCAGCCCATGATGTGCAAATCTTGCCTGCAGGTGGTTCAACAAAATTATGATTCTCGTATTCTATGTCATGAATGGTATCCCAATGACCCTGCATTGGAAATCGGCCATGGAGTTAAAGGTCAAAGTCGAAAGTATTAACCAAAAAAACTATAGCATACACTACCTGGTCAAAGTAGTTATGCATCGTATCGTAATAGTGATCATCAGGCAGATCAGTGGGCGGATTTAGTACGTTGATGAAAAATATTGTTATTGAATCAAAATAGAACTGTGGGCGTGGAGAATTGTGATCCCCGTCGAATTTTATGATGTTCTTGTCTCCCTGCAAATTCCCAAATTTAGTGGCGCAAGTAACTATGGTTTATGATATCAACAAAATCAGCCATCCTTACTTCCCATGAGTTCGGATCAAGGGGGGCTGACAAATAAACTGTATAATGTATATACAAAACCAGTATTGCACATCCTTGTCTTACAGCTCTTCCGTTCGCAGGACACACTATTGATTTTGGATCCTAGATAAACCAACTAGGTATATATTTGCAAGGCGAGAAATACTTAATACATCTAGCTAAAACATTCAATAGTGCATATAGGACAATTGTGATATCCAAGTACTAAATACCAGGATTGCAACCATGAGAGCACGTATGATCCCATCACAAGAGAGTGGAGAGAGAAGGAAAGCTGACGGAGGAGAGACTTACCATATAAGATTCATATATGCGGTCAGAATGGTGAGGACGTATAAAATCATCATCTGTAGCATGTCCTAGTAAAGCTGGAACAAAACAACGCTGCGCCACCTACAAGTTGACAGATCAAATACATTTTTATATTAGAGATAGCAATAAAAGAGTGACAAACAAGAATAGATATTTATCAAAGATAGATCAGAATGACAATTTAAGGATTCAGCTAATAACAAACTTAAACAAAGAAGATAGAACATGCAAATCTGCAAAATTACGCTAACATAGATAATAGTAGCTTTTCAATTTCAACACATAAATGTTGGAGAATGTCATAATTTTTATAGAGATGAAGTGGCATGAACTGATGAACATAATATGTGCAAGGAAATGTCGTAAGGCTACACAGATTGTTCCACCACTGAAACAATAATGAAGGAAAGAGAGGACTAAACAAGAGAGCTGCATTAGGATAATCTTAGCTAGCTGTTTGAAAATGAGATTCCATTATATCCATTCTCAAAGGTAAAAAAAAATTCAGAAAACAAGACAGTGAAGGATCTCTTCTTAGAAACTTAGATGGACATTTTGCACGTCATTATAATGCATAATTAGAAGAAAGCAGCTATAAAACTGCCTAACGACGATTTCTACAAACCGATACTTCAAAATATGTATACATAGCCACAACATGCGGTATATACGCACAGATGACGACACAATGCCTCAACCCAATACTTCAATCAATATGTGCTAACATAGCCACAGCCACATATTAAGTTGGATAGTTCAATCTACATTCAATAAATTCCAACTTCTTGTTTGATGAAAGTTTAGTTAAAGAATCCCTCCCTCAAGAGTCCAAATTGTAGTAATTAGTTCACTTTTTATGAACAACAAGTGTCAAAAAAATCTCAAGTAAACAAGTTGAATTAGTGAAGATTTGCTCGGCATGGCTACCAAGTCAAGACAGGCCATGTTCTAAGAGTCCATAGTGTAATAATTTTGTCCATTTTATACTGTAACTTAAAAACCTAATAGAATGCAATGAAGATAAATACACAAACTAGAACAGAATCCACAAAATCCATCATATAAAAAATGCCCTTTTGCAACATACACAGAGAGACCATATAATGTAAAGCTAGAACAGTTCCTTAAACCCAAAGGTTTCAGTGGAGCACCAGATTACCAATGATATATAGATAAAGCGCGGAGGGGAAAAAAAAAAAGAAGAAAAATAATGGAGGAGAAAGATAAAATTCCTTTAAGACAGCTTACATTCTTAAGAAACTGGTACAGCGAGATAAACTAAAAAAAATCAGTACTCGCTCAAAAGAAATAGCAGGCTAGCCATAGCGCATGCAGAACAATCAACTTTATACATTTGGATCATAAATATAAGAAGCAAATCCTAATGCCTTAGCTTGAAATGACATAACTCGTTCAAAGAACTCAACAACATTCATATTTCGCATAAGTTTCAGGAGAGGAAAGCTAACCGGGATTGAGTCAAGATCCATGATGTCAAAGTTAGCCTTCTTCTTGATAATCTTGCGCATATGCTGTATTGCAAGCTTTACCTGAGCATTTAACTAGCAATCAGATCATGTGCAAATAAAAAAACAGCTGTTATTGCCAAAAGACTGTGAGAACAGATAACATGCCAGAAGAAAACTTCCGATCAAATTATCCCAGTGAAGAGATACATGTAGATACAGCCATACAGGATCATCAAAATCTCACGATTAAAACTCAGCTGAATTAATCTTAAATTAGCTTAAGACAGCAAACTCAAAACAAATGATTATAAAGGCAGACAAGAAAGTTACTGACGAAATAGAAAAGTTAGCCTATCAAGGTAACCAAGTATTCAAAAAAAAACATGACAGATTCAAAAAAGAAATTTTGTCACTTCATCTCATAGTTGTGACTATTCTAGAGATTTCCAAGGTTTTGCAACAATTAAACTGCCAGAAGCAGATGCATCCCTTTAAGCAATATGAAAAGAGCAATGAGAAGGAGACAGGAAATTATGCAATATATATGATAATCAAGGGAGAAGACACAAGCCCTTTTCAATGCTAACAATACACACTCAATATGCTAGCCTTATTGACATCTGATCTTATTTGATTTTTTGGATATACCTGTACTACAGATTAGACATACAATGTTACCATCATTTCCATTTTCAAAATGATTCTATAAAACGTGTAAAGTTTTGATATTTCTGCAAACTTGAAAAGAAGTTGGAAATTTTATTTAAAACTAACAATAATACATAAAAAGTACAGTCTGCACAAGTAACTAAATAAGGAATTCACAATTCCAAGTTAGATGTATAAATTTGAAGAAATCACCACTGAACTTATGGCAAAATTTTCATTTAAGTCACCGAACTTCAATTGTTTCAACCAAGACGTGAACTCTCTAATTTTTGTTTCAGCTTCCTCGCGGCTCAAACTCCAAATACTTTTTCAAATAAAGTGATGATGTAACAATTGATCCAATTGCCAAGAGATGGCATCGCAATGTCTGCCAGTTTACTTAACAATAAAATCATCTCAAGACTATCATCATTCAACCATTATATCATCTCAAAGAGATGATTAATAATCAAATCAGCAGCCACATCATCTCAAGTACTAAATTAGCAGTCATGTCATCTCCAAGAGATTATTTGTAATTAAATTAGCTTTATCATTTTTATTTCACAATTACAGGGAGTTCTAAGAGAAATCTTAGTGAAATGAATGGAAGGTAGATCTGCTAAATTAAAAAGAGGAATCAAAATCAAGTCTACTCAAATCACATGATACAATGAAGGGAACTAATGAAACACGCACTATTCACCATGACGTGCATAAAAAGGACCACCATGGTAGCAACACAACCATCAAACAACATTTAACTTAGGAACTAAGAAGCATGATGACACCAGAGGCATCAATAAATTATAAATGACAAAGAATGTTTGTCTAGTACAATTGCTCTTAGAAGTGCTTTTTTTTTTTACCGTGAACTTTGGCAAGGGATATTTGTATGTATCAACAAGTTCCATCATCAAGTCCACCAAATTAGAGAATGGGCTATCAAGAACCATTCCTGCAATCGACGGATCTTCAGCTCCATACATCAAGCTGTGGAAACAAGGACAAAAGTTATGTAACATATACAGATATTGACACAGTACAAGACCACAAGATTCAACTACCCATAGTGAACAGTTATTATAGCCTTTTTAGATACCGACAACTCATAGGATGCATACTCAGAAAAGAAGAATAACTTTCGAGGCACATCCTTCAGGAAAGAAATTTTTAAACAACAAAATCATAAAGTCAAAAGGAGGTACTATCTTCCAGTCTTCTGTTTTGAATTCAAATATAATTCCGCTGGTTATTCATAGGTCAAACCGTAAATACAATGCCATCAAGAAATCAAATGCAATTGTAAGACTGTTCAATTGCAATTGTGATACTGTTTTCATGTTAATCAGTTTTAAAGAAGTGCATTGAGTATGAAAAATTAAAAGATAACAGTAAAAAATAAAGGGCAACCGCAATTACTTTAGAACTTCATTGGGATAATTGTTTATACAATTCAAGGCATTATGTTATTATTTGGTTGTTGTCTGGTAAAATATGATTTTCCAGCTAGGTAGACGCTAAATTTTGATTGGTTCATGTACAGCTCAATATGGGAATTTGCAATCTAGTTACCAAGTCAACTGAAACTTCGGCATGCATCCTGCATAACAAATCTATAGCAGCAACAATTTGCACGAACTGACAAAATTAAGATCTTAGACTTAACACTGACTGACAGAAAATACGAAACATTAGCTAAAAAAACTTATAACTAAACGCTCCAAAGATGTCAGTGTAAATGCCTGCTTACTAAGCAACTAATTCAACATGCAGACAAAAAGCCTATACTAAGTTTTGAGAATGAATTGCTAATACTTTAGTAACAGCAAATAAAATTTCTCAGGTAAATAGCGAAAAGATGTATTTGTCTTAAACAAGGCAGCTAGCATTTTTAATAATCTGATGCATTATATAGAGCAAATATGTGCTGAAATTCAGAAAAAGGACCTTGTAACAGCACCCATTGAGCGGCCCCATAAACCAATGCAAGATATGTTACCATCAGTCCGCAAATAATCGACCACCGCTCTAAGATCCTCTTTCTGGCATTAACCGAACAAAAATAATGTCAGAAGAGATTATTCAGTGATAGCACAATTGATTAATGTGTAACATTAGATGTCTTTTAATCACTAACAAATTTAACAACTTCAAACCACAACATTACCGAAACATAGGATAATATGCCAGCCAATCTACCCAAGCATTGTCGTACAGCATGCAAAAGGAATTAAATAGGTCCTTTAGAATCTATTGTAACAAGGGCTGTCCGACTGAATACAAAGTGTAATTTCTAGTTGCTCTAGCATAGGCTATGATGCAGAACAGGCCTGAACCATGTTGATCGGATTGAACTGATTTAGTTCGTCATTTTTTTAAGTTAGATTAGATTAGTTGAGAATATCTTTTGGTTAGTTGATTTTTATTTATCCTCTTATTTGGTTTTATCTGTATTTATTTTTAGATTTTTATTTTTTTAGTTAACCTCTAGATAAGACTGTTATGATTAGTTATTTAAGATAAGATCGAATCCGAAGTTGGTTATGTGTATCTAAGGCTAAAGATATTATAAATAAGGTATAGATCTTCATTGGAGTGAGTCCAGTCCTGAAGTAAGTTCGGTTCTGGAGTGAGTCCTGATTATCTTTTTTATTTTTTCCTTTTTTCTATTTTTTTGAATTTTTTTATTTTCTTTCATTTTCATATTTTTTTTAATTACGAAAATCTTAAAAAATCAAAAAATATATTTAAAAAAATATTTCAAATATTTTCAAAATTCTGAAAAGCTTTCAAAATTATAAATCATATTTTAGAGAACTCTAAAACGTAGGATCTTATATCCCGTTCTGCATCAGGCTACTAAGATAAAACAGAAAAGCCAATAATAAAACAACAACGCCAACAATAACAATGAAAACTAGCACAAACTTAAGGAGTTTCCATTTGATCATTTTCATACAGAACAATGTGGAGGCTAATGCATCTCAATTGAGGCTACGCATATCACTGCCTTACTGAACCAGTTTATTTTTTAACATCTAAAGGCTTACTTGGCATTCTTTATGTTTATCTATTATTGTTTAAGCAAAGAAAAAAGTAAAAAAAGCACAAAAATCTTGTTTGCAAACATGTTTGACTTGATAGTTATGTTGCTTGTTCACTTTTATATCTTCGGCGCATGGGGTCAGAATGCAGGTGCTTCATTCAAATATACCCTCAATTAAAGCCTGTCCTACTGCTTTGAAAAAGCAACTTGAAAGGGCGAAAATGAACATGACAAAAAGTTGAAAAACTGATGATACTAGAAAAATAGAAATTGAGAACCATAAAGTTAAAAAAAATATAAGATTTCTTACATCGGTGCCTATAGTTCAGCAAGCCACTTATCAACAACAGTCAAACCTCAGCAGAAGCTCAACTAGTGCATAGGACTATATGCAACCTCAAAAGATGCTAAGTTGACGATCTAAATTTAAAAGAAGCAGAAAACTTGAAAACCAAGACAAAGTTGCTTCTGTTGACTCAATTGTATATTCCTTAGGAAAGTACTTACTTCATTCCAGCCTAAGGTGACATGTTCTCCTTCGGAAAGCCCAGACCCTGAGAAGTCAAGTGTAAAGACTGTAATGTTTGACGGCAGCAGAATGATAGCAGCCTCGCTAGCATCAGCCCTGCACCCACTGAGAAATAGAAGATATATGGTATATCAATCATTAATTTACTGTGATATAATTAAATTATTAAGAAATTAACTGTAATATTGAACATAAAAATATAAATATAAGTAACATTTTATCATCACAAGGATGATAACTGGAAGTTGAATCTGTTGTTTGTATATTATTAATTCAAGGCCCTTCAAGTAGTAGAAATTAACACTTCATCATCGCAAGGATGATAACTGAAGATGAATCTGTTGTTCTTTTAATTATTAATAAGGTCCTTCAACTAATCAAAATTACTACTACACCTCCACAAGCAATTCTCAAGCCTAAAAAATAACTACTGAAGTTCGTGGTTATGACTAACTATTATCATATGCAGATTCCAATTTAGAACGTATAAATTTAAAAGCTTTAGGATAGTTATATGTCGGGTTGTCCATACTGCTAAAAGTAGGTACACCATGGTTTGAAGCATATTCAAGAAAGTCGGAAACAGAGAAAGCATGTTTCGATCTTAGATTGCTCATCAGAAACTAGGGTTTGAGATAGTAATATGTCTCAAATATTATTCGCGGAGAGGACTTATTAGGAAGATATGTTGGAGACTTGCTGCCATTTATGCCTACTAGCGCAAGTTGAAATTGCAGGAAACTCAGTTCATTGGCCCTTACTGTAGAGAAGAATGTAACACCAAACTTTGCAAACAAATGCCTGCCAGCAGGGCGAGCAGTCATGCACTGATCAAGATCATCAGTAGCAACTTCAAAATTCTTTAGTCTCTGAATTGAGTTGAGATGCAAAATAATAATAATAATGATAATAATCAATCTGTAACAGCCTACGCGGCACATATCCCAAAATGATAGGAAGAACAGGTATAAGCAATAGCAGAAACGAAGCGCCTGACAACAAGACTAATCACAGGGCATTAGCTTTCAAAATTTCTTTCCCCTTCAATGGTTCTCACTCTTTATTCTTGTAACAACATTACGGTAGAGTAAAATAAATACAACCAACTGAAACTACATGATGAGGATGCATGGACTCTATTTAAATAGAATTAGTTTATCAAACTGGGAAAGCTGACTGAAGACAGTCACTATCTCTATTGCCTGTCTTCAAGCTAGTTACAATTTTTGGATTTAACTTTTATCAATAAAGATAAAAGATAGGGGCAATTTCCTATATACCCCTACAAAGTTCCCCCCTTTCATATATACCCCTCATACAATCTATTTTCTAATATACCCTTGAAGAAATCCAATTTTTTTCCAATACACCCTCAAAAAGGGGTATATAAGAAAGAAAGAGGAACTTTTTAGGGGTATATTAGAAATTAAGGGGTAAAAAGGAAATATCACAAGTTTACAAGGGTAAAAAAGCAATTATCTCAAGATAAAAACATGTATAGGACAGAAGAAATATTTACAATGCTCTTCAACCATAATATGGCTTTGCAAAAAACATTATAAAGTGCCGACTTATTGTGGGACTCAATGAAAATTCATCAATTCACAAATGTACAAAATTCATTGTAATTGGGTATGTATTATGCTAGATAAATTAGTTTCTCCATTTTGCTCTTTGTGAATTTTACAAAACTGGCAAATCTTAATGTTTCCTACAACATACAAAACCAGAATGTAGGAGATCACTCTAACATGTTAAATATCAACATGCTTAAATTTACCTGTTCCCATGACAGTATATAACACAAGGAAGAGGCTTTCCTTCAGGGATTACAAGGGGCATATAGTGGCTGCACTGAAGTTTCTTACCACGACCATTTGTAACCTGAATCAGTTTAGTAACATAAATGAGGTCAAAAATTAGAGGAACTAATAGTACCGATCAACTCATGTTAAATAAATTTCTTTTTCATCATAAGAACCCACAACTGTATTTAATTTGTGTATGTCAAATTAGTCAACAGGTAAATTGCATATATCCAATACAAACAGTGAGTAACATCTTGCATCTACAAATAGTCATGGCAAGTATAATTTAGAATAGTAAGTAAATCATTTAGCCTGATAAAACTTCAACTACTGAATAAAGGACTCTGCATAGAATTTCAATACTACGAAAAATGAGGTATGAGCATCTTCAGTGTAGTGGATCCTATGTCTGTTGGAAAAGCTCACCAAACACTTGATACCAAAGAATAGATAAAACAGGGGACTCTTCTTGGCCAAGTTGAGCGAGCCTGCCTTCTAAAGGTGCAATTGGATCAGGTGGGGGAAAAAATCAAACACTTAGCTCATATTTAAACTAGCCGTTAATTTATACTGAACTGAAACTGAAAGCATTACCTAACTGAATAAGGTCACCTCTATAATAAGTTCTTTTAATCACAGCGGCAGATGGTCACAATTAATCAGCTGACCGATTTTGTTCTACATTAATCTGAAAGCTTAGATTTTTTATTTTTTTTATATAACTATACAAAATGTATGTACCGACGAAAGTTATAAAGGTAATAAAGATAAAGTAACAATCATGAATAATTGTTGGTCATCTAATATGATGGATTAGGTACATACATTTTGAATATCGCGACATCGGGATTGTTTATCATGCACGCCAGTTATTCGATGCATTGTCTCCAAGGATTAAAATAGCATTTATATGTTCCAAATCATTATCAATAATTTTTAAATACTGATTTTTATAATTTTAATTTGATTTAATATAGAGAAGAAGCATGTGCCGATGAATCGAAGAGCTATGAATCCGGAGCCCTCTTCAAGTCGGATTTTACATTTCTATAATTAAAAAAAATTCCATTCTCAAAAGGGAAAAAATCTATTCTTTTCTCCACTAACTTTATTTTATTTTAATTGCTAATTTTTTTTGAAATTTGGTTTGAATGTAGAAAATAAGAAATCGGAGCCCGTTATAATTCGTCGAGTAACGAAAACAACTCCAACAAAATCACCTCCAGGTTCTTTTCTCTCTTTTATTCTTGCATTAAATTATGTTTTTTTAATTCCTATCTATGACAATAATTTTTATTCTTCTATAATTCTTTCTTTTCGTTTTCTTTCTTTATTCTCCGCTAGATTACATTCTCATTCTAAAATAAATTTTAATATATTTTTTATATTATTAACTAATCAAATATAGTTATATTTTACTATGTTTTTACGTTTTTATTTGTATATTTTAATTTACAAATTTTTGTTATAATTTCTAACCGCCGCATCGCGCAGGTTCCTCCACTAGTAAATACTATTAAACAGCTACAAACTAATGCCTTTAATTAAGCTTACAATAAACCAAAGATTCAACCAGCAATTCAACAGATTGAACTGATTTACAATTTACAAATAATATTACCTCCAAGTCCTTCCTCCGGAACCACCTTCCCTTTAGCATAAACTCTTCATCCAATAAATCGTCCTTTGGACTATAATCAGCCCTGCAAATGCAACATACAAGTTACTATATCCACCAAACTTGAAATGAGAAAAAACAATGACTAGCTGCAAATGACAGGTTGAAGTTATAAAAAGCACAAATATCAATAGTTCATTGAAATTACAGTAAACAAAAGCTCTTTTTTTTTTTACTTATTATATTCAACTAGTAGATAGCAACCATGATATGGCCAACCAGCCAAAGAACCATGATAATCAAACTTTGTCGTATTACTATGTGAAAATAATGAAACTTAAATAGAAGAAGCTAATCGGGTCTTCCGAGAAAAGGGCTGAGGTATTTATGTTCATTACATCCTTAGCCATCATTTGTTATTTCAAGAATCAACGGTAAAGAACACACAAACTACCAAGTAAAACAAATTCAGCTAGGTAATCTTTCTTAATCACTATGGTATAATTTTTTAGAGCATATGTATCTCAATTCTATGCTATTATAATTGTCTTGTCTTGCCGACAGTCTTAGACTCGCAGTCAAAGATAATTAGTGCAACTTCCTTTTTCCAAGCTTGGGACCAGCTGAAAGATGGACCACTTAAAACGAATGGGCAAAGTAGAAAAAGTAATAATAATAAATCTTTAAAACAAATGTGTATGGCTTGTTCCCTTCTGTCTCCTCATCCAGGGCTCTTAAGCAACAGAAAAATAAATAAATAAATAAAGCCTTTAACCAGATGACATGGTTGCCAAATCATTCTTTCTTCCATTTAACAACTTATTTGCATTATTCTCCATAATATTAAGCACCATAATGTATTTCTCACAACTTCCTCCGAAATCATTCTTGGTCTTCATTTTTGTTTCAAGCCACCTTTAAATTTAAAAATTTCTCCTTACTGGCACATTTTGAAGCCCCAGTTGGATATGTTCAAAGCATCTCATATGATTTTCATGCAACTCTTCCTTGCAAGCCTAACTTGTGGAGAAATAATCTTTCATATTCTTCTTTTTCTAAACAACACCACCCATTCACATCGTCATTCTCATTTTCTCCCACACCTCAATTAACGCATACATGTGTGCATCCATGGATGCCGAAACTTTTCATCCATAAAACAATTACAGCCTTTCACCCATCCTAGCAAAATTTCCCTTCTAACTTAGGGAGTAGATGATCAACATAGCACACCAAATGCGCTTTCCTATTTCGACAACCTCACTCCAATTTATGTGCAATGCCCCCATTGTCAACACCTTCTATCAGACTACAAATCAATGATAACAGAATTTTCCCACCTTGGATAGTTGGATAGTCTTAGCATCAACATAAGCTTTTATCAATGTACTAAATTTGCATTGCTTTTAGTCTGATTGCACAAAACTGCAAAACATTTGTCGGCCCTCATCTCTCTATACTAGACCACAAGCGGCATGGAAGGTTTGATAGAGAAAATAAAGCATTTACCATGACAGCAATGAAAATGGGTTTTTACAAAAAAGACAAGGAACCAAAAGGGAATTAACCCACAAGAAACCTTAGCTTATCATCTTATTTACATGCTTAATCTGACCCTATATCTAAATAAAATTACTAGCGGGTCATTATTGAACCAATATGCCATCAAAGTGAATATGGAAGGTCCATTGGACTGATAAGGCAGGCACAACAAAGTGCACATGTATTGGGTGCATCAGCAGATGCAATAGGTTGCTCAAAAAAATCATCAAGAAATCAGCTCAAACACTTAGTATGGCTTATAGACCTCAAGTAAAATTCATGGCTAGCAGGCAACCGGCCAGTTAACAGATATGATGCCTATGGCAACACAATGCTTAAAATTATACTAGTATTGAGGTAAGCCAAAAGTTCTTATCCTCATTTATAAGATCGAGAGTCTTAACCAAGGATTTAGACACTGAAACACAGGGTTGTGCCAAGCGCCTGCCGCCATAGTATGGCACCGTGTGTACCGCATCATACCGCCGTGCACTGTTGACAAAAGTACTTGTTTACCAACACACTACACACTATGGCATAAAATGTTTATTTTCTTTAGTATCAATATTTTATAATTGCTTATTACAAATTCTTCATCAGATCTTCTGCACCTCATTGAAGTAATTACTAGGTAATTTCAAAGGAAATAGGGTTTCAACCCATGCCATTGGTACGGGGGTCGATCTTGCCGACACGATATGGCATGATGGGCACGGCCCATGCCGTGGGCGCTTAAATCCTTGGTCTTAACCTATCTCTTTAACACATTATGCATGCAAAATGTTGACAAGATTTTGCAGCCAAGTATGGCAGAGAACCTTGATTGATAACTCCAAATACTGATCCTCTTAAAATACTCAGTTCCAATATGCCTCAAAAAACACAAGTCAATGACATAATTAGAAGAATCTCCCGGGTGAATCCCGATTATTATCTCTTTATAGTTGGTCTTAGAAAGACTTCTTCGCTCTTTACATCCCTTTCTCCCAATCATACAAATTTTACTCTATAAAGATGTTCAAAATTCTCACAAGACAACATAACCATCTTCTTAAACAATAACATAACCAACAATTAGCCATATCTTCACAATTACGGCATTATGAAACTTAAAAATCACTCATCAATCGCACGTCCTCTCGACTCCCTACAACGCCACCATGCTAATACTCAATCTCACTAGCTGAATCAACACTATTTCTTCAAATTCCCACCAACAAAGACACAAAGAACACGAATTACGAAACAAATCATACAAAACATACCAAGAAACGGAAAACAAACATGGATCGAATCCTTTTTTGCGTACCTTGGAGGCCGGATGATGAAATTGACGAGCTGATCCATGCAAAGAATTTGGGGGAAAACCCTTAAAACGATTAGGGTTAGGTTGAGCAACGAATTCAAAGATTAGGGTTTCGATCTACGCAAGCGAGAGAGAGATAGCGAAAGGAGGGGGGGGTGGGTGGGGGAAGGGGGGAGAGAGAGAGAGAGAGAGAGAGAGAGAGAGAGAGAGAGAGAGCTCTCCCTTTCCCTTTCTCAGATTCTCTGTTATGTTTCCTCTTTTCACCACCACCTCGTTCGAAGCACCGAGTCGCTGACTCGTTCTTACCCGAGGAGAAATGGAATAGAATAGAAAATAGCGGACACCGAGTTGGCACGTGCGAGGCCTTGGGAGCACGTGCATGCACCGGGTGCATCGTGCGCCACGCCACCTAGAATTATAGTACATTTTTAAAACCTTAATTAGGCAGTATCTATAAATCTATAGAACACTATCTATAGAACACTATTAATCCTCATGATTTTAATCCATATGGCGAAATCTCAGCAATCTGAGCTATGGTGGTGGGGTCCATCTCCATCCTTCCTATCTATAGAACACTATTAATCCTCATTATTTTAATCCATATGGCGAAATCTCAGCAATCTGAGCTATGGTGGTGGGGTCCATCTCCATCCTTCCTATTGGTTGGTGATGGGCCCACACAATGAATGCTGGCCTATTTCCTTATATCCTTTGCACCGTCCTCGCATCTCTTCCTTGCCTGAGCCCTCACGCCGACACATCGCCCCCAAAGCTTGCTCCCGTCTCTTCGTTCCTCACGCCCTCGCACCGGTACATCGCCCCTAAATCCTTTGTCGTCCCATTTTTTCCATCTCTAACCCTCCCTCTTCGCCTTCCCCCACTGCCCCACCTTCGCCGCAATAGTTCTCCACGCCAACAGCAATGACGGCGAAGGCTCCTTCAGCTGCATCCCTCGATCTCTCCTGCCGTGCGAGCTTCGGCACTGTTACATAGTTGTCTCAGCCGCCGCCTCCTGACGACCATGACAACTTTTCCAACGAGTGAACGTCGCAATCGTAGCTAGCAACTATTTTCGCAACCTTCGAGGTCTCTTTGGCTCTCTCTCCCCGTAGTCTCTCTCTCTCTACCAAGCAGAGTAATGGAAGATCCAAATTGATACTACTTTCGATTGCACCTATCAACTATTTAATGAAATACTAATTAAGGTCTCTTCCTTTAATTTCTTGCCCTATTTCCCGCAATGCTGTCGATGTTCGACTCTTTGATTTTTACTGATTTTACTTTGATCTTCTTGATATTCATCTGGACTGGCGTATGCATAATGTTTTTGATGGACAACGCATTCATCTCCAAATTTGCATGTGCCTTCTTCATCCATACAAGGTAAGATACTTTTCGTTTTTAATTGGTTTTTGTTTCTAGAAAATTGGATCATGTATAACTCTTTTGTAAGGTGACTTTGCTGCTGAGCACATAATTTTTGGAGGTATGCTATTATACTAAATTTGGTCACTGTATCCATAGTTATTTTGAAGTGTTTATAAAGGACCACAATTTTATATATATATATATATATATATATATATATATATATATATATATATATATATATATATATATATATATATATATATATATATATTTAGCTCTAATTAATTAAAAATAAAATAATAGAAAATTTGAATATTTTTTTAAAATCAATTTTCACATATGTACAATATGGTTTCTTACAAGCTTGTTAAAATTCATAGCTAAGCAGTAAAGGAAGAACAACTATGTAACCATCACAGACTCTTAAAAAAGAATCACATAGATGGTAACAATTTACTATATGATTACAAAGTAGTTCATAAAGAAAGAAGTATCAACAGACTGCGAATTTTTATAAAGTAATGGCTATATTGCACTTTTGGTTCTCAAGCTTTGAGGGGCATCACTTTGATCCTTAAACTTCGTCATGAAGGGAAGGAGCCATTCGAGCTTAAGTCAGATGAAGTTAACAGTTTTATAAAATTCAGGAGAATTGTTTTTTGTATGCTTTCTCTACAATGTGGTGCTTATTGAAAGACTTTTCTATGGCGAACAAAACAAGTTGTTGAAGGATTGGACCGAGCTGTGGTCACAATGAAAAAAGAACAAGTCGCCTTGGTGACAATTTCACCAGAGCATGCATTTGCTTCAGCTGAATCATAGTAAGAACTTACAGACATGCCCCATTAGATAAACAAATCATGTTTGGTAAACAGATTAAAAAAAAAAAAATTAATAGCATGTGGTCTGTTGCTCGCAGGTTCAGTTTGCTCGATTCAATCAATTAAAAATCACGGCACCAAAAATAAATCACTATAAATGTGTCAGTTTATTGATGATGAAGAAAAACAGTTTGATTAGATTTATACTATCATAAGATGATATAAATTTGCGGAGAAATGCATGGTGCGGGATTATTAACATTTTTTATTTATTTTGGAACGGATGAAGCGAAAGGATTCTCATGATTGATGTTGAAGCAAAATGTTGTACATTGTTTTCTTTCTTTGTTCTCTAATAAAAACTTTTAATGTATTTTTTATATTATTAACCAATTAAATGTGGCTATTTCTTACTTTTTTATATTTTTATTTATTTATCTATTTCGTAAATTTTTACTATAATTTCTATCCGCCGCATCGCACGGGTGACTGTCACCATCTTATCAATCTCTATAATGTATTTTAAATTTAGTTTTAATTAATCATATATATATATATATATATAGAGCAGGACTACTGTGCTATTAAGAGCACAGTAGTCCTTATGCTCCTAAGTTTCTAACCGCCCATCAAATTTGATGGGTGGTTAGGATGAGAGAGATAAGAGATATTGGAGAAAAATTTAAGAATAGGAGAAATTGAGACACTCAATTTCTCCTCAATTTTTTTTTCTCTCTCTTCCTAACCACCCATCAAACTTTATGGGTGGTTAGGAATTTAGGAGCACAGGGACTGCTGTGCTCTTAATAGTACAATAGCCCTACTCATATATATATATATATATATTTAAGAACATCACTACATTATTATTTTCTTATTAATCTCTATAAAAACGTTACCAACTTTATTTTGGGGCATTAATTAAAAAATAGAAAAAAGTAAAATAAGGATCCAAAATAGATACATTGAAAGTTTCTATCATATTGCTTTTAACTTTTTTATATTATTTCTAGATGTTCTTTATTTTTTTCTTATCAAATTTGGTCAATTTTTTTTTTTGCTATTTTCAATCGGTATTTTATAACAGAGCTATTAGTAATGTTTTGGAAAGAAAAAGAATAAAATTAGTACAGTATAAAAAACTGAAGAAAAATTCAAAAAGTGCTGTTGTTGTATAGTATAATTAACTCATTTCTAATTATGTATTCTACAATAAAGTCAGTTTGGTTCAACATAAAACCGTGAAAAAAAAAATTCTGTCACGCCCCAAGGTTCTTTTGAAAATTCTTTTTAGGAAAGAAAGCGGAAAACGTGTAATTTTTATTTTGAACACCTTTGAGAATACCCCGTGGACGCACACATACCCGCCACATGGACAAAGGATCCCCTGTATAGACGGACAGAGTCTCCCTTTTACATGCACGGCGTAGCAACTCAAAACATAGTCAACCACACATACAACCACAACACAAATAACATAATGATCATATGAAAACTATGATTCACATACGTCAGTTATATTTAAATATTGCTAAGTAAAGAACTAAACTAATCCAACCGAGTGATTGTCAACGTCAACAACAAAATGTCAGTTATATTTAAATATTGCTAAGTAAAGAACTAAACTAATCCAACCGAGTGATTGTCAACGTCAACAACAAAAGGATCTGAAACGCAGCTATCTACTATCGACCTCACGCACCATCCCAACCCTCACTGCCCGTGTGGCGCCCCAACTTCCCAAGGGGTCACCCATCCTAGGACTACTCCCGTCCTAGCACGCTTAACTCTCTTAACCTCTTGAGCCTTGCCACCACCCAAAATGCTTAAGCCGGGTTAAGAGTTTAGCCCTATTATATCTTATATACAGGACTACCTGGGGTCTCACATTCTCCCCCCCTTTAAGTCCTGACGTCTTCGTCGGGCTCAGACTCACAAGTACCAGGCGATGTGAGACTCGTCTCGCTACTCTAAACTGACCTTGTGGTGAGCCACGCTCCACCCACAATAGTCAACAGCATGAGAGCCTCGCTATCCCCGCTGTATAATCCTGGCTCAGCCGAGACTCATCTCACACTTCCGGCTGGTAATTGGCTCTGATACCAACTGTGGCGCCCCAACTTTCCAGGGGGTCACCCATCCTAGGACTACTCCCGTCATAGCACGCTTAACTCTCTTAACCTCTTGGGCCTTGCCACCACCCAAAATGCTTAAGCCGGGTTAAGAGTTTAGCCCTATTATATCTTATATATATGACTACTTGGGGTCTCACAGCCCGCATCACCTGAAAAATGATGGAAGGATGAGAACATGTAAACATGTCTCCCCTCCCAGTGGGTACCGCAAGCCGACGGAGGCGAGGCGTACTCACCGTCTAAGGAAGAGATAACCAAAGAAATGAACAGATATTGTAAGGTCAGTAGCAATGAGATAATAACAGGCAATAAATGCGAAAAATACCGCTAATGAGCAGAAAACAACAACTAGGCATAACCAACAGGTATACTGGAATAGTAGCAATAATGGCTAGGAAGGAACAACAACTTTCAATCAGTATATAGCTATCTATTACTGTAACTAACCATAGAACGTAACAATGCATCAACTGGGTGAACGAAATCAACAACCAAAACCACTGTCGTATTGGTCGAAAGACCACAGGCTAAACCACATCCTGCTTGCCCACCTGGCATATAACCCTAACAGGCACCTCGTAGGGCTCACGTGTCGGAAGTACGACCACTTTTTTCGAAAAAGAACACCCCTTGCGGTGGATCAGACTGCTGGTGTACGTGAAAATGCTCACGAGTTGTGGCAATCGATGTAATATGCTCAAAGGCCAATATCGGCAGGTAGCCGAGAGAATAAACACAAGAAGTCACCGACCAATCAAGTCCATCTCTATTTAAGAGTGTCACCAACCATAATGTGAGACCCCAGGTAGTCCTATATATAAGATATAATAGGGCTAAACTCTTAACCAGGCTTAAGCATTTTAAGTGGTGGCTAGGTCCAAGAGGTTAAGAGAGTTAAGCGTGCTAGGACGGGAGTAGTCCTAGGAATGTGAGACCCAGATAGTCATGTATATAAGATATAATAGGGCTAAACTCTTAACCCGGCTTAAGCATTTTGGACGGTGGCTAGGCCCAAGAGGTTAAGAGAGTTAAGCGTGCTAGGATGAGAGTAGTCCTAGGATGGGTGATCCCCTGGGAAGTTGGGGCGTCACAGTTGGTATCAGAGCCAATTACCAGCCGGAAGTGTGAGATGAGTCTTGGTTGAGCCAGGGTCGGAATGACAAGGCTAGCGAGACGAGTCTCACATCGCCTGGCACTTGTGAGTCTGAGCCTAACGGGGACGTCAGGGCTTAAAGAGGAGGAGAATGTGAGACCCCAGATAGTCCTATATATAAGATATAATAGGGCTAAACTCTTAACCCGGCTTAAGCATTTTGGGCGGTGGCTAGGCCCAAGAGGTTAAGAGAGTTAAGCGTGCTAGGATTGGAGTAGTCCTAGGATGGGTGACCCCCTGGGAAGTTGGGCGTCACACATAAGGTCAACAATGTCAAGTCATGTTATGTACGAATACGAGTGTCACCGACCACAAGGTTAATTAATGTCATAGTCACCGACCATAAGGTCAACTAATGTCAAATCATATTATGTACGAATACGAGTGTCACCGACCACAAGGTTAATTAATGTCATAACATACAATATACTACTAAGGGGTCACTGACCATGAGATCAACCATATCAAACCATGCAACATACAAGCAGGAGTGCCATCGACATCAAGTCAACTAATGTCGCAATAGGCAACATACATCTAGGAGTGTCACCGACCACACAGTCAACTAATGTCAAGGCACAAAGTAGAGGACTACGAGTGTCACCGACTATAAAGTTAACTAATGTCAAAGTCATCTACAATGAACATATCATGGATGACTCAATCATCAGGAACACCGTTCTACTACTAGATCATGACCATATGAAATAGGAGTAAGTGTAGAGCGACAAACTACGAAGTCAAGTGATGTACCGAAAGCTCAACCAACATCAAGTAAATAGAAGGAGATAACAAGGATAGAAATCACCGAGCATGCACCACTTTACCGACTTCGGATCGAAGTACCCACCTCTACCGTAGAATGAAACCGGATCGTCGACACCCTGTCGATGTCTCCCACCATAGTCCGGACCTACGCAAAGTCCCATCCAAAACTGTAATTAGCTCAAACCCGCTAATCACAAAAGCTTATGATTCTATAAGAATCCAAACAGGCGAACAATCGGATTTCCGGATCCCGTTCAACGGTCATTGTAAGATCGCCCGATTTCGCATCGACTAGACAAAACGCCACCCCAACCCACGGGGTATTCCGAAACAAGTTCCATACATATCCTACCTCGCCCGCTGTCCCAACACATCATTTAAATGCTATTGGGGCAGCCGCACAAGTAGTGCCCTAAAACAAGAAACCGAGATCCCAAAAATAACCGGTTTGGCTCCCTTGATGCCCATTTCGGCACCGGGACCACCCGCAGCTCTCACGCTGCGATCAGAGGTGTCAAATCTCGCCCTAACACCAGCCAATAAGGCCACGACACTGCTGCAAACAACAGCAACATGCGCTATACGAAACCGCGCCCGAAATCACTCGATTTTCGTATTTTGGGGTCCGGAACAGCCTTGAAGTGTTCTGAAACACTCCGAAATTCATTCGACCATCCCCGCTGTCCCAAAACACTCACTTTTGGGTGTCGGGATAGCTGCACACGAAATGGTGTGATCCGAGTGCGAAATCTCCAAAATCCACCGTAATAGATTCCCCAAAAATGCCGTTTTCGGCTCCGGAACCCTCCGTCGCTACTCTGTCATCTCCAGGTTTCAGAGATGGCAGTAGCAACAAGCCAATAAGGCTAGGCGGGAATCTCAAGCTATCCCCAATGCTAGAACTCCAAAATCCACCCAACAACCTGCGTCCGATCGGCGAATTTCAACCGAACAACACCGTGGGGCCACAATTTAATTCCGCAACGTCTCCCAAACCTTTGACGATCAGTCAAGAGGTTGTTAACAGCGACTTCACGCTATTCGGGACAGTACACAAAGTCCCCAAAGCATAAAACATGCAAACACAACAACTAAAGCCTTAATTGCACATCAATCAATACATAGAGAAGAGTTTATGTGGGACCCTAGGTAGTCCTATATATAAGATATAATAGGGCTAAACTCTTAACCCGGCTTAAGCATTTTGAGTGGTGGTTAGACCCAAGAGGTTAACGGAGTTAAGCGTGCTAGGACGGGAGTAGTCCTAGGATGGGTGACCCCCTGGGAAGTTGGGGCGTCACAGTTGGTATCAGAGCCAATTACCAGCCGGAAGTGTGAGATGAGTCTCGGCTGAGCCAGGATTGTATAGCGGGTAGAGCGAGGCTCTCATACTGTTAACTGTTGTGGGTGGAGCGTGGCTCACCACAAGGTCGGTTTAGGCTAGCGAGACGAGTCTCGCATCGCCTGGTACTTGTGAGTCTGAGCCTGACGAGAACGTTAGGGCTTAAAGGGGGGGAGATTGTGAGACCCCAAAGAGTCCTACATATAAGATATAATAGGGTTAAACTCTTAACCCGGCTTAAGCATTTTGAGTGGTGGCTAGACCCAAGAGGTTAAGAGAGTTAAGCGTGCTAGGACGTGAGTAGTCTTAGGATGGGTGACCCCCTGGGAAGTTGGGGCGTCACACTTTAAGGCTCGTTATCGCGATCCGTGTCGCAACGGACAACCAACCACTCGATTCGACTCGTCTCGATGCTACGAGACTCGTATTCGCTGTCCGAAGCGCAACCGACAGTCGGAGAGTCTTGAAACAGCAAAAAGTTCAACAAAAGCTTGATCCCGAAAGCGACCGAGATCGTCGCACTCACCGGAGCCTCGCCGATTGCAGCGAAGGTGAGCACGGCACTCCACAAGGTCCCAGGAGTGCGGTGCTCATGCTTCGGAAGCTCGCCGAAGTCTCCGGTGGCCGAAACTCCAAGTTCACCAAAACTTAGCCTTAAGGGACCTAGCCCGCAGGGCTAGGGCACCTCGTATCCAGCGGCCGGCAGCACTGTAGGGGGAGCTCCGGCCAGAGGAGGGTCGCCGCACCCAGGGGAGTCGGCCGGGACCCCTGGCCGGCGGCGGGAGGCAGCGGCGACGTGGCGTGGCGGTGGTACACCCAAATAGCCCCTGCGGCTAGGGCAGAGCCCCGCGCTACCGCGACGGCTCGGGGGCGCTTGAGGCGGCACCGGCGGCCTCCCAGGGACCGACAGCGACGGCCGATGGAGGCACGGCGCGGTGGCGGCGGCCGGGTGACTCCCCACGACCGCACAAGGTCCACGGCCTCTCCCTTGGCCGCGGTGGCTCCCCAGGGCACAGCGGCGCCGGGGAAGGGTCGGGGACGGCCGCCCGGTGTCCGGTGTGATGCCGGCGGCGGTCTAGGTCGGCGGCGGCCGGATACAAGAGGCTCGGGTCACCCTCTTCCACAGCATACAAAGAGAGAGAGAGAGAGAGAGAGAGAGAGAGAGAGAGAGAGAGAGAGAGAGAGATTGGCTCCTCATCTCAGGCGGCCGGCGGCAGCGACGGCGGCGGCATGGCTCTCTCTCTGGTGGACAAGGGGGAGGGGATTAGGGTTAGGGTTAGAGATTAACCCTAATCCTAACAACATATATATACATAGGAATAACCCTAGGTTAATTCCCCGAAAGTCCCCCGAACCTCAATAATTTCGATCCAAACCTTCTGCAATAACTTTCTCTCACATAAAGGTCCCTGCCCGTGGGTTTTCATGCAAAACGGAGCCACAACTAGTTTTGAAAAGCAACAATAGTGAGGAATAAAGGCCTATTTTGCGATAGAATCCACTTTTCTCGAAAATTGTGCATCAACGTGAAATCAGACAGTGTCATCACCTCCAGCATAGCTGAACCATCAAAAATGACCTATTGGGTCGTCCGAAACGGAGTCCGATTCACGTCCAAAGCCATCCTCAAGTCGAAGCCTCAAAATAAAACACAAGTTACTATTCACTTAAGTGAATAGTAACAATCACCGGAATTAAACCAATAAAGTCCAAAATTAAAGTACCTGTACAACACCACTGAAAAGCACCAAATTATTTTATAAAAATTTCAGTCCTCACAGCATCCCCTCCTTAAAAAAAGTTTCGTCCTCGAAACTTGACTACGCACCTACCGTAAACGATTAGGGATATCGCTCCACCTTTGAGGTTTCACCTTCGAGTATTGATCAATCACCTTGCCTTTGAATCTGGAATAATCAATCTTCGTAGTAAGGGATCATGAAACATGCAGTTCCACCCGGGCAAGACGAGGGGAAGCCTACCAACCCTAAACTTACGGACCAAAATCCACTGGGATCGCCACCATCCACTACCCTGTGGACTAAGACAGTACCGCAACCTGGGCTATCTGATCCCACACTTGCCAAACCTGAGTGGTAAAAGCTCACCGACCTGAAGCTCTAGGTCAACCAACCTTGGTCCGCGTATCACTAATCAACTCGATTAAGCCGAAAGTCTATGCCTTATTGTCCCGGAACGAAACCATGAGTCTCCCTATCAAGTCTATATCACAAACTGCCAAAGTCAAACCCTTACCATCGAAGACCCACCTACGGCATTCGACACCTCTAGGTCCAAGACTTAACCTTCCGCCTGGGCCAAAAGGTCCAAGACTGACGCTACCAATTGAGCTCGACAATTTAGCCCGCTCAATTGCCCGTTCGGGTACGTTCAATCCAACATAAACCTCTTGCAAGTCCATCACTTGGTGAACAGGGTTGCCAATCGCAACATGCGATCATAACCACTAGTGATGCCCAACACCTGTCTCACGAGACCCTGTCGCTACCGTCCCTAAAGGAACCCTAGCGATCGATGTTCCCAGCAACACCAAACACCAGTCTCAGTGAAACCTAGGCATACCTGTCACCAAGTGACCGAACAAGCATTCCACTCCAAGGTTTGTACGATAAGCCGAGTCATATACCTTGTACGCTATCACATAAAGCGACTTCAAAGCCAAACACCAGGTTCAAACCACTCACTAACCGTGATTTCAAACCTTCCGGCAAAAAGACCGAGATTACCATACAAATCAAACCTTTTAGCTGTGCAAGGCACAATTACAGAGCTACCAAGCAACCAGACCCAAACCAGAGTAAATACCATCTGCAGTGACGATAAATCAACTGTGCAAAATCTGCCTTGGAATAATTCAAGGTTCACTACATGGCCAGATGACCACCACCCTAGCCTTTCCACAAGACGGTCTATAGAGATTGTCTTGCAAGAGAACACACCGACCCAATTCTGATAGTCCAAGCAGGATAGAATATTTCGTCCCAACTTTTGACACTACGTTGTCTGCAGCCAACGTACTTATCAAAAGAAAAGCAAATTACCCGTAGATCCATCGCCAACAACAAGTCGGAGACGCGATAAACGTACCAAGTCAACTAATACCCCTATGCTGAACCAAAGTTCACAAAAACACCATCGAAACGTCGAATTGGTAAGTCGACCATCGAAACAAGATCTACCTTGAGCCAACTCCCAAGGAGTCCTACGGCTCCAAAGATCCAAAAGCTACCCGTGACACTAGGTCCCAAACCGCACGAACTAAAGCCTCAGAATACGGTTTCTTTAACCGATTTTCGAACCACACCTAAGCAACACCCAACGATCCGAGACCTCCAACTACTCCCTGGAGATCTCGCGACAAGCTCGAAACCTACAAAGACACCTGCTATCCCATAACACACCAATTTAGGTGTTAGGACAGCCACACGCGAGGCGCGCACCACCAGAGACAAGACATCAAGACTATGTCTCAATCCAATTCCAACACACGCTAAATTGACGTTTGAACAAGTTGGAGGTCGAAAGACCCTCACCGACAATTCCACCAACAAAAGAAAGATGGGGTAGGCATCACAGCCATACTCACAAAGCCAGAGGAAGAGACACCCACAATGCAGCCGCCCAAGCGGTCGCTACCGAAACCTCGGGCTGCACTCTAGCAGCCACTGTAATAACCGCGACCATAGCCGCTCCATGTGCCGTCTCCGAAGAGACGCTCGCAGCAGCACTCGTGCTCTACGTGGGAAGTGGGGCCTGGGTAAAAAAAAATAGCTGACTCGACTGCATAAACCTAATAGTGTCGTCACCTGGCCCGTTAAAGGCACCACCTGCCAACAAGTGGCTATACCTGGTGAATCTCACCCTGCCACTCGATGTCTACCTGGTAAACCGCCACCACTCCCGGCAGAAGCACAAGTCTGCACCAACACCGTAATACATACACAAAGTAGAGAGTTACCATATACCTGTAGCACAAAACACGGGGTAATAAAATAATCATATGCCTCCAGATTATTAAATCTCGACCCAAACACCGGGACTTAACCCCAACAATCCCGCGCTCTCACGTGCCTATAAGCCTTAGGTTATCCTACTGGTCATCCTAAACTGTGGTTGATTGCGGTTGAAATTTTTATCTAATACCATCTTAATCTGTCACGCCCCGGGATTCTTTTGAAAATCCTTTTTAGGAAAGAAAGCAAAAAATGTGTAATTTTTTTTGAACACCTTTGAGAACACCCTGCGGACGCACACAGACCCGCCATATGGACAAAGGATTCCTTGTATAGACGGACAGAGTCTCCCTTGTGCATGCACGACGTAGCAACTCAAAACATAGTCAACCATACATACAACCACAACACAAATAACATAATGATCATATAAAACTATGATTCACATACGTCAGTTATATTTAAACATTGCTAGGTAAATAACTAAACTAATCCAACCGAATGATAGTCAACGTCAACAACAAACGGATCTGGAACGCATCTATCTAGTATCGTCCTCACGCACCGTCCCAACCCTCACTGCCCGCATCACCTAAAAAATGGTGGGGGGGGGGGGGGGGGGGGGGGGGGGGGGGGGGGGGTGAGAACATGTAAACATGTCTCCCCTTCCAGTGGGTACCGCAAGCCGACGAAGGCGAGGCGTACTCACCGGCTAAGGAAGAGATAACCAAAGAAATGAACAGATATCGTAAGGTCAGTAGCAATGAGATAATAATAGGCAATAAATGCGAAAAATACCGCTATTGAGCAGAAAACAACAACTAGGCATAACCAACAAGTATACTGAAATAGTAGCAATAATGGCTAGGAAGGAACTACAACTTTCAATCAGTATATAGCTATCTGTTACTGTAACTAACCATAGAACGTACCAATGCATCAACTGGGTGAACGAAATCAACAACCAAAACCACTGCCGTATTGGTCGAAAGACCTCAGGCTAAACTACATCCTGCTCGCCCACCTGACATATAACCCTAACAGGCACCTCGTAGGGCTCACGGGTCGGAAGTACGACCACTTTTTCAAAAAAGAACACCCCTTGCGGTGGATCAGACCGCTGGTGTCCGTGAAGATGCTCACGAGCTGTGGCAATCGATGCAATATGCTCAAAGGCCAACATCGGCAGGTAGCCGAGAGAATAAACATAAGGAGTCACCGACCAATCAAGTCCATCTCTATTAAAGAGTGTCACCGACCATAAGGTCAACAATGTCAAGTCATGTTATGTACGAATACAAGTGTCACCGACCACAAGGTTAATTAATGTCATAGTCACCGACCATAAGGTCAACTAATGTCAAATCATGTTATGTACGAATATGAGTGTCACCGACCACAAGGTTAATTAATGTCATAACATACAATATACTACTAAGGGGTCACCGACCAGGAGGTCAACCATATCAAACCATGCAACATACAAGCAAGAGTGCCATAGACATCAAGTCAACTAATGTCGCAATAGGCAACATACATCTAGGAGTGTCACCGACCACACGGTCAACTAATGTCAAGGCACAAAGTAGAGGACTACGAGTGTCACCGACTATAAAGTCAACTAATGTCAAAGTCATCTACTATGAACATACCATGGATGACTCAATCATCAGGAACACCGCTCTACTACTAGCTCATGACCATATGAAATAGGAGTAAGTGTAGAGCGACTAACTACGAAGTCAAGTGATTAATGAAAGCTCAACCAACATAAAGTAAATGGAAGGAGATAACAAGGATAGAAATCACCGAACAGGCACCACTTTACCGACTTTGGATCGAAGTACCCACCTCTACCGTAGAATGAAACCGGATCGTCGACACCCTGTCGATGTCTCCCACCACAGTCCGGACCTACGCAAAGTCCCATCCAAAACTGTAATTAGCTCAAACCCACTAATCACAAAAGCTTACGATTTTATAAGAATCCAAACAGGCGAACAATCAGATTTTCGGATCTCGTTCAACGGTTACCGTAAGATCGCCCAATTGTCGCACCAACTCGTCAGAATGCCACCCCAACCCATGGGGTATTCCGAAACAGGTTCCATACATATCCTACCTCACCCGCTGTCCCAACGCATCATTTAAATGCTATTGGGGCAGCCGCGCAAGTAGTGCGCTATACGTTGAAATGCATTTCACTTTGTATATACGTTGAAATGCATGCTTAAATGATATAAACATCATGTGGGGTACTAGATGGATAGTGGACTTGGAGGTCCTCGTTGACACTTAGCATATTTGCTATTGGTAGAGTAAACATGACATATGGAATATTCCGGACATAGTGTGAGGTTAAGTATATGACATTTCACTTAGGTGAATAACATGATTGACATTATGACATAGTGTTAGATCTTTTGGACATTGGTTAGTATTCCATGTTTTTAGACATGACGAGCGTGATACTATGTGGTTGATTGTTGCTTGTTTGCCATTGTGCTCATTCTCACATGCTTGTGAGGGTCGCTCCCTACAAGCCGGCACTCCGGAGTTGGCCTTTGCGACAGTTATTTCGCCCGTGTGATAGAGAGCGCCGAAATAGAACCGCCGTGGGAAAGGCTCACCTTAGCGTGAAGGTGTTGACAACCACGGAGCCATTAGGCTTGGCACAAGTGGAACATCCCCTTATGGTAGTCTCCTATGATTAAACAATTATGGCTAAATGTGAAAAGTGGACATTTACATAGTGAGATATGGACATTAGAAAATGTATAGTGGAACATTGCATATTTACACATGTACATGAGTAGAATATTTACATGCTTATAACATTACATCTTGAGGTATAGTAGTAATTGAGTTTAATTTATAATCATGCTTATTTGTATCTAACCTTACTTTTTGCCTCAGTTGACCTAGTGGTGTATTCCGCTCCTCTCGGCGGCTTACCCACTAGGAACTATTGAATAATAGTTCTCATCCCCCTAGGGTTTGTTATTTTTATTTCAGAGCCTTCCACTGCGGGAGAGGCTAGGGACCGCGGCAAGGGCGTTGCGACTAGCTAGGACTCGAGGGAGCTAGTTGCTTAGGTGGAGCACCTTTCTTTTATTTTGTGTTGAGAGGTGTTTTTGTTGACCACATTTTTGTAGAGACTACCCTATGTATTTGGAGTATTGTAGTTGTAGAACTTGTATGCTTATTGGTAGCATTACTCTCTTTTATTGAGATTTGTATCTTCTCTTTTGTGGTTCCTCTATATTGTTAGTACGTATACTCTGATTATCATGATAGAATTATTTGCTTTATTCCTTTCATTATGTGCTTGTTGTAGACGCTTTGTGTGCGCTAGGACTCCTTGTGTACACGGCGGGTCTATGCACGCGCCCGGGTGGGCTTCCGCTGGGGCCCCAGGGCGTGACAGATTAGTGGTATCAGAGCCTAGGGTTAAGTCTATGTGGACCTAGTAAACCTTAGGCTGGTTGGACTATAGGACTTAGGCTCGTGAGAGACGAGATTGTCTATGACTTTGGGCGAAAGTAACACAATTGGGTTGCGTCTTTAACTCCAAGTAGTTGGGGTTTGATCGAAGTGTGTGACACCTAACTCCTTGGAAGGTTACGTTGGCGGCCGACAACGTAACATCGGGGGTTAGCTTGGAGCTCACTTCACTACTTTCGCGTGATTGAGATTTTAATTGCTTGAGTGGGGTTTCGTTAGCGTGAGTTTTCTAACTTGCGCATTTTATGTTGTTGTAGCTTGTAATGCCGATTACTCGTTCTCAATCGACCGAGGCGGCCGCGGCAGCTGACGCAGAGGAGGTGGAGACCTCTGCAACCTTCGGATCTAGTGAGGTCCGTGAGCTGAGGGACCAGCTGACAATGTTGACGGGTTTAGTTGCGCAGCAGGCGGCTGCGGCTCAATAGCAGGCAGATGCCTCACGCCGACAAGAGGCAAGGATGAAGAGGTTGAAGGAATTGCTAATGCAGCAGGCTGCTACCAGGACTACTCAGGATCCTTCGCCACCCGCGCCAGTTGGAGGCGCGACTGCGGGGGCACAGGAGTCCGTGCCAGGCTCATCACATGCGGCACCGAGTGCTGAGCTGAGAGAGGAGGCAGCAGCGACACCCCCTATTTAGGCATCGTCGCTGAGGACAGTTTTACCTACGATGGTGACTGGAGCGGAACGAGATCGATTGATGAACCGCTTGAATGAATTTCGAAAGTGTAATCCTCATGTTTTTTATGGCGAGAAAGCGGACCATTGGACTATGGAGAAGTGGGTTCTTCACATGGAGAAGCTTTTTCATGACACCTTTGTGGAGGAGCAGAACAAAGTATGGTTGGCTACATACCATTTGGTCGGCGTGGTGTACCAATGGTGGGCGGACATTCGGGATGATTCTAACACCGACCTAGCGGCCATTACTTGGAGCAGGTTCAAGGAGCTACTGTTACCCACCTACTTTCCACCGAGCGTCAAGAGACAGATGGAGAGGGATTTGCGCAGCTTGCGCCAGCGTGATAAGACGGTGACGGAGTATGAACGAGAGTTTTCTCGTCTGTTACACTGTGTACCCTTTGTGGTGAGGGTTGATGAGGATAAGGCTCGTATCTTTAAAGCGGGCCTTCGATCGTCGATCTATAAGATGGTGCAATCGGCGGGTTTACAGACTTATCGGGAGGCGGTGAATCGCGCCTTGGTTGTAGAGAAAGGCGCGGAGATTGCTAGAGAGGAGAGTAAAGCTTGGGATAGAGCGAAGGGCAAGAGGTCAGTGGACAAAGGAGGCGGCAAGAGTTACTTTAAGAGACTGCCGAAGCACCCGAGAAGCCAGTCTCGAGGGCGCGGCTCGACTTCATCGTGCGGAGCACCGGATCACCGCCGACCGCTGCGTTGCGTGATTTGTGGTGGTCCTCACTTTCCACCTCAATGCCTGCAACGTGGGGGCAAGTGTTGCAAGTGTGGCCAGGAGGGTCACATTCGATCAGAGTGCCCGAGAGGTTCTTCCCCAGCGCCTTCATCGGCATCAGCACCGGCATCACCGGGTCAGGGTTGTGGGACCCCACCTACTCACTACCAGGCGGGGCGACCACCCTTTCAGCGTCAGGCTGAGGGATCGCGGCAGGCACCTAGTGGGCGCATATATGCGGCCCAGACTGAGGAGGCAGCGACAGCAGAGGAAGTCGTTGCAGGTATCATTTTAATTAATGACATAAGAGTTAGAGCATTATTTGATGCTGGTGCATCGCATTCTTTCATTGATCGGCTGTTTGTCGAGTTGCATGGCATCGAGCTTGTACCTACTCTTCATCCGGGACGAGTTATTGTCCCCGATCATATTTTGGATATACGGGAGTTTTGCCCTAGTTGCCCTGTTAGGGTAGGAGATTGGGCTATGCCGATTGATTTGCTAGCTTTACGAAAGCTTGGAGAGTTCGACGTGGTGTTTGGCATGGATTGGCTTACAAGATACTACGCCACGATTGATTGCAAGAACCGGGTTGTGATTTTCCGAGAATCGGGACTAGACGAAGTTGTGTTCCGAGCGTGCAAGAGTTCGCTGTTTGCGATGACTATCTCTTCGACGCAGGCTAAGCAGTTGATTCAGAGTGGTTGTGTAGCCTACTTGGCTAGCATCATCGTGAGGGGAGGAGATACCCCTCAGGTTGAGGATATACCGGTTGTGCGGGAGTTCGTTGATGTGTTTCCGACTGAATTACCGGGTATGCCACCGGACAGAGAGATTGAGTTTGTGGTAGATCTTGTTCCTGGGACTACCCCAATCTCAAAGACACCCTATAGGATGGCACCGGCTGAGCTTAAGGAGCTGAATGCGCAGTTGCAAGATTTGCTGGACAAGGGCTTTATTAGACCAAGTGTTTCACCTTGGGAAGCGCCGATTTTATTTGTGAAAAAGAAGGATGGATCCCTTCTACTATGTGTGGATTATCGCGAGCTTAACAAGGTTACGATCAAGAATAGGTATCTACTACCGAGAATTGATGGTCTATTTGATCAATTGCAAGGATCGATGGTGTACTCCAAGATAGATTTGTAATCTGGATATCACCAGCTCAAGATCAACGCAGAGGATGTGCCATTGACGGCTTTTCGAACACGGTATGGACATTATGAGTTTACAGTTATGCCGTTTGGGCTCACTAATGTCCCGACAGCTTTTATGGATCTAATGAACCGTGTCTTTAAGCCTTACTTAGACAGGTTTGTCGTGGTGTTCATCGACGACATCTTGGTATATTCCTGAAGCGACGAGGAGCATGAAGATCATTTGAGGCAAGTGTTGCAAGTACTTTGGGAGAAGAAGCTTTTTGCTAAGTTGAAGAAGTGTGAATTTTGGCTCCGCGAAGTGTCATTTTTGGGACATGTAGTATCGGGAACCGGTATAGCTGTGGATCCTAAGAAAATTGAGGCGATCAAGGATTGGCCTAGACCGACCAATGTAACTGAAATTCGGAGTTTTCTTGGTCTAGCCGGGTATTGCCGGAGGTTTGTTGAGGGATTCGCTAAATTATCTATGCCCCTCACTCGACTCACACATAAAGGGACCAAGTTCATTTGGAATGATATGTGTGATAGAAGCTTTTTGGAGCTGAAGGAATGCTTGACAACCGCCCCGATTTTGGCATTGCCTATCGCGGGAGCAGGGTATGTGATTTATAGTGATGCTTCACTTAATGGTTTGGGTTGTGTTTTGATGCAGGACGAAAAAGTGATAGCTTATGCTTCCTGTCAACTTAAGGAATATGAAAAGAATTACCCAACCCACGATTCGTAGTTAGCGGCTGTGGTGTTCGCTTTGAAGCTTTGGCGTCATTACCTTTATGGCGAGTGGTGTGAAGTCTACACCGACCACAAGAGCCTAAAGTATCTATTCACTCAGAAAGAATTGAACTTAAGACAGTGAAGATGGTTGGAGCTACTTAAAGATTATGATCTAACGATTCTCTACCACCCGGGGAAAGCAAATGTGGTAGCAGATGCGTTGAGTCGCAAATCGATGGAAAACTTGGCTATGTTACTTGTTACTCAGCCACCGCTGTTAGCGGAATTGCGACGAATGGAATTGGAAGTGGTAGCTCCCGACACACCTGTGAGGTTGATGGCCTTGATTGTGCAACCTACCTAGTTTGAATGGATTAAAGAAAAGCAAGCTCAAGATCTAGAATTGCAAAGGGTTCGATCTAAAATCGACGAAGGACATGCCGGTGGTTTTCACGTGGACGACCAAGGAATGCTGTGATTCCTGAATCGAATTTGTGTGCCGGCAGAAGCCGAGATTAAAGAGAAGATCTTGACGGAAGCTCATCGAGCGCCTTACACTGTACATCCGGGTGGCACGAAAATGTACAAAGATTTGAAACTGCACTATTGGTGGCCCGGAATGAAGAAGGATGTTGGCGAGTTTGTGGCTCGATGTTTAACTTGTCAGCAAGTGAAAGCTAAGCATAGGCTCCCCGCGGGAAAGCTACAAAGTTTACCGATACCGGTTTGGAAATGGGACCGGATCACTATGGATTTTGTCACGGGTTTGCCTCACTCTCAAGCCGGGCATGACGCCTTGTGGGTGATTGTGGATAGGTTGACTAAATCAGCACATTTTATCCCTATTCACACTACTTGGACAGGAGAGAGGCTTGCACAGGTTTATCTTGATGAAGTGGTGCGGCTTCATGGTGTGCCCACATCGATTGTATCAGATCGAGATACTAGATTTGTATCGCACTTTTGGAAAAGCCTACATGACGCCTTGGGCACTCGCTTGGATTTCAGCACAGCATTTCACCCTCAGAGCGACGGGCAGTCTAAGCGTACTATCCAGATCTTGGAAGACATGCTTCGAGCTTGTGTGATGGATTATCAAGGTGGGTGGCATCAACACCTACCTATGGCGGAGTTTGCTTATAACAACAGTTATCAAGCAGGCATTAAGATGGCACCATTCGAAGCACTTTATGGAAGAAAGTGTCGATCACCTCTTCATTGGAGTGAAGTTGGTGAGAAGCTAGTTTTGGGTCCCGATGTGCTACAAGAAGCTGAAGACAAGGTTCGCATTGCACGACAAAGTTTGATTTCAGCTCAAAGTCGCCAAAAGAGTTATGCGGATAAGCGTCGGCGGGAATTGGAATTCCAAGTAGGTGATCATGTCTTCCTAAAGGTAACGCCGACGAAAGGGATAAAGAGATTTGGCATTCGAGGAAAACTAAGTCCTCGATTCATTAGACCCTTTGAGGTTTTGGAGCGTGTAGGCCCGATAGCTTATCGGCTTGCCTTGCCGCCGAACCTATCGGGAGTGCACAATGTGTTTCATGTATCCTTGCTCCGAAAATATGTCTTTGATCCAGCTCATGTTTTGGACTCCACTCCGTTAGAGCTGCATGAGGATTTGAGCTTTGAAGAATATCCAGTGAAGATTTTGGCTCACGAGGTGAGGAAGCTCAGGAATCGTGAGATCCCTTATGTGAAGGTGCTTTGGAGCAACCACGACGAGCGCGAGGCCACGTGGGAGTTGGAGAGCTCGCTTTGGAGCGTTATCCCCATCTTTTTCAGATGGATCTTTGAGGTACTCGACTTCTAGTTTTGCGGACGAAACTCTTTTTTAGGAGGGGTGAATGTAGTGCACTGAACTTTAGCAAATTGCGAGGTTCCAGTGCGGGATTAGTATTCCATACTAATCTGGAGGTTTTGATCGTGATTCGTGAGCTTGGGAGTGTTTTCGGGACTTGAGAAGTGCGAAAACGAACTCCGAGGACCGAAATCTGCAAAAAGTGCAGATTTTGTACTGTATACCGGTATGAGCTTGGAGATACCGGAATGGATTTGAAACATTCCGGTACTGATTCAAAGTTTACCAAAATGCTATTTCGTGGCCTTTTGGCCGAGGCTCGGGTTTGCGGGATTTCTGGGCTGATTCCGGTATACCTATACGTATACCGGAATGCAGTGCAGAAACTGCTGTTTCATGCAGTTTGCTATTTTTGGGAGTTGGAGGGGTTTATGAGCAATTGTTACATCATATATATGGTAGCCCTCACCCCCTCACAGCCTCTTTTGTGTTGGGACTTAGAAGAAGAAGAGGTAGGATTCTTCCTCTTTCTCTCTCTAGATTTCTTGCTTCCAACCATGAAATCCATGGGTTTGATCTCTTTTCTCCTCTCCTCCACCTTAAAGTTTGCACCTTGGACCTTGAGGGAAACTTGGATGAGAAGAAGAGAGCTTGATTGGGGATAAATCTTCAACCCTAGCTCCTTTGGGCTTAGTTTGGAGCTCTTGAGAAGGTGAGTAACTCTCTTGTGATTTCTAGTTGTGGATTTTATAGATATTTCATGAGATAACCTAGAATTGTGAAACTAGGGTTTATATTTGGGGCTTTTCGATTTTAAGCTCTTGGATGGGAATTGATGGGTGTAGAATGTTGCTTTAGGTTAGATTTGAAGATCCCTAACCTCGTTTTGGACTTTGAACAAGGTTTGCTTGCTCAAAGGTATTTTTCACCCACTTTTCTCATGTATTATGGTGAATTTTGGGTAGTGTTCGTTCGACACTTCTAACCCCCTAAAAATTTCCTTTGGGGTGCTAGAAACTGAGGGGGCGACTTTGTTTTGGATTACTGCGAGGTCCCGAAGGGTTTCTAGTGGGTCTGACCTCACCGAAATGGGTGAACTCCCTCTATGTCTCTTATTTAGCTTAAGAGTTTAATTTGGTGCATATTCATGATAAATATGACATGATAGAATTTTAGAATGCATAATATACATATGCTATATAGATGAGAATTGCATGTCCTATGTAGTAGGAATTATGTATGGTTTTATGCATAGTGCATTATAGATGGCTATGGAAAAAGAGCATTTCACTTTGTATATACGTTGAAATGCATGCTTAAATGATTAAACATCATGTGGGGTACTAGATGGATAGTGGACTTGGAGGTCCTCGTTGACACTTAGCATATTTGCTATTGGTAGAGTAAACATGAGATATGGAATATTCCGGACATAGTGTGAGGTTAAGTATATGACATTTCACTTAGGTGAATAACATGATTGACATTATGACATAGTGTTAGATCTTTTGGACATTAGTTAGTATTCCATATTTTTAGACATGACGAGCGTGATACTATGTGGTTGATTGTTGCTTGTTTGCCATTATGCTCATTCGCACATGCTTGTGAGGGTCGCTCCCTACAAGCCGGCACTCCGGAGTTGGCCTTTGCGACAGATATTTCGCCTGTGTGATAGAGAGCGTCGAAATGGAACCGCCTTGGGAAAGGCTCACCTTAGCGTGAAGGTGTTGACTACCACGGAGCCATTAGGCTTGGCACAAGTGGAACATCCCCTTATGGTAGTCTTCTATGATTAAACAATTATGGCTAAATGTGAAAAATGGACATTTACATAGTGAGATATGGACATTAGAAAATATGGTGGAACATTGCATATTTACACATGTACATGAGTAGAATATTTACATGCTTATAACATTACATCTTGAGGCATAGTAGTAATTGAGTTTAATTTATAATCATGCTTATTTGTATCTAACCTTACTTTTGCCTCAGTTGACCTAGTGGTGTATTCTGCTCCTCTCGGCGGCTTACCCACTGGGAACTATTGAATAATAGTTCTCATCCCCCTGGATTTTGTTGTTTTTATTTCAGAGCCTTCCACTGCGGGAGAGGCTAGGGACCGCGGCAAGGGCGTTGCGACTAGCTAGGACTCGAGGGATCTAGTTGCTTAGGTGGAGCACATTTCTTTTATTTTGTGTTGAGAGGTGTTTTTGTTGACCACATTTTTGTAGAGACTACCTTATGTATTTGGAGTATTGTAGTTGTAGAACTTGTATGCTTATTGGTAGCATTACTCTCTTTTGTTGAGATTTGTATCTTCTCTTTTGTGGTTTCTCTATATTGTTAGTACGTATGCTCTGATTATCATGATAGGATTATTTGCTTTATTCCTTTCATTATGTGCTTGTTGTAGACGCTTTGTGTGCGCTAGGACTCCTTGTGTACACGGCGGGTCTGTGCACGCGCCCGGGTGGGCTTCCGCTGGGGCCCCTGGGCGTGACACGCGGTGTACTAAGAATAGAACAAAAGAAAATAAAAACCGGAAAGCGGTTGACAACGATGCGGTTAGGATCGGCTGGTAGTGGCCCGCGAAATCAGAGAAGTGGCCGATCATGGCTCCAACTGAATAACATCAGGCAGAACTATAAATAAGCGGAAAATGCCTGATAGAGGGGTCTTTTTTTCCTGTGAACAAGAAGACCATTTCCAATTCCACGCATTTACTGGCTTTCTAGGAGTAGTTTACCTGTAAACTTCTTTCATTCCAGCACTTACTTTTTTCTAGGAGTAGATTAGAGTAGATTTCATCCTGTAAACAGCCCGATTCTATATACATAAATCTCCCGATTCTATATACATAAATCTCCATTCGGCTCTTCAGCCAACCAATTGTCTTGTGTTTGTTCGCTCGGCTCATCAGCCGACTCGATATTTTGTGTGTTTTCTGAACTCGGCTGATCCGATCCCTCATCAGCTGAATCGCTTGGTGGGCGCAAATTGTGAGGGTCACTTTCAGAAGCCGCTTCATCTCCTCACACGCTTCACGGAGGAGCACCTTTGACCGAGTCAACGGTCTAGAAATTCGGCTCGCAGCAGATGGAAAAAAATAAATGAAAAAAGTTTTACGTAGCTTGCATTTTTATTTTCTGCCGAAAAATGGCGGAAAACGAGAACTTCAATTTTTTTTACAAATCTGTAAAAATACTTTTATGAAAAAATATTTTTTACGTCGAACCAAACGAGAAGAAAAATATTTTTCATCCCAAAAATAATTTTCCGGTTCGTTTTACACCAAACCAAGCGCCCTCTTAAGTCACCTACCCACCAAAAAAAAGAAATTATGGAGTTGAGGTACGTAGGATCAAGCTCTTCGAGGTACTTCGAGCTATAATTAATGTTCAATGATACGATATTTAATTTAACAATAAATTCCGTTAAACATGATACAAATTATATGAAAACTTTAGAAAATAAATTTTATGATTTTAAAAAATTATTTTTTAGATCATTAGCTCATCAAAAAATGAACAATTAAAATTGAACAACCTCCTAAAAATAAAGGGATAGAAATCTGAATTTCAAGATCGGAGTTAAAAATTTTGTTTGATGTAGCTAAAGAAATTTTATTTCAAAAACTCAACCAACTTGGATTATCTTATATGTTAGATATGTTTCGAATTCTGGAACCACAATGTTTTCTAACCCTATTCTATTTTGGTTATCCCATTAAGTTAAATTTAGATTATATTTAATCTAATTAAGATATTACTAGTCTTAGCGGATTTGTATTCCTAGTTGTATTAAGATTTAGCCATTATTATAAATATTATTCCATTGATTTTGGTACGACAGATGAGAGAGGATATGAGTGTATTATTGGGATTAGGATTTTGTGAGAGAGTCATATTTTGTACACCACTTTGATTATAATGAAGATCTCCACTACGTCTTCGCCCGTGGATGTAGGCCATTAGCCGAACCATGTAAATATTATGTGCTTTATTTTTTTTCTCTCTTTCTCGATTCTCTTTTGGTATTTTCGCACCTGACGAACTAGTTCTTTTCCGCTTTTGTTCTAACAAACTGGTATCAGAGCCGGATTGTTCGTTTGGGTGCTTAAGGCGTCGACGAAATTTGAGATTGAGAAGTTTGATCGCTCCAACAGTTTCGCTCTACGGCAAGTTGTCACTCTGATGCAACAAAGGTTGTAAAAAGGCGTTATTGGAGATGAGAAGATTGGCACTTCAGAGAACCCCGCGGATTTGCTCATTAAGTTTTTAAGCAATCAAGTTCAAGTATTCCGTAAACTTGGTTTGCATGTGCAGCAAAACTTCAGGAGCTTTTGGGGGTTTTGGTGGAGAAGACAGAGAATTCAAGCTAAGGTAGAGATTGTTAGATATGTCTCGAATTCTGGAACCACAACGTTTTCTAACCCTATTCTGTTTTGGTTATCCCATTAAGTTAAGTTTAGATTATGCCTAATCTAATTAAGATATTACTAGTCTTAGTGGATTTGTATTTCTAGTCGTATTAGGATTTAGTCACTATTATAAATATATCATTTATTCTATTATTTTGGTGCGACAGATGAGAGAGAGTATGGGTGTACTTTTATGACTAGAATTTTGTGAGAGAGTCATATTTTGTACACTACTTTGATTATAATTAAGATCTCTGCTACGTCTTCGCCCTTGGATGTAGCCCAGTGGCCAAACCACGTAAATATTGTGTGCTTTATTTTCTTCTCTCTTTCTCGATTCTCTTTTGGTATTTTCGCACCCGACGAACTAGTTCTTTTTCGCTTTTAAACAAAAAAACACCTCTTACAAGCCATCAAAATTAATACCTTAAATGGTCGCGTTGATATTAAGTAAATAAAGTTGAAAAATTATGAAAATTCAGTATATATGAAATTCATTATGCCATACATCATATTTAAATGTGTTAATTATTGTATCGGATCCTCAATTATTAAGAATAACTTAATAGCAAAAAGAACTTAATGCTATTAATAGTAGCGAAGCCTATCTCATGTTTTAGGCCTCTTACAATGTTGCTTTTTATATTTTGTTGACATGTTGGCAACTATTATGTGAAGACTTTTAATTAGCCGGTCGAAGAATAAAGAAATGGTTGATATATTCAAGAAAATTAGGTATTTACAAAAAAAAAAAAATCTTAATTCATCCTATTTCATCATATCCGGGATGTGATATGGTTCCTAAGGATGAATTCGATATGGACAGTTTCAATAAGCTTTCATTCTTGAACAAGAATCTATTTTTTTAAAATTTATTTCATCTATTCCATGACTGGAACAAAGGGGAATTAATATACGTTACACCACGATTTTGAATCAGAAGAGAAATTTCAAAAAAATGGTAAGATCTATTCACTCTATAAATAACCGAGCCAGATCTGGTGTATCATACGGGATTTGTCTTTATATATGTATTTCAAGATATGATAAATTTGTCAACATATAAATAATATATAAAAGTAATATTATAAGGCACATATAATAGCGCTCATAAAAAACTCATAATCTGTCACGCCCCGGGCAATAGTGGGAGCCTACCAGGCACGTGCACAGACCCGTCGTGTACACCAAAATAACACACAATGTACACAAGGCGTCTACAACAACAACAATCAAGTAATAGAAGGAATACATCCTAAACAAGGTGATCAGAGCGAGAACATAATTCTACAACTAAAATAAGTTCAACACAACTATAATATCAAGATATACAATAAAATTTACTTAAAGTACATCTTAACAACACTAGGAGATCACTCTCTAGGAACAACTATACACCTTTCATTCAAAATACAAGAAAGGTATCAAGGGTCCATCTAAAACATCATCATTGCGGCTCTAGCTAGCTGCTAACCCCTCGCCACGATCCCAAGCCTCTCCCGCTGCGGAAGGCTCTGAAACAAAAACCCAACAACCATGAGGGTGAGAACTATTAAACAATAGTTCCCAGTGGGTAAGCCGCCGAGAGTGGCGAAATACACCGCTAGGTCAACTGAGGTAAAAGTAGGATTAGTAATAAAGCATGATTAACATATAAAGGTTCTACTCTACTATGCCTCTAACATTAAGTTATAAAATATGATCATGTTAAAAAGCATGTAAACATTCTACTCATATACGTGTAAATATGCCATGATCAACTACACATGTTCTAATGTCATAAACTCACTATATGTCAAGTTTACTATTACACATATGACTTGTCTCCAACTACAAGTATGAAATGTATAACCGACTTCCCACTACATGTATGAACTATATGACTTGTTCCCAACTATATGTATGTTATGTTCACTAACCACAAATATGCCAAGTCATGTCAATGTCTCACTACATGTAATGTCACAAGGTCACAACCCACTACTATGTCCATCTGCTACATCTATATGCATCGATTAATTATGGTGTCAAATGTCACATTCCTCATAATATTTCCTACCATAAAGGACTTCTCAAGTCTCGGCTTGTGCCTTGCCTAATGGCCCCGTGGTAGTCAACATTCTCTCGCTAGAATGAGCCTCCCCCACGGCAATCCACTTCGGCGCCCATATAACCTGCACATAGGCGATCAAACGTCGCAAAAGGCCCACTCCGGAGTGCCGGCTTGTAGGGAGCGACCCTCACAAGCATGTGCGAATGAGCACAATGGCATTAACAAGCATAGCCAACAGCATAGGAAATACGTTCATCATGTCTAAAATATGGAATCACAACATCGACTCGAGGGTCGAAATCATAATACATAAGTCACACTTGTTCTCAAATCACATGTGGGTATATTTCTACCAATATGTAACATGTCTCTAACATGCAAGTGGTTACATCTCACTCTATCAATAGGAATGGACCTAAGCCTCATTCATGACCCCAACGGGTTACTATCATATGCTATAACCAAAGCCATACTCAATGCATTATACTAATGCTACTTTTCATGCATTCTACAATGCTATAACAATGCATTCTACAAATGCCACAATCAATGCATCCTACAAATGCCACGATCAATGTATTCTACAAATGCTATAACAATGCATTCTACGATGCCAACAAGACCATAATCCATGACATGCATGAGCTACATAAACCTCTACTACATAGAGTATAAAAGTCATCATACAAGTATTTATTTCTTATTATCAAAGTGATGGTATGCAACTACCACTTACATTACCGATAAGAAAACTCTTACCTCATATCTTAAACATGGAATACCAATCAACGACCCGAAGGTCTAGCACTATGTCATAAGGCCAATCTTGTTGTTCTTCTAAGTGAAGTGTAACATACCTAGCCTCTCACTATGTCAAGAACACGCCGAGTGTCATATTTTCTTCTACCCATGGTAAGTATGTCATATATCATGCTCATTTCTACCAATAACCGATATGCTAAGTGTCCCCAAGTCCACTTTCCATCAAGTATTTCATATGTTGTTTAATCATTCCAACATGCATTTCTACGTTATCATAATTTGAAAAGCCATCTTGCCACAACTTTTCATAATGTGCCATGTATAAACTCAATCATGAACTCTACTACATAGAGCATGCAAATCTCATATATGCTATACATATATCATAATCCAAAATTTCTATCATGTCATAATAAGCATGAGTATGCATGAATTCAACTCTAAAATATTATAGAAGACATAGGGGGAGTTCACCCATTTCGGTGAGGGCAGACCCACCGGATAACCATCGAAACCTCGCAGTACTTCAAAACGAAGTTGTCCCCCGAGCTTCACATATCCTAAGATAATTTTTCAAGGGGTTAGGGGCTTCGAACAAGCTCACCACGAAATCCACCAAAATTTATGAAGAAAATAGGTGAATAATACCTTAATCCAAGAAAAACTTGTGCAAACTCCAAATCAACACATTGGAGCTTCAAATCCAACCTACAAGAGTGTTCTACACTCATCAATTTAGCCCCAAGAGCTCACAATCAAGAAACCCTAACAATAACCCTAGTTTTCATGAAACTATGTTTTCATGCAAATCTCAAACAAAAATCACAAATAGAGGTTGTAAAAGGGTTTACTAACCTCAAATCAAGCTCCCAACCATCAAACATGCTAGGGTTGAAGCTAAGCCCACCAACAAGCTCCTCTCATCCATCCCGAGCTCCCTTCAAAGCCAAGAAGCAGCTCCATGGAGAAAATGGAGAGAAAAGAGAGATTAAAACCTCAAATCAAGTGTTTGGGAGCAAGAAAACCAAGAGAGAAAGGAAGAGAACTCACCTCCTTCTTCTCTCAAGCCTCAGCAGCAAGAACAACAAGAGAGGGTTGAGGGGAGATATTACATGATGTAACAATATCCCCTAAGGCCCCTCTAAACTCAGAAATTATAATACTGCACGAAATCTGATTCTGCAGCACTGCGTACCAGTACACGAATTGGCGTACCGGTACTAATTAAATCAGTACCCGTATGCCAAAATCAGTACCCGAATGCAGTATAAATTCTGCACCTTTTGTAGAATTTATTTTTCGGAGTCCGTTTTCGTCCTTTTTAAGCCACGAAAACACCTCAAAGCTCACCAAACTCAAACCAAAACTCTAATATAGTACAAGACACTATTCTCTCACTAGAACTCCGTAATTTGCTAAAGTTCAGTGTGCTACATAATCTAATGAGTTGACCAGTCTCTCTTCTTATACGGTTATATTCAAGCTATTTGATTATCTGGTAATAGGTTTCAAATATATCTTCTTTTACAAGTAGATGATTTTATATCTGTGCAATCTATCATTGCACTTTGATGACCGTATTCTGTGTTTTAAGTTTATACTCTTATTTATATTTTTCATTAAAGCGGAAATGTTTGCAGATTCTATTCTTTTAAGTTTAAAATCTTTTTTCTATTCTCCATCAAAGCAGAATCTTGGGACTTGTTTGGCATTATTGTAATTTTTTTAAAAAATTTAAAAACTAATATTTATATAGTTGGATATATCAATGGAATAATTTTTTTTATTGTTAATTAGCTTATAATGCATACTGATGAAGCGATAAATGACAATTTGAAAAAGAAAAATCTTCGAAGTAAAAAAAAAATTGCAATGTAACGTGCGTGTGAAGATGAGGAAAAGTGGAAAAAAATTACTTCCCCTCCCGAGCGTACACGGCTGCCGCACTAATAAAACCTCTACATTGGAGATGCTAAAATTAAATCATTGAATAATATTTAATATATATATATATATATTATTATTATTATTATATTATTTTTATTATCATTTATTGTGCAGGTGCAAAGCACATCAATATTTATAAATTAAATTAAATTAAACTATAAATTTTAAGTTAAAGTAGATTTTAAATGGCCTTTTTGCATAAAAAATCCACTAATTTTGAGCTTTTGCAAAATTGGGCCGCATTTTTCGATTTGGCAGATTCGGTCCGGATTTTCAGCAAACTGGCCAAAATACCCTTCTTACTTTTTCTCACTCCTCTTTTTTTCTCTCTCCTCTTTTTTTTTCTCTCTTTTTTTTTTCTCTCGCTCTTTTTTTTTTCTCTCCGAACGGCAGAGGCGGAGGTGGAAACGGCCCGCCTCTCGCCCTCGCCCGCGCACCCCCACCCTCCTCGCCTCCGACCCTGCCAAGGCCGCGCCTCGCCGCGACTCTTTTTTTTTTCCTCTCCGATCCTCCTCCACCCGCCGTCCACGCCGCCACCACCGGCGACGAAGAAGAAGTGCTTCTTGGGGCCGAGAAGCACGCCGGCGAGGGAGGGAAAAAATATAGTTACACTCCGGCGAGGGCGATGGGTCGTGACAAAAAAAATTGTAAAAAAAAAATAAAAATTGTTTCTGAAAAGAACAAAAAATAGAGAAAAATAAAGAAGATGATGAAATTGCACTATTAAAAAAAATTACACTATTTTAAAAAATATTTACACTGTTTTAATGAATGTTGCACTATTTAAAAAAGAAATTACACTCTTTTGATATAAATTTACACTCTTTAGACCAAATTGCACTATTTAGAATAATGTTGCACCATTTTTTTCTCTACTTCTTCCTTGTTCCTCCACTCTCTATCCTCATCCCCCTTCTCTCTCTCTTTTCTTACATTCCAAAATAATTTTTTGAACCGATGCGGTCGAAGTCGGAGGAGGAGGAGCGGCCATAATCGTGGGGGTCGAAGAGGTAAACGGAGAGGAGGGAGAGGGAGGCGTCGGAGGTGGCGCGCGGGGCGGTGGTGGGCGCGCACAAAGGGCGCGGCGAGCGCAGGGGGCGCGGGCGCCGGGCGCCGGGGGAGCGCAGGCGCGGTCCCCCTGCGCTCTCCCCCTCCCCCCCCCCCCCCCCCCCCCCCCCCCCCCCCCCCCCCCCCCCCCCCCCCCCGCGCCCCCTAGGGGCGCGTGCGCGCGGCGCGGGCGCAGGGGGCGCAGGGGTGTGCGCCCCCCCTGGGGGCGCGTGCGCAGGGGGCGCATGGAGCGCCCCCCCTGCGCCCACCGGGGGGGCGTGCGGGGGCCCAGGCCCGGGCGGGCAGGCGCAGGGGGCGCGTCCCCTGCGCCCCCCCTGCGCCCCGCGCCCGCGCCTCCAGGGGACGCAGGGGGCGCGTCCCCTGCACCCCCCCGTGCGCCGCGCCCTCGCCGCCGACGCCCTGCGCCCCCCGCGCCACGTGCCCGCGCCCGCGCCCCGCCGCGCCCTCGCCGTCGACGCGCTGCTCCCCTCCTCCCCTCTCCCTTCTTCCCGTTTATCTCTTCACCCCGCCGCGCCCTCGCTGCCGACGCTCTACTCCCGCTCGCCTTCGAGATCCTTACCTGCGAAAAGATGGACGGAAAATAAAAGTACAACAAATATATAAAATAGTGCAATTAAGGTGCAAAATGATGACAAATAGTGTAACGAAGATCAAAATAGTGCAACTAAGGTGTAAAATAGTGCAACTAAGGTGTAAAATAGTGCAACTAATGTGTAAAATGGTGCAACTAAGCTCGGCCGCTGCGTTGCACTATTTTAACCTTAGTTGCACCATTTTGACCTTCGTTGTACTATTTTTTATTTTTTTACACCTTCATTGCACCATTTTACACATTCGTTGTACTTTTATTTTTCGTCCATCTTTTCGCGGGCAGGGATCTCGAAGGCGAGCGAGAGTAGGGTGTTGGCGGCAAGAGCAGCGCGTTGGCGGCGAGGGCGCAGCGGGGCGCGGGGCGAGGAAGCGGCGGGGCGCGGGGCGCGGGCGCGAGGCGCGAGGCGCGGGGGCCGCCCTCGCGCTGGGGCCGCAGGGCGTCGGCGGTGAGGGCGTCGGCGGCGAGGGGCGCGGCGGGGCGCGCGCGGGGCGCAGGGGGCGCAGGGGACGCGCCCCTTGCGCCCGCCCGCCCCTGCCCCCCCCCCCCCGCCCGGGGCCCGGGCCTGGGCCCTCGCCCGCCCCCCCCCCCCCCCCGGTGGGCGCAGGGGGCGTCCATGCGCCCCTGCGCACGCGCCCCCAGGGGGCGCCCCCTGCGCCCGCGCACGCGCCCCTAGGGGGCGCGTCCCGGGGGGAGAGGGGGCGCAGGGGGACCGCGCCTGCGCTCCCACCAGCGCCCGCGCCCCCCCGCTCGCCGCGCCCTCTGCTCCCGCGCCCCCCACCCCCCGCCCCGCGCGGATTCCGTCCTCCTCCTCCTCCCTTGAGGCTTCCTCCTCGTCGTCGTGCTCCTCCTCCCCGCCTCCCCCGGATTCCGAGTGCTTCCTCGAGATCCGCCGCGCGCCGCGCGGCCCGGAGAGGGAGGTGACCGGATCGAGTTTGGTTGGAAAGAAAGAGTGCAAAGAAATAGTGCAACGGGAAGAAATGGTGCAACGAGGAAGAAGAAGAGAAAAAAAAAATGGTGTAATTTTTATCCAAATAGTGTAATTTTAGTCTAAAAAGTGTAATTTTCATCTTAAAGAGTATAATTTATGTCTCAAAGTTATTTAAAACAGTGTAATTTTTTTTTAAAATAGTGCAACATTATTTTAACAGTGCAATTTTATCTTTTACTTTCTTCTTCTATAATTTTTGATCTTTCCTATAGAAAAAAATATTATTTATTATTATTATTTTTTTTTTCTCTTTACAATTTTTTTTTGTCACGACCCACCGCCCTCGCCGGAGTGTAACTATTTTTTTCCCCTCCCTCGCCGGCGTGCTTCTTGGCCCCAAGAAACACTTCTTCGTCGCCGGCGGCGGCGGTGGGGACGGCGGGTGGAGGAGGGTCGGAGAGGTTAAAAAAAAGAAAAAGAGTCGCGGCGCGTCCTCGGCGGGGTCGGAGGCGAGGAGGGCGAGGGTTCGCGTGCGAGGGCGAGGGCGTGAGGGGCAGAGGCGAGGTGGGCCGTTTCCGCCTCCGCCGTTCGGAGAGAAAAAAAAAACGAGGAAAGAGAAAAAAAAGAGGAGAGAGAAAAAAAAAGGAGAGAGAAAAAAAAGGAGAGAGAAAAAGTAAGAAGGGTATTTTGGTCAGTTTGCTGAAAATCCGGACTGAATCTGCAAAATCGAAAATAGCGATCCAATTTTGCAAAAAACCCAAAACTAGTGGATTTTTTATGCAAAAAGGCCATTTTAAATCTGTACTTTTTTATTTAAATTTTTATTTGTGGTATGAGTATATTTTTCAAATTAATGTATTCTTTTAATTTGATTTGTTTTTAAGTATGTTTTTAATTTAGTTGTACCGTAAATATTTTTATATACGTTCCATAACATACGAATTTTTTAATGTATACCTAAAATTTAAAATTTTAAATTAATTTCAAAGTTTAAATCAAAGTTTGAATTTAAATTTTAATTTATGAATCAGTTTAATTTTGAATCTATTATTTGAGTTTAAATAATTGTTGATTTGATAGGCTTATTTCAAATCTGATTCGTTTTTAGGGAGCAAGTAATGAGGCACAATGGTTTCTTTAGAAATTTGCATGCAGAGAATTAGTTGAACGGGCATTCTCCCAGTTACTTTTAACTCAACAATCTAATTAATTTTTTAAAATTTAATTATTTAAATCAAGGAAAGATAGAACACTTTCCAGGGGTGAAAATGGTTAGGATATCATCCAATCGGATCAGGAAGTAAACAAAGTGGGCTGTTTGTTTGGTTTCAGATTTAAATTCAGTAATAATAGTAATTTTCTTTTTGGATTCAAATTCGAATATGATTTTTCTTTAAATACGATTCAGATTCAAATATATATGTTTAGATTTGTTTTCAATATTCAGATTGAGCGTTCAAAAACAGAATAATCAATATAGTGCAAAGGCTTTCCTTTAAACCCTGTTCGTTGGTCTTTAAAATAAAAACTTTAATCAATCAAGGAAGAGATTCATGCCTATAGTTTGTGATAATAAATTCATGAAAATTTTTAATTAGTAACTTTGAATTAGGAGAGGGATCTATTGTGCTATTTGATAAAATTTGAGAGATTTAATTAATTGCTAAAATTAAAGTTCAGATTCTGGTTGCGAAATTGCTAAGTTCGAGCGCCTGTTTGGTTTATTTAAAATGAATAAATGTAACCGAACCGACCAAATTATTTCTGTTTGATGTTTTAGTTTCAAATTCAATGATCATCTTAGATTCTTGGATGTATTTAAAATAGTGGTAAAATATAGGACACAAATTGAAGTATCATTTTATGGAAAATGATAATTGAGATAAAGGGCAAAGTAAAGGGACGAGAGTCACTCAAAAGAAAAGAAAGGAGAGAGAAGAAACATAGCGAATCAAGCAAAAATTCTATAACATACTCATGTTTAGAATTTCCATAAAGAGAACTTGAATGCACTTTATTACAATTTAACAATTTAATTATTTTTAAAAATATAATGATTTAAATTAGAAAAGATAAAACTTGTTGGATGCAGTGATTGCACGATAGGGATACGTATCTAAGGTTAAAATGGTTTGGATATTTCTGATCACGTATCAAAGGGCTTTTTTTTGTATTTAGCTCCCTCATAAATTTTTTTTCACAAATAGCCCCACAAAATTTACATTTGCAAGATTGGTCCTATCCCCGCCATGCAAGCGCCACGCAAGTGCCACGTGAGCGGGCTGTTGGTTCAAGGATAAGTTGAATACGGTGAACCATTTACCGTGTTTGGATACGGTGAATGATTCTCTATGTCTTTTTTGCTTTTAATTTAGAATATTATCAGAAAAATAATTGAACATGGTGAATAATTCACCGTGTCTAGACACGATGAATGATTCACCGCGTCTAGACACGATGAATGATTTTCCGCCTCTAAAAGCGATGAACCATTCACCGTGTTCACTGTATATATACCATCTCCATCTCCTTCTCCTCGAGCCTACTTCCCCATCCTCTCTCCCAGTCTCTCTCTCTCACTCACTCTCTCTCTGCCCCAACCCAAGTTTCCTGCCGCCGCCGCCGCCGACGCCACACCCTCTCTCATGCCCCCACCCTTTCTCTCTCAACTCCCCACCCTCTTTCTCTCTAGATTTCTCTCAACCCCCCACCCGAGCCCTCTCTCTACCCCCTTCCCAGACCCCTCTCTCTTTCTCTCTCTCTCTCTGTTTACCCCTTTCCCCTTTCTCTCTTTCTATATGACCCACTGTCTATGCCCCATTCTCCTCTCTCTCTCTCTCTCTCTCTCTCTCTCTCTCTCTCTCTCGCTCTCTCTCTCTCTCCAGACCCCCCTCCCTCTCTCTCTCTTTGTCATCACCCCTCTCCCCCCTCCAGAGCCCTTTATCGACATAGAAGTCGCGCCGACTTTGTTCGCAAAATAGTATCCATCTCTTATCCTCCCCTTTATTGTATGTTAGATGCCACCTAATAACATGTTCTGAATGTTCAATGCTTATTTATATTTTGTTATTTTATAAAAATCTCTTGCATAAAAGTTCTTACATTTTGTTATTTTGTAAATGCCCAATACTTATTTAAATTCTTTAGAGATTTTTTATAGAAAGAGACAAAGCACGTATATGTTTGGTAGTTTTTTTTCTGTTAGAACTCTATGTCCGGTGAATGTGTTCCTTTCTGTATCCATTGGGATAAAAATTTAGTCATAAATGATAATTTACCATAAGACATTGGTCGTCGTAAAGAATTGGTTGGCATCCGACGCGATATCACATTTCGGAAATTCGAGACGGAAATATACAAGGTTACTAGCTAGGATCGAGCGGAAGACTGTCTCCACATAACGGTTCGATGTCCAACATGAGCCAATGAATAGGAATTACTTATCATATCAAGTGACAATGCACTGATTGGCGTGATGAGTTTTTTTTCCCTTCTATGGATGCACGAAAGTATATGTCGAGAAGCATGTGTTGACGGGACAAGACCGTCCAACCTCTGTTAACTATATGGGAATGCTTAATAGTGATTATCAAAGGAATTATGTCGATAGCGAACAGATTCCTATATCAAGGTATAGAGTAATGATCTTTTTTTAAAAAATTCATAATTCCTCCATTAGTCTAGGTGCAAGAAATTAATAATTTGAACATGTAAGTGTTACAGAGAGTTTGAAGTTCCATGTGTGCTAGTGAGTGCATCATTGCCATCTACCATCGTGGATTCATCTCCATTGGTTGGTCAAAATGAGCGGTAGGTGATTGTATGATTTAGTTATATGAAAATTGGATCGATGCAGATAGTTAATCTTAAATATCTTTGCAGGTTGACTATCCGTCATAATCAAAATAAAGGTCCATCATCTAGTGTTTGACAATGTATTGATTGGGAAGTGAGAACTGCAATTGATAGTGAGGACGTTATTGGAAGTGATGATGAGCATGTTATTGGAAATGATAAAGAGAATGTAAGTTGAACCGATGATGAATCTACTGATGACGATATAGATGTTGCTCCGCAATCTTTGGATCCCGATTATGATAGTGGTTGAACACTCTCGCATGCGCCATTTGAGATGAAGGTGTTGAATGGATTGAAAATTCAAATGTCAACAACAACGATGTACCGGACCCGGTGGAATTCGAAGAATTTGAAGATCAACGATCCCGGGTAATGAATTAATTCGTCACACTGCTGTTGATGCATATAATGAACAAAATATTGATCAGGGTCTTTCGAGTAATGAGGCATGGGTTAATCGGACATTTTCTGATAAATCATTCTTGGTGAACGCTTTGGATCGATGGCACATTGACCTAGATACACTGTTAGACGTGTCCTGCCAGATATTTCGTATGGTGGAGTATTAGAAGCCCTAGCACAAGTCGTCAATCAAATGGAAGCAATTTTGGAGTCTCTACCTACACTTCCGGACATTGTACCTCCACGACCAGCAGAACATGGTGGACCATCGACGTCGGACCATGTACCACTATATAGTCCGTTGAGGCCATCTTCACTGACAGAGGAGCCACCTTATTATCCAGACACAGTACCAGTACTAGAGGATCCATCTCGACCAGCTGATATTGTTTATCGTGGGCGCCGAAGGCACCGACAGTTGCAGTCTCTCCACGCAGATCAGCTCTCATCTTCAGCTCTTCCACGGCCAGACATAGTACCGACACCTGCTATGGTTGAGCACGAGCTCAGACATGTGATCGAGACGCAAGACACAGCCAGTTATTGAGGGGCGCTGCTATCGAACATCTCGACCAGTTGGAAGTCATAGAGCCCTTCGATGAGCATGGCGTTGATCATGGCCGGGAACATGTAGGTGGACGTGGTCGAGGGAGAGGGACTAGGAGGAGGATGTGACATTACATTTTGTAAATTTTAAATTGTACAAAACTTTCTATAGTATCGAAAAACTTGCTTTATTTTTCGATATATTGTTGTAATGATATGGTATTGATGTTCTATTGATGAGATGTTGTTGTATTGATGTTATGTTGTTATGTTGTTGTGTTGGATTTGTTGTTGTGTTGTTGATATTGGATTTGTCGTGTTGTTGTGTTGGATTTGTTGTATTGGATTTGTCGCTGCTGGGGCTGGAGTTCTACTGAACACGGTGAATGATTCACCGTGTTTAGAGACAGTGAACCAGTCATTGTGTTTACACACGGTGAATAAATCACCGCGTTTAGACGCGGTGAAACATTCACCGTGTTTATTCTACTGCACAACCCCCACGGCGTACAAGTCTAGGGTTTCCCCCGCAGCATACAAGTCTAGGGTTTAGGGTTTAGCTTAAACACGAGGAACCATTCACCATGTCTAAACACGGTGAATGGTTCATCGTGTTCAACTTATCCCTGCACCAACAGCCTGCTCACGTGGCGCTTGCATGGCGCCTGCGTGGCGGGGCCAATCTTGTAAATATAAATTTTGTGGGGCTATTTGTGGAAAATAATTTATGAGGGGGCTAAATGCAAAAAAACCCCGTGTCAAAATGTGGCTAATCCAGTCGGACTTGAACTCAAATTTGAATTTAGTAATGATAAATTTTTAGGTCTTCCTTCATATAGAATTTATGATCCGAATATTTTTCTTAAATTTATTTTCAACATGTGGATTGAGAAAACAGAAAATAATCAATATACTACATTAGTGTCGGTTCAAACCTTATTTTTTGGCTTTAAAATAAAAACTGTAATAAATCAAGAAAGCTATTTATGTGTAGAGGTTGTTGATGTAAATTCATGAAGATTTTCAATTAGTCACTTTGCGTGGGAAAGACGTCTATAAAACTATTTGATAAAATTTAGAAGGTATAATTTTATCACGCCCCAAGACCACCAATTGGGCCCACACGAACACACGCACAGACCTGCCGAACAGGCAAGGCTTTCCCTACCCGAACGAAGCCAAACCATACATCAACCTATACAAACATACATGATATGTATATATGTAATATCAGAGTAATCTACTAAATTGAGAGACTCAACTTTAAACATTTTATTAAGTCTACATCTAATTGAAACATTTCACAAAATGAAACCTCATTAAAGTTCACATAATTTGATCCTAAAATATTACAACAATTTAATTGTTCGAAATGAAGGGTATATCTAGACCTCTCTAGATTCACTACTCCGTGACACCCTTACCGGGTCACGTGCCTCGCCGGCAATGTTAGGATCTAAAAAATGGTAAACCACAAGGGAGTGAGAACTATAGTTAGTTCCGAGTGGGTGCAACCGCCAAAAGTAACGCTCTACACTCACTTGGTCCAAAGGAGGCATTAGTAGATAGTTACAATAAATAACATCTATCTCTACTAAAGAAATGCATGAATTAAAATATTGCTACAATGTCTCTTTATGTACAATATGCCACTATGTATTTGTAAATTTACTCAATTTACATTATGTCTCTAACCGTCTCATTTGGTTCCAACTTTACATTTTCTCCTACCAACTTGGTAGTTTGGACGGTGGCTAGGCCAAGAGGTTGAGAGAGTTAAGCGTGTTAGGACGGGAGTAGTCCTAGGATGGGTGACCCCGTGGGAAGTTGGGGCGTCACAGTTGGCATCAGAGCCAATTACCACCTGGAAGTGCGAGATGAGTCTTGGCTGAGCCAGGGTCGGAATGACAAGGCTAGCAAGACGAGTCTCACATCACCTGGTACTTGTGAGTCTGAGCCTGACGAGGACGTCAAGGCTTAAAAGGGAGGAGATTGTGAGACCCCAGATATGCATAAGCATTTTGGGCGGTGGCTAGGCCCAAGAGGTTAAGAGAGTTAAGCGTGCTAGGACGGGAGTAGTCTTAGGATGGGTGACCCCCTGGGAAGTTGGGGCGTCACAGATCCACCCTTGCAGCCAAACAACAAGGCTAGGGCATCACTGTTGCGGCAGCCAGCAGCACAGTAGAGGGACCTCCGGGCAGGGGAGGGTCGCCGCACTCAAGGGAGTCGGCCGCTGGCCCTGGCCTACGGCGAGAGGCGGCGGTGGCATGGCGGCGGCGATGGGGGTCAACAACGGGCCGTTGCTAGGGCATCGCAGATCTCGACAACGGCGGGTCGGGATGGCGAGGGGCGGCGTCGGTGGCCTCTCTGGGACCTCCGGCATCGCCCAGTAGAAACGCGGCGAGACGGCGGCGGTCGGGTCCCTCCCCACGGCCGCACATGCACTACGGCCAAATCCCTGGCCGCGGTAGCTCCACAGGGCACGTCGGCGCCGGAGGAAGCCAGAGAAGGGTCGCCGGGGTCAGGGTGGTCGACGGCGATGGACCCGGTGGCCGGCAACACAGCAGCAAGGGAACTCGGGCTCCTTCCTCCTTCACATCACCAAAAAGAAAGAGAGAGAAAGAGAGAGGGAAGAGGAGGGCATTTTTCCTCCCTCTCCGGCGACCAGCGGCGGCCATGGCACGGCAGCACATACCTCGCAGGTGGGGAAGGGGGAGGAGGAGGAGAAGGCCTAGGGTTTGGGTTCCAAAACCCTAAATCCAAAACCAAAAACTATAAAACCATAACTCAGGAAAAAATTGCGCCAAAGTCCTCTGACGCTCGAACTTCACCAAGCAGTCCCTCTCCACTGGATTCCTCCCGCAGAAAGACCCCCGCCCGCAAGATTTCATGCAAAACGGAGCACCGAATCCTTCTAAAAAGCAAGAACATCGAAGAATAAAAGCCCTTTCAGTGATAAAGTCTGTTTTTCTCAAAAACTATGCGTCAAGCATAAAATCTGTCAGTGCCATTGGCTCCGGCACAGTCAGACCATTAAAAATGAGCTATTGGATCGCCCAAATCGGAGTCCGATTCACGTTCGAAGCCCATCCCATCTATCTTCTCGATCCTTTTCGGAAACGCATGTTACTATTCACTTTAAGTGAAAAGTAATAATCGCGTAAAATATTATTTTAAATCACTTTTTGGCTAAAATTTGACGGGCAAGTTTAAAATTAAAATACAAATGATAACATTGAAAAATGTATCAAACATATATAGGGAAGAACTCAGTCCTCACACACCTACGGTCGACCGCCATGCTAACCCGAGCTGAGTTAAAAGTCGAGAAGGTTGTGATAGTCCTCGGAAGTTGCTTGACCCAGTATCCACATCCACATAAGAGTTTACAAAAGTAATTCAAACATTCGATAAATTTTTAAATCTGAACTTAAGGAGGGTGTGGATAGAAGGTGGTTATAGATACATAAAGAAGAATCAAAGGCTATAAGAGAATTCTAAAGAAACTGTTATAACCCTTCAACCAACCGATAGGTAAGCTAAAAAAAGCACTTACATAAAAAACCATCGGTAGAGGCTTTTTTGGTATTTGGCCATCCTAAAAAATTTAAATATAAAATCGATCTCATTTAAATTATAGATACAAAATTGACCTTCTGCTGTTTCATGTTGGCACCACATTAGTCGGTAGAGGATAAGGTACAATTTTCTTTCATGGGAAAGACTAAGTTTAGAACACGAAAAACAAATCCCAGCGTCCTAAACACAGTAAATTATTTACTATATTCAATTTGTTAGGTAAATTTTAGGCTAAATTATAGAAAATTCCTATGTCAATACCCGCTTTTTCACCTTCCTCCCCTGTCATTCAAAAACCTACGCTTTGCTCTCTTAAAAAATAAAAAATATTCACTTTGCCCCCCGCCGTCAGTGTTCCGTTAGGGTTTCGTTTATATCTTATTTTTTATACCCAAAATATCCCTGAAACCTTCATCCATGCCCACACATATGCCCTCGGCCGCCGCCTCGCCCTCGCACGAAGTCGGAGTTGGGGTCAAGAGAGGCGTGGACGAGGGTGCGGGATGCGGGATGAGCAAGATTGGGGAGGAGGAGATGAAGAAGATGAGGTTTTAAGGGGGCAAAATATAGGTTTTTGAATGACATGGGAGGAAAGTGAAAAAGTAGGTATTGACAGGAGGATTTTATATAATTTAGCCTAAATTTTAAGAAAAATGCTAAATCTACAACCCAAGAGGATTGTGAGATTACATCTCTTGATCCAAGTGTTGTAATGCTATCCTGTTGCTTGACCCGGTATCCACATCCACATAAGAGTTTACAAAAGTAATTCAAACATTCGATAAAATTTTAAATCTGAATTTAAGGAGGGTATGGATAGAAGGTTGTTATAGATACATAAAGAAGCATCAAAGGCTATAAGAGAATTCTAAAGAAACTGTTATAACCCTTCAACCAACCGAAAGGTAAGCTTAAAAAAGCACTTATATATAAAACCATCGATAGAGGCTTTTTTGGTATTTGGCCATCCTAAAAAGTTTAAATATAAAACTGATCTCATTTAAATTATAGATACAAAATTGATCTTCTGTTGTTTCATGTTGGGACCACATTAGTCGGTAGAGGATAAGGTACAATTTTCTTTCGTGGGAAAGACTAAGTTTAGAACACGAAAAACAAATCCCTGCATCCTAAAACCCAGTAAATTATTTACTATGTTCAATTTGTTAGGTAAATTTTAAGAGAAATGCTAAATCTACAACCCAAGAGGATTGTAATATTACATCTCTTGATCCAAGGGTTGTAATGCTATCCCTAGGATTTTTTGTTTTTGTTTTAGTATTGGAAAAAAAAAGGACATGATAAGACTTGCAGACAGATATGAGTAATTGGATCATTAAGTAGTAAGATTACAACCAGCTTTTGGTTGTCGAGGTAGGATTGCTCAAATTTTAAAGGGTAAAAATGTAACGACCCAGCCCGCTAGCAATAATAACTCGTTAGGCCCAAGTCACCGGCCCAAAATGCTTAAGCCCAGTTATTATGTCTAGCTTAACCAAGCTTATATACCCTCACATCTAGCCATAACTGTCCGATGTGGGATTATTGGGGTGTTGTGCTTCTCCCGTTTAGGTCCTGACGCTCGCGTCAGCCCTAAACACACCCACAGCCCAAGATCACCCGGCAATGTGAGAATGACAGGCTTTGTCATTCCGACCCTGACTCAGCCTGTCATTCACCGACCCTGGTTCAGCTTGTCATTTCACCGACCCTGGCTCAGCCGAGACTCATCTCACGCTTCCGGCTGGTGAACCGACTCTGATACCAAATGTAACAACCCAGCCCGCTAGCAGTAATAACTTGTTGGGCCCAAACCACCGGCCCAAAATGCTTAAGCCCAGTTATTATGTCTAGCCTAATCAAACTTATATATCTCCATATCTAGCCATAACTATCCGATGTGTGATTATCGGGGGTGTCACAAAAAATCTACAGAGACACCTTGAACTTTAGTTTTTTTTTTGTAAATAGGCTCCTAAACTTTCAATTTTGGCAAGTACATTCCCTATACTTCATTAAATAGTTCAATAGACTCCTCTCTCAAGTAAACTTACTAATTACATACCTGTTTTGGTCGGATGACGCCTACGTAATCCTGTAAGACTTCAAAATATATAGAAATCCATTTTTGCTCTTCCAATTTGATAATTAAGCATGGTGAGTGAAAAATAGATTGAATCAAATTTTAATTTTTATCACTTTTTTTTACATGTTAGAATACAAAAAATAATTTTGTTTGTGTTATAAAGCTTTATAAGCAATATATATAATCAAAACGATTGTGCAATTAATAACTTTAATTGAGAAGAAAAGTTTATTGAACTATTTGATAAAGTTTAGAGAATGTAACTGTCAAAATTAAAAGTTTAAGTTCTTATTTGTAAAAAAAAACTAAAGTTAAGTCTCTGTACAATTTACCAAATTATAAATAGGGTATTTACCTACCATGTTAAATTTACTAGGTGAATTCTAAATACAGAAAATCAGTTTTGCACTTTTATGTCCTGAACAAGGTTGAAGAATTTTACCCTGTTTAGTCTATCCTGCTAGAAACAAATCAATTGACCCTCTGCATTCAACGTGGCGCCAACGGTGACGGGTATAGAGTCGATTTTGCATTTGTAGTTCGAGGAGGCAATTTTTTTTGTAAATTAAAAACTTTTTGTGGGGTCAAAAGGAAAAAAACAAAAACAAAAAACAAAAAACAAACAAAGAGAAGAAGCCATAGGTGGGCCCTAGCACATTGGCCAGGCTGTGCATCACTTTTTGCTTTTCTTTCCGCTTTAACGAGCAAACAATCCTCAGAATATCCCCTGCACCATTCATTACGCTGAGTTTAGTATTATATTTTAGGGGCAATTGCTTATATATCCCTGAAAAGTTTTCGATTTTCTGATTACCCTTCTTACAAGATTAATATTAAAAATACCCTTTTCACGTTCCAACATATATTTTCAATATACACCTAGAGTTAAATTCTGTTAGTGAACGATTAGCAATAGCCATTATCTCTGTAAAATTACTATTTTGCCCTTTCAAATATACCCTCCTACTATAACCAACTTTTCTTATTTGCCCTCAAGTCAGGGGCAAGAGAAGTATTTTGATTTTTGGTCTTTTCAAATATACCCTTCTACCATTACCAACAATTCTTATTTGCCCTCAAGTTAAGGGCAAAAAAGGTATTTTGATTTTTTAATTTTGGTAGACATTTAACTCACGTTTAATCCAAATTAACTTAACGGGTGTTAATTGCAGGGTATTTTTGAATAACGGAGGAGGAGTATATTGGAAAGGAAAAAAAATAATAATGGTAAATGAGATATTTTTTAAGTTTTGAGGGGTATATAGGCAATTATCTCTATATTTTATTAATTACATATGTTACGAATAAATTATATAAAATAAATTATTATATAAGATATTATGTTATAAATTATTATACAAAAAAATTTATATAAAATTTGCTGATGTCAACTTTGTCCTATCCAGTCTCATGTCAAAATTATTATTTTCTTTTTTGATTACTATAATTTTTAGTTACAATTGTATAAGGACACCCTCCTAACCAAATGGGCTACCTGGTTATTTTCTTTAATTGACAATTTTTTGTAATTTCATAATATTTGATTTATTTGATTTAAGTCAGTTTCAAATTGAAAATTTTAACAACGAAGCTGTTAAATTTTATTATACATGCACAAGGACCCCATCTGACTAGAAATCAATGCGAAATAGGCCCCCTGATTGTATTGTTTAATTGATTTATTTTTTTATTTTTTTAAATTTTTTTGGTTTATTTGATTTAACTTATTTAAATAGGAAATTTAGCTTATTGAAATGATGGAGTTACAGATTTTGTTAAACAATAATGACTTGGCGAATGTAACAGTGAATTTTAACAAGTGTCCAATTTGATTTTAAGAAATAATTTAAATTAATTCAAAGTTGAGCGTATGCAAACAAAAAAACGTAAAAGTTAAAAGACTTATTTTAGTTTACATTTTTTTACCAGAAAAAAATTGCTAGAATTTGCCCACAGGCTACTAGACCCATAAACTCATATATATAATTAGGAAAATAATGTAGTATTTCTATGAGCTACAAATCTACAACAATTCTACTATTTTACTAATGCTTTTTTAACTCTCCAACTTGAATTTAATAATAATAATTTAAATATTTTTAACTAAAAATTTAGAGAATTATCGAAATATTATAGACGGTGAAACGAAACGCGCTATAGCTGTTAGTTCCGGGACTGGTAGAGGTCAAATATTCTAGATGGGCAAATAGCAGCTAAATTAATTATTATTGGTTGTTAAACCAATAATATGCAATCATTGAATATCTTATTAAAGTCAACTTATCTTATTTTATTTTATTTTTTTTATTTTTTTCTGAATGAATAGCGTACAACAGAGGGAGAGAGGAAGCGCGCCTTATCTTCTTCTTCTTCTTATAAATTATTATTATATATATCCAAATTTCTCTGGTTGTGCCCCCCACTTGCGAAGGGGCAAATTTCCTCCACCCAACTCGAATCCCAACCCTATCTGCTTCCCAAAAGCCGAAGCCGATCCCTCTCCCTACATTTTCTATTTTTTTTTTATTTGTATATACATATATTTCTCCATCACCTGCTTCTTGAAAAGTTGGCCTCTCTTTTATTTTATTTTACACCCATCTTCTCCCCCGTCCTCTCTTTTCCTGTCGGCAGCGGTTTCTCAACTCCTCCGGGCTTCCCCTCCTGGTAAGCAACTATTAATGCTCTTCTTATTCTTTTCACTTCTCTCTCTCCTCCCTTCACATCTCAACGAGAGACTGAGACTGGGAATGGGAAGCACATTTTGGAATGTATCATATTTGCCTACTGCTGATGATGGATGACACTTTCTTTACCTCAGTGACCTGTTGTTACTTGATCTGTTTGACTGACACTGAAAATAAAAAAGGTTGTTAACATGCCCTTTTGTACGGATACATATCCTCCTGTTCCCGCCGGATTGATCTGATAGGAAACGACCTAGAAATAATCTTCGTGAACTGAACCTACAGTTAGGACACATTTAATGGTTAAATCCTCACGGGCCACGGTGATTTGATTTTCAATGGGTGGTTAAATCCCCACAGTGATTGCCTCTTTTGTTTGTGATCGCCGCCGTCCAAAATGAGAGGAGCGGGGAGTGAGGTTTTTAGGCTACTTTTGGGCCCTGTTCTATAAACCGTCTTTTGGTTAGCATGGTACGGTAGTTGGATATAAGCCCACTTAGTTCTTCCGTGAAGTCATGGATTCGACTTCTCGCATTTAATGTTTGCTAGCTATTAGGTCTGTCATATGCATTGTCCGTCGATCTTTACCATGCACCTGAGCCAGGGTGTTAGATTTATTTCTAAGGCGTTCCTGCTAAATTGATCTTTAGGTAACGTCGTGGTATTGTTGATTCTGAACCCTCTTGTTCTGTGAGGTGGTGGATTCAATTCCCTATATCTACCATTTATTTGATGGGTTAAGTCTCATTTTGTTCGTCTCTTTTGCAACCTATTCCATTTTGCTTATACGGCATAGTCTGCCTGATCTCCTGTAAGCACGTGAGTAGGGTGTTAAGGCAATTCCCAGACTGTTTGTTATTAGATCAATCTCTTGGGTGACAAGGCAAACCTGGTTGCTTGAGTGGAGCTACTCTAAATAATCTTATAACTTTCTTAACCGAAAAAGGCCTAATACCTTCTTAATTTGATCCCTTCCTAACTCTTTCCATACGCTCTTTGTTTTTTTTTTTTGGTCCCAAATATTGAAGTTATTCCAGTAACTAGGCCAAATAGGCCTTAAAAGATTGTATCCTTTGTATCTTACATTCATATTAATATCTCTACTCCAATTAATCCATGGCATAAGGTATGGATTCATTTATGTCGGAATTAGATATGTAGTTTTCCAATAATGTTGACTTACTGGTTATTATTGGATAACTTTGTCTACCTTCCAAACAGGCTATACGTACGACTTTAGTTTTTTGAAACAAGGTAAAATCCTCAAAATTATGGAATACATATATAGTTTTTGGAAATATTTCGGAAAACTTATCATGTTCAGCTTGAATGGATCCACAAATCATATAATAATATTTTCTTAGTTTTAAAGTCAAAAAATTGTGTAAGTCCTCCCTTTTTGGTTCTTTCATATCTTAACACAATATGGTTCTTATATTTGTAGAATTAAGGGAGGTAGCAGGAGGAGATGGCTCAGATTGTGGTGCCCACCATGCAGTGCCAAATGGCAATCCCGAGCAATTCGATTAAAGCTAAGCCCATCATGACACCGAGGATGTGGAACTCTCTGCTCTTACATCCTCAGAGGCCCAGAACCAAGAAGAGTAGTAGCTCTACATTCAAAGTCCTTGCTGTCAAGTCCGAAAATAATGGTGTGGTTTCGAGATTGGAGGGATTGCTTAATATGGACATCACTCCATACACCGACAAAATCATTGCGGAGTACATTTGGTATGTAACAGCACCACTTCCCTTCTCCTTGAATTCCCTCAAAGGCTCAAACCTTGGCAAGAAATTGTGAAAAAGAGTCTGAAAACTGCAATAACACAAGATGTTCCAGTAAAGGATCATAAGATAGCTAAGGCAATAAAGAAAGGGAGAAAACTCGAAACTCATTTGAACTTTAATGCAATTGGAGATCACCAACTGAACTTTGAAAATGACATAAAACCACGGAAACAATATGATTTCATGATAAAAAGCTACTTGCAAAAGGGGGTTATCTGCAATAAAAATAGATTATTTTTCAGGTGGTTTTAGGTCATTGTCAAAGTTCTTGTGGTGATCTCAAATCGCAGTAAAATTCAGATTGGTCGAGATCAATTTTCCTATAAAATAAAACAAAGAGTTTAGGCATTGGTGTTGTGTTTCTTATTTTATTTATATTGTACAATCCAGATTGATGCTTTATTTCTTTATATATGAGAAGGAATTCATCGACACATGAATTACACACTGATAAATTATGTGAAACAACCGTTATTCTCCAATAGTTTAAGTTGCTAGAAAATAGTTTTTTAATATTTATATTCTATGTTCCCTCTCATATCTGGACTCGAGACATTTTGATAGGCGCAAAAACATGGACTTAAATTAAATGGGAGAAAATTAATAATGATAGAAGCATTGCGGGACTTGAACTTAGGACCTTCTATTCTTAAACCATGTTAAATTATGTGAAATAACCATTATTCTCCAATAGCATAAGCTGTAAGAGTACTGTGTTTTTAATATTTATATCCAACACGCGCTTTTGACACAAATGTGATAGGCCCTATAATCGAAATCTAAACCATTTAACGTGATTAAGAAATATTTAAAAGGCCTATATATGTTCCAAAATCTGTTTCCTAAGTCTCGAGTAGTACCAAAATCAATGAAATAAAATTTTAATAAGGGACATTATTCAATGCATAGAAAGAGTTTCCGGAAATATATAGTAGAAAACACTCTCTAATCTGAAAAGATGTTACCTTATTATGGGGCTAATATTACTACGTTTCAGCTTTATATTGATGTTTAGCTTCAACAATCTAACTTTTATTTTGATTAGGATTGGAGGGACCGGCATCGATATTCGAAGCAAATCGAGGGTATGCTTGCTACATAATACTTAATATTGATGGTTGTTCCTATCACAACTAAAGGGTAGAAAATTTGGTCTTTCTCGCAGGTGGACTAGTTTGATTTGTTTTTCCTTACTAATTGAGTTATTTTGATATATACAATACAGACAATCCCGAAGCCAGTGGAACACCCATCAGAGCTACCAAAATGGAATTACGACGGATCAAGCACTGGGCAAGCTCCTGGAGAAGATAGCGAAGTTATTCTATAGTATGATAAATTATGCTATGACAAACATGCATTTTTTTTAATTTTTAATTTTGCTTATCCAAAAAAACAAAGGAAACTATTGTGGTAAATACCTATTGCTACCTCACTTTACTTGTCTTATGTGTTGCTTGTTCTTGAAGCCCTCAAGCCATTTTCAAGGACCCTTTTCGAGGAGGCAATAATATCTTGGTTAGTAAACTTTTTGTAAATCTGTATTAGATTTCTGTATTGGAAAATGTCATAAGAAGTACCATTCATTAACTCACAAGGATTCTTTTTTTTTAATTTTTGGGTTGATTACTACCTAGCATATATATATATATATATATATAGGGTAGGGCTACTATACTCTTATGAGTATAGGACCCTTCGTACTCATAAGTCGTTTTCGATGATGGAGCTTCCGAATCGACGATCCACACCGTTAAATATGATCTAGAGTATTTAAAACTTCTAGAAAATAAATTTCGTAATTTTTCGAAATCGTTATAAAGTCCATCAAGTGGGCATAAAATGAACGGTCAAAATCGAACGACGTCCTAAAAATGGATGATCGGATTCTTCAATTTAAGATCCGAGTTATTGATCTTTATCTACATAGTAAATAGAATTTTCTATCAAAAATTCAACCAATTCCGATTCTTTTACACCGTTAAACGAGCAAGTACCCCATACCGGCCGTTAAAAATTGTCAACTTTGAGATCTTTTGATCATAGGGCAAATGATGTCAAAAAATTATGAAATTTAATTTCTAGAAGTTTTAAATGCTCTAGATCATATTTAACGGTGTGGATCGTCGATTCGGAAGCTCCATCATCGAAAACGACTTATGAGTACGAAGGGTCCTATACTCATAAGAGTATAGTAGCCGGACCCTATATATATATATATATATATATATATATATATATATATATATATATATATATATATATATATATATATATATATATATATGTCTTGTTGATATACAAGGGTCTCCATCTTCGCAGGATTTTTTTTTTTTTAACTAGAATTTTGAAGCTACATGTATGTTCATTTTTTGTGAAGGTGATTTGTGATTCATATACTCCAAGTGGAGAACCAATTCCTACTAACAAGCGGTACAGGGCTGCTCAAATATTCAGCGAGCAAAAGGTCATCAACGAAGTCCCTTGGTAATCAACCCCACCAAAATATGTATCATGGCATGAACAGAACTTGATAGCATTTGCCTTTAGCTGTTATGGTCCATCTATTAAATAAGTGAAACATTCATCTAACGAGAATTTTGTATTAGACTTATAAAAAACGAGGTCTATTTGATTTTAAAATAACTAGCTTGTTCCAAACATTCCGTAGGTACGGGATTGAGCAGGAGTACACCTTACTACAAACAAATGTGAAGTGGCCTCTTGGATGGCCCGTCGGAGGTTATCCAGGCCCCCAGGTAAACATCACTTTGTTTGTCATGAATCTTGTCAGTTTGCATTGCCGCGTGAGCTTGATGGGGTTCAAGTTTCTCTAATTGGACTGTACAATGATGACAAATAAAAAAATTCAAAAAGTCTTTCTAACAGAGTATATAATCCTTTTTGGAGGGCCTTCGGGTTAGCTGGAGCTTTTGATAAATATTGTTTGAGTAGAGCCGTTTCAAGAAGCACTAAAAGCCTTCTCGTCGAATCTGCTTAGCAGTTTTGTGCTACAGTAGAAGAAGAAGTTTAATTGAATCTTTTGCTTTGGGACCAAGAAGCTTTATTTCAGATTTTAATGCCTGAATATTGCTTTATAACATAGAGAAGTTGCTCCAGAAGCCAGTCGAAACTGTGGCTAAATATGTTAATTACCAATCTCCTTATGGTCATGTACTTGTCCTGACAATGATCGCGAAATTCTCCATACCTTTAGTAATATACCATATAATAATGTATTGTCAAGTTTATTTGAAACCAACCAGACGAAATTTAGTGCCATTCAATATGTTTGCGAAAAAGAAAAGAACCTACAGAAGAGGAATTAGACATCCATTTTCTGTACTTACAAGAAAACAATATGTGAGATGTATTGATAGTAAGGACATGTTTAACTTTGTTTCAGGGGCCATACTACTGCTCAGTAGGGGCAGACAAGTCATTTGGGCGCGACATCTCAGATGCTCATTACAAGGCCTGTTTGTATGCTGGAATCAACATAAGTGGCACCAATGGAGAGGTCATGCCCGGCCAGGTGTATTTTCTTACCTTTTCTGCTCTTTTTTTCCTTTTTCTTTTTCATTTTTTTTGCTGGACACACAACTTTGTTCTCTACTTCATAGTTTTGCATCTTCTCTTTAAACCAGCTTATAGTGTTTTTTGGCTGTTGTTCTAAGTTATGCCTAAGTAAACTAATTAACTTCAATACTAATCATAATTCTTTTGCAGTGGGAATATCAAGTTGGACCAAGTGTTGGTATTGAAGCTGGAGATCATATATGGGGTTCGAGATACATTCTTGAGGTAAGTTTTAGGATGCAATAACAATGAGATATAGTAGATGCATTTATATTTTGTTTTTAGATCTATTTGAAGTATTTTACTCCTCTTGCGTTGGGCACTGGTCATTTCAAATTGCTCTAGGAACATAATGATCCCTACAGTGCACAAAGATAAACACATTAATCTTGTTGCAGTAATGCTTATCCCTTAAGCATGTTCCTGTTTCTACTTATAGTGTACATTTTAACCTATTTTGATTAGATAACTGACTTCAAGTTTTTCCATATGCGGCTATCTGCTAACAGTAGCACGAAACTTCAGAAGAAGTAATTTTGATTGAAGTTATTGGAATATTTGGAATAACTAACATTCCTTCAGATAATACCCTTTTGAGGAAATCTGGAATAGTCAATCCTCCTATATAAAGCCTTTTTTCTCTGTGTCAGTAATCAGTAAAAAATCGTCAAAGAATCAATGCCTTTTCTTTTATATTATAGTACTTCTAAGTGGGGGGAATTTGCTAGATGGATGACCAAATCTTTGTTTTCGGTTTTTTTGGTTTTTTTCGCTTTATTGGTAAGTATTTGATAGAATTAAATTGAACTTAGTAAACTAGCTATTATATCAAATTCATTGTATCTGGTCCATACTAACATGTTGTTGACTTTCTATAGAGAATCACAGAACAAGCTGGTGTTGTTCTTACTCTTGATCCAAAACCAATTGAGGTATTTGCTTTCACTATAAACTTACCGCAAAACCTTATTCATTTTATAGCGAAAATTTGATATGCCAAATTGTGTGGTCAGGGTGATTGGAATGGTGCTGGGTGCCACACGAACTACAGGTATTATTCTTTCAAATTTTTTATTCTTTCGAATTTTACTTCCTTCACTATAAAAGAGAATGAAGCTCTGAAAATTGAGTCGAAATAGCTCACATAGCTTACTGTTATTTACCTTCTTATTTCAAAATTGCTCGTGAACACTTGCTATATTGAATTCTACTCAATGTCAATGTAGCACTAAGAGCATGCGTGAAGATGGTGGCTTCGAGGTGATAAAAAAAGCAATCCTCAATCTCTCGCTCCGTCACAAGGAGCACATTAGTGCATATGGTGAAGGAAACGAGCGGAGGTTGACCGGAAAGCATGAGACTGCCAGCATAAACACTTTCTCCTGGGTATGCTTAAAAAGAAAAACTAAACTTTCTCGTTCTTATTGCTACTTCCGAATTGCAATAATCATTTTGTATTAACAAACAGGGGGTAGCAAATCGCGGTTGCTCTATTCGTGTGGGACGTGAAACCGAGGAAAAAGGAAAAGGTACGTATATTCATTAAATTTGATTATTGCTAATTAGTACTGTGCATTTGCTGGTAACGCAGATTAACCTAATACTTGGCCCCTTTTCAATTTATCATCCGTTTAATGTTTAATATTAATTGTAGGCTACTTGGAGGATCGCCGACCGGCTTCAAACATGGACCCATATGTAGTGACATCTCTACTCGCAGAAACAACCCTTCTTTGGGAGCCATCTCTCGAATCCGAGGCTCTTGCGGCTAAGAAGTTGCAATTACAAGTTTGACAGATGCACGCACAATCTCGGCGGTTCATGCTGAATCCAACTTGTTGCAAAGAACTCATCATTTGTCTCATATCATTTCTCTTTAAATCGTTTGTATTTAGCCCCCCCTTTTTTTAATTTGCCTCTCCTAGTTGGTTTGTCCAGTTATTTTTATTTAGTTACCCTTCTTTCTGAGGGATTGTTAAGAAACAACATTTCATGGATGTTAGTAAAGTATCAACAAGCTCCAATCAACAATTGGACTATTTCTGCTTCCAATTTCATACCTGTGAACTAAGAATGAGTTTGATTATTATGGGTTACTTGGGAAAGAAAAAGTACTAGTTTTTAGCAAGGAAACTATGCCTTGGACTATCTAATAATGCTCAGTACTATTGGGTGAGTGGAAAAATGCATCAACTGTTCATAGCGTATAGCTGTATACTGCCTGTTTGGTCCTAGAATAAGTTATATACTATTGTTTGATGAAGTGTTATTTGAACGGTGCTTTTTTGTTAGGTATTATAATAAAATTCATTCAATATATTATATCTACAGTACAAGTGTTAAATTGGAGCTCTCAATTTTTGGCCTTAGAATAAAATTTCTTACTATTTTAGCAGAAGTATTAGAATTTTTTGTTTGACTAGTGCTTTATTGGAGGCAGTTTCTGCCAAAAGCAAACGCAGAAGCAGAGCCAGGGCTGGATTGGTGAAGGCAAGGTAGGATTTGAGTGGTATATTCACCAAAGTTGTCCACCTAAATCTATATTGTGGATATAAGTGGGTTAAGATTGGTATACAGGTGATTATTTAATTAAACTTGGAGATTACACCATGTAATTGAGCTAATTGCTATTAATAGCACTAAAATTGTCACGCCCGAGCACTAGCGGAAGCCTACCCAGCACGTGCACAGACCCATCGTGCGCATAAGGCACCTCCGGTTCACACAAGCCGTCTACATCAAACAAAGCAGAAAAAAAAATAGATACACATCCTATACAAGATAATCAGAGCATGTGAACTTAATATTATAAAATAAGTCAACAAATCTACTACATTACCATTCACAAGATATACAATAAGTTTCAAACAAAATGTACATCATATGAATACAAGGTGGTCACTAAACAGAATAAACTAGTACACCTTTGACAACTAAAACCAAAAGAAAGGTGCCTTGGGTCCACCTATAGCAACACCGGAGTGGCTCTAAATAGTCGCTAACCTCTTGCCACGATCCCTAACCTCTCTCGCTGTGGAAGGCTTTGTAATAAAACAAACAACCAATGGGGGTGAGAACTATTAAACAATAGTTTCCAGTGGTAAGCCCCCGAGAATAGCGAAATACACCACTAGGTCAACTGAGGCAAAGATAGTAAATATCTAAAAGAGAAGCTAATACGATACTGCGATGAAAATGTTCTAATACTATTATGCCTCTATATATCTATGCCAACTAACAAGTATGTAGTTCTGCTACTATCATGTAGACAAGTATGTACTAACCCACAATATGTCTATCATGATGTATGCATCTAGTAGTTATGATGATCGCTATCAAGTTTAGTTCAATGTTTACCCAATCGTCGAGGACTTACACATGGTAGAGTTTCAGCTTGTGCCATGCCTAATAGTCCTGTGGTAGTCAACATTCCCCCTCTAGGAATGAGCTTTCCTCACAGCATCCCACTTCGGCGCTGGCGAGCATGATGTCGCAAAGGCTAAACTCCGAAGTGCTGGCTTATAGGGGACGACTCTCACAAGCATGTGCGAATGAGCACAAAGGCAAGCAAGCGTGGTCAAATGCGTCATGCCAAGGATATAGAACCTCATTCGTCATGTCTAAAATATGGAATTCCAACTAACGACCTAGAGGTTGAGTACATTGTCGTATCTAATTTCTCAACTTAATTTAAGCACATTACGCTTAACATTACAACATGTCTTTAAATTGCAAGGTGTCATATTTCATCTTAATTATAGCAAGTATGAATGATTTGCATATTATTGACTAATTTATGTATCTTTACATGCATGCCTTTTTACCGTAAATGCCTCTACTATATCGAGAAAGCAAATCTTCATATAAGGAGTAATCAAACCATATGCTCAACAATTCAATGATGTTATACACTATCTATTAAGTCCTATAACATGATAGGAGATATAGGGGGAGTTCATCCATTTCTGTGAGGTCAAATCCACCGGGTAATCTTCGAAAGCTCGATCGTTTTTCAAATAAAGTTGTCCCCTAGACTTTTTGCACCCTAAGAAAAGAAAAATTCTCAAGGGGTTACAAGCTTCTAAAAAGCTCACCACGAAATTCACCAAAAATAAAGAAGAAAATAAGTGAAAAATATCTTAGACCAAGAAAGACTTGTCCAATCTCCAAACCAAAGCAATGAGACTTCAATTCTAACTTAAAAGAGTGTTTTACACCCATCAATTTCAACCCAAAAGCTTATAATTGGAAAATCTCAAAATAAACCCTATTTCCTATAAAATTAGGTTTTTTACCAAAGTCCTTGCAATTCTCACAATTAGAGGGTGCAAGAAAGTTACTAACCTCAAAAAAAGCTCCGATCCCACTTTAGAAATGCTAGGGTTGAAGCCTAAGCCCTCAAACAACTCTCTTCTCCAAGCTCGAGCTCCACTCCAAGTCCTAGGTGCATGCATTCACGAAGGAGATGAAGAAAAAAAAGAAGAGTCCAAGGATTAGAGGGGTTCAAAGAAACCCAAGGAAAAGAGGAGGAAGACTCACCTCTTTCTCCCCTCTCTTGCCACAACTACTCTGTGCAAATGAGAGGGGTGAAGGGAGTATTTTACCTGTTGTAACAATGTCCCCAAAGGCCCCTCAAAAGCCAAAAATTACAAACTCTGTGAAAATAGTTTAGCACCATTGAGTATCGATATGCGAAATGTAGTACCGGTACACAACCCAAGTGTTCCGGTACCTTTGCTCAATTCCGCAGAACCTGAATGTTGGATTCCTCGGGTTCCTACTTTGTTCGAGTATAGCCCGTTTCAGTACCGGTACGCACTGTTTCAGTATCGGTACCCAGCCGAGTTCCGCAAAATTCGAGGATTGTGCCAACCAATGCTCAACAGGGTTCCGGTATCCAAACTCGGTACCGGTACAACAATTGCCAAAATTTGCAACTTTTGCAAATTTTGGCTTCCGAAGTCCGTTTTCGTGCTAATTAAACCTCGAAAACGATCCAACGCTCTCCAAACTTAGTCAAACTCCTAGAGTAGTATAGAATACCTGCAGGGGTAAGAAAGAGGGAGGCCTTGGGATTCTGGATTTAGATATCATGAATACTGCCCTCTTAACCAAATGGTGGTGAAAATTTCATACTGAGCCGCACCTACAGTGGAACAAGATTATTCACGACTTGTACTACCGACGAAAAAGACCTCTAAGAGAAGGTAAATCCTTCAGACCTCAATCATTTTGGTGGAAGGAAGTCCTCAAGCAGAGAGATATTTTCAAATGGGGAGTTTTCTATAAGCTGGGGGATGGGTGTACAATTGACTTTTGGTTGGATCGTTGGTGCGGGGAAACCACCCTGAAATCGTCTTTTTTTGAGATCTACGGCCAGTCGAACTGTAAATATCTGAGAATAAGGGAGTGCCTAACTAGTGACGGCTGGAATTGGAGCGTGCTACTCGGGGACGATAATAGTAGTACCCATGGACTAGGACCTAGTTTGGCGGCACTCAGGGAAAGAATTTCCGGCTTTAGAATTGATCAGAGCCCAGATAGTGTGCATTGGCACTGGAGTCCTAATTGGCGTTTCTCGGTGAAATCTACCTATGTGGTCCTAAGCGATGGGGATACGAAGGACGCTCGCACTTGTATGATTTGGAGACTTCAAATTTCTCTTAAAGTGAAAGTGTTTTCTTGGCTCATCCTCAAAAAGAGAATCTCGACCGCTGACAACCTCGTTAGAAGAGGTTGGACGGGCAACACCGATTATGTGCTTTGTGGAGGAGCAACGGAATCTGTAGATCACTTATTCACGCAGTGTGTTTCTTTGAGATTTCTCTTCGTCATGACCGATGAGACTAGACAGTCATATGATCTGGGAGATAACGTGGAGTCGACCTGGGATAGAAGGATGACTAGGTCGAGTGGCCAGTCATTGAGGACTAGACTTATTGAACTGGTAGCCGGATGGTGGACCACTTGGGAAGCTAGGAATGATATAATCTTCCGTCGGAAGCAGCTGGACCCCATGCTTGTGGTGTACAAAATAAAACAGTCGACCACCCTGTGGGAGCAGTATTTCCCTGGGTCCATAACCTAGTTTTTTTTTTGGCGCCCCTCCGAGGCCCTGTTGCCTCACCCATGTAGCTTTAGTTCATATTTTCAATGAATGAAGCGGGAAGCGTGCTACCCTTTTCTCAAAAAAAATTATAGAATACTATCTTTCTCACTAGAACTTCACAATTTGCTGACGTTTAGTGTGCTACATTCTCCCCTCCTAAAAACGATTTCGTCCGCGAAACTAGAAGTCAAGTACCTCAGACATCCATCTGAGAAAGATGGGGATAACGCTCCTGTAGCGTGCTTTCCAGCTGCCAAGTAGCCTCATGTTCCTCATGGTTGCTCGAAAGCACTTTCACATAGGGGATTTCATGATTTCGGAGTTTCCTTACTTTGCGAGCCAAGATCTTCACCGGGTGTTCTTCAAAACTTAGATCCTCCCGCAGCTCTAATGGAGTGAAGTCCACTATATGAGTTGGATCAAAAATATACTTCCGGAGCGTCGAAACATGAAACACATTGTGTACTCCTGATAGATTCGGCGGCAAAGCAAGCCGATATGCCACCAGACCTACACGCTCCAGGATCTCAAATGGTCCAATAGTTCGAGAACTTAAACTTTCCTCGAATACCAAATCTCTTAATTCCCTTCGCCGGTGACACTTTCAGAAAGACATGATCTCCCACTTGAAATTTAAATTCTCGCCGATGCTTATCAGCATAACTCTTTTGACGACTTTGAGCTGAAATCAATCGTTCACGAGAAAGTCGAACGTTGTTCTCCGCTTCTTGAAGTACGTCGGGGCCCAAAACTAGCTTCTCACCCACTTCACTCCAATGGAGAGGTGATCAACACTTCGTTCCATAGAGACTTTAAAAGGTGCCATCCTAATGTTTTCTTTGTAACTATTGTTATTAGCAAACTTCACCATAAGTAGGTGTTGATGCCAACCACCTTGAAAATCCAAAAGACATGCCCGAAGCATGTCCTCTAAAGTCTGGATGGTGCGTTCCGATTGTTCATCACTTTGAGGGTGGAAAGCGGTGCTAAAATCCAACTTCATGCTAAGTGTCTCATGGAGATCTTTCCAAAAGTGAGGTACAAACCTAGGGTCTCGATCCGATACAATAGAAGTAGGCACCCCATGTAGTCGCACAATTTCATCAAGATACACTTGTGCGAGTCTTTTCCAGACCAAGTAGTGTAAATAGAAATAAAATGTGCCGATTTGATCAAACTATCCACAATCACCCAAATAGCATCATGCCCAGCCTGCAAGCGAGGCAAACCCATAACAAAATCCATGGCGATTCTCTCCCACTTCCACACGGGAATAGGTAGACTCTGTAGATTGCCCGCAGGAAGTTGATGATCGGCCTTTACTTGTTGGCATGTCAAACATCGCGCCACGAACTCTCCTATATCCTTCTTCATCCCGGGCCACTAATATAACAAGTTTAAATCTTTATACATTTTAGTGCCCACCCGGATGCAAGGAATAAGGTGCTCAATGAGTCTCACTTAGAATCTCCTCTTTGATCCCATTATCCGCTGGTACACAAAGTCGGCTTTGAAACCGAATTATACCACGATCATCCAAATAAAAGCAACCGGCGTGTCCCTCTTCAATCTTGGACTGAATTCTTTACAAACTTGAATCTTGAGTTTGCTTTTCCTTGATCCTCCCCAATATCGTGGGTTGAACAACTAATGATATTAGTTCCTCCTCTTTGATCCCATTATCCGCTGGTACACAAAGTCGGCTTTGAAACCGAATTATACCATGATCATCCAAATAAAAGCAATCGGCGTGTCCCTCTTCAATCTTGGACTGAATTCTTTACAAACTTGAATCTTGAGTTTGCTTTTCCTTGATCCTCCCCAATATCGTGGGTTGAACAACTAATGATATTAGTTCCAAAGGTGTGTCGGGAGTCACAACCTCCAACTCCAACTCTCTCATCTCCGCCAGTAGAGGTGCTTGAGTAGTAATCAATATTGCCAAATTCTCTACCGATTTGCTGCTTAGAGCGTCCGCCACAGCATTCGCTTTTTCGGGGTGGTAGAGAATGGTCAAATCATAATCCTTGAGTAGCTTCAACCACCTTCGCTGCCTCAAGTTTAACTCTTTCTGGGTGAAGAGGTATTTCAAACTCTTATGATTTGTGTATACCTCACAACGCTCACCATACAAATAATGCCGCCATAGCTTTAAAGCAAAGACTACAGCCGCCAACTCCAAATTGTGGATGGGATAATTCTTCTCATAATTCTTTAGTTCACGAGAAGCATAAGTCTCTCATTTTGCAGCAAGACACAAGCCAATCCATTAAGAGAAACGTCACTGTACACCACGTAGCGTGCTCCCGGAATAGGCAAAGCCAAAATCAAGGTAGTTGTTAACCGTTCCTTCAGTTCCACGAAGCTTTGCTTACACACATCACTCTACACAAACTTGGCTCCTTTGTGTGCGAGTTGAGTGAGGGGAGTTGATAACTTGGCGAATCCCTCTACAAACCATCTATAGTATCCGGCCAAACCGAGGAAACTTCAGACTTCAGTGACATTAGTCGGTCTAGGCCATTCCTTGATTGTCTCAATCTTCTTAGGGTCCATAGCTATACCTGCTTCTGATACCACATGTCCCAAGAATGCCATCTCGTGCAGCTAAAATTCATATTTCTTCAGTTTGGCAAAAAGTTTCTTTTCTCAAAGTACTTGCAATACTTGCCTCAAGTGATCTTCATGCTCGTCATCACTTCGAGAGTACACCAAAATGTCTTCGATGAACACCACGATGAATCTGTCCAAAAAGTGCTTTAAGACACGGTTCATTAAGTCCATAAAAGCTTCTGGGGTATTAGTAAGCCCGAACGACATGACGGTGAACTCGTAATGTCCGTACTGTATCCTAAAAGCCATCTTTGGAACATTCTTCGACTTGATCTTGAGCTGGTGATATCCAGATTGCAAATCTATCTTCGAATACACCTTCGATCCTTGGAGTTGATCAAATAAGTTGTCAATTCTTAGTAATGTGTACTTATTCTTAATCATGACTTTGTTGAGTTCACGATAGTCTACACATAGTCGAAGTGATCCATCCTTTTTCTTAACAAATAAGACTGGTGCTCCCCAAGGTGAAACACTTGGCCTGATGAAGCCTTTCTCAACAAATCTTGCAACTGTGCCTTTAACTCCTTTAGCTCTGCCGGCGCCATCCTATAAGTGCCTTTGAGATTGGGGTAGTTTCAGGAATAAGATCTACCACAAACTCAATCTCTCTGTTAGGAGGCATACCAGGTAACTCCACCGAGAACACATCTACAAACTCCCTTACAATCGGGATATCTTCAACCTTGGGGGTTTCTGCACTTTTCTTACTGATGCTAGCCAAGAAGGCTACTACTCTTAATTAACTGCTTAGCTCGGGTGGATGAGATAGTCATCGCAAACAGCGAACTTCTACACCTTTTGAACACTACTTCGTCCTGTTCGGGCTCCCAGAGCGACACAATTTGATTCTCACAGTCGGTATGTCATGCCCGCGCTCCAGTAGAAGCCCACCGGCACGTGCACAGACTCGCTGTGTACACCAAGCACCCCTGGTGCGCACTAGGCATCTACAAAAAACAATTAAAGAAAGAAGTAAGAATACATCCTAAATATGGTGATCAGAGTAAGTACATAATACTACTGCACAATCAAGTCTAATACAAATAAACATTCACAAGATATATAATAAGTGTTATACAAAAGGTACATCTTATGAATACTAGGAGGTCTCTAAACAAGACACAATTATACATCTTTCACACTAAAACCAAAAGAAAGGTGTCATGGGTCCATCTATAGCAACACTGAAGAGGCTCTAGCTAGTCGCTAACCCCTTGCCACGATCCGTAGCCTCTTCCGCAGTGAAAGACTCTGAAACAAAAACAAACAACCAATGGGGGTAGAGCTATTAAATAATAGTTTCTAGTAGGTAAGCCGTCAAGAGTAGCGAAATACACCACTAAGTCAATTGAGGTAAAGATAGTATATAACTGAAATATGAAGCATAAATGTAGAAACTGAAATGAAATGGTTCTACTACTGTCCTGCCTCTAGGTGAAATGGTTCAACCACTTTCACATGTACAAGTATGCAAGTGAGTAATGACCAACATGAATGTCCAACTACTATGTATGCATCAACTACTTGTGATGTACAATGTCAAGTTTAATTAACTTTACCCAATCAACGGGAAACTTACACATGGTAACGTCACGGCTTGTGCCGTGCCTAATGGCCCCGTGGTAGTCAACAGTCCTCTATTAGGAATGAGCCTTACCCACGGCATCCCACTTCGCGCCCAATCCTGCATGGGTGATCAGTCGTCGCAAGGCTAATACTCCGGAGTGTCGGCTTGTAGGGAGCGACCCTCACAAGCTTGTGCGAATGAGCACAAGGGCAAGCAAGCGTAGTCATATGCGTCATATCCAACGGCAACAGGTCTCAATCATCATGTCTAAAACGTGGAATCACAATCATCGACTCGAAGGTTGGATACTGTAACATATATGTCATGCTTCTTTTCTCAATCAACCTAGGAGTGTATCACTACTATTATTGTCACGCCCCGGGGCCCCAGCGGAAGCCCAACCGGGCGCATGCACAGACCCGCCGTGTACACAAATAACCAACATGCACACAAGGCGTCTAATAATCAACATGAATGAAAGGAATAAACAAGTAAACCTATCATGATAATCAGAGCATACATACTACACAAGTAAGGCCTCAAGGTAAAAGCATGTTATACTAAACAAGTAAAGCTACTACAAGAGTTTAGTACAACATAAACCCAAAAAGGACAAGGGGTAGTCTCTACAAAAGTGGTCGATACAAAAACACCTCTCTAATAAAAACATAAAGAAAGGTGCGCCACCTAGTCGCTAGCACCCTCGCGATCTAGCTACTCGCTATGCCCTTGCCGCGATCCCTAGCCTCTCCCGCAGTGGATGGCTCTGAAATAAAACAACAAACCCCAGGGGGATGAGAACTATTATTCAATAGTTCCCAGTGGGTAAGCCGCCAAGAGGAGCGGAGTACACCACTAGGCCAACTGAGGCAAAGTAGGGTTAGACAATAAAAGCATGTTTTATAATAAAACTTCAATACTACAATGCCTCAAGATATAATTATATTAACATGGACTACACTACTCATGCACATGAATAAGCATGCAACCTTTCACAAGATGAATGTTTACTTTGCATATAACATTAAATATGTAATCACAAAGGGGTATATCGAAAGAATGTCCACTTGTGCCGTGCCTAATGGCTCCGTGGTAGTCACCACCCTCACGCTAAGGGTGAGCCTAGCCCACGGCGGTTCCATTTCGGCGCTCTCTCAAACACAGGGGCGACACGACTGTCGCTAGCCATCTCCGGAGTGCTGGGCTTGTAGGGAGCGACCCTCACAAGCATGTGTACACGAGCATATTGGCGAACAAGTAACAATCAATCACATAGTATATGTCGTCATGTCTAAAAACATGGAATGCCAACAATATCCAAGTCTAGGTCACAATGTCCTTCTAGATGTTCTTCTAGATGAAATGTCATAAGTTCAACTTTGTCCTATGGTTCAACATGTCATATGTCATATCTACCTTATGACTAGTCTAATGAAATTGAGTGTCATGAGCATTACTAAGTTCATGTTCTCTATTGTCACATATATTCTACACTAGTCCAACAAACTAAGTTTCAAGAATGTTTTCTAGTCCAATGTCCATCGACCATCACACATGTCTCTAGTCCTTCAAGTAAGCACTTAAACCAATACTTGAATGAATATATATAATTCCCATAGCCAACCACGATGCGCTATGTTCAAACATTATGCAATTCTCCTACTACATAGGGCATATGTGTTTTGCATATAATAGTACATGAATGCCATGCATTCTACCATTCTACCATGTCATAACAAGTATGAAAATGCATTAAATTAAGCTCTTAAGCTACATGGATGACATAGAGGGAATTCACCCATTTCGGTGAGGTCAAACCCACCCGAAACCCTTCGGAAGCTCGCAGTTTCCGAAAACCAAGTTGTCCCCTCGATTTCTAGCGCCCTAAAGGAAATTCCTATGGGGTTAGAACATCGAACGACGCAAATCGAAAAGTGACATACATAAAAGAGGAAAAAGGGTGAAATTACCTTAGACTAAGAAATTCTCGTCCAAAGCTCAAATTGAAGTTAGGAGGCCTCAAATCCAACATAACACAACATTCTACACCCATCAATTCCCTCTCAAAAACCCGAAATTGAGAAACCCTAGAAATAAACCCTAGGTTTCCCACAATGCAATTTCTACAACAAAAACCCAAATAAACATCAATAGAGGGTCCAATAGAGGAAAACTCACCTCTAATAAGCTCCAAACAAGATCCCCGGAGGCTAGGTTGGAGAGAAACCGCAACCAAGCTCTTCTCTTTCTCCACCAAATCCACCAAGAACAAGCTAGCAAGCTTGCAAGCACAAGAGAAAGAGGAAAGAGATCAAACCCTAGGTTTAATCCCTAAAACCCTAGAAATCCTAGAGAGAGAAAGAGAGAAGAAGGGCTTACCTCTTTTCTCCAAGTCCTCAGCCAAATGGCTGAGGAGAGGCTGTGTTGGGGTTATGTGTTATGTTGTAACAATTGCCCAAACACCCCTCCAAAAGCCAACATTCGCAACAGCTCAAAAACAGAATTTTGAGTCTGTATACCGGTATGCGTATGGGCATACCGGTACCAGGCCAGAAATCCCGCGAACCCGAGCCTCGGTCAAGCAGCCACGCGAAGGGATTCCGGTATACCAAAGTCGCATACCGGTATCCACACTCCAATACCGGTATGTGATCAGCACATACCGGTATACAATGCCAAAACCTGCAGTTTTGCAGATTTCGGCTCCCGGAGTCCGTTTTCGCACTTCTCAAGTCCCGAAAACGCTCCCAAGGCCTCGGAACAAAACCAAAACCTCCAGATGAGTACAGAGTACTAATCTCACACTAGAACCTTGCGATTTGCTAAAGTTCAGTGCACTACAATTATACAACATGTTTCTAGCATGCAAAGGTTTACATCTCTTTTATCCTAACAAGGATGGTTCTTTATCTCATGCATAACCATAGAGGGTTACAAATGTATATTATTTTCACTATAATATGTGAGAGAATAATTTACTAATGTCATATTCAAAGAATACGAGGATGTCAACTAAGTTCATATTTCATGTCATGCATGTGCCTTACTACATAAGCCTCTACTATATGGAGAATGAAATTCATCATGCAAGCAATTACCTCTCATTTGACTAAGCAATTATATAAATTTGTCATTTATGTCTTAATCAAGTCGTTCCATTGAGCATGTGATGTTAAATGCACATGATAGCCCAACTATATACATACATATAGCATGCATGAGAGTAGTTTACGCGAGTACTAGAACAAGTGAAGCGGATAGGTTTCCAATCAACTCATGTATCATGACACGCATGCCTTTATCTCATATAACTCTACTACATGGAGGATGTAATTCTTCATGTGAAGTATGACCAAATCATATGCTCAAAAGTTCAAGAATGCCACAAGGTGCATGGTAAACTCTTTATTAAGTCCTAACATAATAGGAGACATAGAGGGAGTTCATCCATTTCGGTGAGATCGAACCCATCGGATAGCTATCGAAACTTTGTTCGATTTCTCAATGAATTTGCCCCCTAAACTTCTTGTGCCCTAAGAAAAATTCTTAAGGGGTTACAAGCTTCTAAAAAGGCAACCATAAAATTCACCAAAAATCTAGTAGAAAATAGGTGAAAATTACCTTAGTCCAAGAAAACTTGTTTAAAGTCCAAATCAAAGCAATGGAGTTTTAAATCCAACCTACAAGAGTGTTCTACACTCATCAATTCCATCCAAAAGATCCCAAAAGAAAAATCCCAAAATAAACCCTAGTTTCTACAAAACTAGGTTTCCATCAAAATCATTACAAATCTCACAATTAGAGGATGCAAGAAGGTTACTAACCTTAATTAGAGCTCCAATCCCAACCTAGAATTGCTAGGGTTGAAGCATAGACCTCAAACAAGTCTCTTCTTCAAGCTCGAGCTGTAGAATACCAACCTGCAATTTGGACACAGTGTAGGCTGTCGGTCAGTGCATAAGTGTGGAGTGTAATAAGCTGAATATGCTTTGGTGCGAATTGGACGTGGATTGGGCGACTAGTACTGAAGTTGTTGCTACGAGGGACTAAACCGCGAATACGAAAAGTTGAGGTAGAATGTCAATTTTACAGTTTAGACATTGTGTGGAATGCCGATTGGTGTGGCAGCATGAATTGGGATGACGTGGATCCGTTTTGGCGCAAAATTGATGCGAAAACGGCTTAAATAGTCCAATTGTATATGATGAGGACTAGAATGCAAATTGGAGGAATTGGTGGACTAAGGTGCAAATTCACCTTTAGTGGATTTTTTCTACAAAAAAATCTCCTCTCCACCTCTCTCTCTCTCAGATTTTCCCTGCAGGAAAGAGAAAGAGAAAGAGAAAGAGGAGAAGAAGAAGAAGAAGCAAGTAGAAGAAGTAGAAATGAAAAAGGTAATTCTCTCTCTCTTTTCCTTCCCTTTTCTTTTCCTTTCCTTTCTCTTTTCTCTCCTCTTTTTCCCTTCTCTCCCTCCCCTCACTGCTGCTGCTACTGCAGGAATTACTGCAGCAGCAATTTCTTGCTGCTGCTACTGCTGCAGTCTTAGCAGCAACAGCAGCTATGCTGCAGGCTGCCCAGCAGCAGCAGCAGCAAGCTGCTGCTGCTGCAGGGACAGCAGGGAAAAGAAAAGAAAAAGAAAAAGAAAAAGAAAAAGAGAAAGAAGAAAAGAAAAGAAAGAAAAGAAAAGAAAAAGAAGAAAAGGAAGAAGGAAAGAAAGAAAGAAGAATGAAAGAAAGTGATGGAAAGTGGAAGATCAAAATGAAAAGTGAAAATCGGCAAATCCGCACAATCGAAACGTTAAATTGACGCTTATATGATGTTCCAGAGGGTAAATTAAGGTTCCGCCTATGTTTAATTAGTTTCAAGGGAAGGTAATTGATGGTCAATTAGCGTTTTTCGCGCGCGATTCAAAATTAGACTTTTGATCGGATTTTTATCGTTTTGTCTATTGTAGTGGTTTCGGACGACCGTGCCTCGAGAGAAAGTTCGTGAGCGACGAATTTCACGCTATGGACGCCGTGGCACGTTGAGGTGGGTTCCGAGTCGCCGAAAACGGCGAATTTTCCTCTATGTCTATTTTAGCAAAATGCCATATGCTTGCACACTCGTATCGCTTCCATCTGATTTAGTTTCTTGAATTATGATGAATCATAGACTTATCCGCTGTGACTCATATATTGTATTTGGCACATGATACATGAAATTGTCTCTTTCTTGCGTCGACTATGCCATGGTTATATGATTGAGGAGGCTGAGAATTTATAAATAAAACATGTGAGAAGGGATTTACCTTGGACCTTCTATAGTTGAGTTGTGACCATTGTTCAATTTTGTGATTCCTAACCATTCCTCTGCCTCTTGGTTGTGTTATAATGACAGTTAGTAACATTTCGTATTTGACATTTTAACTTAGGTCGTGGGAGGCCAGTCGACAATTTATGCATTTTGATGAATCCCTATTACCCTCGAGTTATGCGAGCCACTTGTCATCTATACACCTTGTTTAACTATAGAGAGAGTATTTGACTTTGTTGAGAACTGTGATATTGTTACATTTGGCTCCAATACCTCCATTGAGTAGTATGCATATTCTTTTGTGGTGTTTGACCATATGCTTAGCTTATGACTACTCTGAGGACATTGGATTGATCTTAGGATATTGATTTTCGCCATGACATTGTGATATTGTGACATTATTGATCATGATTTTGACCATAGCCTGCAAGGCCACTTCGAGCTTGTTGGTATGTATGCGATGTGCTATTTTACTCGGTAGGGGTCGCTCCCCTCGAGTGCCACTCCGGATTGCTGGCTGGTGTTAGTGAGACAGTAGCCTAGTTTTGAGGGTGCTGTCACACTCATGGGAGTGTGACCTCATACTAGGCGGGCGCAGGCTTGACCGGACGAGCGAGCCGGTCGTTGCGATTGGGTATGATTACAGTATTTGTGGTTGTTGTGACGTTGATGCATACACCGTTTAGTTACCTCCTTCTTTCGCATTACCTAGACAGAGATCTATTTACAGTATTTGTGGTTATTCATTTATTGTTGCCTGACACTTCTCTATGCAGGTTATAGCCAGGTAGTTAGTTTTTGTACTTTCATTTTATCTGTTCAGATCGTTTACCTGTTTATAGTATTGCCAGTTTATCTTTTCGTTATTCATTTATTACAGCTTTTACTATCCTTTCATCAGCATGGCCTCCAATAGACTTAGTGGGAAGGTCGTGGTTATCGCCGGCCGTACCCACTGGAACTACCTTTCAGTAGTTCTCACACCCGGTTGTGGTTTGTTTTTCAGGAGTATGTTCAGCGACGGTTGAACGAGGTGAGGCGGATCGCATAGTAGATAGCATCCTCTACCAACGTGTTTATACATTAGAAAGCCACCAGATAGAGTGCTACCGCGTACTACATACATGTATTGGCGAGGGCTAGGCCCCTTTCTTTCCGTATTTTACTTTGGAAATGAGTTTTACTTGATATAGTACTTGATGTACAGTAGTTTAGCTTGTAGATATGGAGCTCTGATACTTACTTCTTTTTGGTTTGAGTGACTTTTTCTGATGTTGTTGATATGTGAAATTTGGTTTGTTTGATCTTTTAAGATACTTAGATTTTGTTCGTTGTTGTTGCCGCTTCGTTCGGGCAGGAAAAACTCTGTCCGTTCGGCGAGTCTGTTAGCGCCCTGTATCTACCGCGGCGAGCTCGGGGCGTGACAGATTTTGGTGGTATCAGAGCATAGGAATAAGTCCTGTGGACCTAAGAACCTTAGGACTTGGTGAACCTTAGGAGCTAGGACGTGAGAGACGTGATGTTTGGCGAAAGTCACTAGATTGGGTCGAGTGAACTCTTCAAAAGGATCTGAAGAGTGACTGAAGGATACGTCTTTTTTTTTTTCTGGATAGATAATTATGTTGGCTGCAGACAACATAATGTCACAAAAAAAAAGAGTAGGGTCCTTCTGGACTTTCGCTTGATTGGGTCGTGCCGGATCTAGGTACGTTCTTCGGAATGATTGTTGCATCTTTTGCTCTCAGCATTTTGACGACTTGGCGTGAACGATTATCATGTAGGCCGCACTTGCCGTGCTCGCAAGGTTGAAGCTGCTCAGATGAGGTGGGATACATGAGCTATGGGCACAGTGGTTAGTGTGATTGAAGTTACATAGCACGCTTTCTCAATGGAATACATGCCCGAGATTAGAGAGGGTTAGTAAAGGGATTGTCAGGACAGGATATGAATGGGTTATTCGGTTTAGGAAACCATCTCAGTAAGGTGGCGGTTCAATGAAATTAAGCTTATTGGTAGAAGACAAACAGCTGCATTGATAGGATCAGATGTAATACGTTCTTGTTGAAGGGCCGTATCAGCCGCAGACCTAGGGAGGTAGCTAAGGTGGTGTTCGAAGCCATGCAGTGAAGTTTGGTTGAGTAGAATATTCTATTGGGTTCAAGCAAACGTGTAATCCGTGCGAGCAAACTTCAGACGGCCATAACTTTTTGCTCGGGTGTCCGTTTTCGGCGTGCAGTCCCAATCCGGAGAACACTTTTCGAGATCTATGTGTTGCATAGCATAGCCACGCCGGCTGAGTTTGGGACCCAAATTCAATCGTTTCGACCTCCGTTTTTGTAGTTGTAGATTAACTGCTAGAGTTCCCGCTTGTACACCTAGGTTTCATTTGATTCTTTGATTCTGTTTTCTCTGCTTGGGTTTAGAGAGAGCATAGAATTTATTATGAAGCCTTTCGTTCTTGCTGAGGAACCAATTCCCCATATACTCTCTGTCTTTTCCCCCTTATGCAATCTTCTTCTCAACGTAGCTGTAGGTTAGTGCCCTTTGTATCCAATAAGAGGGACGGTGTTTCTGTCGTGGTCGGACGGGATCTTGTTAGTCAACTTTATTTTCTTGGGGCTCCACAGATAGAGCAATGAGTGATATGTATGGAACCACACGGATGCTGTGGATTGAGAGAAGGTTAATGTTTCTATCATGCGTAGCTATCCTTGTGGCCGGGGGCAGGACCACAACAATTCTAGCCTTGGGAGAGCGAGTAGCAGTGGTTTATCAGGCGGATATGTGAAGTGATTATGTCTTGATAGCCTGGACTTAGGATTTCATGGTATTAGATCTTGGGATAATGAAGTTGGGGCAGCGAATGATGCCCTATTGACTTGTTGGTCTTGAGATGGTTACGGGTTCCTACTGTTATGCTGAAGATAGAGGAGTTCACTCACTAGATTGCGACAAGCAAGTGGCAGGAGAAGATTCTAGTATGTGGCAAGCGACGTAGGTGGCGTTGTTGTAGGAGTTGTTGAACCATCCCTTTTGTCTTGATGGCCCCTACTCCAAGAGCAAGATGAATCATGTGTTGTGGTTGTGTACTCTGTTTGGCGATGGTGCTTGGGGAGTTTTTAGTGGTATGGGGATTCAAGCATAGTTCTGAAGTTTGACGACTTGCGAACATTTTTTTTTCCTAAACGATCTGATGTGCCGTTGAGCATGGAGACAAGGTTGTGAGTCAGGTCGTTTCGGGGACTACGCTAGTTTTGAAGCATGTAATAGTGGAGCTTAGAGAGCCAAAGCATGGCCATAGGATTTGATGGATAATGGAGTTGTGCACTCGAGGATGTCCACGCAGAGAGTGCTAGGGTTATATGTGTAGAGGAATGACGGATCACGCTAAGTGCATGGGAGCTAAAAGAGTTGGCTAATGTGATCACCCCGTGTAAGTAGTCTTGCCGCGGAGCTTCGACCTTGTACCTGGCGGCAAGGACTTCGTGTCCTCTCTACGATCAATTTGCGTTAAGAACTTATCAGTTTATGATAAAGCTGGGGGAAACGCGGAGTATGGCATGCAAAATATGGTATTGACAAGAGGAGCTTATAGAGACGCCATTTGAGTTGTCTCCGCCGTCTATGCGAGTGAGCTTCAAGCTAATCTTGGCGCAAATTGTTGTGGTACTTATGGATGACCTCTTCATTATCCTTGAAGTAATGTTGAACATAAGAGATCCTTGAGACTTGTGTTATAAATTCTGATGAAGAAAGATTGATTGCCAAGCTAAAAGTGCAAGTTTTGACTCAGAGGGATGGTATTCCTGGGTCACGTAAGTTTGGCGACCAGTGATTTGAAAAGTGTTACTCAGGATTGTCCAGGTCAACGATGGTTATGGAAGCATGTCGTTTGTTCCGCCTACACAAAGACACTTCCAATCCTTGTGATTGACAGTGAAGCCTCCAGTTGTGGGTTGGGACACAAGCTACTGCAACATGATAGGATAGTCATGTATCTTTTACCCTACATACAATTGAGAGTTCATCAAGATGGGCATCACCTGGATCATAAAGGGTCGCAAGTAGTTGGCTACTGTGGTAGCATCAGGAGTTTGAATTGTTGAAAAAGTACAATATGCTTATCCCCTAACATCCCGGAAGACGAGGATGATGGCGAATGTGTTGAACTGCAAATTTGCGTGAGAAGCTGAGTGTATGATTGGTACGTGTTGATTCCGAGATCGGTTGTGTGTGTGTCAATAGGTTCAGTGCTCCGTGTAGACATTTTGAGAAGGCTTAACGTCTCCCTTATGCAGTTTACCTTGAGAGAACCATGGTGTATAATGGTTTGAAGACATGTGGCTTAAAGTTGACGTATTAGCAAGTAGAAACGAAAAACGCTGCAACCCCTTCCCTCCTTGTTGGCACTTCACGATCGAGTTTGTGGTTGGAGTACAGGGATCTCAGAACCGACAGGTTACAGTTGGGGTGATTGATGGAGTTTATATATGGTATGTGATTGTTGAAGTAGTAAGGCCACGAGAACTGAGCATCTCAGATGGATCTGGTAGAGAGCCAAGAGTTGCCTCGCCTTTTAAAAAGATGGCAGCAATACTAAGCCTTAGCAGAGTTCACCAATATTTTCAGGTAAGGATCGTGATGGTTACGGCGAAAGAAAAGGTGAAGCTTATGCAACAGCACCCTCTGACGATCCAGAGTCGCCAGCAGAACTATGCGGATAGCCGACGCCGAGACCTCGAGTTCCAAGTTGGAGACTTATTCACATGTTATTGGACAAGGTAGTGCGGGATCATGGGTACCCATCTCAATTGGAACCATATTTGGTAGTAGTAGTAGTAGAAGTTGCGTTCAATATTAGTTGCTGGATGGGCACCATGATAGCTCCGTGTAAAGTTATAACGAAGGACAAGTGACACGACAAACTTTGTATCATGACAGTGTATTAGAATGAAGACGGTGTGACGACACCAAGAAAGAGTTTTACGTCGACAAAGGAGTTTATGGATGGATAGGAATAGGTTCCAGCATCCATATTGGTGGTTAATACATCTCTATGGATTGTAAGGAGGTAGAATGTTAATCAGCCCTCCGAAGGCTCTTTTGAGATCAGCAATTTAACCTGAGTTTGCTTGGTTCACCTTTGAAGAAATGAGCAGTTATAATCGAGTTTAATAGGAAAGCAACTCGAGAATTTTAGTTACAAGAGGAACAAGATGGTATATGGGAGATGGGAAGCTGAGCTGAGCCAATTCTACTTCCTCCCGTCTAATTGTGGTTATGAAGTAGGGCTAACATATTAGTTTCGAGGACGAAACTTTTTGAAGGAGGGGAGGATGTAGAATACCAACCTGCAATTTGGACACAGTGTAGGCTGTCGGTCAGTGCATAAGTGTGGAGTGTAATAAGCTGAATATGCTTTGGTGCGAATTGGACGTGGATTGGGCGACTAGTACTGAAGTTGTTGCTACGAGGGACTAAACCGCGAATACGAAAAGTTGAGGTAGAATGTCAATTTTACAGTTTAGACATTGTGTGGAATGCCGATTGGTGTGGGAGCATGAATTGGGATGACGTGGATCCGTTTTGGCGCAAAATTGATGCGAAAACGGCTTAAATAGTCCAATTGTATATGATGAGGACTAGAATGCAAATTGGAGGAATTGGTGGACTAAGGTGCAAATTCACCTTTAGTGGATTTTTTCTACAAAAAAATCTCCTCTCCACCTCTCTCTCTCAGATTTTCCCTGCAGGAAAGAGAAAGAGAAAGAGAAAGAGGAGAAGAAGAAGAAGAAGCAAGTAGAAGAAGTAGAAATGAAAAAGGTAATTCTCTCTCTCTTTTCCTTCCCTTTTCTTTTCCTTTCCTTTCTCTTTTCTCTCCTCTTTTTCCCTTCTCTCCCTCCCCTCACTGCTGCTGCTACTGCAGGAATTACTGCAGCAGCAGCAGCAGCAATTTCTTGCTGCTGCTACTGCTGCAGTCTTAGCAGCAACAGCAGCTATGCTGCAGGCTGCCCAGCAGCAGCAGCAGCAAGCTGCTGCTGCTGCAGGGACAGCAGGGAAAAGAAAAGAAAAAGAAAAAGAAAAAAGAAAAAGAGAAAGAAGAAAAGAAAAGAAAGAAAAAAGAAAAGAAAAGAAAAAGAAGAAAAGGAAGAAGGAAAGAAAGAAAGAAGAATGAAAGAAAGTGATGGAAAGTGGAAGATCAAAATGAAAAGTGAAAATCGGCAAATCCGCACAATCGAAACGTTAAATTGACGCTTATATGATGTTCCAGAGGGTAAATTAAGGTTCCGCCCATGTTTAATTAGTTGCAAGGGAAGGTAATTGATGGTCAATTAGCGTTTTTCGCGCGCGATTCAAAATTAGACTTTTGATCGGATTTTTATCGTTTTGTCTATTGTAGTGGTTTCGGACGACCGTGCCTCGAGAGAAAGTTCGTGAGCGACGAATTTCACGCTATGGACGCCGTGGCACGTTGAGGTGGGTTCCGAGTCGCCGAAAACGGCGAATTTTCCTCTATGTCTATTTTAGCAAAATGCCATATGCTTGCACACTCGTATCGCTTCCATCTGATTTAGTTTCTTGAATTATGATGAATCATAGACTTATCCGCTGTGACTCATATATTGTATTTGGCACATGATACATGAAATTGTCTCTTTCTTGCGTCGACTATGCCATGGTTATATGATTGAGGCTGAGAATTTATAAAACATGTGAGAAGGGATTTACCTTGGACCTTCTATAGTTGAGTTGTGACCATTGTTCAATTTTGTGATTCCTAACCATTCCTCTGCCTCTTGGTTGTGTTATAATGACAGTTAGTAACATTTCGTATTTGACATTTTAACTTAGGTCGTGGGAGGCCAGTCGACAATTTATGCATTTTGATGAATCCCTATTACCCTCGAGTTATGCGAGCCACTTGTCATCTATACACCTTGTTTAACTATAGAGAGAGTATTTGACTTTGTTGAGAACTGTGATATTGTTACATTTGGCTCCAATACCTCCATTGAGTAGTATGCATATTCTTTTGTGGTGTTTGACCATCTGCTTAGCTTATGACTACTCTGAGGACATTGGATTGATCTTAGGATATTGATTTTCGCCATGACATTGTGATATTGTGACATTATTGATCATGATTTTGACCATAGCCTGCAAGGCCACTTCGAGCTTGTTGGTATGTATGCGATGTGCTATTTTACTCGGTAGGGGTCGCTCCCCTCGAGTGCCACTCCGGATTGCTGGCTGGTGTTAGTGAGACAGTAGCCTAGTTTTGAGGGTGCTGTCACACTCATGGGAGTGTGACCTCATACTAGGCGGGCGCAGGCTTGACCGGACGAGCGAGCCGGTCGTTGCGATTGGGTATGATTACAGTATTTGTGGTTGTTGTGACGTTGATGCCTACACCGTTTAGTTACCTCCTTCTTTCGCATTACCTAGACAGAGATCTATTTACAGTATTTGTGGTTATTCATTTATTGTTGCCTGACACTTCTCTATGCAGGTTATAGCCAGGTAGTTAGTTTTTGTACTTTCATTTTATCTGTTCAGATCGTTTACCTGTTTATAGTATTGCCAGTTTATCTTTTCGTTATTCATTTATTACAGCTTTTACTATCCTTTCATCAGCATGGCCTCCAATAGACTTAGTGGGAAGGTCGTGGTTATCGCCGGCCGTACCCACTGGGAACTACCTTTCAGTAGTTCTCACACCCGGTTGTGGTTTGTTTTTCAGGAGTATGTTCAGCGACGGTTGAACGAGGTGAGGCGGATCGCATAGTAGATAGCATCCTCTACCAACGTGTTTATACATTAGAAAGCCACCAGATAGAGTGCTACCGCGTACTACATACATGTATTGGCGAGGGCTAGGCCCCTTTCTTTCCGTATTTTACTTTGGAAATGAGTTTTACTTGATATAGTACTTGATGTACAGTAGTTTAGCTTGTAGATATGGAGCTCTGATACTTACTTCTTTTTGGTTTGAGTGACTTTTTCTGATGTTGTTGATATGTGAAATTTGGTTTGTTTGATCTTTTAAGATACTTAGATTTTGTTCGTTGTTGTTGCCGCTTCGTTCGGGCAGGAAAAACTCTGTCCGTTCGGCGAGTCTGTTAGCGCCCTGTATCTACCGCGGCGAGCTCGGGGCGTGACACGAGCTCCCCTCCAAGTCCTAGATGCATGCATCCATGGATGAGATGAAGAAAAGAGGAAGAAAATCTGTCACGCCCCGGGGCCCCAGCGGAAGCCCACCCGGGCGCATGCACAGACCCGCCGTGTACATCACCAACCAACATGCACACAAGGCGTCTAATAAACAACATGAATGAAAGGAATAAGCAAGTAAACCTATCATGATAATCAGAGCATAAGTATACTAAACAAGTATGGTCTCAAAGTAAACACATGAAATACTATGAAAATGAAGTTACTACAAAGAGTTTAGTACAACATAAAACCCAAAAAGGACAAGGGGTAGTCTCTACAAAAGTGGTCGATACAAAAACACCTCTCTAATAAAAACATAAAGAAAGGTGCGCCACCTAGTCGCTAGCACCCTCGCGATCTAGCTACTCGCTATGCCCTTGCCGCGGTCCCTAGCCTCTCCCGCAGTGGATGGCTCTGAAATAAAAACAACAAACCCAGGGGGATGAGAACTATTATTCAATAGTTCCCAGTGGGTAAGCCGCCGATAGGAGCGGAGTACACCACTAGGCCAACTGAGGCAATGTAGGGTTAGATAATAAAAGCATGCTTTATAATGAAATTCAATGCTACAATGCCTCGAGATATAATTATATTAACTTGAACTAGACTACTCATGCATATGAAATAAGCATGCAATCTTTCACAATATGAATGTTTACTTGGCATATAACTTTAAATATGTAATCATAAGGGGTACATCGAAAGAATGTCCACTTGTGCCGTGCCTAATGGCTCCGTGGTAGTCAACACCTCACGCTTCGGTGAGCCTTACCCACGGCGGTTCCATTTCGGCGCCCTCTCTAACACACGGGCGAACAACTGTCGCTAGGCCATCTCCGGAGTGCCGGCTTGTAGGGAGCGACCCTCACAAGCATGTGTAAACGAGCATAGTGGCGAACAAGTAACAATCAATCACATAGTATATAATGTCATGCATCATACCTATATCATAGGAAACCAACTAATGACATTCTAGATGTTCAACTAAGTGGAATATCATGAGTTTTACTTCACATTAATTCTAACATGTCATATGTCACATATGTACTACACTAGTCCAACAAGCTACGTGTTAGGAGTGTTTTCTAGTCCAATGTCCATCTACCATCACACATGTCTCTAGTCCTTCAAGTAAGCAATTAAACCATTACTTGAATGAATATATGACTCCCATAGCCAACCACGATGCGCTATGTTCAAACATTATGCAAACCTCCTACTACATAGGGCATATATGTTTTGCATATAATAGTACATGAATGCCATGCATTCTACCATTCTACCATGTCATAACAAGTATGAAAATGCATTAAATTAAGCTCTTAAGCTACATGGATGACATAGAGGGATTTCACCCATTTCGGTGAGGTCAAACCCACCCGAAATCCTTCGGAAGCTCGCAGTTTCCGAAAACCAAGTTGTCCCCTCGATTTCTAGCGTCCTAAAGGAAATTCCTATGGGGTTAGAACATCGAACGACGAAAATCAAAAAGTGACACACATAAAAGAGGAAAAAGGGCGAAAATACCTTAGACTAAGAATTTCTTGTCCAAAGCCCAAATTGAAGTTAGGAGGCCTCAAATCCAACCTAACACAACATTCTACACCCATCAATTCCCTCTCAAAAACCCGAAATTGAGAAACCCTAAAATAAACCCTAGGTTTCCCACAATGCGATTTCAACAACAAAAACCCAAATAAACATCAATAGAGGGTCCAAGAGAGGAGAACTCACCTCTAATCAGCTCCAAACAAGACTCAAGGAGGCTAGGTTGGAGAGAAACCGCAACCAAGCTCTTCTCTTTCTCCACCAAGTCCACCAAGAACAAGCTAGAAGGCTTGTATGCAAAAGAGGAGGAGAAAAGAGATCAAATCTAGGTTTAATCCCTAAAACCCTAGAAATCCTAGAGAGAGAGAGGGAGAAAAAGACTTACCTCTTTTCTCTAAGTCCCTAGCCAAATGGCTGAGAGGGGAGGGTGTTGGGGTTAAGTGTTATGTTGTAACAATTGCCCTAACACCCCTCCAAAAGCCAACATTCGCAAACAGCTCAAAACAGAATTTCTGGTTCTGTATACCGGTATGCGTATGGGCATACCGGTACCAGGCCAGAAATCCCGCAAACCGAGCCTCGGCCAAGCGGCCACGCGAAGGGATTCCGGTATGCGCTTATGCCAGTACCGGTATGCTTACTCCAATACCGGTATGCGATAGCACATACCGGAATGCAGCCCATTCCGGTATTTCCAGCAGGATTCCGCAGAACCCGAGAGCTGCGAAACTCGGTTTAACACAGCATTCCGGTATCCCAAGAGTGCATACCGGTATGCAATGCCAAAACCTGCAGTTTTGCAGATTTCGACTCCCGGAGTCCGTTTTTGCACTTCACAAGTCCCGAAAACGCTCCTAAGGGCTCGAAACAAAACCAAAACCTCCAGATGAATACAGAGTACTAATCTCACACTAGAACCTTGCAATTTGCTAAAGTTCAGTGTACTACAAAATCCAAGCATTAGAGGTGTTTGAGGGAAGAAATCCAAGAGAAAGAGGAGAAAACCTCACCTCTCTACTTCTTCTTCACTCTCCAAATGAGAGGAATAGAGGGTGGTGAAGTGGGTTATAACCCACGTACACAATATCCAACTAAGCCCCTCAATAAGTCAGAATTTACAAGCTGTGCGAAAAAAATAGTCTGCAGCATTGAGTACCGATACGCGAATCTGAATACCGGTACACAACAGATTTGTTCTGGTATCGGAGTCCAGTTCTGCAAAATCCGAACGTTGGAATTTTTGGTTTCTATTGTGTTCCGGTATCGCTCGAATCAGTACCGGTACAACTTGAAGCAGTACCAGTACTCAGTTGAGTTTCGCAAAATTCGAGAGCTACCCAATACAAAAACTGTAATTTTTTTACAGATTTTGATCTCCGGAGTCCGTTTTGCACTTATTAAGCCTAAAAAACACTCATAAGTTCTCCAAACTTAGTCAAAGCCTTCAGAATAGTATAAAGCACTATCTCTCACTAGAACTCCGTAATTTGCTGAAGTTCAGTGTGCTAGACGATAATGGCATGATACCTTGTGTCACGCTCGGGCCCTAGCGGAAGCCCACTGGGCACGTGCACAGACCCGCCATGTACACTAAGCACCCCCAGTGCACACAAGGCATCTACAACAAACATCTCAAAAAGGAAGGTATAATACATCCTAAACTTGATAATCAGAGTAAGTGTAAAAACTCTATCACTTACAAAACTAATACATGATCCATCCACAATATATACGTTAAGTTTAAACAAAAAATGTACATCTTATGAACATCCAGTAGGTCCCTATACTGTATACAAGGTACACCTTTCACATCTAAAACTCAAAAGAAAGGTGTCTCGAGTCCACCTATAGCAAAATCGAAGAGGCTCTAGCTAGACGCGATCCCCTTGCCGCGATCCCTAACCTCTCCCACTGTGGAAGGCTCTGTAATAAAAACAAACAACCAATGGGGGTGAGAACTATTAAACAATAGTTCCCAGTCGGTAAGCCGTCGAGAGTGGCGAAATACACTACTAGGTCAACTGAGGCAAAGATAGTAAGCATTTATAATTTAAACATGGATATAGCAATTGGAATGAAAAGATTCAATTATTATTATGCCTCTAATAGCTAACTCAACAACATGTATAGCTCCACTTTCATCATGCTTACTAGAATAAGTGATTTAATATACATATGCTACTACCATGTATGCATCAACTAGGTGTGATGTACAATTGTCCACTTTAGTTAACTTTTATCTAATCATAGGGGAATTACACGAGGTAACGTCCCGACTTGTGCCATGCCTTATGGTCCCGTGGTAGTCAACATTTCCCCGCTAGGAATGAGCCTCCCCTACGGCGTCCTACTCGGCGCCCAATCCCGCACGGGCGAGCATGTTGTCGTTAAGGCTAAACTCCGAAGTGCCGGCTTGTAGGGAGCGACCCTCACAAGCTTGTGCGAATGAGTACAAGGGCAAACAAGCGTGATCAAAAGCGTACGAGTCCTTATTCATCATGTCTAAAACATGAAATTCCCAATGACGACCAAGAGGTCGGTTACATATCATAATGTCATATCTAGTCCAACTAGGTTTAAGTACAAGTTACTTTGTCTAATAACATGTCTTAAAACATGCAATGTACCATACTTCCTTTTAACCATAGCAATTATCAAATGATGTCATTCAATTTCTACTCAATTAAGTAGCTCCACTAACCATGTAGTGACCATTATGATACAATCCAACTATAACATGCATAAATACTTGAACAAGAGAAAGATAGTTTAACATGCATGTCATTATCATGTATTCCTCTATTACATAGAGCAAGCAAATCCAATAAGAAAGCTCCAAAATAAACCCTAGTTTTCATAAAAACTAGGTTTTCTTCCAAATCTCTTGCAAAACTCACAATTAGAGGGAGCAAGAGAACTACTAACCTCAATTAGAGCTCCAAACCAAGTTATAAGATGTTAGGGTTGAAGTTTAATCCTCAAACAAGCCTCTTCCTTCAATTCCGGTGTAGCACACTGAACTTTAGCAAATTGCAGAGTTCTAGTGAGAGAATAGTGCTTTATACTATTCTGGAGCTTGGGAGCGTTTTCGGGACTTGGGAAGTGCAAAATCAAACTCCGGAGATCAAAATCTGCGAAAGCTGCAGGTTTTGATGTTGTAATTCCGGTATGGTATTGTAGTACCGGAATAGATTTAATGTATTTCGGTACTGATGTTGGGTATACCGGAATACGGCTTCGGACTGCTTGATCGAGGCTCGGGTTTTGCAGATTTTGGGGCTGATTCCGATATGTCTATACGCATTCCGGAATGCAGTGCTGCAGAAATAGTTTTTCGAGCTGATGCAATTTGGTTGTTGGATGAGCTTAAAGGCAGTTGTTACAATATGTAACTTAACCCTTTTTTCCCCTTCACAGTGCTCTTTGTGCTTAGACTTAGAGAAGAGATAGGTAAGGTTCTTCTCCCTCTCTCTCTCTAGAATCCTAGCTTCTAAACCCATGAATTGTTGGGTTTGATCTCTTTTCTCTTCTCCTTTGCCTTGAAGCTTGCTAGCTTGACCTTGGAGGGAGCTTGGATGAGAAGTGTAGAGCTTGGTTGAGGATTAAACTCCAACCCTAGGCCTTGATAGCTTGGATTGGAGCTTTTTTGAGGTGAGTAGCCCTCTAGAAACCGCTTTGCATGAGTTCACCTTGGATTTTTGGATGGAAACCTAGAATTGGTAAAACTAGGGTTTCTTTTGGGGTTTCTTTTGGGGTTTCTTTTGGGGTTTCTTGATTGTGAGCCTTTGAGGTGGAATTGATGGGTGTAGATTGTTGTAATAGGTTGGAATTGAAGCCTCCCAACCTCGATTTGGACTTAGAACAAGTACTACTTGATTTGAGGTATGTTCCACCCATCTACCCCATGATTTTGGTGATTTTCGAATTGTGTCGTTCTTTAGGGCGCTAGAAAGCAATGGGGCAACTTCGTTTCGAAGTATTGCGAGGGTTCGAAGGAGTTCCGGTGGGTTTGACCTCACTGAAATGGGTGAACTCCCCCTATGTCTTCTTTAATGCATATAAGCTTAAATTGATGCATCTTCATGATAATTGGGACATGATAGAATTTTGGAATCCATAATATACATGTATTACATGTGAGTAAAATATACCCTATGTAGTAGGGATCATCCTAATGGAGAGATAGTTGGAGAGGTGACAAAACCCTATACTTTTCATTATAAAGGTTGTTGATACACATAGTGCATTTATAAATGGCTATTGTAGGATGGCATTCCACCTTATGTACATATAGAAATGCATGCATGAATGATTAAATAACATATGGGGTACTAGATGATTAGTGAACTATGAGGTTCATACATCATACTTTGTATATTGCCTAGTGGTAGCAATGAATATGATTTGTGACAAGCTCTTGACTTGTGAAACTAAGTACATTGCATATTACTTAGGTGAATAACAAGTTGACATTATGACATATCACTTGACCCTTTGGTTACTAGTTGGCATTCCATGTTTGAGACATGACGAGCGAGATGCTTATGTGGATGACTATGCTTGTTGCCATTGTGCTCATTCGCACATGCTTGTGAGTGTCACTCCCTACAAGCCGGCACTCCAGAGTTGGCCTTCGCGATGATTCATCGCCCGTTGCGGGATTGGGCGCCGAAGTGGTTGCCGTGGGGGAGGCTCATTCTTAGCGTAAGGATGTTGACTACCACGGGGCTATTAGGCTGGCACAAGTGGGACAACACTGTCCCCTATGGTTGGAAAATTGTGATTTCATATAAGTAGTGAACATGATATACATGTAGATGTGACCAAGTCATCCATTTCATACTTGTAATTGGTGTTACAGATTTTATATTGGCATATTTCATGAAGTGAGTCGGAGTCTTGAAGGTTCAAAGAAAAAAAGATGAAGATTGAAGACTCGAAGACTCAACGTATGAATTCACGATGCTTGGTAAGTTTAAATAATCTTGATGATGATTTACGAACATTTATAAGTGTTTGGAAGACATTAGAATAGATTTTTTAATAATTTATAAATGAATCGGAAAAATTTCTTGCTACGGGGTCCGGACCCTGGAACATGAGGTCCGGAACCCGTGAGTAGGTTATGCTGGTTCGCAGACCGAGTCCGGACCCTGGAAGCTGAGGTCCAGAACCCGTACGCATATTGTGAGATTTCGAATTTTGAAAATTTGGAATCTGTGTTCCTCTCCCCTGATACTGTGTTTTTGATCGGTATACGTATATATATACAGGTATATACATATATATATATATATATATATATATATATATATATATATATATATATATATATATATACATATATATATACATATACATATATACATATATACATATACATATATACATATATACATATACATATATATACATATATACATATACATATATATATACATATATACATATATACATATATACATATATACATATATACATATACATATATACATATATACATATATACATATACATATATACATATATACATATATATATATACATATATATATATGTATATATGTATATATGTATATATATATATATATGCATATAAGTGGTATTTAGTGGATTTTAGGGTTTTTGAGTTTTTGTCGCGGAGAGAGAACGGCTTAACTGCGTGATCCGGAGTCCGATTCTGACGATCCAAAATGGTAGATTCGATGTCTCGGCAGTGTTGAACGCGATGGCATAAACCGTTTCGATATGCGACGGACGGATTGAGAGATCATTCATCTTCTTCGCCGAGAGGTCGAATTGTATATTTTTGATTTTCGCGAATTGGACCCTGTTCTCGCACCGTTTCATGTGAAACTGCTTGTGGAGGGGTGTCTGGGCATTTTGTTCCTGCTGTGAGGGACTGAGAGTTGATTTTGTGTTTTTGAGGGGTGTTTTTGCATTTGTGTTGGTGTATATGTGTAGTGCACTGAACTTTAGCGAATTGCAAGGTTCTAGTGTGAGATTAGTACTCTGTACTCATCTGGAGGTTTTGGTTTTGTTTCGAGGCCTTGGGAGCGTTTTCGGGACTCGAGAAGTGCGAAAACGGACTCCGGGAGTCGAAATCTGCAAAACCGCAGGTTTTGGCATTGTATACCGGTATGTGCTATCGCATACCGGTATTGGAGTAGAGATACCGGTATTGGCTTAAGCGCATACCGGAATCCCTTCGCGTGGCTGCTTGACCGAGGCTCGGGTTCGCGGGATTTCTGGCCTGGTACCGGTATGCCCATACGCATACCGGTATACAGACTCAAAAATTCTGTTTTTGAGCTGTTGCGAATGCTGGCTTTTGGAGGGGTGTTTGGGCAATTGTTACAACATAACAATTAAACCCCACACAGCCCTCTCCTCAGCCATTTGGCTGAGGACTTGGAGAAAAGAGGTAAGGTGTCTTCTCTCTTTCTCTCTCTAGGATTTCTAGGGTTTGATGATTTAAACCTAGAATTGATCCCTTTTCTCCTTCTCCTTTGCATACAAGCCTTCTAGCTTGTTCTTGGTGGATTTGGTGGAGAAAGAGAAGGGCTTGGTTGCGGTTTCTCTCCAACCTAGCCTCCGGAGATCTTGTTTGGAGCTATAAAGAGGTGAGTTTTCCTCTATTGGACCCTCTATTGATGTTTATTTGAGTTTTTGTTGTAGAAATTGCATTGTGGGAAACCTAGGGTTTATTTCTAGGGTTTCTCAATTTCGGGTTTTTGAGAGGGAATTGATGGGTGTAGAATGTTGTGTTAGGTTGGATTTGAGGCCTCCTAACTTCGTTTGAGCTTTGGACAAGGATTTCTTGGTCTAAGGTATTTTCACCCATTTTCCTCTTCTATGTATGTCACTTTTCGATTTTCGTCGTTCGATGTTCTAACCCCATAGGAATTTCCTTTAGGGCACTAGAAATCGAAGGGACAACTTGGTTTTCGGAAACTGCGAGCTTCCGAAGGGTTTCGGGTGGGTTTGACCTCACCGAAATGGGTGAAATCCCTCTATGTCATTGTAGTAGCTTGAGTGCTTAATTTAATGCATTTACATACATGTTATGACATGATAGAATGGTAGAATGCATGTGATCCATATTCTAATATGTGCAAGTTATTTATACATATCCTATGTTGTAGGAGGATGACATGTTTTGGAACATAGTACATTATGAATGACTATGGAATAGATTAATTCACTTATGTGATGGTTGGAACATCTACTTAGATAAGTAGAGACATGTGTGACAATAGAGAACATTGAACTTGACATTACTCATGACACTTAGCTTCTTGGACTAGTCATAGGGTAGATATGACATATAGCTTGTTGAACCATAAGATAAGTCGAACTTATGATATTGCATCTAGAAGAACATCTAGAAGGACATTATGACATTGAACTTGGACGTTGGTTGCCATTCCATGTTTGTAGACATGACGACATATACTATGTGATTGATGGTTACTTGTTCGCCACTATGCTCGTTTACACTTGCTTGTGAGGGTCGCTCCCTACAAGCTGGCACTCCGGAGTAGGCCTAGCGACAGCTATTTCGCTTATGTGTTTGAGAGAGCGCCAAAATGGAACCGCCGTGGGCTAGGCTCACTCTTAGCGTGAGGGTGGTGACTACCACGGAGCCATTAGGCACGGCACAAGTGGACTTTCTTTCGATGTACCCCTTATGATATTATGCTTAAAGTTATATGCCAAGCAAACATTCATATTGTGAAAGATTACATGTTTATTTCATATGCATGAGTAATCTAGTTCAAGTTAATATAATTATATCTTGAGGCACTGTAGTATTGAACTTCATTATAAATCATGCTTTTATTACCTAACCCTACATTGCCTCAGTGGCCTAGTGGTGTACTTCGCTCCTATCGGCGGCTTACCCACTGGGAACTATTGAATAATAGTTCTCATCCCCCTGGGGTTTGTTGTTTTATTTCAGAGCCATCCACTGCGGGAGAGGCTAGGGATCGCGGCAAGGGCATAGCGAGTAGCTAGATCGCGAGGGTGCTAGCGACTAGGTGGCGCACCTTTCTTTTATTTCTTTTGTATTGGAGAGGTGTTTTTGTATCGACCACTTTTGTAGAGACTACCCTTGCCCCTTTTGGGTTTATGATGTACTAAACTTGTTGTAGTAACTTCTTTATTTTTAGTACACCATGTTTATCTTGAGACCTTACTTGTTAGTTTGTATGCTCTGATTATCATGATAGGTTTACTTGTTTATTCCTTTCATTCATGTCGTTTATTTAGACGCCTTGTGTGCATGTTGGTTGGTTGTGTACACGGCGGGTCTGTGCATGCGCCCGGGTGGGCTTCCGCTGGGGCCCCGGGGCGTGACAATATGTGTGTGTGTTGTGTGTGTGTATGAGTTGTTGTTGGAAAACCCCTCTCTCTCTCTCTCTCCCTCAGCCTCCCCAGCAGCAAGCCCCTGCTCCCCCACGGTGTGCACCTAGGGGAAACCCATGCATAGGCTTCCCCTGAGGTGGCACGACTGCCGGAGTCGTGCGCCGCCACCGGGAGCCACCGCCGCGGGCCGCCAAGCTGCTGCAGCTCCTGCTAGAGCAGTGCGGGCCGAGCCTTGTGAGCCCAAGCCGCCGCCGCCGCTGCCTCCCGTAGCCTTGGAGGGTAAGCACTGCCACCCTCAGGTCCTCCGGCGCCGCCCCCTTCTTCCCCGGCCGTCGCCGTGCCGCCGGAGCGTCGCCGCGCCGCAGCTGGCTGCTGCTGGGAGGTGTGCGGGCAGTGTGGGTGTTCTGAGCCGCCGCCGCCTCCCGCCGCCGCAGCGACCTCCCGCCGCAGCGACCTCCCGCCGGCATCAGGAGGACCGCCGTAGCCGTCGCCTCCTTCCCCGGCTGCCACCGTGCCACCGGTGCACTGCCGCGCCGCCTGCGGCTCTTGCCTACTACTTGCGGGCAGGAGCAGCTGGAGGCCGAGCCGCCGCCGCCTCCCGCCGCCTCTGAGGGTGCGCGTCGACACCCTCGGGACCACCGCCGCCGGTCCTTCCCTTCCTAGCCGTCGCCGTGCCGCAGCCACCGCGGGCTCGGACTGAGCTGCTAGGGCAGCCGAGGCTAAGCTTGCTCCGCGGCCGCCGTGGTCGGTTTTCTCTATCGCGGTCACCGGAAGGACGACGTCCGGCGACCCCCTATTGCCGGTGCTCGCGTCGTCGCCGGCCGCCGTCGCCGTCTGTTGCCGCGCCGCCGTGCCCTACCCAACCCGAGACCTCTGTTTCTCCCCGCGCCACCGCCGCCTCTTCCCGCCGGCTGAGGTGAGCCCCCTCTTCCTTGCCACCTCCTCTGCCGACCCTGGCCGCCGCTGGTCGTGCATGCCGGCCGGAGCTGGTTGCTCCGGCCGGGGTCTTATTTTGATGGTTTTTGGCCGCGTTGAGTTGTTTGAGCTCCCTGTTGCCTCCCGAAGCTCGGGAAGGTGAGCACGATGATCGCAGCGATGCGCTGATCATCATGCTCACCTTAGTTCTCTGTTTGGTTGAGCCGTTTTCCTGTTTGGCCGATGTTGAGCAATTTCTTTGTATGATTTGCTATTTTTATGGCTTGTTTGAGCTAGCGACTGTTCCTGTCGCAGTGGGGCTGTGAGGACGGCCTCCGTTACATTTTTACCTATCCACTGGTGCTTGCGAAAGGTCGTGCAGACGAACGGAGCGCTCGAACGACCTTTATTTATGCTTGCTTATTGCATGTGTTCACTATTTTTATGGGTTTACTGTGCTTGCGACTAGTCCTGTCGCAGTGGGGCTGTGAGCACGGCCTCCATGACGTCGTTACCTATCCGCTGGTGCTTGCGGAAGGTCGTGCGGATGTATGGTTTGCTCAAACGGCTTTGTTTAGTGCTCGTATGTTTATAATTATGGCTTGTTTGTGGACTTTGGCGATTGTGGCAGTGTTGCGACACTGCTGGCAGGAAGGGCTTGGTCCTTAGGGCCCTGTGGACTGGTTGTCCAACCTCTTCGCCTTTTGCGGAGATCCGGATTCATTTTCAACGCGTTTGTCGATAAATTAATCGGCGAAACGCGTGTTTTTAGTTGTGCGACTCGCTCGCTGTTCTCGCAAGTGACTTGGCTTCGTCGTTTAGCCTTGTTGGCTGTTCCTCATCGCTGTCCCGAAGGTCCGAGGACAGCGGATGAGTGACGAGGGTTCCGGTGCCAATTCGGCATTTTTCGGGAACCCGTAAAGCCTTTTCGGGTGCGTTTGTAGTCGTGGCACCCCGAGCTTGTGCTCACTGTCCTGCCACCTCGTTTTGTGTGTTCGGGGACAGCGAGGGACTTGGTTGGCTGTTTGGTACCCCTCTAGGGCTTAGTGTGGTTTCGGGATCGTCCCGGTGGGTTTCCGGGCGATCCGTTGGTTTCGGGAATGTGAGAGCTTTGTGTTTAGCGTCGACTTGGTGAACCTTGACCCTGTGAGTCTTTTGTAGGTGCTGTCGTGGTTCCCAAGAGCCATCATTGTTAGGCTTGATCTTAACAACAGGTGGGTACTTCGATCCGTAGTCGGCTCAGTGGACTACGGTGATACCTTTCTATCCTTTCTCTTGCATTTCAGTTATTAGTTCACTTGACTCCTATTGACTCTACTTATATGTGTGCTTGGTTAGTAGAGTAGTTGTGGTTTGCATAATTCTTGAGATGACCCAGTTGGTCGGTGGTGATCGCCTGTTGTTCCTAGCGATCATCGTTGTGGTTTATCAGTTGCTTCACGGCTCGTTGCTGTTCTGTGGATTGAGCATTCGCATCGATCATCACAGCTCCCTAGCACCTCACGTATGCCAACGGTCTGATCCACCGTTTGGGCTTCTTTTCCGGAAAAGGGTCGTGTGTTTCCGACCCGTGAGTCTCGACGCAGGGCGTCTGGTAGGTTTTGTGCCAGTTGGTTGAGCAGGTTGTGACAATGCCAGGGATATGTTCCTGTGGTTATGGATTGGGTTTTACTTTGTGGTTATCTCCATTGATGCATATACTAGTTGCTTTCAATAGCATAGTTGTTTCAGTTGTATGTCAGCCTCATACTTACTTGTGCTACTTTTTACCTTATCTATCTTTTGTTGACCCTCGTGCCGGTGTGTACACCTCGCCTTCGTCGGCTTGCGGTACCCATTGGGAGGGGAGACATGTTTACATGTTCTCACCCCCCGCCCTCGTTGTTGTTTTCAGGTGAGCAGGGTGGTGGGAGTCGGGACGTTGCGAGGCACACCTAGTTAGCAGTACTAGAGGTCCCGACCTGTGAGGCTATCTTCTCCAGATTTGGTTACCCCTGTTCCCTTTCAGTTAGTTATGGATATGGTTCAGTTACACTGTGGTTGTTTTATCTAGCATGATTTGTTTTGGCACAGCTTTATGTTGGATGATTGTCTTGCATGCTTAGATCTCGTGGTTTTGGGTTTAGTATCCAGGTGAAGATTGCATGTTTAGACTTGTGGATATAGATGCGTTCAGATCTATCATGGTGGCCTTTTATCGCATGAATTTGGATTTCTACCCCTCGAGGTAGCATTTTCAAATAAAGGTTTCCGTGTGGGAAACAGTTTTCAAATGGATTTCCGATCGATCGACTTTTGGGTTTTCAAAAGAGAGTTCTCGTGTAGAGAACGGTTTTCAAATGATTCTTCAATGTTTGAGATTAGAGTTTCAAAATAAAGCTTCTGGGTTGTCACGCCCCGGGCTAGTTTAGATGCGGAAAACGGGTCAAATTTTTTTTTTTTGAAAGTCTAGCCCACGCAGTGAACAGACCCGCCACAAATACAGGCACCTCTGTCAACACGGACAGAGTCTCTCCTGTATTTGCACGGCGTACCAACAACTTACAACAGGATCACAATCACACTTACATTCACGATAATCCATACAATACAACATAGAGTATGGAGTATATCTGCATTCAGCTATACCTACATGCTTCTAAGCACTCCTTAAGCGAAGGATGATGCAATGCACAGTACAACAAGCATCCTATTAAAAGTGCTTCCCACACGAAAGCTTTGTTTTTGAACTCTACTAAGCATTAAAGAAATCCAAGAAAACCTTTTAAAACTGTTCCCACACGGAACATCATTTTGAAAATCAGCTACCACGAAGGGTAGACACCCACACGAAGAAAACCGAATCGAATGCTAATAATGAAAACTAGAACCCAATCTCATACATAATAAATCATGATCTCATACAAGTTATAAGCATGCAATAATCATCTTGATCATCTAACTGAACCAGTTTGATTATTTCTAAGACTAATACAAGTAAAGAGATAACCGGGTAGGGACCGCTAATGCAGTCTAGCTAGATCGTCCTCGCATCGAACCACGAACTGGCTCCTCGCCCGAACCACCTGAAAAACAGGGAGTGAGAAACCACAACGAGGTTTCCCAGTGGGTACACAACTGAGCCACAGGGGCATGTCGTAACCACTGAGAAACAAAGGAGATATGATAACAATATAATCAGAGATCTATAGTAGCTATGTCAGTATGAACAGAATAAATGATCAAAACGCTACTGTACAGGAAAAGCTAAGCTGTATATGCATCAATGGAAAGAAACTCCAAATACCCAATCTGGTGCTTGCCATATTGGTCTGCAGATCTCAAGCGTTGCCCTATTGGTCCGCAGACCTCAAGCGGTGCCCTATTGATCTGCAAACCTCATGCGTGCCTGTCACTTTGCTTGCACCCGATCTAACTCATGCGCCCGCAGGTCGACTCATCCGGATAGTACACCTCTGATCGGTGGCCAAACCGAACTGGTGTCATGAATACACGCTGTGCAGTGACGGATCATGCGATATGCTCAATAAACAGTCGGCAAGAAGCCGATATCTGGCCGAAGCCACAGGCGAAAGGAACGCCTCATCCTGATCAACAGATCAAATCCAAGTCGGCAAGAAGCCGATATCTGGCCGAAGCCACTGGCGAAAGGAACGCCGCATCCTGATCAAACAGATCAAATCCAAACCGGCAAGAGGCCGGTACCTGGCCAAAGCCACAACAGATCGAAACACACGACAAGAGAGTCGATGTGTTGCCTGGACAAGAAGTCCATATCTCAACAATGCATAATCCTGCTCTACATGTCCATGACCACAAATATACTATGCAAGTAAGGTAAGTATGAACGAATGCTGTAAACAAGGAATCGACATGTAGAGCTATATCAAAGAAAGGACAGGGAATAGCGATACCGACTACTCCGTAGGCTCACCCACCTGTAGTACTCGCGTCGGGAACCTGGACGCGACGCAGATCAACCGGACCTACGATAGGTCCACGAGTCAGATATAAACCATCAAACGACTCAACGTATGCATCTCACACAAATCCCAAAACCCGAGACTCGGTTTCCCAAACCGATCTCCGAACAACACCGGAAGTCCCAAAATCGCACCGGGACGTCCCCGGGACACATGAACAGTCCCGTATGATACCGACTCGCTCCACGAGTCAACCGCTGCCCCAAAACACATCCGTTTGGGTGTCTTGGCAGCAAGCACAAGATCAAACATCGAAACGATCATCGTCGGACAATCGTTCCGATCCGGGTTCCCGTAAGTGTCGATTTCGACACCGGAACCCACTGCCGTTCACCGGGCATCCCCGGATGCACGAGACGGTCGAGAACAACCAGCCAACAAGGCTCAACGGCAGCCCACAAGTCACACACATTGCGTCGGAAGTTTCCGAGCTGAAAACCACGTTTCGTCGTCGGATTTCGTCGGGAAACGCTCCGAAAACTCTTTTTCGGACGAACGAAGGGCAACGGACCTTGGACAACCAGTCCAAAGGTCACACGTAGTTCATACCTACTGCCCACAGGACCCACCCGATGCACAATTGCATAAAGGTCCTGAACTTTCCATAAAATCACATTATTTCATGTGATTTAACGGACATTATGGGTCGTTACGACCAACCGAGGGTCTTCGGGGTCAACCGAGACACGCACTGATAGGTCTCGACGTGCCGGAGGCCGTGCTCACAATTTGGAGCACATCCGGACACTGTGGAGTGCGTGGGTACGACACGAACTTCAGCAAACTATGCGCACTACACGATGATCGCGCTTATTCCGCAGATCTGGGAGGCGCTGACCACAATGGAGGTGAGCTTCGCGTTCAGCACTGACAGATGATCGCCGTGCTCACCTCCGGAAGCATCTGAACAGCCTCGGGATCATTAAAATGTCAACCCAAACTCAGATCTATGCACAGACTGTAGCAATTAGTGCTTACCGGGCAGAGGGAGCTAGGGCACGGCCGGCGGCGGTTCTCCGGCGGGATCACCGGTGGCAGGAGGTTGCTACCTGTCAGGGGAGGTCGGTACGTGTGGTGGCCGACGGCGGGAGGCGGCCGGAGGAGCGGGCGATGATGCCCTAGCCCGGGAGCACAAAAGAAGTCGGGCCCTGTTGCCGGCGAGCGGCGGCTCCGGCGACGGTTTTGCCGGCAGCCGACGGGTGCGGGAGGTCCAGGGAGGCCGGGGCTCGGGTTAGCCGGCGACGGGATGCAGCCGGGGCGGCGGGCAGTGATGCCCTAGCCGCAACAAACCGAGAGGAGTTCGGGTCGGCCTCCACCAGCGACGACGGCCACACCACGGTGTCGGACGGCGTCGGGGGCCCATCCGGGGTCGAGGGGAAGGGAAAGGAAGAGGGTCCGGGCTGCGGTGGCGGCGCGCAAGCCCGCTCGGCCACCCGCAAGGTCCCAGACCTAGATCGGCCGCGGCGGCGCACGGCGCGACCGGCGGCGACGGCGCCGGCCCGGATCGGACGCGACGATGCCGGAGGGCTGAGGGAAGTCGACCGGGGGTCACGGGAGACGGCGGCGGCGACTCGCTGCAGACACTAGCCCGCACGGGTCTGGGTTGCTCTGGCCAGGCTGCAGGAGCAGCGACGGCGCTCGGGATCGGACGGGGCTGCCGGGGAGGGTACGCCGGAGGTCGGGGAGACGCCGGCGAGGCACAGGGACCGAGGCTTACCCACGTAGGTGGGTTTGACCTGGGATGAGGCCAAGAGAGAGGGAGAGAGTGGAAGGTGGAGGTGGAGGAGCAGCCGGCAGTAGCTCCGGCCGGCGGCAGCAGGCCGGCGGCGGTGGCGCCTGCGTGCAGGGAGCAGAGCCCGAGGAGGGGGAGGCGGCTAGTTAGCTGGGGAGGGTGGAGATGGCTTAGGGTTAGGGTTTCATGAAGGAAACCCTAAAACATCTATATATACACTTAAGCTCATTTGCAACTAAGTCCTCCAAAAGTCCTTATTTCTTTATGGGTCCCTCACAGCATGAGTAAATTGCGCGTGAGCACCTCCACGCCAAGTTTCACGCGATTTGACCCATAAAATATCGGCACTTTAGCAACATTACCATTTTGTGACCTTCGACCCCTTCGCGAACAAGATGGAATTCCAAGAGATCCGTTCAACTGATTCGTGAATGGACGGCACCAGCGCGTTCAGCACTGCCGAATTATCGAACTCACGATTTTGTTTCGTTCGATTTGATTGCCGATTCGCGACAAACCCATTATCAATCCGATTCATCTATACATCATGTACATAACAACCAACATCGCTTCCAATTTCCTCGATTAGCGAACTCGCGACCAAAATCCATCGACACTAATTTTCTTTCGCATGATAGATCCCTTTCTGAGGATTCACACGTAAAGCAGAGCTACGGTAAGCTTTGCGTAGCCAACACACTGAAGAATAATAGTCTAGTTTTCGACAAGGTCCAATTTTCTCGAAAACCGTGCATCAAATCCAAAATCTATTAGTGCCATTGAGTCCAGAATAGTCGGACAGTTGAAAACGAGCTATTGGACCACTATGAACGGAGTCCGATACACTCCGAAATCCATCTCTAATCATCGGCCTATCCGGAAAACCAGAGTTACTATTCACTTAAGTGAATTTTCGAGATCGCGTAACTCTTTCATTTTAGATCATTTTCTCCCGAAACTTGACGAGTAATTATGTAATTAAAATACACACATAAACATCGTCAACGGAGAGTTGAATTAAATATGAGAAAAATCTCGGTTCTTACATAGGTGAGGAGCAATTTTCTAGAATGATCTGTTGTTTGTGCATCGCATCATCCTTCGCCTAAGGAGTTGCTTAGATTCATACAGGTTTAAGGACTGTTAGCTGTATGAATCTCTTGAGTTTTGTGTTGTTGTGATGAATGAATGGTGGTTGTGATCCTGTTGTATGTTGTGGACGCCGTGCAAATACAGGGGAGGCTCTATCCGTGTGTACAGTGGACCCTGTATCTGTGGCGGGTCTGTACATGGCGTGGGCTAGGCTTTCAAAGAAAAATTGGCACGTTTTTTCGCATCTTGAACTAGCCCGGGGCGTTACAAATTAAGATGGTATCAGAGCGTAAAGGGTACAAACACTCATTCATTCATAAACTTGTAACTGAACCACTGGTTAGGCTGAAACATAGGAAGACCTAGGATGTATAGGTGCGCGAGTTCGAGGGATTTGTTTTCGGCTTGTGTTTTGTGGGAGTTGCCGACCCCTTTCTCTTGCACTGGATTCTGTGTTTTGCAGATGGCTTGTGGTCATGGTAGACCTCCTCGTCCGGGTCGTGGTGGTAGGCGTGCGCCTGCGGAGCCATCTGATGGTGTTCTGTCTCGGGCTTTTACGGCTGGTTCGAGTGAGGAGCTGGTAGGAGGCGGACAGCCTAGTGTGGACCATACCCTGTGTGCTTGAGGCCGAGGCGAGGGGTCAGATGACGACCCTCTCCGGCATGTTCTGGCTAGTTTCAATTGTTTTTGCAGCAGCATGCTACGGCGACTGCCGCTCCAGCCCCTCCTACTCCTTCGCCGAGTACCCCGATGACTGTAGACCCTCCTGAGGTACCCCCGCCGTTATGGCCGCGACCGTGACGACGACAGCGACTTCGTAGGCTGTTTCTCGTGTGGATGCCGACCCCGTGTTTGAGGGTGGTGGCCGCATCCGAGCGCGCTTGGCGAATTTCCTGAGTTTTGATATGCCCTTGTTCACAGGCTCGTGCTCCTTCTAGAAATGGTGGTGGAGTACCTGACAGATACCAAGTGGCAGGGTGTTCTTTTTTTCCTTGCGTAACCACTCGTTGGCAGGTGGTGGCCCTTGTGGGCTTGGTGACGTCACTTGGTGGATCTGTGATGTCGTTCGGGCTGTTCTTGCCCTGGCCCCACTTTTCGTGTTGAGCGCGAGGCCCCCTGCGAGTGTCTCTACGGGGACGGTGCTTTGAGCGGTTTCGACCGCAGTTTGGGTGTTACCTTTTCTGTATTGTTGGGTAGGGCGGTGAAGCCTACCCCTCTGACGTATTGCTGGTGGAATCATCAGTGTTGGTCTTTCGACCTTTAGCTAGTTCTTGCGTCGAACTGACGTGTACTAGACTGAGTGGACACTATTTAGTGTCGGGTTTCGTTGGTGCCCACATGGTTGCGGCTATCCTAACGCCTAAATTGGTGTGTTTTGGCATTTCTGATGGTATTTGTAGGCTTTTGTGCTGTCGCGAGATCTTCCAGGTTGTTGTTGGAGGTCTCACCGCGTTCGACGTTGGTTAGTCGACGTTGGTTTCATTCTTCTTTCGTTTTGGTTCGTGTGGTTGACGACCCTGTGTCAGCTGTAGCCGTCGGTTTGTTGTTGGAAGCCGAAGACTCCTAGGGAGTTGGCTCAGGGTAGACTTTGTTTTTGTGGCCGGTTTGCTGTTTTCCGTTAATTTGGTGATTCTTTCGTGACTTGGTCCGGCTTTGGAGTTGGTTGACCAGGTACCCTCGTGGTGTTGCCAACTGGTTGTTGGACTTTGATCTTGGAATATTTCGTTTTCTTTTGATAAGTACGTTGGCTGCAGACAACGTAGTGTCAAAAGTTAGGACGAAATATCCAATCCCTTTTGGGACCTTTTGGATTGGGTCGGTGCTTTCTCTTGCGAGACAATCTCTTGTCGTCGTCTTGTGGGAAAGCTGTATGGTGGTCATCCCTAATCTAGTAGTGAGCCTTGAGCTGATCCTGGAGTGGTTTTGCGCAGTTGATTTGCCATCACTGCGGTCGGTTTAACTCCGGTTGAGTTTGGTTGCCTTTTTAGCTCAGTATCGGGATGACGGGAGTCTGATTGTTGGCTCCGAGGTCTTCGTGCTTGTATTTGCGTATAGGGTTTTCGCCGCGACTTTCATGTAGTCTTGGTTAGGAGCGCGTGTCCGATTCTTGGATCCGATGTTTGGCTTCACTGGTGATATTATCTCTTGTTGCAATTGGCAACCCTGTGCACCAGAGTGATGGACTCGCAAGGTTTTGTTGGTTTGTTTGTGAGTTCGAGTCCTGCGAGATGTCGGTGATGTTTTAGTACCCTCTACCGCAGATCTACGATCTCTTCGACCGGCTCTAGAGAGCCTCGGTTCTCTCGAAGTGTGTTCTGCAGCTAGGTTATCTTCAGCTGAAGATTAGGACCGAGGACGTTGCGATGACGGCCTTCCGGACTCGTTACGGGCTTTACGAGGTCACGGTTATGCCGTTTGGTTTGCCGAACGTCCTGGCAGCTGGGTGGTTTTGATGAACTGGGTTTCTCGGCAGTTCTTGGATCAATTTGTCGTGCTCTCCTTTGACGACAAACTGATCTATTCAAGAAGTTTTCTTCTTGGGTCACGTCGTGACGCAGTTGGTATTGTGGTAGACCCAAGAAAGGTGGACTCTGTAGTGGATTTGCCTGTTCCGACTTTTGTGGCAGAGATTAGGAGCTTCCTCGGCTTGGCGAGTTGTTATCGGTGATTTGTTGAGGGTTTCTCAAGATCGCCGCCCCTTTGAGCAAGCTGACGAGGAAGGGCGTGAAGTTTCTGTAGACTCCAGCTTGTTTGATGAGCTTCTAGGAGCTGATGGACTGTTTGACTCGTGCCCCTATCTTAGCATTGTCGCAGCCTGGTGAGGTTTTTGTGGTCTATTGCGATGCATCTTGGATAGGATTGGTGTGCGTGCTCATTCAGCATAAGAAGGTCATCGCGTATGCTTCGTGCCAATTGATGGACTATGAGAAGATTTATCTGGCGCTCAATCTCGAGTTAGCAGGAGTGGTGTTCGCTCTCAAGCTTTGGAGACACTACCGACCTGAAGTGATTGGTAGTGGAGTTTCGTCGACTGGAGTTGTGGACTTTACCTTATGGAACTATCGCACAGTTGTCGACTTTTGAGGTGCAGCCCACCTTGTCGGATCGGATTTTCGGTGGGCGGCTAATGGATCCGCACTTGCAGAGAGTGCGAGCAGAGGCCGAGCAGGGCAGAGATGGTGACTTCGTTACATGTTGATGGTTTTCTTCGAGGACGTTGGCATGTGCCCAGTGATCGAGATTTAAGGCGAGAGTTTTGACTGAGGCACACTGGTCGCCGTACACCGTTCATCCTAGAGGGACAAAGATGTACCACGACTTGAGGCGGCTCAGCATGTGGCACTGTATCTGATGTATCAGCAGGTGAAGGCTGAGCATCAGCGATCAGCTGAGAAGCTTCGACCGTTGCTTGTACCCGTAGGGAGGTGGGAGCAGATCACCATGGATTTCGTCACCGGGTTGCCTCGTTCTCAGCGATGTCATGTTACGATCTGGGTTTTTGTGGACTGATTGACGAAAGCAGCTCACTTCCTACCGGTACACTCGATTTAGTCTCGGGATCGACTGGCGCAGCTCTATTTGGATGAGATCGTCAGGCTGCTTGGAGTGCCAGTGTCGATCATCTCTGATTGGGATTCTCGCTTCGTTTCCCAGTTCTGGAGGAGCTTGCTGTAGGCACTGGGGACGAGGCTCGAGTTCAGCTCAGCTTACCACCCTCTGAGTGATGGGCAGACGGAGCGAGTCTTTCAGACTCTCGAGGATATGCTCCGGGCATGCATTTTGGATTTTGATGAGGGTTGGTTCAAGTATCTTTCTTTGGTGGAGTTTGCCTTCAACGACAGCTTCCAAGCGAGCGTTGGATTAGCACCATGTCAGGCGTTGTATGGACGTCGTTGTCGATCACTGATCGGTTGGGTTGACGTGGGTGAGCGTCGTGTGATCGGCCTGACAACGGTTCAGCTAAGGGAGGATCTTAGCTGTGGTGAGGTGCCTTTGAGGTTTTTGGTTCGCAAGGCGAAGCAGTAGAGGAATCGAAGCATTCTGTTTGTGCGAGTGCTGTGGACGAGTCGCGAGGAGCGTGAGACTACTTGGGAGCTAGAGTCTGCTTTGTGTGTGAGGTATCCGCTGTTGTTCGCGGATGGTGTACGAGTAAGTTTCGGGGATGAAACTTCTTGTTAGGTGGGAGTGATGTGAGATTTCGAATTTTGGAAATTTGGAATCTGTGTTCCTCTCCCCTGATACTGTGTTTTTGATCGGTATACGTATATATATACAGGTATATATATATATATATATATATATATATATATATATATATATATATATATATATTATATATATATATATATGCATATAAGTGGTATTTAGTGGATTTTAGGATTTTTGAGTTTTTGTCGCGGAGAGAGAACGGCTTAACGGCGCGATCCGGAGTCTGATTCTGACGATCCAAAATGGTAGATTCGATGTCTCGGCAGTGTTGAACGCGATGGTGTGAACCGTTTCAACATGCGACGAACGGATTGAGAGATCTTCCATCTTCTTTGCCGAGAGGTCGAGTTGTATATTTTTGGTTTTCGCGAATTGGACCCTGTTCTCGCACCGTTTCACGTGAGACTGCTTGTGGAGGGGTGTCTGGGCATTTTGTTTCTGCTGTGAGGGACTGAGGGTTGATTTTGTGTTTTTGAATTTGTGTTGGTGTATATGTGTGTGTGTTGTGTGTGTGTGTGAGTTGTTGTTGGAAAAACCCCTCTATCTCTCTCCCTCAGGCTCCCCAGCAGCCGCCGGCCAAGCTTCTCCTCTCCATTTATTCTTCTTCTCCTTCTTCTTCTTCCTCTTCTTCTTCCCTACGGTGTGCACCCAGGGAAAACCCATGCATGGGCTTCCCCTGAGGTGGCACGACTGTCGGAGTCGCCGCCGGGAGCCGCCGCTGTGGGCCGCCACAGGGAGCCGCCGCCGTGGGCCGCCGAGCCACTGCAGCTCCTGCTAGGGCAGTGCGGGCCGAGCCTTGTGAGCCCAAGCCGCCGCCGCCTCCCGTAGCCTTGGAGGGTGAGCGCCGCCCCCTTCTTCCCCGGCCGTCGTCGTGCTGTCGGAGCGTCACCGCGCCGCAGCTGGCTGCTGCTGGGAGGTGTGCGGCCAGTGTGGGTGTTCTGAGCCGCCGCCGTAACGACCTCCCGCCGGCATTAAGAGGACCGCCACAGCCGTCGCCTCCTTTCCCCGCCGCCCCCGTGCCGCCGGTGCGCCGCCGCGCCGCCTGCGGCTCTTGCCTACTGCTTGCGGGCAGGAGCAGCTGGAGGCCGAGCCGCCGCCGCCTCCCGCCGCCTCTGAGGGTGCGCGCCGACACCCTCGGGACCGCCGCCACCGGTCCTTCCCTTCCTGGCCGTCCCCGTGCTGTAGGAGCGCCGTCGCAGCCACCGCGGGCTCGGATTGAGCTGCTAGGGCAGCCGAGGCTAAGCTTGCTCCGCCGCCGCCGTGGCCGGTTTCCTCTGTCGCGGTCACCGGTATGACGACGTCCGGCGACCCCCTCTTGCCAGTGCTTGCGTCGCCGTTGGCCGCCGTCGTCGTCCGTTGCTGCGCCGCCGTACCCTAGCCAACCTGTGACCTCTGTTTCTTCCCGCGTCGCCGCCGCCACTTCCCGCCGCCGGCTGAGGTGAGCCCCCTCTTCTTTGCCACCTCCTCTGCCGACCCTGGCCGCCGCTGGCCGTGCATGCCGGCCGGGGTCTTGTTTTGATGGTTTTTGGCCGCGTTGAGTTGTTTGAGCTCCCTGTTGACTCCCGAAGCTCGGGATGGTGAGCACGATGATCGCAGCGATGCGCTAATCATCATGCTCACCTTAGTTCTTTGTTTGGTTGAGCCGTGTTCCGCGAGCAATTTCTTTGTATGTTTTGCTATTTTTATGGCTTGTTTGAGCCAGCGACTGTTCTTGTCGCAGTGGGGCTGTGAGCACGGCCTCCGTTACATTGTTACCTATCCACTGGTGCTTGCGGAAGGTCGTGCAGACAAACGGAGCGCTCGAACGGCCTTTATTTATGCTTGCTTATTGCATATGTTCACTATTTTTATCGGTTTACTGTGCTTGCGACTAGTCCTGTCGTAGTGGGGCTGTGAGCACGGCCTCCGTGACGTCCTTACCTATCCACTGGTGCTTGCGGAAGGTCGTGCGGATGTACAGTTTGCTCAAACGGCTTTGTTTAGTGCTCGTATGTTTATAATTATGGCTTGTTTGTGGACTTTGGCGATTGTGGCAGTGTTGCGACCCTGCAGGCAGCAAGGGCTTGGTCCTTAGGGCCCTGTGAACTGGTTGTCCAACCTCTTCGCCTTTTGCGGAGATTCGAATTCATTTTCGACGCGTTTGTCGATAAATTAATCGGCGAAACGCGTGTTTTTAGTTGTGCGACTCGCTCGCTGTTCTCGCAAGTGACTTGGCTTCGTCGTTTAGCCTTGCTGGCTGTTCGTTATCGCTGTCCCGAAGGTCCGAGGACAGCGGATGACTGACGAGGGGTTCCGGTGCCAATTCGGCATTTTTCGGGAACCTGGGAAGTCTTTTCGGGTGCGTTTGTAGTCGTTGCACCCTGAGCTTATGCTCCCTGTCCTGCCACCTCGTTTTGTGTGTTCGGGGACAGCGAGGGACTTGGTTGGCTGTTTGGTACCCCTCTGGGTCTTAGTGTGGTTTCGGGATCGTCCCGGTGGGTTTCCGAGTGATCCGTCTGTTTCGAGAATGTGAGAGCTTTGTGTTTAGCGTCGACTTGGTGAACCTTGACCCTGTGAGTCTTTCGTAGGTCCTATCGTGGTTCCCGAGAGCCGTCGGTGTTAGGCTTGATCCGGAGTCGGTTCAGTGGACTACGGTGATACCTGTCTATCTTCTCTTGCATTTCAGTTATTAGTTCACTTGACTCTCGTTGACTCTACTTATATGTGTGCTTGGTTAGTAGAGTAGTTGTGGTTTGCATGATTCTTAAGACGACCCAGTTGGTCGGTGGTGATCGCCTGCTGTTTCGAGCGATCATCATTGTGGTTTAACAGTTGCTTCACGGCTCGTTGCCGTTCTGTGGATTGAGCATTCACATTGATCGTCACAGCTCCCTAGCACCTCACGTATGCCAACGGTCTGATCCACCGTTTGGGCTTCTTTTCCGGAAAAGGGTCGTGTGTTTCCGACCCGTGAGCCTCGATGTAGGGCGTCTGGTAGGTTTTGTGCCAGTTGGTTGAGCAGGTTGTGACAGTGCCAGGGATATGTCCCTGTGGTTATGGATTGGGTTTTACTTTGTGGTTATCTCCATTGATGCATATACTAGTTGCTTACAGTAGCATAGTTGTTTCAGTTGTATGTCAGCCTCATACTTACTTGTGCTACTGTTTACCTTATCTATCTTTTGTTGACCTTCGTGCCGATGTGTACACCTCGCCTTCGTCGGCTTGCGGTACCCACTGGGAGGGTAGACATGTTTACCTATTCTCACCCCCCGCCCTCGTTGTTGTTTTCAGGTGAGCAGGGTGGTGGGAGTCGGGGCGTTGCGAGGCACGCCTAGTTAGCGATACTAGAGGTCCCGACCTGTGAGGTTATCTTCTCCAGATTTGGTTATTACCCCTATTCCCTTTCAGTTAGTTATGGATATGGTTCAGTTACACTGTGGTTGTTTTATCTAGCATGATTTGTTTTGGCACAGCTTTATGTTGGATGATTGTCTTGCATGCTTAGATCTCGTGGTTTTGGGTTTAGTATCTAGGTGAAGATTGCATATTTAGACTTGTGGATATAGATGCGTTCATATCTATCATGGTGGCCTTTTATCGCATGATTTTGGATTTCTACCCCTCGAGGTAGCGTTTTCAAATAAAGGTTTCCGTGTGGGAAACAGTTTTCAAATGGATTTCCGATCGATCGACTTTTGAGTTTTCAAAAGAGAGTTCTCGTGTAGAGAACGATTTTCAAATGATTCTTCAATGTTTGAGATTAGGGTTTCAAAATAAAGCTTCTGGGTAAGGACCAATTTTCTAGAATGTCTATTGTTTGTGCATCGCATCATCCTTCGCCTAAGGACTTGCTTAGATTCATACAGGTTTTAGGACTGTTAGCTGTGTGAATCTCTTGAGTTGTTGTGTTGTTGTGATGAATGAATGGTGGTTGTGATCCTGTTGTATGTTGTGGACGCCGTGCAAATACAGGGGAGGCTCTGTCCGTGTGTACAGTGGATCCTGTATCTGTGGCGGGTCCGTACGTGGCGCTGTCTAGGCTTTCAAAAAAAAATTGGCACGTTTTTCCGCATCTAGAACTAGCCCGGGGCGTGACACATATCTTGCTATTTCGCAGTCCGGGTCCGGACCCTGGAAGCTGAGGTCCGGAACCCTTGAGCATGACAGGCAGTTTCGCAGACCGGGTCCGGACCCTGATGGCTGCGGTCCGGACAACGAAACGCCTGAAGAGTATCACGGTCCGGACCCCCTACCCGCGGTCCGGACATCAACTCATCACGATTTTTCGAAATTCTATTTTTTCAATTCTACTCTGATTCTATGTCTCCCAAACCTATAAATAAGATGGTAGATTTCTTAAAATCATTTTACCAATCCTAATTTGATTCCAAACTTTTTTAAAATCTGTTTTTAAATCCTAGTCGAAATCGGTTTGCTTCCAAATATTTCTAAAAACTGTTTTTAATCCTAATCTATTTCGAATAGCTTCTAAACCTATAAATAAGATGTGGGGGTGTCTCTAAAACGTGGTTAAGCATAGAATACCTTTTAGAAACCCTAGAAGTTTGTAGGTAACCGTTTCCCTCATCTTCTACATCAAGCTTCTCTCAAATTGATTCATGGTGCCCTAATTTCTAATATTCTTTTAGAATCAATTTGAGGATTGCTTAGAGACTATTCCCATCGATCTTCAATGATATTCTTGCTTCGGATGGAGTGCGCTTGTGCATTCGAGTGAGCGTCGTGGATTCGACGTGTTGAAGGCTTCATGGATTCGAAGTTGGGCGTCTCGTGGATTCGAGGCGTGGCGTCTGTGGATTCGGACGTGGGGCGTGGACAACCCGTTGGTGCGCGTAATCCGCTGAAGAGAAGGAAGAGGTTAAGTCTGTGGAGTCGGTAATCACCTTGTAATTCTATACTCTTAGTGGATTATTTTTTCGCGTGTTGGTCCCATGGGTTTTCTCCAAGGTGGAGTTTCCCACGTAAATCTCGGTGTGCTGATTTTATTTTCCGAATTACTTTATCGCATTGAGATTTGCGATTTTTCTTTATACACTTATTCACCCCCCTCTAGGTGATTGATATACTCTAGATAGATCCTTAGGGCTATCCCCGTAACTTACAATTGGTATCAGAGCAGGATCTAGATTTATCTATCATTATGGATGAAGGCGGTAACATTAATCGGCCTCTGTTTTTTGATGGAACCAATTATGCGTATTGGAAGGTTCGCATGAGAGCTTTTCTAATTGCTATCGACGAGCGTGTTTGGCAATCCATCGAATTTGGATGGAAACATCCTACCGAAAAGGTAGAGAATGTTGACAAGCCCAAACCTCGGAATAAATAGAGTAAGGAAGAGATTGATTTATCTTCTTACAACAGTAGGGGAATTAATGCCTTATTTAATTCTTTAAATCAAACCGAGTTCTCACGTGTCTCGGGATGTGAGACGGCAAAGGAGATTTGGGATACTCTCCAAGTTACGCATGAGAGAACTAGCTTGGTAAAGGTCCAAAAACTTCAAATGCTTACAAGTAAATTTGATTCAATTTCCATGGACGATCATTAGACCTTTACCGAGTACTATACTCGTCTTCAAGACATAGTCAATACATGCGCAAACTTGGGAGAGAAAATCTCGGAAACTAAAGTTGTAAAAACAATTTTGAGAACTCTTCGCGAAAGATTTCATCCGAAGGTTGCGGCCATTGAGACTATTAAGCATCCGGACGAGATGAAAGTAGAGGAATTAGTAGGCGCTTTACAAACATATGAAATGACTTTTCCTACTAATGAATCTTCTTCCAAGCTTCTAAGAGTACAGGTATTGCACTCAAATCTACGAAGGAGGAAGACGACGACTCGGATTCCGACGAAGATATTTCGCTCGCCGACTTTGAACATCAATTGGCGCATCTCACGAAGAAATTTCGTTGGAATTTTCGAAAGAACAAGTCAAATCGATCTACATCCAAATCTTCTTCTAACGGATCTTCACACTCTAAATCCTCTAAAGAGAAGAAGATTGTAAAGTCTTCTAAAAAAAAGGATGACTTTGAAGGGAAAATCCAATGCTACAAATGTAGAGGCTACTGCCATATTTCTACGGATTGTCCCACTAAGAAATCCTATAAAAATAAGTCTTTGCAAGCAAAAACTTGGGAAGATTCTACTTCGAATGAATCAACCTCAAGTGAAGAAGAAAAGAATGATGCTATAGCTTTATGCTCACATACTTCTTTACCTTCCTCATCGATTCTTTGTTTATCATCTATTTCTAATGATTTGCTTTCTTCTTCTTTGCATGAAACGTCGAGTGACGATGGCACAAGTGAAGGAGAGTCGGATGATGACGACTTATCCGTGGCATACAATCAACTACTCATTGAATCGAAGAAGATGGCTAAGCACAACAAGAAGTTGAGGAAGCAACTTTTGGAACTTGAGGATGACAAGAAGATTTTGATTACATCAAATAAAGCTCTTGCGGAGGAAAGGGAACAAATTCTAACAAGTAATAAGATCCTCCAAGAGAAGCTAGACCAATTGAAGATAACGATCAAATCGCATCAAGAAAATGTTGGCTTTCTAGAACTACAATACAAGGAAATTCATGTTTCTAATCAAGTCTTGACCAAACAAGTCTATTAACTCAAGTCCGACATGCAAAAATTCTCCTCCGGTTCAAAGAAACTTGATGATATGCTCGGATTGGGTCAAACAAGCAAACTTGGACTTGGATATGAGCAGACATTTGTTGAGAAGGCAAAAATTTTATTCCCAAAGTCTCAACAAGTGTAAAAGAGAAAGTATGCCATAGATGCGGGAAGAAAGGACATATAAGATCTCAAGAAACTCAGCTCTAAGACAAATGAACCATCTTTGGAAATAAAACAGACCATCTGAAGGTCCAGTTAAAGCCAAAGTTTCCTCTGATGACCATATTCTATTGCATATCTTACCAAGCTTTCCTTCACAATCACAGAGATCAACTCCCGTGCCACTAAGATACTCCATATCTATTTCAGTAACATTAATCTCTTTTTCACATATTCCCTCCACCTGCAACTCACTAATCAGCTCTACGCCTACTTTGGGAAATAGCAGTAATTTGATTTCACTTTCACCACCAGCCAAAAGCATCAAAGATTTTAACCAGCAGCTGAAGGAGCTTGATTTTACAGCATGTATCAATTTCCTGAAGACAAAAGTTGCTGTAAACAACAGACCTTTACAGAAAGAATACTTTCCAGCCCAATAAGCTGTCCAGTAATTCCTTTCTCTTATCATCTTTTTAGCAAAACCAAGAGCCCTTCGCTCTTGAACAGCCCAAGCGGAAGGAATGAAGTATCTGGGTTTCGTAACTTGCTCGTGTACCTCAAGGCTGCATGGAGCAAGTCTTAGATCTTTTCCTTCTCATTAGTAACTTTGCAACAGTTAGATGCAAAATGAGAATACATGCACAAGCAAAAGATTTCATACGTATCATAATAATGAGGTGCACTCTCTTTTATGCACTCAACTAAATTCTTCACGACAAGATAAATATAGCAATAATGTTGTCCAAAATCATTAAGTTTATTGAGACAAGCATTTGAAAATTTGCATAAAGTTAACATTAGCTCTGAAACAGCAAGAATTTGCGGCTCACCATGATATTCTCCAGCAGCAAATACAAGATTCGGTTTCTTAGCATCCAGTTCCTTACAGAGAGAAACACATGGAAAGTTAGAATTATCAGGATTTGGTTTCTCGACAACTGAATATTTCTTAGATATGCTACTATAGGTACCAATACACTCGGGTGTTGACATTGTCATCCACATTACCCAGAGTTTGTATGATGCATCTCATTTTATCCAGCAGCGCTACAAGTAAAGAAGAGGGATAATCTTCAGCAAGGCGCAAAATAAGACTGAGTGAGGTATTATATTCTTGCTTCAGATCACCATCGAATACTGCAAACAGCATGTTCTGATTGGGTTTATTCATAACTTGCTTGGCTAGGGATATGAGGTGATCCATAACTAGGATAGTAGCTCTATTGGCAGAAGGTGGTAGGTCATTTTCGCCATAACTCAATAATATAGCTTCTGGATCATCTTGGAACTGAGAGCAAACCGAAGGCAACTTTTCTTCAGGAGAGGTATGGGAATTTGCCCTCCTTAGGCAGCACAAGATATCAACAAGAAGGTGAAAAGCAAGACTTCTCTTTACACTGGAAGCAGAAAGTGCTGCACCCTCCATGTTCAGAACAAGCTTCGATAAATCAGGCGCATCTATAGAAGACAGACTTGATGGTATGGTGGTGAATATCTGAAAGAAAACAATTCATTCAGTACTCAAAAATATTCATGAAACATGGGATCATAGGAGAGATAACAATAAATTACACAGAAGCATCAGAAAACGATATGCAGTGTCACGCCCCGGGCTAGTTCAAGATGCGGAAAAATGAGCCAATTTTTTTTTGAAAGCCTAGCCCGCGCCACGTACAGACCCGCCACAAATACAGGGTCCACTGTACACGCGGACAGAGCCTCCCCTGTATTTGCACGGCGTCCAACAACATACGACAGGATCACAACCACCATTCATTCATCCCCACAGCACAACAACACCAAAGATTCATACAGCTAGCCGTCCTTAAACCTGTATGAATCTAAGCAGGTCCTTAAGCGAAGGATGATGCAATGCACAAGCAACAAGCATTCTAGAAAGCTGCTCCTTACCCAGAAGCTTTATTTGAAACCCTAATTTCAAACATTCAAGAATCATTTGAAAACTGTTCTCCACACGAGAACTCTCTTTTTGAAATCACAAAACCGAGCAATCAGAAATCCATTTGAAAACCGTTTCCCACACGGAAACCTTGTTTTACGATGCTACCACGAGGGGTAGAAAACCAAAATGCTCGATAAATAAAACGACGGGAAAACGAGGATACAACCAATCAATCCAAGCATGCTATCATCACATAATCATAAGGAGTAAATTCACAACACATAGGCATGCTAGAATTACAACGGGGTAACTGAACCACACATCACATCTATCAAATGGAGGTAGGGGAATAACCAAATCTGGGGAAGTAGCCTCACGAGTCGGAACCTCTAGAGCTACTATCTAGTCGTGCCTCGCAGCGTCCCGACACTCACCACCCTGCTCACCTGAAACCTGCAACGGGGGTGGGGGGTGAGAACATGTACACATGTCTCCCCTCCCAGTGGGTACCGCAAGCTGACGAAGGCGAGGTGTACACACCGGCACGAGGGTCAACAAAAGATAGATATGGTAAACAGTAGCACAAGTAAATATGAGGCTAACATGCAACTGAAATAGCTATGCTACTGTAAACAACTAATATGCATGCATCAAAGGGAAAACCATAAAGTAAACCCAATCTAAAACCACCGGGACGTATCCCATGCACTGTCACCTGCTCATCTATAGGCACATAAACCTTCTGGACGTACTGCATCAAGGCTCACGGGTCGGCACAAACTCAACGACCCTTTTCCGGAAAAGAACACCTCCAAACGGTGGATCAGACCGCGGTGTACGTGAAGTGCTAGAAGAGCTGTGACGATCGATGCTATTGCTCAATCCACAGAACGGCAACAAGCCGAGAAGCAACCAATAACCATAACTAGGATCGCTCGGAACAACAGGCGATCACCTCCGACCAACTGGGTCGTCTCAAGGAACATGCAAGACACAACTAGGATCGCTCAGAATGACAAGCGATCACCACCGACCGACTGGGTCGTCTCAAAGAACATGCAAGACACAACTAGGATCGCTCAGAATGACAAGCGATCACCACCGACCGACTGGGTCGTCTCAAAGAACATGCAAGCTACACTACTCTACTATCCAAGCACGCATATAAGTAGAGTCTACGGGAGTCAAGTGAACTAAAACTGAAATGCGAAAGGAGGGATAGAAAGATATCACCGTAGTCCACTGAACCGACTCCGGATCGAAGTACCCACCTGTAGGTAAGATCCAATCTAACACCGACGGCTCTCGGGAACCGTGACAGGACCTACGAAAGACTCACAGGGTCAAGGTCCACCAAGTCGACGCTAAACACAAAGCTCTCACATCCCGAAACCGACGGATCGCCCGGGAAACCCACCGGGACGATCCCGAAACCACACAAAGCCCCCGAGGGGTACCAAACAGCCAACAAGGTCCCTCGCTGTCCCTGAACACACTAAACCAAGTGACGGGACAGCGAGCACAAGCTCGGGGTGCCACGAACATCAAACGCACCCGTAAAGGCTTCCCGGGTTCCCGAAAAGTGCCGGTTTGGCACCGGAACCCCACATCACTCATCCGCTGTCCTCGGAACTTCGGGACAGCGATGAGGAACAGCCAACGAGGCTACACGACGAAGCCAAGTCGCTCGCGAAAACAGCGAGTGAGTCGCACGACTAGAAACGTGCGTTTCGCCGATTATTTCATCGAAAAACGCGTCGGAAATGAATCCGAAACTCCACGAAGGGCGAGGGGGTTGGACAACCAGTCCACAGGGTCCCGGGGACCAAACCCTTGCTGCCCACAGCGTTGCAACGCTGCCACAAACGCCAAAGTCCACAATCAAGCAACAATTACAAACATACAAGCGATAAACGGAGCCGTTCGAGCAAACCGTACGTCCGCACGACCTTCCGCAAGCACCAGCGGATAGGTAACGACGTCACAGAAACCGTGCTCACTATCCCACTGCGACAGGACCAGTCGCAAGCCGGGAAATCCCATAAAAACAGTGAGCGCGCGCACAAAAGCAAGCATAACTAAGGCCGTGTGAGCGAACCGTACATCCGCACGACCTTCCGCAAGCACCAGCGGATAGGTATCGATGTCACGGTGACCATGCTCACAGCCCCACTGCGACAAGAACAGTCGCTGGCCCAGCAATTGCATAAAACAGCGCAAACATAAGGCATAATGGCTCGATAACGGTCGAACACCCAAACGGCTCAACCAAACAGGGAAAATAAGGTGAGCATGATGATCAGCGCATCGCCGCGATCATCGTGCTCGCCTTCCCGAGCTCCGGGAGGCAACGGGGAGCTCAAACACCAAGGTACGGCCAAAAACACAGCAAACATGACCCCGGCCGGAGCAACCAGCTCCGGCCGGCTGCCGGCCGGCATGCAAGGCTCGGGGCGGCCAGCATTGGCAGAGGAGGTGGCAAGGAAGAGGGGGCTCACCTCAGGCAGCGGCGGGGAGCGGCGGCGGCGGCGCGGGGAAGAAGAGAGCTCTCGGGTTGGCAACCCGAGGCTAGGGCACGGCGGCTCCGGCAACAAACGGCGACGGCGGCCGGCGGCGACGCGAGCACCGGCAAGAGGAGGTCGCCGGCCGTCGGATAGGAGGTGACCGCGACAAAAAAGGGGTGGCGGGTGGCGGCGGCGGAGCAACCCAAGCTGCGGATGCCCTAGCGGCCCCGCCGAGGCTGGCGGCGGCTCCGGCGGCTCTCCGGCGGCACGGCGACAGCCGGGGAGGCAGGGATCGGCGGCGGAGGTCCCGATGGTGACCAAGCTCACCCTCTCCGGCGTCGGGAGGCGGCGGCGGCGCGGCCCCAACAAGCTCGGCCCGCAGCTCCTCCAACAGCAGCTCCAGCAGCCCAGCGGCGGCTCCGGCGGCGCTCCGGCGGCACTCCGGCGGCGCCAGCAGCCCAGTCACCTCAGGGGGGGCTCGCGCAAGGGATCCCCCTGGGTGCTCACCTCAGAGAAGAAGAAGAAGAAGAAGAAGAAGAAGAAAAAGAGAAAAGATGGAGAGAGAGAGAGCTCGGGCAACTCCGGCCAGAGGGTGGTCGGCGGCGGCCGGAGAGGCTCGGGGAGGAGGCCAAAGGGGCAGGGGGAACTCTGGCTCTGGCCTGGGCTGAGGGAAGGAGAAAGAGTGAGGGAGAAGGAGAGAGAGAGGTGGAGTGAGGTGAAAAGAAAAGAGAGGGGTTGTGTGGGCTTCACTCAAGCTCCCACCAACCCCCACCTACCCCTCCCTCTCAGCCAAAACCCTCCCTCCCAAGCAACAAAATCCTCCCAGGCCCCTACGATTCGAAATTGCGCGAAAAGGTGCGAAAACGGGGACCCGATCGCGAAACAATAAACGTGCCACTCGCGCACTCAGCGAAGAAGATGCACTATCTTTCAATCCGTGCGTCGCACGCCGACACGGATCGCGCCATTTGTGAGAATCCGAATTTTGGGAATTTGGAATTCTCAGTGTTCCACTCCCCTGATACTGTGTTTTCGATCTGTATACGTATATATATAAAGGTATATATATATATATATATATATATATATATATATATATATGTATATATATATATATATATATATATATATATATATATATATATATATGTATATAAGTGATTTTAGTGGATTTTTGTTAGTTTTCGGATTTTCGTCGCGGAGAGAGAACGGCTTAACGGCGTGATCCGGAGTCCGATTTTGACGATCCAAAATGCTAAGTTCGATGTCTCGGCAGTGCTGAACGCAATGGCGCGATCCGTGTCAGCGTGCGACGCACGGATTGAAAGATAGTGCATCTTCTTCGCTGAGTGCGCGAGTGGCACGTTTACTGTTTCGCGATCGGGTCCCCGTTTTCGCACCTTTTCGCGCAATTTCGAATCGTAGGGGCCTGGGAGGATATTGTTGCTTGGGAGGGAGGGTTTTGGCTGAGAGGGAGGGGTAGGTGGGGGTTGGTGGGAGCTTGAGTGAAGCCCACACAACCCCTCTCTTTTCTTTTCACCTCACTCCACCTCTCTCTCTCCTTCTCCCTCACTCTTTCTCCTTCCCTCAGCCCAGGCCAGAGCCAGAGCTCCCCCTGCCCCTCTGCCTCCTCCCCGAGCTCTGCCGGCCGCCGCCGGCCGCCGCCTGGCCGGAGTTCCCCCGAACTCTCTCTCTCCCTCTTTTTCTCTTTTTCTTCTTCTTCTTCTTCTTTTTCTCCTTCCCGAGGGTGTGCACCCAGGGGTTACCCACGCCGGAGCCCCCTGAGGTGGCACGACCGCCGGAGTGGAGAGCTGCCGCCAGGAGCCGCCGCCGTGGGCCGCCGGAGCCTCTGCAAGCACTGGCCGAGAGCAGTGCTGGCCGAGCATGGTGGGGCCGCGCCGCCGCCGCCTCCTGACGCCGGAGAGGGTGAGCACGGTCACCCTCGGGACCTCCGCCGCCGATCCCTGCCTCCCCGGCCTTCGCCGTGCCGCCGGAGAGCCGCCGGAGCCGCCGCTTGCTCCGGTGGGACCGCTAGGGCACCCGAGGCCGCGCCAGCGCCGCCGCCGCAACCCGGCTCCTTTTTTGTCGCGGTCACCGGCCAACCGGTGACCGGCGACCTCCTCGTGACGGTGCTCGCCTCGCCGCCGGCCGCCGTCGCCGCCCGTTGCCGCGCCGCCGTGCCCTAGCTCAACCCGAGAGCTGGGAGGTTCCCTGCGCCGCCGCCGCCGCTTCCCACTGCCGGCAAGGGTGAGCTCCCCCTTCTCTTTGACCCTCTCGGCCGACCTGGCCCGCCGCCGGCCCTGCTTTCCCGCCGGCAGCCGGCCGGAGCTAGTTGCTCCGGCCGGGGGGCTTTTCTCTTGTGTTTTTGGCCGCGCCGAGGTGCCCGGAGCCCCTGTTGCTCCCCGAGGTCCGGAGAGGTGAGCCCGATGATCAGGGCATCTCACTGATCATCATGCTCACCTCCATTTTGGTTTTGCTCGAGCCGTGGCGCCGTTCGGCCTTTGTCGGGCCATTTTTGCCTATTGTTGCTCTGTTTTTATGGTTTTTCCCGGACCGCGACTGTTCCTGTCGCAATGAGGCTGTGAGCACGGTCACCGTGACATCGATACCTATCCGCTGGCGCTTGCGGAAGGTCGTGCGGAGGTACGGTTCACTCACACGGCCTTGGTTACGCTCGCTTTTGTGCTTGAGCTCGCTGTTTTTGTGGGATTTCCCGGCTTGCGACTGGTCCTGTCGCAGTGGGATGGTGAGCACGGTTTCCGTGACGTCGTAACCTATCCGCTGGTGCTTGCGGAAGGTCGTGCGGACGTACGGTTTGCTCGAACGGCTCCGTTTATCGCTTGTATGTTTGTAATTGTTGCTTGATTGTGGACTTTGGCGTTTGTGGCAGCGTTGCAACGCTGTGGGCAGCAAGGGTTTGGTCCCCGGGACCCTGTGGACTGGTTGTCCAACCCCCTCGCCCTTCGTGGAGTTTCGGATTCATTTTCGACGCGTTTTTCGATGAAATAATCGGCGAAACGCACGTTTCTAGTCGTGCGACTCACTCGCTGTTTTTGCGAGCGACTTGGCTTCGTCGTGTAGCCTCGTTGGCTGTTCCTCATCGCTGTCCCGAAGTTCCGAGGACAGCGGATGAGTGATGTGGGGTTCCGGTGCCAAACCGGCACTTTTCGGGAACCCGGGAAGCCTTTACGGGTGCGTTTGATGTTCGTGGCACCCCGAGCTTGTGCTCGCTGTCCCGTCACTTGGTTTAGTGTGTTCGGGGACAGCGAGGGACCTTGTTGGCTGTTTGGTACCCCTCGGGGGCTTTGTGTGGTTTCGGGATCGTCCCGGTGGGTTTCCCGGGCGATCCGTCGGTTTCGGGATGTGAGAGCTTTGTGTTTAGCGTCGACTCGGTGGACCTTGACCGTGTGAGTCTTTCGTAGGTCCTGTCGTGTTTCCCGAGAGCCGTCAGAGTTAGGCTTGAGCGCTTCGACAGGTGGGTACTTCGATCCGGAGTCGGTTCAGTGGACTACGGTGATATCTTTCTATCCCTCCTTTCGCATTTCAGTTTTAGTTCACTTGACTCCCGTAGACTCTACTTATATGCGTGCTTGGATAGTAGAGTAGTGTAGCTTGCATGTTCTTTGAGACGACCCAGTCGGTCGGTGGTGATCGCTTGTCATTCGGAGCGATCCTAGTAGTGTAGCTTGCATGTTCCTTGAGACGACCCAGTTGGTCGGAGGTGATCGCCTGTTGTTCCGAGCGATCCTAGTTATGGTTATTGGTTGCTTCTCGGCTTGTTGCCGTTCTGTGGATTGAGCAATAGCATCGATCGTCACAGCTCTTCTAGCACTTCACGTACACCGCGGTCTGATCCACCGTTTGGAGGTGTTCTTTTCCGGAAAAGGGTCGTTGAGTTTGTGCCGACCCGTGAGCCTTGATGCAGTGCGTCCAGAAGGTTTATGTGCCTATAGATGAGCAGGTGACAGTGCTTGGGATACGTCCCGGTGGTTTTAGATTGGGTTTACTTTATGGTTTTCCCTCTGATGCATAGTAGTTGTTTACAGTAGCGTAGCCATTTCAGTTGCATGTTAGCCTCATATTTACTTGTGCTACTGTTTACCATATCTATCTTTTGTTGACCCTCGTGCCGGTGTGTACACCTCGCCTTCGTCGGCTTGCGGTACCCACTGGGAGGGGAGACATGTGTACATGTTCTCACCCCCCACCCCCGTTGCAGGTTTCAGGTGAGCAGGGTGGTGAGTGTCGGGACGCTGCGAGGCACGACTAGATAGTAGCTCTAGAGGTTCCGACTCGTGAGGCTACTTCCCCAGATTTGGTTATTCCCCTACCTCTATTTGATAGATGTGATGTGTGGTTCAGTTACCCCGTTGTAATTCTAGCATGCTTATGTTGTGGGTTCATTCTATATGCTTGTGTGATGACTGCATGCTTGGACTAGTTGATTGTATCCTTATTTTTCAATCGTTTCATTATCTAGCATTTCGGTTTTCTACCCCTCGTGGTAGCATCGTAAAACAAGGTTTCCGTGTGGGAAACGGTTTTCAAATGGATTTCTGATTGCTCGGTTTTGTGATTTCAAAAAGAGAGTTCTCGTGTGGAGAACAGTTTTCAAATGATTCTTGAATGTTTGAAATTAGGGTTTCAAATAAAGCTTCTGGGTATGGAGCAGCTTTCTAGAATGCTCGTTGCTTGTGCATTGCATCATCCTTCGCTTAAGGACCTGCTTAGATTCATACAGGTTTAAGGACGGCTAGCTGTATGAATCTTTGGTGTTGTTGTGCTGTGGGGATGAATGAATGGTGGTTGTGATCCTGTTGTATGTTGTTGGACGCCGTGCAAATACAGGGGAGGCTCTGTCCGCGTGTACAGTGGACCCTGTATTTGTGGCGGGTCTGTACGTGGCGCGGGCTAGGCTTTCAAAAAAAAAAAAATTGGCTCGTTTTTCCGCATCTTGAACTAGCCCGGGGCGTGACACCATTGCGTTCAGCACTGCCGAGACATCGAACTTAGCATTTTGGATCGTCAAAATCGGACTCCGGGTCACGCCGTTAAGCCGTTCTCTCTCCGCGACGAAAATCCGAAAACTAACAAAATCCACTAAAATCACTTATATACATATATATATATATATATACCTTTATATATATACGTATACAGTGTAGTACACCGAACTTCTACAAATTATGGAGTTCCGGTAAGAAAAATAGCATGCGGCGCCATATGTGAGGCTCCGGCCAAGTTTAGAACATATGCGAAGTGTTTTCGATACAAAAGAGGCACGAAAACGGACTTCGGGAAGCTAGAACTGCTGAAATTGTGAAATCTGCAGTGGTATACCGGTATGTGAAATAGTATACCGGTATGTGATGCGCGAAACAGGAAACCCAAGCTCTCGGGTTTGCGGAAATCTTCGGAGTATACCGGTATGCGAATAGGGATACCGGTATGCGATGTTCGAAACAGTGAAACCAGCTTGCGGGTTCTGCGGAATTCCGCAGGGTATACCGGTATGCCAACCCGTATACCGGTATGCCAACCCGTATACCGGAATGCAATGCGCAGAATGCTGATTTCGAAGGGTAAATTGGTAATTTCACATGGGGAGGCTTACTTATAGGGGAACCCTTCCCCTTTCTTCTCAGGGAACACACACATGGAGAGAGGGTGAGAAACTCTTCTCCCTCTCTTCTCTTCTTCATTTTCTTCTCCTCCAAAGTGGAGATCTTGGTGGAGATCAAGCTTGGAAAGCTTGGAGGAGTGGAGATCGAGCTCGTGCATGCATGGTGGCTTGGTGAGCTCGCGGATCCGAGGTAAGTTCTTGGATTTCGTGGCTAGGGTTTCGGATTAAGACTAAGAAATGAGGTTTTGGAGACCCTTGGCTAATCTAGACTACAAATTGTAGAGATTAGCAAGAGATATTGGGTTTTGCCATGAGTTTTGGAAAACCCTAGGTTGAAAGAGGGATTTTCTTGTGGAGGGTTTTAAAAATGTTTTAACCCTTTAGAACCCTAGTTTGGGGTTAGTAGAACATGTGGGACAACTCCATTTCGAATGAGTTGGAGAGATGAGATCGTTATGAGTTCGACTCGGATTAACGAATCCTTCACATGTGTTAGGGCTAGGAGCTTGAAGACCAAGCTTGAGGCCAAGAGGAAAAGAGCCCGATTGCAAGTGTATACAAGCAATCGGAAGAGTGTGAGGTGGGTTTGTGTTTACCGAAGTGATTAGGTCACTTCCATGTTGAAAGAGTAAAGTATAATTATTTTACTTGATGCATGTAATGGTAGGTTAATTGGCAAATGATATATGTGTATGAATGAGTAGATCATATGATGTTAATACCATTAACTACCATGGATTGGAATTGTAGGCAAGTGGAACACATTGTTACAAATGGACATGTGTATGCCTAGATGTAAACATAGCGGGGAGCTAGTTTCTCTACATGATAGAGAATTTGACATGGTCCAAAATGGGCTAGAGGTCATGTGTATGGAAAATCCTAGATATGGACAACTAGGATAAGAAAGAATTATAATGTGCATGTTGGCATAGATTTATATATCAAATGATTTGAGCCATGGGCTCACCTTGCATGTAAAGAATCTAAGTATTTTATAACAATGTATATTTATACTTGAGAGATGATGCATGCATGTTAAACCTAGTGTTATTGAACTTGTCCTTAACTGAAATAGACGACATTTCAAGCGTTAAAAGAATAAGTGTAACACTGTCAAAGCAAACTGCTAGTTTCAACCTCATTATTATATGTTTAAATCATCTTATGGTGTCGGTTTATGCTAAGTTTGCCGTGATGTATTATGCTCCTAATAAAATTAGAAAAAAAGGGAAATAAGACTGTATTTTGCTTGTTGCTGGGACTGAGTCTCTCTCACGAAACGGATTTAACACACTATATATTCTTATATGTGTATAGTATTCTTGAACAAAGATGGACTTGTAGTACAGTTTTATAATCTACAAACTATGATGGACAAGTACAGTTTCATAATCTACAAACTATGATGGACAAGTACAGTTTCATAATCTACAAACTATGATCGCTTTTGTTTTAGAGTGTAGAAACTGGAGTACAGTTCCGCAACCAATTATTATTCACGAGTTATCATGGTGCGCTAACTTACATGTTGGAAATGCTTCTCTTTTTTTCGTCAGGAAAAGAAGAACTGAATTTGGGGACTTGGTGGGATTGAAGTCAAAAAAGGTGTGGATGCTTTCTGAGACTTCTGATCTATTTAGTCAAATAGCATGTTTGAAGTGTCTCCCCCAACTTAAGTCATTAAGTTGTTTCAATTTGTCTTTAATTTCAGATTGTTTCCCCTTAGCCATTCAAGGGATACCTGTAGATTCTCTTTGATGCTTACTATTTCTTCTTTCCTTTGGTTTTTTTGCTTGGATTAGATGCATTCTGCATGCCCGATTTTAAAATTATCAAGCCCCATCAAACTTTTGCCCTTGCTCTTTACTTGCTCTATGCCATCATTTCCTAGTGGGGTGCTTCTTCAAAAGTAAATAACGAAATTTGCCAATATTGTTTGCTGTGCAATTGTGCATAATCTGTTTAGTTTAGGAAGTTGCCTTATCATAAATTGGCATACATAATAGGGACCTCTAATTTGTGCGTCTGATTTTTAACATAAGGCAGGTCCAGGAGGTAGTTCTTTTGGATGAAGAAATGCCTTCTATACAGCCTACAGAAGAAGATACTACTGTACAGCCTAAACAAGAAGATACAACTGATGAATGGTGAACAATTTTTCAGAATCCTCTTTCTAATGCTATTATAGTCTCTCATACAAAGTTCTTAGTTGTTCTAAAGTTCTTGTTCTACACTGACGATAACCCTTTTCTAGGAAGGATACGAAGATCTATTATCCTTCAAGGTGCACATTCTCTAAGATTGATGGATCCATTCTATCTTTAGCTGTAATATTTTGAATAGAGATATTTATTACATATCTTTTTTTGCTGACAGGGAGCATCCACAGTCTGTCGAGCTTTCTTATGCAGACATAAAATGTCTAGATCCTGAGTCATATTTGTCATCACCTATTATAAACTTTTACATCATGTAAGTATATATTCTTTTACCCTTCTGGCATTTTTTTGGAAAGTTTGATACTCATAGTTATGTAAAATGTTTCTGAAACCACTTGAATATCAAATTTGTCACCTATAATCTCTGAGTTCTTTTTTAGTAAGTTATTAAAAGTGCCTTCTTCACAATGTCTCCATATTTTGGTATTATTTGGCTACATACATCTCTAATCTTCGATATACAGTAATAAGCATCCAAAATCTGTCCTTTTGTTGTGCTAGACTCTTTTCTTTTCTTTTGGTAGGTACCTACAGAGGTCACTATCACCAACAAGTAGACCAAGAGGCGAGTACTATTTCTTCAATACGTATTTTTATAACAAACTGGAAGAAGCTTTGTCAGCAAAGGTATTCCAACTTAGTGCATTAAAATGGTAATGTGTTCTGGTAAATGCTTTGTAGTTCTGAGAAGAATTATGAGTGCTGTTATATTGATTTGTTATGTTAGGCTTCCGAATGAAAAATCTAGAGGTTTCGTACTGGTTATTTTCCAAAATATTACCACTAATTGATCAGTTTCTACACTCTAAAAGATTATCTGCTTACTCTCTATAAATATTTTCAACCCTTTTTTTTGTGCTAGTTTTTTTTTTTTTTTGGCTTAGCAGGCCATTTATTTTAGAATTTCACTTCTCATAATAATAGGATTTCTTCATTTTCTGAACATTATTATTTCTTTTATGTAAGCACACATTATTTTTTTACTTTTATCTTCCTTTCCTCCTTATTAGTCATTTACCATTTAAAACTCTTTTTCTGGGCGTTATTTTCATTTGAGGTAACTTTTTGGCTTCTATTTATTTCTTCATGATTTTTGGTTTAGTCATTTCTTCAACCACTTGATTTTGGCTGCTTCCAGTTGAGAAACTCCCGAAGTTTCTAGCCATTAGATTTTGTTTTTCTGTTCTTTTCTTTTCTTTTGGTTTGGTGTGGGGGGCGGGCGCGCTATCGTTCCGTTCTAAAATACAATTTTACTTTTTGGGCTCTTGTTGTTTGTATGACCATACATGTATTTGAGAAGACACATTTTGATTTGAGCTTCTACTTATTATCTCTAGGAAGATAGGAATTCAAGCTTCTTGAAGATGAGAAGATGGTGGAAAGGCATAAACATATTCAAAAAGGCATACATTTTCTTACCGGTTCATGGAGAGTAAGCTTTTTCCCCCCTCTTTAAATCTATTTCAAACGGTTTGTCTCAACATTACTTTTTTATTGTAATTCTGTACACAATAATGCATATATCTAAATCTTGCAGAGGTTATCTTGAGGAAACTTGGCAAAATTGTGCAACCTTACTAGTATTTGTTTTATTATCGATCATAGGATTACTTTAGTTCCAGTTTTGTTCCTTAAAAGAGCAGTTAATTTATTCCTTCCATGCAGTAGATTTTACTGCAGTTAATTGTTGTTGGTTTCCTATTTACTGTGCTTTGATCCATTCAGTTTGCATTGGAGCTTGGTGATTATCTGTATACCGGCACAAGAAGATGAATCAGGTCCCATTGTACTTCATTTGGATTCACTGGAGATTCACAGTAGTAGATCGATATTTGATGTTATCGACAAGTAAGTAATCTGAAATAGCATCCATCTTTCAAATTGTTCTGATTTGTGGAAATTCAGCGTGCATGTCATTCATTTTCTGTCTTTCACTCTTCTGTTAAACAAATTTACGAGTTATTTTCATCTCAAGATGATTTAGCCTGTTATTTTTATAGTTGATCTTAAGTTTTACTTCAGATAAAGATTGCTTCTCCCCCACCCCCCCCCCCCCCCCTTCACTGTTGATTGGTTATCAGTTTACTTAAGTAGATTTTACTTAATATATTAATTCCAGGCGAATTGATCACAGAAGCCACCTGATGAACTCCGTTTTTTAAAATATACACACTAAGTGGCTTTTTTTGGTTTTACACTAGAAGTTACTGATCCAAATGAATTATAGAACTCTAGAACGGGTATCCATATTAAACACTGGTAACTCAGAAAACAGCAGTTTTGACCGAATACTCTTTAACTTAAGGAGTTTCGAAAACACACGTTGGTGGTAGAAAGCTGATAGATAGATTTAGAGAAGAAAAGGGACAAGAACAGGGTGAAGGAGAGAAGACTCGAGTTTCATGGTCTGGAAATTTTGTTCATTCTCATAAATTTTTAGGGTAACAGGAATGACTTTAAAGCTGACAAAGTTCTTTGTGGGATGTTCATAGGGTAGTATCTTGCATTAATTATCTGCTGTGAGCTGTTCGGTTGAGTTCCTGGGTTTCCTTCTGACAATGGTTTAGAGAGAATTTTCATGCTATGGGCGGCATATTCACTCCAATAAATAATACATCTCTGGCCTGATTATATGATGTTAGTAGTTGTTACAATCTACTGCTATGTTTTGTTACATATTGTACACGTGTATTACTTAGGGCCTGTTTGAATGTCTAAACATGTTACATGGGAATAACTAGGGATATCTAAACATGTAACATGCAAATAACTAGTGTTGGATCCCCAAGTCGTTACAACATTAATTATTTTTACTTTATTCCACTGCGAGGTCCTAATATTCGTAATTTTTCACAACACTGCATTCCATTTTATTAGGTGACTTATCATATCCTTTGAAATTAGGTTAGACATCTTTTCGTGTCGCTTAACAACAAACTAATTAATGGGTTTCCAGTAAGAGGAGATATGCTAGATAGCTTACTCCCGCATCCAACCAGGCCGCCAGTGACTTCCCGCATCACATGATTCATTCTCTAGTTTAAACCCTCTCTTCGCTAAAATGAAAATAAGCCCTCTGGACATATCACGCTTTGCACTTCACCCTTGACACTAAAAGCCTACAGGAAAACCCTCAATCTTTGTGCTATATTATCACTTAACCTGTCCATAATTCTTTCATCCGTAAGACATTAGAAAACTATAAAATACGATTCCAAATATAGGTTTTTATTATCGAGAGGTACTAGAGTTCAAAGCATGAGATATCCAGGGGTTTATTTTTTTTAGCTCCCTTGTTTTTTTCGTACAACATATTTCTGTTGCCTTATATATTGGAATTCCTAACTCAGTATTGTACATTGCAGGTATCTAAAGGAAGAATGGAACTACATGAATCAAAATCCTCCTGTTCCAGAAATTCCCATACCAGAAAGGATATGGAAGAATCTCCCTCGTAGGATTGAGAAGAGGAAAATTACGGTATAATTCTTACTAAAATTTATATAGTAATTTTTGACCGTGCTTGATTTGACTTTTTCTAATAACTATGCTCTCGGTGATATTGCGCTGTTCTGGAATTGCAAACATAGTTATATGTCATACACCAGAAAATCTCAATCAGTAATTCCCATCTATGACAATTTAGAAGCTATTACTTTAGACAAACGAATGGCATGTAATCTTAGTTGAACGATAGCGGCCTCGGGTGTTAAAATTTGAAAGTGCTTGGACCTGGAGCTTCTCATTCAACAAATTTGTTGGTCATACTGGGGGCTGTTTGACCTGTCTTGAGCTTTCAGAGAAAATGCTATTTACATAGATCTAATCCGCGAACCACGAATAACTTTCCAATTTTCATGAAAATTTCACACGCTCAGAGAAAGGATTAAAAGGAACAAACAGCTTGTTGCTGCAGTAGAAGCAGAATTTTCGAATTGGTACTCCTGCCCTTTGGGCACAAACTTATTTCAGCCTCCCTTCCCACCACAGTAGAAGCTCCAAACCCTCTGTTTGTCAAATGCTCGACTGCTTTATTAGCCAAGTCAAATGGGCTCTTCATTGGTATCAGGTAGATGGGAACATATTTGGTCTTTGAAACCACTGGCCATGTCTAGCAGTTGATTAGCAGTAATCGATACCAATTCTCAATCTTTCCAACCTGACAAGCTTTGTAGTTTCTTGTTTCGCGCTTTTATGTACACTTACGAAAAAATTTCAACTTTGCTTCGCGCTAATACTTTTCATACCAGCATTTAATTGCTTGTAGTAAGACTTGTATCCTTCATGTTCCAGGTTCCCCAGCAGAAAAATGAGTATGATTGTGGTCTATTCGTGCTCTACTTCATGGAGCGGTTTATCGCCGAGGCCCCCGAAAGACTTCGAAGGAAAGACCTTGCAACGGTCAGCCAACTTAAAGTTTGCGTGTTATATTACTACACTTTCTTATTTCAATCAAAATGTTTATTTCTTGACTCTTTCATTGGACAGTTTGGTGGCCGCAGGTGGCTACACAAATGTTATATCTTTAAAAAGGACCCAAGTCGCATTGCGAGCTAACCGACAATAGAAGTCCATCCCATCCCATGTACTCACATGGAAGTTGTGTTTAGCATAAACAAAGCAGCAGGAACGTCTAATGAGGACTCGGTTTTTCGTGCTTTTCTTTCATTTTAATTCTCTATTTTTTCCGTAAATTTTTTAACTGTTGAGTGTAGAGATATTTGGGACTGGTTATAGGAGCCAAGTAAGAGGCTTTTTTATTCTCTGTTCGTCTTTTTTGGTTCTTTATCTATCGAATAAGGTGAAATCTTGCTTCCTTTTTGTTATTGTTATACTGTTATTACGTTGCAGCTGTAGGTATAATTTAGGTATAAATGTAGGCAATATAAACCTCTCGTTCGGTAACCTATCTATCCATCTTTGTTATTTGGGAGGCCTGATGTGCGCGTGTTACACGTATGCGAAGCGTGACTTTCGATGCCCATCCCCACGTGAAAGTCACACTTCAAAATCATACAGAAAGGCGGTGTGGCTTGTCATTACGTTAAGCATTCCGATCTAGGAGTTAAGCAGCTCAACCAAAATTTTGAAGATGGGACTTTGTCGGTAGTCTTAGAGTTTTGCTTTTGAATCTGTGAATACCGCATACACCGTTCTCACCTAGCAGAGCAGGCCTTTCTTATTCCTTCTCTCTGAAATTTCTCTTTGATCCAACTTTCCTCTGTCATATTTCAAATCAATGTCCAGACGTGGTTTTATAATTGAAGGTAACAACAATGTAATACCGAGTCCTCAGTAATGACGTGGTTTTATAATTGACCGTACCAACTGCAGTAAGAAGTTTCATTAACCTGTTCTTGTGCATGCATTCTATACGCAGAGAGAGAGAGAGAGAGAGAGAGAGAGAGAAAGAATCCATACAGCCAATGCTCAGTGGATTATCTATAGACGCCAAACTGAATGGCAGATGATGGAATTAACAGCTTCCATTTCGAGCGAGCTGTTGCACGACGCTGCTGCTCAAAAAGCCCACTTTCAAAAACCCGCCATTACCAGAAACTACAATATTCAACTAGCACTTGTACATCTATGTACATCCAAGAGGGAAAGGGAAAACTGCAATTAGCGCTTTCTACCATTATTGCTATATAGGGCTGGTATACGTAGATGAATGCATGTAGTCTATACAGCTTACCTACAAATAAGATCATAATTCGTGTATAAGCTATTCTTTTGATGTACAACGAGAAGGCTAGTAGATGTAACAGAGGAATCATTTTAAGGGAGTAGGAGGTGTCACTACCTCCGGCGTTTCTTCTTTTCTGGCGTCTCATGTACCTGCTTTTTCACGCCGTACATTTTCAACTGTAGATTCTCAAAAGCTTCTGATATGGCCTCAACCTGCAAATCGTAATAAGAAGAATATTAATCCTCAGAGAGAGGGATTTAGGCAGTGCCTGGCATTGTTTATGCTTTTGTTTCATATTTTTGTTATTTCTCAAATTCTGGCATGGAGTTATTGTTCTCAAGAGTTTGTTCACGAAGTACAAAGGGCTTCTCTAGAGTGGACTTCGTTGTTGTCGGCTGGAGCAACAACAGAAATTTTAAATAAGAGAGCTAACCACAGCAAAAGTTTTCAGACTGTTCTTATTTTCAACAACTGGTTGCCATTTTTCAAAATATAGTAGTTCAAGAAGCTAGGCCAAGCAGGCACACAACAAAGCCCAAGCCAAATGCATTTCTTTTAGGGGAAAAATAGAGGAGCATAAACCAAGTCGAACGAAGTAACAAATTCTTCAAGGGCTTGAAAGTGTGGAATGAACTAACCAATTCAGGCTTCTTGGCATACACCCTCACAATCCTGTCCTGGTAGGATGTAGGTAGAAGGCAGCTGATGCGATCATCGGAGATGGAGAACTTCTTGTCGCTGTCGTAATCCTGGAACCACAAAAATAATCTTCTTAGAAATGCAGCAAGAAAAAAAAATAAAGGCCCATATCAAGGCAAAAAACCAAAAAAAAAAAATCTATGGAAATTTTTGATCTGACTGTTATGCACATTACTGCAGATTATTCTTCCTATAAATTGCCTCTAGGAGCTAACCCTAGCATGTTCTGTTTCTTGTAGCGATTCCGTTTCCATTCTCCAGAGAGTGAGTTTTCTAAAAGGTGGCACGAAAATATTGTAGCTAAGATTTGTTTATGGAGAGAAATATAGTACCTTGAAGAAATTGATGCTACGTACAGGAACATGGGCGACAGAGAAAGCGGATAGTTAGTAGTCAAATTGATCGCAAGCGGAAAAAGAAAAAGAAGTGAACTTGCCAGATACCTCTCAATAGGGTTATCTTTTCCACGCGTCAAATCTATCTTAACATTGCTAACGGCGACATCCTCTTCCGTCAGTTGTACTCCACCAGCTCTCTGCGAAACATAGTATTATCAAGATACAAAAAAAACTACAATAGTCTTATAACGTAGAGTTGGGCACATCAGTGAATAATTGAGAACGAAATTTTAGATTCTTAAAACCTGACAGCATATAATGTCTTGCGGAGTGATGTCCTTAAAATGCTCGATTTTATCCTTCGGAACAGCATACTCATTGCAGAACTGCCTCGCATAAATGGGACGAAATGTCAAAACAAATTGCCAATTCACCATCCCGCTTAACAAAGTGCCACCAGGAAAATTAGATTGATAACAAAAACTAACTCTACTTTCGAAATAACTAGCAATTTACGTAAAATAATATAATCTTGTGGTGATATGATAAATTGATAAGCAAGAATCGTTACAACATAAATAGAATAGACAGTACTATTGTTTAGTTAAAATTGTGTCTTATATAATAAAAAAAGATCAGAAGCTGGCAATTAGAAAAAGAATCCTTTAAAAAGAACCACTTTGCATACGTAAAAGTTCTCTTGTTATTCGACCGGATAAATGAAAGTTGAGCATGGAGAAACTTACCTGGTATAAGTCTCTTCGACGAATACGTCGGATAATATCTCTCTTGATTCTTGCAACTTCTTGCTATCAGCTATTTCAATGGTTTTAAGTAGTGTGTCGTCCAGCTACAAAGTTGAGAGATGCATAAGCATGAAGAACAGTGTACATAAAATAGATATGGTCAATTATGGGTGGTTAAGGAAAAACCTTCCAAAATTCAGCGGGGTCCAAAGAACACGAGGATATTTGCAGGTAATCATTGGCCTTAAGAAGCGCATCTACAAGCATGAGCTCAACAGCCTAAACGGAAAAGCAAAACTGTTAGAAAGGCAGAAGCTGTGTATATTTCATTTTTGTGCAGGAAAAAGGCGTTCGTGAGCAAATCAAGATGCGTAAATTCTAGAGCAAATAGAAATTTAAAGAAAATATTTAACAGTGTTAGGATCCCTATTATTAGTTAGTGCACAAAGCTCTCATCAAAAGAAACTCTGACAAGGATCCACAGCCAGAAATTTCTTGGGGAATAATAGGGTATAAAATGTGCTGATATTCTTGACGATAAGCGTGCATTTAGCATGAATACAAAGTGGAAGAAAAAATAATCGTTTGGTACTACGGAGCAACAACCACATAAGTCTTAGGGAAAATCACATACATACCCTGTGCCAAACCATAATTTCCTAAATGCCCGCACATTATATCTAGAAACTCGAAAACACCCTTAGGATAAATAACATAAATGAAATTTCAGAAATGCAATCCGAAGGGGCATCTATGATTTTTCAAACTTTCGAGTACAGTATTTCAAACTTATGGCAGTATAGTTGAACCTGGCACATTTTTCACTAGAACAGTTTAATATGTTTTAGAAAGACAAATTAGCGGTCAGTCAAGCCTTTTTTAAAAAAATTACTACATAGATCAAGTAACCACCTGTATGCTCAAGAAGATATGACCATAGTACTGCAAACTTTGGCATCAAGTGATAGTTGTTTCCAGCTTTAAATTAAGGCCGCACAAATGCAGGAGCAATGAGATCTCAAATGACAAAAATGGCAGAGCTTAATTTAAAATACAAATACAACTTAAAGGGAAGTAAACACATACCTTAACCTTGACACCATTTAGAAGCAGAAAATGGTATTCACAATTCAGATACTACAAAGAATCTGGGATTAATAGCTTCATCCAGTTCGCCAAACTTTGAGTAGTCTAACAGGCCCTTGTTTTCCACAATTTTCATCACCAGTCGCTGAGCCGCTCAAATATATTGAAATATCATAAAGACAAATAAAAACATTGACAATTCAAAAATAACTGACAAAATCAAAGGATTCAAATGAAGACATCATTGCAAAAAAGAAAATGATTAGATCATTAGCAATGCTGACATACCAAGTGGTAATCAATACACAAGTTATTTTTCCTCATATACATGAGAAAAAAAAGATTCTAAAAAGATGATTTACCTATGCTGGGCACCGAAGTTCAAGTCAGCATGGTAAATTCCAGCTCTGGAAAGCCAATCGAATTGTTTCGCTCTTCTTTGTTTAATAAAGAAATGAAATTCACTGCATATCATGAAAGAGAGACCAATTCATTTCCGCATAATGATTACAATATTCAAATACAACCATTAATGCTGTGAGGATGGTAGAAAATAAAAATAGAAAGAGCAATACTAAAATAGCATAAAGATGTAAAAACACATTAGTTAATCAGATAACAAGCCTAAATAATACTTTATATTGTGAAACAGGAAATCGGATTTTATGATGTTGACAACCTTCATCAGCCCATTTCATCTAATGGACTCTCTTTCTTTACTGGCCTGCTGAACCACCAGCATACTGAACTATTGCTTGTTGGTTGACAACAAAGCCTACCGGAAATGGACATGAATCTCAAATTCTGATAGCCTACGTTTTATATCAATTGAGTCACACTGGGTCATTATTTGGGTCAATAAAGTGTTCCATTTAGTTGTTAGGTCTCTAATTTCAGATTAGACCATTAGGGGGACCAATTGGAGTTCTTTTTGGTTGAGGATTGAAACAATTAAAATTTATAAGTTAACATTGGAGTTTGAGCCATCATTGGATCTCAATTTGGTGTCCTTTGGGTCATTATGACAAAAATGGATTTATTTATTAAGGGTTTGTTTGATTCTTACTCTCTTTCCTGCCGTGAGTATCCCTTTACCCTCCTTTTCCCTCATCACCTCCACTGCTTATTCTGGTTCTTCTTCCCTTTCTTTTCCTCTCCTCATTCTCTTCTGCTTCTCCCAACTTCCTCATTTTTACTGCTGAATATCATAGCCAGCAGCCAACTGCAGCTCAATCGCTGACACCTGTAGCCCGATTGCTACAATGCAGCTATAGTAATGCTATTTTGTCAGCCAAACTCTATGTGCATCTAGGGATTGTTTCTGGAATCTAATTTCGATTATTTCCGACCAATACGGTATGGTTGACTCATAAGTTACCCAGGCAAGACTAAATCACCTAGAACCACAAAAATATCACGCAAAAACAGAAGTAAAATAAGTGACGTCGAGTTACAAAAGAGATAGAAAAAAGAAAAGAAATGCCATCTACCCATACTTTATCACCTCAATAGAGGCAATTTAACTTGTAGAAACTTTCTGATGCTATTCAACCAATACTATTATCACATCATGGAAATATGTTTACCTCAAATCTGAATTCCACGTGTTCTGTAAACCAGAGGACTTAAAAACCAATACTTTTCAAGCATATGAATCACGTGAATATTGTAAACACTTTATCAGTCTCCAGCTACAATTAACCCCACTTTTCCAGCCAAAGGCTATTGTCGCCCCCCCAGCAAGCCTATAACCACCCAAGTTATGTGGAACAGAGAGTGGAGGGTACTCTCTCCAGGAAGCTCCATAAAATATATCGCACAGGAAGCTCCATAAAATGTATCGCACGGTCAGAATAACTTGCAAAGACCATCTGCAAAGCCATTTTCATAACAACCATCACAAATCACAGTACATTTACAAATCCTGCACTAATACTTATATTTGAAACTCAAAATAACAGCTAGTCTAAACCCTTAGAAAACTCGCTTCCTGCTTAGATCAACACAGACAAGCAAACTCTGAAGGAAAAGATTCTTACCACATCTTCCTTGATATGAAGGAAATGAAGAAAGGAAATACTATCAGGATTACAAAAGAAGAGAAGAAAAAGAGAAAGCAGAACAAAAGGAGAAATGCTAAGTGTATAACCAAAAAGGGTTGTATTCTTACAATTCATCCAAAGGCGCCAAGGGTTTACTAACCCCTTATTGGTTTTTAGTTTTTTTTTAAAAAAAGAGTGATAAGACTAGTGGAGAGATATTGGCCTTCGGATGAGGGTGTTGTAGGATTACAACCTGTCTTTGGTTGTAGACTTAGCATTTCTCGTACAAAAAATATGTACTACTAATAAATACTATTGAACAGACCAAAAGACTCAATGAGAGACCTCTTTATTCTCCGTTGGAAATGGCAACCACTAACCAGCAATAGGCAATAGGCCCCTTCACGTTTCCACATTCCCTTTGTGTACATCAAAACCTGATGTCTTATCTCAAAAACAATTGTAATGACCTCTGCTATCAACATCCTCTGGATTTCTTGGCTCGCAGATCTGATTCATCGACGTCGTATCGGATACATAACCATACTGCCACATAGACAGAAATAAAAGTTTGTTAAAGCTGCATAGTATTGTTACATAGATTGATTTGGAAACCTACTCAGATTAGGTGCTACACAGACCAAGACAACTAAGATTTACAAAGTATGCTCAGAATCTCGAACCTATATGCGGCAGAGAAGCATTTATTCGCTGCAGCTTCAACATTAACCACTCACAAAGAGCAGTCCAACTATCTGAATTGTGATATGTTGTTTAGCCTTGAACTCTTTCAAACTGTTGAGAATACAGTCATGGAGATATTTTTGCAGCTTTTTTAGAATCATTCTCTAAATTAGGAACTCTATCATGTATGCTAAGAATGACGAGACGGAAGGATCATGAGGTCATAAAGCAACTGTAGCAAACTTCTCATTATGCTCCTCTTCTCAGGAAAGGGATCTAAAAAGTCAGCTTCTTGAAAAGCCCCAAACTTTTTGCTTGCCAAATACCTAGCTCCTGCTTCTTCATTAGAAGCTTTTCAAAAAGCGAGGTCAAAAAGGAACTTATCAGTTTTTTTCGCATAAATAGGATCAAGGAAGACAAAGTTCATAAAAGCTTCAAAAAATACACGTGTTTCATTTCTAAGAAGGCTCTCTTACCCAAACTAGTTAAGCAGTATACAAATTATGAAGACGAAGCTCATGTTCAGCAAAACATCACAAGGCTTCCGCACAAGCCAACGTTGATTCCAGCTCCATTCCAAGAGCAAACCTGTTGCTCCTTCCCACTTGTTCTATACTGAAAACGTGATCAGGCAATTTTCAAGAGGAGATTACTCCAAGTCTTTGTTCTGATAATAGTTAAATCTGCTATATCGCTTTCCAGAGGACCAGATAAGGCCAATACCTTTTCAAAAGCTTCAAATCCTGCGACTAATCAAAAAGAGTAAGGGGCATACATTTTAGATCCACAAATTTAAACCACTTTGCAGACATCCATAATCAAAGCCTTTTAACAGAAAAGGACACCCCAGCATTAAGGGGAATCAAGCTCCAGTGAGAGCCCTTCGTATCAATACAACAGCTATGCCAGTTGATCTGATATGAACCTTCAGGAAACGCAGAAACATTCAGCAAGCAACTTGCGAATCCCTGCCCTCTCTCATTAGGTTCAAAACACACACAAGCTGTTACCAAATCCTCATCACCATTCGCAATTTGTTTATCTCATTGGCCTTTCCAGCATCTTCTTTAATGTACTGCAACAGCATGGCATTTAATTGTACCATTTCGTTCATCTTGCGAGGCCGAAACTCCCACGTATTTTGAGCTTCCCCTTTTCCTAAGGGTAAGCGAGAAGATACCCTTGCAGCAAGAATGCAGTACAGCTTAGCAAGCTGAGCGGAAGTTCTTGCTAACATGTTCTTTAACTGAATGCAGAGATTTAGCGATAACTGGAAACCAGGTGGTGTTATTATTTTGTCTTTGTTTCCAGAATCTTCGCCGTATATGAATAGCTCGGCACCAATGCAATGCCTGCAACAGCATTCGAGTGTGAACCAATTAGTATAAAGAATCTAGGCCGCATTTTGATAATTTTCAAAAAAGGACAAACAAAGAGACAAAAACATATATTACTTTTTGCACAGCCAAGTAAGAATTATGGAGAGATAAATAATTAATTACTCCAAAGAACCTAGGACTTTCACATATTTGTGAATGACCAAATGAACCTTTGAAACTCCCAAAATTGCTAAGATTTTTGTAAGCTGTGGTATCAATAACCAAGTCACTAAAATCAAATGGAACCTGTTAATGCAGTAACTGTGAACGACAAAGAGAACGAGCATTTGGATCTGAATCTATCAATATGAAATAAATAATGCTTAGCAACCAACAAGTTCTATGTAACTATTGGATTTATGAAGCCACCTATAACGCAATTTAAAACTTTGGCATAAGAGTTTTTAAAAATAATACCCTGTCCTAAAGTAGTATCTGGGAAGCTGGAAAGGTAGTTCCATCGACTTCTGCACAATGTCATACATAAGTTGCAGCCCTCTATTAACAAAAGAATGCAGATCCCCTTCGTCTATTAGACCTTTTGCATCTCTTCTAATGCAGAGCAATCCTTGTAGAGCAAACTGAAAAATCAATAAGCAATCCCTATCCAAGCAATTGGCACAATTGAGTTGTGTTCTGGACTGGAAGAGATCGATTTTTTATCCGTAAGGAAAGACATAAACTGCTCAAATTGAGTGGTAATCTTGCTGCCTGCGCCCCCCAGTCTCATAAACAAATCTTGAACAATGGGAGTACAAGAAACCTGATCTCTTAAGCTGCAGGGCATGATATTTTTGTAAGCATGTGAAATTGAAAAATCCATGGCAAAAGCAGTGCAAAGTGCCAGCACCGAGCAATTGAAAGCTAGCCTACAGATGCTTCTAAAACTTTGGTGGTCAATATCCAGAAACGATGTAGCAAGAAGATCATAGTTCTTCGCTAACTGATTTAGTCTTAAGGAATGGTTAGTTAAACCAAGTAGCAGAGTCTTCACATTCTTTGTTGTTCCTGCAAAATGAATCTTTTCATTTCCAACCTCCTTATTGGGGACTTCCTTGGCAAAAGAGTGTGAACTCAAGAATCCAAATATGTCCACCACGATCTCAAGAAACTCAGCTCTAAGACAAATGAACCATCTTTGGAAATAAAACAGACCATCTGAAGGTCCAGTTAAAGCCAAAGTTTCCTCTGATGACCATATTCTATTGCATATCTTACCAAGCTTTCCTTCACAATCACAGAGATCAACTCCCGTGCCACTAAGATACTCCATATCTATTTCAGTAACATTAATCTCTTTTTCACATGTTCCCTCCACCTGCAACTCACTAATCAGCTCTACGCCTACTTTGGGAAATAGCAGTAATTTGATTTCACTTTCACCACCAGCCAAAAGCATCAAAGATTTTAACCAGCAGCTGAAGGAGCTTGATTTTACAGCATGTATCAATTTCCTGAAGACAAAAGTTGCTGTAAACAACAGACCTTTACAGAAAGAATACTTTCCAGCCCGATAAGCTGTCCAGTAATTCCTTTCTCTTATCATCTTTTTAGCAAAACCAAGAGCCCTTCGCTCTTGAACAGCCCAAGCGGAAGGAATGAAGTATCTGGGTTTCGTAACTTGCTCGTGTACCTCAAGGCTGCATGGAGCAAGTCTTAGATTCTTTTCCTTCTCATTAGTAACTTTGCAACAGTTAGATGCAAAATGAGAATACATGCACAAGCAAAAGATTTCATACGTATCATAATAATGAGGTGCACTCTCTTTTATGCACTCAACTAAATTCTTCACGACAAGATAAATATAGCAATAATGTTGTCCAAAATCATTAAGTTTATTGAGACAAGCATTTGAAAATTTGCATAAAGTTAACATTAGCTCTGAAACAGCAAGAATTTGCGGCTCACCATGATATTCTCCAGCAGCAAAATACAAGATTCGGTTTCTTAGCATCCAGTTCCTTACAGAGAGAAAACACATGGAAAGTTAGAATTATCAGGATTTGGTTTCTCGACAACTGAATATTTCTTAGATATGCTACTATAGGTACCAATACACTCGGTGTTGACATTGTCATCCACATTAACCAGAGTTTGTATGATGCATCTCATTTTATCCAGCGCTACAAGTAAAGAAGAGGGATAATCTTCAGCAAGGCGCAAAATAAGACTGAGTGAGGTATTATATTCTTGCTTCAGATCACCATCGAATACTGCAAACAGCATGTTCTGATTGGGTTTATTCATAACTTGCTTGGCTAGGGATATGAGGTGATCCATAACTAGGATAGTAGCTCTATTGGCAGAAGGTGGTAGGTCATTTTCGCCATAAACTCAATAATATAGCTTCTGGATCATCTTGGAACTGAGAGCAAACCGAAGGCAACTTTTCTTCAGGAGAGGTATGGGAATTTGCCCTCCTTAGGCTGTGAGAATCCGAATTTTGAGAATTTGGAATTCTCAGTGTTCCACTCCCCTGTTACTGCGTTTTCCATCTGTATACATATATATATATACTGGTATTTATATATATATATATGTATATAAGGATTTTTAGTGGATTTTATTATTATTGGTTTTTCGTCGCGGAGAGAGAACGGCTTAACGGCGCGATCCGGAGTCCGATTTTGACGATCCAAAATGCTAGGTTCGATGTCTCGGCAGTGCTGAACGCAATGGCGTGATCCGTGTCGGCGTGCGACGCACGGATTGAAAGATATTGCATCTTCTTCGCTGAGTGCGCGAGTGGCACGTTTATTGTTTCGCGTTTTGGACCCCGTTTTTCGCACCGTTTCGCGCATTTTCGAATGTGGAGGGGCCTAGGGGGTTTTGTTACCTGCTGTGAGAGAGGGGGGCATTGGCTGTGGGAGTGGGTGAGAGGGTAGGTGAGGAAATTTTGAGTTTCACCCACCCCCCCCTCTCTTTGTCCACTTTCACACTCCACCTCTCACTCTCTCTCTCCCCTCCCTCACTCTTTCTCTTTTTCCTCAGCCCAGCCAGAGCCCGAGCTCCCCTGCCCCTTTGGCCTCCTCCCCGGGCCCTGCCGGCCGCCGCCGGCCACTGCCTGGCCGGAGTCCCCCCAGCCACCTCTCTCTCTCCCTCTTTTTCTCTTTTTCTTCTTCTTCTTCTTCTTCTTTTTTTTTCTCCTTGTGTGCACCCAGGGGTTACCCACGCCGGAGCTCCCTGAGGTGGCACGACCCCCTGCCGCCGTCGCCCTGCCGCCGGGGAGCCGCCGGGAGCTGCCACCAGCCCTGCGGCCAGCTGCTGGAGCAGTAACTGGCCGAGGATGGTGGGCCCCTGCCGCCGCCGCCTCCCGCACCCTGGGATGGTGAGCATCACCTCCCCCATGAGCTCCGGCGCCGCCCCCTTCCTCCCCGCAGCCGCCGTACCGCCGGAGCGCCGCCGCTTGCTTCGGAGGGACCGCTAGGGCACCCGAGGCCGCGCCAGCACCGCCGCCGCAACCCAGCCACTTTTTTGTCGCGGTCACCGGCCAACCGGTGGCCGGCGACCCTCCTCTTGAGGGTGCTCGCCTCGCCGCCGGCCATCGCCGCCGCCTGTTGCCGCGCCGCCGTGCCCTAGCCCAACCCGAGAGCTGGGAGCTTCGCCGCGCCGCCGCCGCCGCCGCCTCCCGCCGTCGACTAGGGTGAGCTCCCCCTTCCTTGCGACCCTCTCGGCCGACCCTGCCCGCCGCCGGCCTTGTTTGCCCGCCGGCAGCCGGCCGGAGCTAGTTGCTCCGGCCGGAGGGCTGTTTTTTTGTGTTTCTTTGGCCGCGTCGAGGTTCCCGGAGCCCCTGTTGCTCCCCGAGGTCCGGAGAGGTGAGCCCGATGATCAGGGCATCTCACTGATCATCATGCTCACCTCCATTTTGGTTTTGCTCGAGCCGTTGCGCCGTTCGGCCTTTGTCGGGCCATTTTGCCTATTGTTGCTCTGTTTTACGGTTTTTCCTGGACCGCGACTGTTCTTGTCGCAGTGAGGCTGTGAGCACGGTCACCGTGACATCGATACCTATCCGCTGGCGCTTGCGGAAGGTCGTGCGGATGTACGGTTCGCTCACACGGCCTTGGTTATGGTTGCTTTTGTGCGCGCGCTCACTGTTTTTATGGGATTTCCCGGCTTGCGACTGGTCCTGTCGCAGTGGGATGGTGAGCACGGTTTCCGTGACGTCGTAACCTATCCGCTGGTGCCTGCGGAAGGTCGTGCGGACGTACGGTTTGCTCGAACGGCTCCGTTTATCGCTTGTATGTATGTAATTGTTGCTTGATTGTGAGAGCTTTGTGTTTAGCGTCGACTTGGTGGACCTTGACCCTGTGAGTCTTTCGTAGGTCCTGTCGCGGTTCCCGAGAGCCGTCGGTGTTAGATTGGATCTTACCTACAGGTGGGTACTTCGATCCGGAGTCGGTTCAGTGGACTACGGTGATACCTTTCTATCCTTTCCTTTGTATTACAGTTTTTAGTTCACTTGACTCCCGTAGACTCTACTTATATGCGTGCTTGGATAGTAGAGTAGTTGTAGTGGCATGGTACTTGTGACGACCCAGTTGGTCGGTAGTGATCGCCTGCTGTTCTGAGCGATCCTAGTGGTGCCTTGCATGTTCCTTGAGACGACCCCGTCGGTCGGTGGGGATCGCTTGTCATTCTGAGCGATCCTAGTGTGGCTTGCATGTTCTTTTGAGACGACCCAGTCGGTCGGTGGGGATCGCTTGTCATTCTGAGTGATCCTAGTGTGGTTGCATGGTTCTTGAGACGACCCAGTTGGTCGGTGGTGATCGCCTGTTGTTCCGAGCGATCCTAGTTGTGGCTTATTGGTTGCTTCTCGGCTTGTTGCCGTTCTGTGGATTGAGCATTCGCATCGATCGTCACAGCTCTTCTAGCACTTCACGTACACCGCGGTCTGATCCACCGTTTGAGGGTGTTCTTTTCCGGAAAAGGGTCGTTGAGTTTGTGCCGACCCGTGAGCCTTGATGCAGTGCGTCCAGAAGGTTTATGTGCCTATAGATGAGCAGGTGACAGTGCATGGGATACGTCCCGGTGGTTTTAGATTGGGTTTACTTTATGGTTTTCCCTTTGATGCATATTAGTTGTTTACAGTAGCATAGCTATTCCAGTTGTATGTTAGCCTCATATTTACTTGTGCTACTGTTTACCATATCTATCTTTTGTTGACCCTCGTGCCGGTGTGTACACCTCGCCTTCGTCGGCTTGCGGTACCCACTGGGAGGGGAGACATGTGTACATGTTCTCACCCCCCACCCCTGTTGCAGGTTTCAGGCGAGCAGGGTGGTGAGTGTCGGGACGCTGCGAGGCACGCCTAGATAGTAGCTCTAGAGGTTCCGACTCGTGAGGTTACTTCTCCAGATTGGTTATCACCCTACCCTCGCCTATTAGATGTGATTTGTGGTTCAGTTATTCTTTGAGCTTATTCTAGCATGCCTATGTGTTGTGAATTCACTCCTTATGATTATGTGATGATAGCATGCTTGGATTGATTGGTTGTATCCTCGTTTTCTCGTCGTTTTATCTATCGAGCATTTTGGTTTTCTACCCCTCGTGGTAGCATCGTAAAACAAGGTTTCCGTGTGGGAAACGGTTTTCAAATGGATTTCTGATTGCTCGGTTTTGTGATTTCAAAAAGAGAGTTCTCGTGTGTGAGAACAGTTTTCAAATGATTCTTGAATGTTTGAAATTAGGGTTTCAAATAAAGCTTCTGGGCAGGGAGCAGCTTTCTAGAATGCTTGTTGCTTGTGCATTGCATCATCCTTCGCTTAAGGACCTGCTTAGATTCATACAGGTTTAAGGACGGTTAGCTGTATGAATCTCTCTGAGTTGTTGTGCTGTTGTGACGAATGAATGGTGGTTGTGATCCTGTTGATTGTTGTTGACGCCGTGCAAATACAGGGGAGGTTCTGTCCGTGTGTACAGTGGACCCTGTATTTGTGGCGGGTCTGTACGTGGCACGGGCTAGGCTTTCAAAAAAAAATTGGCACGTATTTTCCGCATCTAGAACTAGCCCGGGGCGTGACATAGGCAGCACAAGATATCAACAAGAAGGTGAAAAGCAAGACTTCTCTTTACACTGGAAGCAGAAAGTGCTGCACCCTCCACGTTCAGAACAAGCTTCGATAAATCAGGCGCATCTATAGAAGACAGACTTGATGGTATGGTGGTGAATATCTGAAAGAAAACAATTCATTCAGTACTCAAAAATATTCATGAAACATGGGATCATAGGAGAGATAACAATAAATTACACAGAAGCATCAGAAACGATATGCAGACAACAGAAAGCTCATTACCTGCCGCAAAATCCGTAAAGCCTCACACTGGAAGTTCAGCGTAAGATCACTATCCTCTATTACATTGCATAATATGGCTAATACATCTTTGCTGATTGGAAAATGACAGGCATATCTGCTAAATAGAATGCCTAAACATTTTAAGGCTCTAGCCTTCAGAAGAGCTGCAGATTCATGCCTTAGAAATGATAAGAGTAAGTCGACCTACAAGAAAAAAGATTAGCCAAGTAAAATCAAAAGGACCTAAATGTGCTTCACTTCTTTATTGAAAAAAGACAAACTATAGCGGATAACGTAAAAGAAACCTGTTCAGCAATTAATATGGTTGACTTGAAAGCCAATTTTGATATTGTCCATAGCATTTCGGCTTTAAAGTCATCTTCCATTGAACTGAGAACAAGTCTTTTTCCAGCCTGCAACATTAACAATGGTGCAATTAGCAAACTCAACAAATGAGTATCCAAACTACGACAGAATAACTATACAAAAGATGAGTTATTAAGAAACATTAACATTAATTTTGCAAAGTAACTGATCTGTATGGAGAAAGAGAGAAATTTACGAATGTATGTCAGCAATAAAATAGGTACAATTTAGTCGAGAAAGTTGAAACAGAGATGAGAAAAAAGGAAGCAAAAGTGAACCCACTTGAAGCCTGAATTTGGAAAACACTGTATGCAAATCATTTAATACAGTGTATAATTTTTCTTTCCATAGACTATAACTGATTGCTTCTAATAAACCCAACATGTAACATAATTAGGAGAAAAATAAAAGAGAAAATGCATATTTTAGGAGTACAGATGCCATAAGAAAAAAAGGATGTGTTTTCCTCTCTTAATTCAGGTAAATTTAAAACCTAGTACTCGAGAAATTGAATTCAGCATTTCTAAATCTACGGCGCCCAAACATTTTGGAGCATTCAAGCATCAAAGAAGTATACAATCAAAATTCCCAAACCGATATGCCAATTATATGATGTATGAAAATGCAACCATAACAAAACTGGCTACCAGTAGTAACACATCACCATTCGGAAGAAAATGCAATCAAATTTCAAGTTAGAGTACAGAGTAGAGACAAGCACCTTGTAAGTGCTAGAAATAACAGATAGCGTGCATTGCATCATAGATAAACTACGGATAGCTGCCCGCTTCAGAACAGCCGATATGCCCGACGAGCAAATAAGGTTTATCGAAACTTCCAGGATGATGCATGAGAAATCCTCCGCCAATAGACAAAAGGAACCAGCAGCAAATAAAGCGGCCATCACCTGCAAAATGGAAAAGAATGATAAAAAGCAATACTACCATCAGTTTATCAATCAACCCTAGAATCAAATAAATAAATAAAAAAACCTGATGTTTTAGCAGGTCAAATCAATCTATTGAAAGATATGTTTAAAGGGAATACTGTATAACCAGAAAGCGGCAACACAAAATTGAGGAAAATAGATATAACCTCCGATACATGGGACGACTGCAAGCTCGACAGTATCACATAGCGAATTTGCGCGCTGTCCTTAGCTAGATCCGCCCAGCAACCAAACAAGTGCAAAGCCAATGATTTAGCTTGCTGATCACCTGTGTCAAAAACTACTTTCACTCTCCTGAGCAGTTCCACATAATTAGGCACCCTGTGCTTTGCCAGAATACCATTATACATTTTGCCCTTCTTGCTCAGGTGCCTCAACTCCACAAGGAAAACCTTCAGGATACATCTTCTCATGTGATTGTCCCCACGCCTAAATGCGTCTGCAAGTCTGAGAAGGATCGTGTTGGAGAACAATCTGTCCTCCCCTGGTACCAAACCGTACATATCTGACACTGCTTTTGTGATGTTTGATTCGATGCTCAGCTCTCGGATTCTATGGCTGATCTGTTCTACAGCCGCAATGCGTTGGCCTGCAATTATACGAGCACGTAAACATGCAAGAGTTAGCAATGCAGAAAAATTAGACTGAACAGCATAGGTGCATAGGAACGACAAACATAGTCAACAAACATGAGCATTTAACAGAGGCAGCCCGCATAATACTGAATATGAAATAAACAGAACACTGTTTAACCCAAAATTACGCAAGCACTTAAACATTATGAGCTCAAATAATGGAAGAAAATCAGCCAAATTTTCGGGACGCCAAACATGCTGATAGCAATGGTGTTCCGGGATAACACAGCAGTCTGTCACGGCCTTAGCGTTTTTGTTCGCAAAGCCCGTGCGGCGCCCACCTTTCTCCGCAAAGATGGACAAGCCTTCGTCCCTGTTACTAGCCCGGACCTTCGCGTCCTACGACTAAGTATTTGCAAAGGGAATAAAAGAGACAAGTAGAAGTTAACCCAAAAAAACTAAGTACTCTCAATTACTTAGAAAAGAGGATTACAACACATACACATTCTCTTGTGTTTTTGGCCTTGGCCACTCACCCACTATTTATAGGCTACAAGATACAATGAACCTAGCCACCATAACTCTCCCACTATTGCACCCATTAACTACACTTAATGGGCCCTCATCAATGCCAAAACCCAAAGGTCTCTCCACCTCTTGGCTGTTATTTTCTAAGGGATAATGAGGCTTTATGGCAGCGGTTACACAACCCTTCATTGACTCGAAGCGGGTCGGGTTCGGGTCTTCACCGTCAACCCGTTTTGACCCGTTTTCAGCTTGCGGAGTTGGGCCAGGGACCGGGCTGCGCAGAATTTTTCTAAGTCCCTGACACTCTCCCCCACCTAATGCGCAGGCGTCCTCGTCGCGCGCTGCGTCTGGAACTCGTCGATGAGTGCTTGGTATTGCCAAAGTGTGTCCGCCTTCTCCCAACTAGCCTCGCCGTAGGGGAGATTCTTCCACTTGACCAAGTACTCAGGACTCGGCGGAACTCCACGTCACCGAATCAGCCGAGTGTCCAGGATGGACTTAGCTTGTTTGTCGAACGAAGTGACCATCGTCGCAGGCGCTCGCTGCGACACACCGCGGCTCGGATCCTCCACATCTTCGTTGTACAGTTTCAACCTGCTAACATGGAAGACGGGGTGGATTTTGAGGTTCGCGGGCAGCTGCAGCTTGTAGGCGCCTTTGCCCACTCGTTTGACGACGGTAAATGGGCCTTCATACTTGCGCAGCAGTCCTTTGTGCACCTTGCGCAGGACCTTGAACTGCTGCGGGTGAAACTTGACCATCACGCGGTCTCCCTCGGCGAACTCCCGAGGTTGACGCTTTTCGTCAGCCCACTTCTTCATCCGTCGAGCCGCTTTCTCCAAGTTTGCCCTCGCAATTTCACCTTTTTCCTGCAAGTTAGAGGTAAATTGAAGAGCAACAGGGCTGCGAAACTGCTCTCCCGCAGCAGCCGTGTGAGGGGCGAGCGGCTGTCGCCCGATGGCTAACTCGAATGGGCTGCAGCCTGTAGACTCGCTGCGCCGCAAGTTGTAGGAAAACTGGGCGACATCGAGGTGATGCACCCAATCCTTCTGGTTGGCACTCACATAGTGCCGCAGGTACTCCTCTAACAGAGCGTTCACACGCTCCGTTTGCCCGTCCGTCTGCGGGTGAAAACTGGTGGAGAAGAGCAACTCGGACCCCAAGATTTTGAACACCTCGGTCCAAAACTTGCCAGTAAACCTGGGGTCACGGTCGCTCACGATGGTCGCGGGGATCCCCCAAAGCTTGACGATGTGGCTGACGAAGAGGCGTCCCGCTTCTTCAGCCGTGCAATCAGTCGGTGCAGCGATGAAGGTCCCGTACTTGGAAAAATGATCAACCACCACCAGAATGGACCCGAGCTCCCCTACCTTTGGTAAGGCGGAGATGAAGTCCATCGAGATGCTCTCCCATGGACGGCTAGGCACAGGCAACGGCTCGAGGAGTCCGCCAGGTCGCTGGTGTTCAACTTTATCTTGTTGACACACCAAGCAGGTTCGCACGTAGGCCTCGACGTCTTCGTGCATCCGCGGCCAAAAGTAGGCGGCCTCGAGCAACGCCAGGGTCCGCTTCTGACCCGGGTGGCCCGCCCACTTGGAGTCATGACACTCCTTGATGAGCTCGCGGCGAAGGTTGCCCCACTTGGGCACGTACACCCGTCCCCCCTTTGTGAGGAGCAACCCGTCGCTTAGCCAAAACCTTCGTGTTTTGCCCTCCTTGACGAGCTGCACCAAATTTTGAGCGATAGGGTCCTCACCGGTTCCTGAACGAAGTCGATCGCGGAGCGTCCCGCGAAGCTGCCACACGGCCGCCAGTTCAGCCTTGCGGCTGAGTGCGTCGGCCACGCGGTTTTCCTTCCCGGGCTTGTATTGCATCTCCATGTCGAACTCCGCCAGAAAATCCTGCCATCTCGCCTGCTTAGGCGACAGCTTCTTCTGCGTTTGGAAGTAGCTCGTGGCGACGTTGTCGGTGCGCACCACGAACTTGCTTCCGAGCAGATAGTGCCGCCAAGTTCGCAAGCAATGCACCACAGCGGTCATTTCCTTCTCCTGAACGGTGTAACGCCGCTCAGTGTCGTTGAGCTTGCGGCTTTCGTAGGCGACGGGGTGTCCATCCTGCACGAGAACACCGCCAATGGCAAAGTCGGAGGCATCAGTGTGTACCTCAAAGGTGCGACTGCAGTCGGGTAGTCGCAGCACTAGATCCTCCGTCACCGCTCGCTTAAGGTCCTCGAATGCCTCCGCGCATTGAGAGGTCCAAACCCACGAGTGGTTCTTCTTCAGCAGATCCGTCAGCGGGGCTGCTCTCGCAGAGTAGCCCGCAATGAATCGGCGGTAGTAGTTGACGAGGCCAAGGAAAGACCGCAACTCAGTCACCGTCGTTGGGGTCTCCCATTCGCAGATGGCTCGCACCTTCCGCTGGTCCATGCGAATCAGGCCTTGGCCTATCCAGTGGCCAAGGAAGTGCACTTCTTCTTTCCCGAACATGCACTTCTCCTTCTTGACGAACAATTGGTTCTCCCTTAGCACTTGGAAAACGGTTCGCAAGTGCTCGATGTGCTCCTCCATGGTGTCGCTGTATACCACGATGTCGTCGAGGTACACCACCACAAAGCGATCGAGGTAGGGATGGAACAACTTGTTCATGAGCGTGCAGAAGGTCGCCGGCGTGTTCGTCAAGCCGAACGGCATGACAAGGAACTCATAGGCCCCGTACCTCGTCACGCACGTGGTCTTTTCCTCGTCTCCTTCCGCAATCCGCACTTGGTAGTACCCAGAGCGAAGGTCGAGTTTGGTGAAGCACTTCGCTCCGCCCAATTGATCAAAGAGATCTGCAACCAAAGGGATAGGGTACTTGTTTTTGAATGTTACCTTGTTGAGCGCCCTGTAATCGATACAAAGCCGCAGGCTTCCGTCGCTCTTCCGCTGGAACAAAACTGGTGCTCCATAGGGTGCTTTCGACGGTCAAACAAAGCCCGCATCGAGGAGCTCCCTCAACTGCTTCTGCAGCTCCTCGAGCTCTGGCGGGGCCATTCTATATGGCGCTTTCGCTGGCGGTTTGGCTCCTGGCTCGAGCTCGATGGCATGATCCACCTCCCGCCTGGGTGGAAGTTGCTTAGGCAGCTCCTTGGGCATGACGTCCTGGAATTCAGCCAAGACCGCCCCAAACTCCGTCGGAAGGCCTTCCTCCTCGAGGCCCTCGTCGCTCACCTCGCGGATGGCCGCAAGGTAAGTCATCTCGCCACGGTTCACACCCCTTCGCAACTGCAAGGCAGAAAGGGTCTGGGTGCTTACCGTTTTCTCTTGACTGGCTAGGACCATGCATGGGGCCGCCTCCTCCATGATGCTTAAGGCCCCAAGGTGTGGCATCGGAACCGCCTTCGACGAAGCTAGGAAGTCCATACCGAGTATGACTTGAAAGTCGTCGATGGGTGCGGCGGTGAAATTCGCAACACCTCTCCAAGGTCCCACCGCAATGGCTACGCCCTTGGCCACGCCCGCAACAGGTCGTGCCTCAGAATTGACGGCCTTGATCCTGCTTGCGTCCTTCTCAAGGCGAAGGCCAATCCGTTTGGCCTCCGTTTCCGCAATGAAGTTGTGCGTGGCTCCCGTGTCCACCAACGCTCGTGTGGCCCTGCCGTTTAGGGTCACATCGATGAACAAGAGCTCTTTGTTGAGGGGCTTGCTGCTGCTTGCCAGCCCCTGAACCGCATTGACGAGCCTAAGCGCGCCCATCTTCGTCGGTTCCGCATTTTCCTCACCCTGCTCGGTTTGGACAGCATTCACTAACCTTTTCTTTGGGCAGTCCCTCGCCCAATGGTTCTCGCCGCAGACGTAGCACGTCAATTTCTTTGGCGGCGGCACAGGTCCCTTGTCGCGGCCCCTGCGCTGCTCCCTTTGGTCGCGGCGGTCTCCACCACCCTTAGCCTTGCTTGCTTTGGGTGCCTTGCTGCGAGATGGATCGGCCCGCTCGTACTCGGGCAGTTTCTCCGCCAAGGCAATTGCGGAGGCCACGTCCTTGACGTCGCGCCCCACAAGCTCCTTGTTCGCCCAAGGTTGGAGCCCGTCAAGGAACAAGAATAGGCGATCTTCATCCGCCATGTTAGTGATGGACAGCATCAACTTGGAGTATTCCTTGACATACTCCTTGAGCGTCCCGGTGTGTTTTTGAGCCGCCGTAGTTGCCTCCTCGCAAGGTATTCGACGTGCTCGGGGTAGAACTGCGCCTTAAGCTCGCGCACAAAGTCCTCCCACGTCTTCAGGTTGCATTGGCCCTTCTCGGCCTCTGCAGATCGCCGACGCCACCACAGCATCGCGTCGTCAGTGAGGTACATGGACGCGGCCTGGACTTTCTCCTCCCCGTCCAGTCGCAGCGCCTTGATGTAGCGCTCCATGTGCCACAGAAAGTTGTCGATCTCCTTTTCGTCGCGAGTACCCCTGAAGTTTTGAGGCTCAGGGACACGTACCTTTGAAGCAATCTCTCGTTGCGGTGCTTGTCCGTGCGCCACGGCTTTCTCAAGGATAGCTACTCGCGTCTTGAGATCCTCGATCTCGTCGGTTCGAGGAAATAGGTCCTCAACCAGCTTCTTCCGCTCCTCATCACGACGAGTGATGTTGCCTTGAAGCATTTCGAGTTGGCCTCGAAAGGTTTCCATTGCAGTAGCAATGCTTTCCTCCATGCTGCGGACTTCGTCATTAAACGAGTTATGAGATTCAGCCATTTCGGCATACCTTTCACCCATTTTGGATATGACGTCCTCCACCAGCGCAAGGCGGTCCTCCAACGATGCGGACTCCCTCGTGAGAGCCCTCGGCTCCCTGCTCTTGCTCCGCTTGGGGGGCTGCCTTGGAGGGTCGCCTCCAACGTCGACAACTCCAGCATCGGACGTTGACATGGTTCCTTGCTCGAACCGGCTCTGATACCAACTGTCACGGCCTTAGCGTTTTTGTTCGCAAAGCCCGTGCGGCGCCCACCTTTCTCCGCAAAGATGGACAAGCCTTCGTCCCTGTTGCTAGCCCGGACCTTCGCGTCCTACGACTAAGTATTTGCAAAGGGAATAAAAGAGACAAGTAGAAGTTAACCCAAAAAAACTAAGTACTCTCAATTACTTAGAAAAGAGGATTACAACACATACACATTCTCTTGTGTTTTTGGCCTTGGCCACTCACCCACTATTTATAGGCTACAAGATACAATGAACCTAGCCACCATAACTCTCCCACTAATGCACCCATTAACTACACTTAATGGGCCCTCATCAATGCCAAAACCCAAAGGTCTCTCCACCTCTTGGCTGTTATTTTCTAAGGGATAATGAGGCTTTATGGCAGCGGTTACACAACCCTTCATTGACTCGAAGCGGGTCGGGTTCGGGTCTTCACCGTCAACCCGTTTTGACCCGTTTTCAGCTTGCGGAGTTGGGCCAGGGACCGGGCTGCGCAGAATTTTTCTAAGTCCCGGTCCTCCAACGATGCGGACTCCCTCGTGAGAGCCCTCGGCTCCCTGCTCTTGTTCATCGATGTGACCCTAAACGGCAGGGCCACACGAGCGTTGGTGGACACGGGAGCCACGCACAACTTCATTGCGGAAACGGAGGCCAAACGGATTGGCCTTCGCCTTGAGAAGGACGCAAGCAGGATCAAGGCCGTCAATTCTGAGGCACGACCTGTTGCGGGCGTGGCCAAGGGCGTAGCCATTGCGGTGGGACCTTGGAGAGGTGTTGTGAATTTCACCGCCGCACCCATCGACGACTATCAAGTCATACTCGGTATGGACTTCCTAGCTTCGTCGAAGGCGGTTCCGATGCCACACCTTGGGGCCTTAAGCATCATGGAGGAGGCGGCCCCATGCATGGTCCTAGCCAGTCAAGAGAAAACGGTAAGCACCCAGACCCTTTCTGCCTTGCAGTTGCGAAGGGGTGTGAACCGTGGCAAGATGACTTACCTTGCGGCCATCCGCGAGGTGAGCGACGAGGGCCTCGAGGAGGAAGGCCTTCCGACGGAGTTTGGGGCGGTCTTGGCGGAATTCCAGGACGTCATGCCCAAGGAGCTGCCTAAGCAACTTCCACCCAGGCGGGAGGTGGATCATGCCATCGAGCTCGAGCCAGGAGCCAAACCGCCAGCGAAAGCGCTATATAGAATGGCCCCGCCAGAGCTCGAGGAGCTGCAGAAGCAGTTGAGGGAGCTCCTCGATGCGGGCTTTGTTTGACCGTCGAAAGCACCCTATGGAGCACACCAGTTTTGTTCCAGCGGAAGAGCGACGGAAGCCTGCGGCTTTGTATCGATTACAGGGCGCTCAACAAGGTAACAATCAAAAACAAGTACCCTATCCCTTTGGTTGCAGATCTCTTTGATCAATTGGGCGGAGCGAAGTGCTTCACCAAACTCGACCTTCGCTCTGGGTACTACCAAGTGCGGATTGCGGAAGGAGACGAGGAAAAGACCACGTGCGTGACGAGGTACGGGGCCTATGAGTTCCTTGTCATGCCGTTCGGCTTGACGAACGCGTCGGCGACCTTCTGCACGCTCATGAACAAGTTGTTCCATCCCTACCTCGATCGCTTTGTGGTGGTGTACCTCGACGACATCGTGGTATACAGCGACACCATGGAGGAGCACATCGAGCACTTGCGAACCGTTTTCCAAGTGCTAAGGGAGAACCAATTGTTCGTCAAGAAGGAGAAGTGCATGTTCGGGAAAGAAGAAGTGCACTTCCTTGGCCACTGGATAGGCCAAGGCCTGATTCGCATGGACCAGCGGAAGGTGCGAGCCATCTGCGAATGGGAGACCCCAACGACGGTGACTGAGTTGCGGTCTTTCCTTGGCCTCGTCAACTACTACCGCCGATTCATTGCGGGCTACTCTGCGAGAGCAGCCCCGCTGACGGATCTGCTGAAGAAGAACCACTCGTGGGTTTGGACCTCTCAATGCGCGGGAGGCATTCGAGGACCTTAAGCGAGCGGTGACGGAGGATCCAGTGCTGCGACTACCCGACTGCAGTCGCACCTTTGAGGTACACACTGATGCCTCCGACTTTGCCATTGGCGGTGTTCTCGTGCAGGATGGACACCCCGTCGCCTACGAAAGCCGCAAGCTCAACGACACTGAGCGGCGTTACACCGTTCAGGAGAAGGAAATGACCGCTGTGGTGCATTGCTTGCGAACTTGGCGGCACTATCTGCTCGGAAGCAAGTTCGTGGTGCGCACCGACAACGTCGCCACGAGCTACTTCCAAACGCAGAAGAAGCTGTCGCCTAAGCAGGCGAGATGGCAGGATTTTCTGGCGGAGTTCGACATGGAGATGCAATACAAGCCCGGGAAGGAAAACCGCGTGGCCGACGCACTCAGCCGCAAGGCTGAACTGGCGGCCGTGTGGCAGCTTCGCGGGACGCTCCGCGATCGACTTCGTTCAGGAACCGTGAGGACCCTATCGCTCAAAATTTGGTGCAGCTCGTCAAGGAGGGCAAAACGCGAAGGTTTTGGCTAAGCGACGGGTTGCTCCTCACAAAGGGGCGACGGGTGTACGTGCCCAAGTGGGGCAACCTTCGCCGCGAGCTCATCAAGGAGTGTCATGACTCCAAGTGGGCGGGCCACCCGGGTCAGAAGCGGACCCTGGCGTTGCTCGAGGCCGCCTACTTTTGGCCGCGGATGCATGAAGACGTCGAGGCCTACGTGCGAACCTGCTTGGTGTGTCAACAAGATAAAGTTGAACACCAGCGACCTGGCGGACTCCTCGAGCTGTTGCCTGTGCCTAGCCGTCCATGGGAGAGCATCTCGATGGACTTCATCTCCGCCTTACCAAAGGTAGGGGAGCTCGGGTCCATTCTGGTGGTGGTTGATCGTTTTTCCAAGTACGGGACCTTCATCGCTGCACCGACCGATTGCACGGCTGAAGAAGCGGGACGCCTCTTCGTCAGCCACATCGTCAAGCTTTGGGGGATCCCCGCGACCATCGTGAGCGACCGTGACCCCAGGTTTACTGGCAAGTTTTGGACCGAGGTGTTCAAAATCTTGGGGTCCGAGTTGCTCTTCTCCACCAGTTTTCACCCGCAGACGGACGGGCAAACGGAGCGTGTGAACGCTCTGTTAGAGGAGTACCTGCGGCACTATGTGAGTGCCAACCAGAAGGATTGGGTGCATCACCTCGATGTCGCCCAGTTTTCCTACAACTTGCGGCGCAGCGAGTCTACAGGCTGCAGCCCATTCGAGTTAGCCATCGGGCGACAGCCGCTCGCCCCTCACATGGCTGCTGCGGGAGAGCAGTTTCGCAGCCCTGTTGCTCTTCAATTTACCTCTAACTTGCATAAAAAAGGTGAAATTGCGAGGGCAAACTTGGAGAAAGCGGCTCGACGGATGAAGAAGTGGGCTGACGAAAAGCGTCAACCTCGGGAGTTCGCCGAGGGAGACCGCGTGATGGTCAAGTTTCACCCGCAGCAGTTCAAGGTCCTGCGCAAGGTGCACAAAGGACTGCTGCGCAAGTACGAAGGCCCATTTACCGTCGTCAAACGAGTGGGCAAAGGCGCCTACAAGCTGCAGCTGCCCGCGAACCTCAAAATCCACCCCGTCTTCCATGTTAGCAGGTTGAAACTGTACAACGAAGACGTGGAGGATCCGAGCCGCGGTGTGTCGCAGCGAGCGCCTGCGACGATGGTCACTTCGTTCGACAAACAAGCTGAGTCCATCCTGGACACTCGGCTGATTCGGCGACGTGGAGTTCCGCCGAGTCCTGAGTACTTGGTCAAGTGGAAGAATCTCCCCTACGGCGAGGCTAGTTGGGAGAAGGCGGACACACTTTGGCAATACCAAGCACTCATCGACGAGTTCCAGATGCAGCGCGCGACGAGGACGCCTGCGCATTAGGTGGGGGAGAGTGTCAGGGACTTAGAAAAATTCTGCGCAGCCCGGTCCCTGGCCCAACTCCGCAAGCTGAAAACGGGTCAAAACGGGTTGACGGTGAAGACCCGAACCCGACCCGCTTCGAGTCAATGAAGAGAATGTGTATGTGTTGTAATCCTCTTTTCTAAGTAATTGAGAGTGGCACAGTAATTGAGAGGACGCCTGCGCATTAGTCGTAGGACGCGAAGCGCTTTTCACAAGCCATAATAATTAATAAGTGCCAAAATTCCAATCTGAGGTAAACAGGAATAATGCTTTTCACATAAAAGCAAAGAATCGAACCCTTTAATTAGGTAAAGTTGTTCAGGGGTAAATCAAACAAAAGTAGTGGCACAGTAATGTTGAGAAATGAGAGATGAGATGACGAGTGCGTGACCAGGCTTATTGGAGCGGAGGCCAACAACAAAAGCCACTTGTACATATAGGATCCAAAATACAAACGGGTTCAACACAACCAAAATAGTTGGGTGGTGGGGGGGGAGGGAACACGTCCACAGTAAGGTACCATGGCGCAACTCCAAAAAGAAACTATCTCCAGTAGGGTCCTCCTCTAGGAACACAGGACAGGTAGGGATCTAGCTCGCGACTTCCCTTACCTCGTTCCGCAGAACAAGAGCAGCAGCCGCAACCGAGAAGGCTCTGCAAGAAAAGGTGGCCAAACAATGGTGTGAGAACTACTATCAAAAGAAGTATCCCTCAGTGGGCACCAATACGCGACCTCAACGTCCACCCACTTAAGTCCCTACGAAACTAAAACAGTATAGCTGAAGGTAAAGATCAACAAGATAATCAGGAATAAAACACAACCGCTGAATGCCACTACCCTAACCACCTATCCCATGTCACACATCTCAAGTAAGCAATCACCAAAGTGAAAGGTCACCCCTGACCCAATCTAACGGAACCGCCCCAAACGGGCTCGTCCCAGCCAACTCTTCAAAGTAAAAGCATTCCCCAACCAATAGTAACCAGCACAGACCCAATCCACAGGGACTGCAATACGCCCGTCCCGCCGCTAAGCAACACCGTACGCTACCTCAAAGGCACTGGTGGAGAGCGAGAGTCCCACCGACAAAGACGACATCACGCAATAGCCAGCTCTGAGCGGCACTCATGGCGCTACCCAAACGAGTAAGCAAGCGGGTCTCTGTCGAGCTCTCATGCTCATACAGGCTAAGTGTAGTACACTGAACTTATGCAAATTGCAAGGTCTAGTGTGAAATTAGCGTTTAGTACTATTCTGGAGGATCTGGTAGTGTTTCGAACACTTGGGAGTCAGTTTTTTCGGGACCTTAAGATGTGCGAAAAAACGGGCTTCGGGAGTCCGACATCTGCAAAACTGCAGGTTTTTTTTTGGCAATTGCAATAAACTTACCGGTATAATGACCTTTTTGGGAATAAACACCGGATCCCCCAGTGGGTTTTAAACTGGATTGTTGGACGCAGCCCCCTCCACCACCGGGTTTTTCGGCGGATAATTTTGTCCCGCTGGAAGGAAAATACCGGAAATTGGGCCTGCCAATCCGGTATGTGCAGATCGCATACCGGTATTGGAGTGAACCATACCGGTAATGGCATTACGCATACCGGAATCCCTTCGCGTGGTCTGCTTGGGCCGAGGCTCGGGTTGCGGATTTCTGGCCGATACCGGTAAGCCCATACAATACGGTATACAGAACCGAAAATCTGTTTTGTGCTGTTTTTGCTATTGTTGGCTATTGGAGGTGGTAGTTTACGTGCTATTGTTGCATCTACAACTTACCCTGTTCATCAGCTCCCTAACTCACCTCTTACTGCGAAGACATTTAGAAGAAAGAACAGCTAGGTTTTTCTCACCTTTCTCTACATCTAGATTCGAGTTGTCTCCTTGTGTAGGAACCTAGGGTTTCGATCTCCCTTTTTTTTCCATCTCTCCTTTGCCACTCAAAGCCTTGCTTAGCTTACTCTGCGGAGCATCAACGGTGGATCGGGAGAGGACGAGCTTGTTTGAAGAGTTCTCTCTCCAAATTCTAAGCTTCCTTGACACCCTTGTTTTGGAGCTCTTAAGAGGTGTACTCTAGTCCCCTACTGTCTAAACCTCATTTGAGTAGATTAAGATTGGATTTTTGTTGGTGAAATTCAAATAATCGAACAAACCTAGAGGTTATACTTTTAGGGCTTCCTCTGATATATAGACTTTAGAGATGGAATTGCATGGGTGTAGAATGTCTATGCACTAGTGTTGGATTATGAGGTCTTCTGCTAACTTAATTTTGGTCTTCGGACAGAGATCCATGATTCTTGACCTAAGGTATTGTTCCCCCACCGTTTTTTCTAATTTTAGATTATTTCAGTTTTATTTTCGAAAAACGTTCGATCGATTGATAACCTAACCCCAAAAGAAATTCTCCATTCGGGCGCTAAATATACGAGGGGCAACTTGTCTTTCGCAGGCATACTTTGCGATGTTCCGAAGGGCATACCGGTGGGTGACACTCACCGAAATGCTGTGGAATTCCCCCCATGTCTTCTGTTTTAGCTATAAGAAGCTTAAATTCAATGCATATTTCAATTGCTAATTTAAGACCAAGACAGAATTTTTGAATTGCATGGCTTTATGTACTATACAATTCTAATTGTATGTCCTAACTGTAGTAGCAGCAGTTTGCATATTATCAAAACACATAGCGCATCATGGTTGGAGTCTATGGGATTGAACGTTTCGTTCTGGTACTATGTTGAACTTGCTTACTATGAAGGAATAGAGACCATTGTAATAACATTTATGAACAATAAATTCCCACTTAGATGGACAATAAAGCAAGATATTGACATTATGAACCTAAGTAATTTTGAACTATGTAATTCGGTATTTGTGCCATCATATTTATATAGACATTGAATGATGAAATAGATATGATATGGAGTTGATTGTGTACATTGTTTAGCCACAAAATACATATGCTACGTTTACCACATGCATGTGAGGGTCCGCTCCGACTGTCTCCCTTACAAGCCGCAGAGCAACTACATAAAGGTTAGAGATCCGGAAGGTTGGCCTACGCGACAATTATACATTTATTCGGCGACCAGTCATGGTCGACATTAGAAGAGTAAGCTGCGCCCAAGATTAGAACCGCCGTAGTAGGGAAAGGCTCACCAAAGCGTGAGGTGTTCTACCATACCACGTTGAAGCCAGTTTGCTCGGGCACAAGAGATGAGAACACTTAACCCCTTAGAGACTTGATGCTCTTTATGACTACATAGTTTTAGGTTATAAACAAAGAGACACGAACATTCATATGTGGTAAAATGATACAACAAATTAGACAAGGCTTACAACATGTGCCTTGGGTAAGAATAATCACATGTATTTTAATGGAATACGATCTTTAGACGTCATTGTAAGTAGATAATTAAGATTTCAATTTATAATAATGGCTTTATGTGTCTAACCCTGACTTTGCCCGTCTAATTGCGCCGTAGAGGAGGGATACATAGTCCGCTGCCCACTCCTCGGCGGCCTTACCCCACTATGGCGACACTATAGTAATAATAGTTCTTCATCTCCCGCCACCTTGGTGAGTTTCTGATGTCTATTATTTCCAGAGGCCATTCCACTGCGGAAGAAAGGGGGATTTACTTGTGTGATTCCTTTTCTTGTATTTATTTTAGGCCGCCTTGTGTGCATTTGTGTTGCTTGTGTGCTACGGCTGGGCCTGTGCATGCGCCCGGGAGTTGGGCCTTCCGCTGGGCCCACCGGGCCGTGACAACTAAGTCACTATAAATGAGTCCAAGTCGGTCTAACAACCTAGGCTCACGTAGACCCTCAGGACAATCTGACTACCAGAAAAGGGATTCTGGTTCCCACCGTCGGCCCCACGGCACCCGATAAAACAAAAACAGCCCTAACCGCTGCTGTAAACACCAGCTTGGCATCCCAGCACAAGCGTCAACTCGTCCTACAACGAACTAAGTATCCACCTCGGCACTAACAGCGGTGATACAATAAACAAAACGGCTCCTAGAGCTAAATCTGATAATAGTTCGAAAATTGATCGTTGTATGTTCAACCACCGAGTTTTCTCCTAAGTCAATTCCTAGTTCAGCTGTAAAGTCATGTCTATAAAAATTATCAATTTATGCTCCAAATCAGATTTCATAATAAATACATGCAAATTTCATTAAATTCGAGCTACTAATATGATTTTAACAAGATGATAAAACAGCTGCTGCAACTCTCTACAACTTAGGAGGAAATCCGGCGAATTCGTAATAAAACCCACCTCGAAAGCTATCCAACAACGGCTAGGAGTCGAGTGGAAGGCCTCCAAACAACGCCGGCTGAATCCGAGCTCAAATCAGCAACCTCAGAGATTCGGACCCACCTGCTCTCAAGTTCTGGGCGCACATGAACCCAGCCCCAGCAGAATTGCAGCCTGGCAGCATAACCCACATGGATTCAAACATGCCGATAAAATTCACATACTAAAATCCGAATGTAGTGAAATTTGGCTCAACATCACCAGTAAGCGTCGGTCAAGCACACACCCCTCCCACATTTCAGTGCCAATTGTAGTATCGACTATATGTTCCTACACTGTCCACACATTGAACGGATTCACTTGTGGACCTCCATGCACTATCGGCTCCCGAAATTCAAGCACTTAATGAAAATACTCAAAAACAGTATGACTTATGGGGATTCCAATGAATCTAGCTCCATAGGAAAAGGGTACACTACAATCTTAAATTACAGTGAAGGGAACCAATCCACAATCTCTCCAACGACTCCTCTCAAAGATTAGGATCTAAAAATCCCATAGAAATTCATCCATTGGGACGCAAAAATATCAAGCATTAAGCAATTACTCAAAAATCTGAGCTTGAACTCTCACCTTTGAATCTAAATTCAGGTCCGGGAAGAACCTCCAAACCATGTAAGGAATTGAGGAAGGACCCATTTCACACATCGTGATGCCAGCTCCCAAGAGATTGGTTCCAAAAGATCCGTCAAGAGTTCAACAACCCACTTTTCAGATCCCAGAACACAATGGGTCCATGTTGCAACATTCCAACTGTCGCATACAAACATGACCAAAATCGTCGCTTTGAAAAGGGTTTCCACGTCTTTCTCTACGAGTCATTCTTCCAACACCCCCAGATACGAAAGATTTAAAAACACTCCCTACAAACTGCACACGAGCCAGAACACGGGATGGACGACGTGTAGTTCCAGCAGGAATACAAGGTCCTTCAATGGAGGAAGAAGAAATTGGAGAGAAGAGAAGAGAGGTTTCCTTGCAAATCCCGGGTCACCATGAAGAGGGGAGAAAAAGCCTCAGGGAGGTCTCCACTGCTCATATAGACCCAAGGTTTCGGTGCAATAAGCATCAAGAACAGAATTGCTACTAACCTGTCCACAGCAGGAAAACCCAGATTCGGGCGCATCGAAACCCATGAAGTGGGCGCCCTTCTTCTGCCCTGCACAAAACTGGAACATCGGACTCTCCGCCGCGGTCCGGTGCGCCCTACCTGTTCCGGCGGATTTCACCAAACCAACCACCACGTGTCCCAAGCGGATCGATAATCACAGGTAGATTTCCGGACTCAATTTCCCTGGCCGCCCACAACCTGGATCCGAAATGACTTAGGCAGTTTCAGGGGGGAATAACGAGCACTTCAACATCTGGGCGCCCAAAACAAGACTTCCGGGCGCCCTAAAGTCCAAAAGCCCAAAACTTCAGTTTTTGCTTACTTCGGTGCTCGCGAGTCCTTTTCCGCGTCTATTTTGGCGCCCGAAACACTCCGACTTGTCTCGACCTTCCTCCAGAAGTGTCGAACAGTCAAGGATGCTACAGTCATCGTCAGTTATTAAGGCCCAGGGTTACTACATATATCATCTTTCGGATTGTAGCTTGCATAGAATATCCCTGCACATCAACATAAAGCGAACAATTATATAATAAAGTAGCAACCGAATCATAAATAAATACAAATAAAAGAAAAATAATAATTACCTTTTCGCAATGAGTAGACTTCAGAACTCAAAACTTGATTTAAGGTGTGGTATTGTTGATTCCCAAAGCCTAGCAACTCTAGTTTTGATTTTAACCATGTTGCCAGTTGAGAGTCAGCTGGTCCAAAAGCTAAATTCCATCTTGTGCTATCTGTTTACAAAAGGAAACAAAAATATTATAACTAAATTCTTAATTTGAAACAAATTATTTTTTTTTATAACGTTGATGCTACTTACCATTTGCAATAAAAGAAGATAAAAAAAAAAAAAAAAAAAATAAGGGGGGGGGGGGGGGGGGGGGGGGGGGGGGGGGGGGGGGGGGGGAAAAAAAAAAAAAAAAAAAAAAAATTCTGAAATTAGTTTTAAGATCATCAAAAATTTCATTTAGACAATATCTGTGATATTCCTTTCAACCTTTCTTCATTATTTCAACTAAAATTTCGTAATCTTCCCAGCAGGTAACTCGAGCAACTGCAACATAAATTGTCCATGCGAGAATACTGAATCTTGCCAGATAAAAGGCCTACTACTTGTTTCCAATGGGTGCCCCAGGTATTTTTGTTTGATAGTCATAGCATAACATAAACGTAAACAACCGGAAATTGCCTTCTTTTCAATGTAAAAGGGCCACTTTGTGTTCTGTCACATGCATTATTAATTCGAGGGATGAGTAAAGTTTCTCACCTCGCATGCTTTATCCAGGGAATATTTGTGCCTTTCAATAACGCGTTGAAGCTAATTGAGTAATAATGAAGCGAGTGCCATTACACAATCCCGCACTATTGTTTGATATTACGTAACAACAATATTGGAGCTTCCAAGATTCAAATGGACGTTCCGTGATGAGGCCACGCCATTTAAACTTTAAAAAGTTCAAAAAGTATCAACAGGTACCGAACAACCAATTGTCAACGGACATTTGTTTGTTGACTTTACAGATCGAATCATCTAACTGTCATGTATAACTTTATCTTCCTTTGTCAGTAAGATTAAGAACAAAGGTTTGTTAATTGTTCATCAGCTGTATTCATTCACGTGGTGGTAATAATAATCTCAATCTCTTTAGTAGAAATGGCGTCGTTGGTAGTTTTGTTTGGATGTTACCATATACAGCACAAAAACAATAATCTTTAATTCCATTCCTCCACTATCAATTTAGAAGCATATCGATCTTAGGATTTCGGATTTTTGATCAAGTAGCCTCTTCTTCATTGTCAAATTTTAATGGTACATTAATTTAACATCTCCTAAATCAAGTATCCATTTGGCAAAAAGTTGCCGAGCTCTTCTTTTGGATAACTCATTCGATGGACATTTTAACAATCTCATATTCGTCGAGAGCCGAAAATTTTACAAATATCCCAAATGTATGACTTAGTGATTGATGCAATTAACATGTCCTGCCTTGTTCCACCAACATTAACGGAAGTATTTGCCGAAAATCCCTCCCGAAGACAACGGTTTTGCCGCCAAATAACTTTTCTTCAATATTTCCATCATCTGATTGTAAGATATCTTTAATACCTATCCAAAGCTTCAAAACAATTTCGATGTTCATAGGTGCTTCATCCCAAATTAGCTGGTGTGGTGAAGCAACTTCGCAGTTGTGTTCCCTTTATAATTTCCAATTCGAGAATGTCATCTACTTTATAGGAATTTGAATCTTGAATGTGCCGTTCGTCCGCCAGGGATAGAAGTGAGGCAATTCCTGATGAAGCAACAGCCAATAACTATTTGCCTTCTGAACAAAGTTTCGAGATGATGGTCAGCCATAGATAAGTTTTTCCTGTCCCTCATGTCCAATACAAAAATCACATCTCCTCTATCTTCATATATGGAAGCAAAACAGTATCATATATACCTTTTGTTTCGTCATTCAATCCCGAAAACAATGCCGTTGTTCAAGTTCCAAAGCATTTGGCATCATAATCCAAATCCTCTGGCAACAATTTGTTATTCATATCCTCTAAAATTAATCTACTTGGGAATTGGAAGGTTAAATTGAGAGAGTTGAGCTGCAATTTTGTTGAACAACACTTCTAACCTCAACAAAACGATAATTTTTGTAGGTCTACTTTAGGCATTCGAAAGCTCATGAATTCCAAGTAAATTTTTTAAAACTGTATACAATATCATCATAAATAATTCCCAAACATCATCCATAATTTAACAGGATCAGCACCTCACTAAACATGACTAAAGTAACAAAGTTGCTCAAATCAGCAGCTGAAGACCAATGAGCTGCTTCCTCTAATGCTTGCCGCCATTCCATATCATCACCAAGCAACCCAAGTGCATCACACGCTGCACGGACGTTTTCAAAACAACACCAGTCGACAGTTCTAATTTCAACATAGTTTCTCGCGGCCCTTTAACTCTATTTAAAAGCATCCTAGAAAATAAAGTTCACCTCATTTGGAGGACATAAATATTCTTCCATTCGATTCCCCCCCCCCCTTTTTACGTCTTGTCCATATTTCTCAGTTGAATGCCAAACCATTTTAGTAGGAAATTTCTACGTAAGTTGGTCACGGGCATCATCATAGTTTTGCATTCGTACCATCCACTCAGTGAACATTGTTTTCTCATACGTTGCATCATCTAGAATTAACTTAAGCTCCTAATTTTCATGATAAGCTATGTTATTCATCAGTGGCAAATGTAAAAGGACAAAGCCTTCAACTGTAAGGTTGTTTTAGAATGTATGTCAAATTGGAACAGTCCTCCCAAATTGCTACATAATGCTGATAAATACCAACATCCAAATACTTTAAACTCAACACCTGCTCATAATTGTCTATCAGAAATTTCCATTGGTTGACATAATAATTATCTTCCATTATAGCTCTAGTTCGAACTGGCCCCTTATTGATGTACTTAAACAATATTTGATTAATCTTGTCTTGTTGCACCACTCAACATTAATATAGCTTGGTACTTAACTATCAAAGCTAAGTTATATGCGCACTACATAATATGTTGCAATATTAATGCCGGTCTTTGTCCACAAATCTTTCTTTATTTCTTCGTCTTATACATGGCAAATCCGTTTTTCCATCCACAATAGTTTCCATTTCTAAATTCACTGGGAAAATATTTTGAACATCGACTTTACCCATACATGGTGCTTTAGAATTGCAGAGCCACATGGTCCAAGTATCATAAACTTTGAAACAGTCGCATATCCCAATTGGATCAATATCTTACTGGTATTTCACAGAAATAATCGAATCTAGATCTGCAACTGTGTTGGGGACTTATGATCTGGATGTAACCAACTAAAATATGAACATGGGAAGGCCTCTTTTCTGGAATTCAATTGTATACAAATCTACACAAAAAAAGTAGTGAGTAAGATACAACTATTAATTTTCTTTTTCCGACGAAAAAAAAAGGAAAAAGTACACACATACCAGCTATAGTTTTTCCAAAGTAGTTTTCCTTTTTTTAATATCAGTCATAAAATTCGACTTTCATTCTGAAAACCTCTACTCACGATATCAGGTTCTATCTCCTGCTTCTGCCAGGAATAAATTTGTAAAGCATCTTGTATCTCAACCTACCTACTTTTGTTTGTTTTTTTTTTTTATTTTGTTTTTTTTGTGGATTACAAGGTAAATGTGATAAACAAATCCGGGTGTCCACACTGCCTACAGATAGCAATAGCTTCTTGAATAATTTTGAATCATGTAACGGGGTCGCAGTAGGGAAAGCTTGCTGGCCGAATTATTTTTTTTACCAATAGATTACCATTGACACACCCGCAACAACATCATCCTTAATTCCTTTATAAATCTCTATTTATCCCAAATCGCCTGATTTCTCCTTATATAATCAAGACGATCTACTTCAATACATGAGAATGCATCAAACCAAAATTGTTGGAAAAGTCCTACCTCCTCTTAACAGTGTTTTTGCCCTCATCAATCCTATTTGTGGATTCTGTAATAAAATAAAATTCCTCGCATTGTAATATTTTTCTGGAGCCAATTATTCTTTGAGACGCACTATTAACCTTCAATCCTATCAGAAAACCATCATCTCCATAAGAAACAATATAGGATACTGCATAGCCATGAAAGAAAGGATGCAAAACACAATTCCGTTTTAATCCTTCTATTATGTTCAACAATAATACTCTTTGACGATCAGTACTACCAAAATCACAACTATTAATCACAATCTCGGAACAGCGAAGGAGGTTGTACTGCGTTTTGTCAGCACGCATCCGTTCAACTTTAATCGTATAGCAGATCATCATTTTTTTTGAGAGCGAACCCTTGGCCGATCCTAAATGAATTGGTACTATCTCAGTTTCCGCGATCAAAGTGGAAGATGAGTGGGGGTGGGGGGGATTTTCAAGAAATTTGGGGGTGGAGCCAAAATGTTTTCTTCCTAGTCAATATTGGGGTTTTCATCAGTGGTTTGTAGGAGAGGATCTGATTTTATTAGTGGGATTTTGATTTTTTCCGTGATGATTTAATACAAGGGTGATTTTGGGCCGTTGGCGCCTGGGGAGTAATAATGAAGAGGTTAAACTGATGTTGGGGATTGGGTAAGGAACAATGGTTGATTCTGAAATAACATGAAGTGCGGGGGCCGCATGTTGTTTCTGTGTTGTTCATTGTCGAGTTTTCCCGAGGGGGGGGGGGGAGTGCGCGCGCAATTAGTAAAGCCAACATGAATTTTATTTGTAGTACACATGAATTATTCATGCATGCGACTGGAACTTGCTACAAATTGTAGATTTCTAGTGAAGAGAATAGGGACAGAGAAGGCAAAATTGAGGCTTGTGGCAGTTCGGACTGTGCCGAGTGGAGTGTTTTCGCCCGGGCGCAATGTGCGGAGCGAAAATGGGACTTCAGAATTTGAATACGGCAACTTTGGGAAGGGTCTTTCAATCGTGATTCTCCGGTAGTGAACTCAGATACCGAATTGGAGCTTGTATACCGTATGAGAAATGGTAGACCGGAATTGCCGAGTTGGAAAAACCGAGAAACCCATCTCTCTTAGGATTTTGTGTGTGATTCTTTTCGGGGTGATACGGCCGGATGTGAACTGGTATGATACACGTGATAGGGCATGGTCTAACATTGAACCTAGCGCTGTCGGGTTCTTGCGAATCCCTTGAGGTTATAGGGCCTTTTGACTCAACACGAACCCGTATTCTAGTATGCTAAATGCATGCTATATCCAAATACCGGTAGTCACAATGTCCAAGCTTTTTGGCCATTAATGTCGTGTTGTGTTTTTGGAGGAGGGGGGGGGGGCATTTTGGTTTTTGTCTCCATGCGTGGTGGTGTATTACGAAAGGGCTGTGGAACACTCTCCCCCTTTCATCATAGATCATCTTCTCCACTTCTCCGCTCCATCTCTCCCACTTTCTCATCTCTAGAGATCTCTGTCCAAAACTTGGAGAAAAATAAGGTGATTGATCTTGGAAAGAAGCTTATCCAAAGGGAGAAAAGAAGCCTTCTTGGTGTGCAGAAGAAGGAGCGTTGGGGATTTCGTGATTAAGTGTTAGTCCCACCAGAACACCACCCGCTACCCACCTTTCTAGGTTAGTACCAGTCAACGTTTGGGATTCAAACCTTGGATTTAATCTTTGGAAAATGAGGTTTTTGGAATCTCCTTGGCAACCTAAACCACAAATGGTCGGGTGTTTGGCCATGAAATCTAGGTTTGGCTTGCATGCATTGCAAACCCTAGGTAGAATGAGGGCTTTTGCAATGTGAGGTTTCTAAAAATAATTTGGACCTTCGATAATTGCAATTGAGGCTTAGGAATCATGTTGGAGGCACTTGATTTCATATATTTGAGTTGATTTGAGGGTTCGTACCGAGTACCGAACCGATTTCTTATAGAATCTAGGTTTATAAGCCAAAGGAACTCAAGGCTTGGACACTTAGGAGCTTGTAGAATACCAAGATTTTGAAGCTCTTGAGGTGGGTTAGGGTTTTGGTGTTTAAACCGAAGTGAATTAGGTCACTTTCAAAGTCTAGGGTAATTATCCATTTAAAAATAAAATGGTATGTGTTGAGAACCCTAGCATTTTGCATGTTGGCAAAAAGGTGTTAAAATCATGATAGGTAGAACAATGAACTCCTATTGCATGATGGATATATCAAGTACAATTCGATGATTTGAAACCTAGTGTCATTGAACATAGGTTTGGACTTGTGATTGGAACTAGAGTCATGGATACCCTATGGTTGGCACAATGAGAAAGTAAGCCTTTTGTGTTTATCTAACATACGGCGAAGACATTCTTAGTGACTGGAATCTATGATCATGAGATTAACGGTTGGAACATGTATTAAAAGGGTGAAGAATCGGGAGTGCTTTTGCGACGATTTATTGGTTGCTATGCCCGGGGTTATGCGACGGATTTTCGCTACCCATTGAACTCGATGTTGGCGGAGTTATATCATTTCTTCTTGTTGCCCGGACATGGGAATAGGGGGCAACGGAATTCCGCGATCCCGGGGTAAGTCGACGATTTCGCTACCGAACCGATGCGCCACGTGTTGGGCGGTGATCCGAAGGGGGATGTGCGACGTTTAGCAATCCCGGTATGTCGATGGACGACGATTTCGCTACACATGGCCATATGAATGGCGGTGGTTGAGACGGTGTATGCGACGATTTCCGCTATCCCCGGAGTATGCGACGATTTCGCTAATCGAAAACTAGGAGGTGACAAGCTCAATCCTTGAATGTTGAAACAAATATGGTGAGACGGCTGATTCCACGAAACCATAAGGTAAAACGACAAGTAAAAGAACTTGGTCATTTGTGAGACATAGGATGAACCTAGGAGAGATATGATAGATATATTTATATTTCATTTTTGGAGTTTGTCATCCTTTATGGTTATTTACTAAGCAAGTAATAATTGTTGCATAGTTATATATGAATCAAACTTATGCATAGGGTGTTTTCTTTGGAGCCCTGGGTGGTCGAGCGTCTCTCTCCTTGGTGTTGGCCTTATACCCTCGTGGAACTATGTTTATAGTTCTGCACCACCTTCTCCCCAGATCACACATATTTTCCCAGGTCCTTCTTAAACCGCGATGAGCTGCGGCGAGCGAGGCAAAGGGTTTTGGCTCTTTAGATAGAGCGGCCCTTCCAATTTGGTGATGCATAGAGTTGTACCCCTATTTGGGACTATGATAGATAGGGGATTTCATTCTTAGTTGAACATTGTGGATAAGCTTGTGTGTGAACGCCTTGGGCGGTAGAAATACTCTATCCGTACGGCGGGTCTGGGCAAGCGCCCGTGCGGTATCCTTTCCACCTAGTGGTGTTAAAGGGCCGGCGGGGCGTAACAATATACACCACGAATATTTGCTCAAAAATTTCTGAGTCCACTACTCTGCTATTGTACTCATTAAATTGTCCTAACAAATCAGGAGTACGTTGCAATAATGGCAAAAACACTTTCCGTCTCCACAACAAAGCAAAAATCGAGGATTGTTTTTTCTTTTCTCTGCCAAGATTTGATCCTTTCATTATACCAAAGTAAATGCACCACTTGAGTGGCACTCACATTCTTGCAATCCAAGATAATGTTGCTCTTATGTTGTTGCTTGTGATGCCCTTCCACTAGTTGATTTTATCAACTTTTGAAGTACGTTTTTCGTTTTCTCTCAAATATCTTGATGTATTCACAACCGAAAGCAAATATTCACCATTGTAATTTGAATGTTCTGTTGCAGAAAACCCCAAATTGTTTCTACGCAATCAAGAACTACTTTCGAATTCTATCTAACGCCTTCTCTACAATACCATTGTATAATCCATCTATTTATCTGTCTTGGAGCCTAGATGTTGGATTTTATTGGGCTTTGTGGTGATTTAAAACTAATTTGTCTCTTGAGGAGCCCAATCTGTAATGGTCCTCACTTGGGGGAGCCCACACTTGGTTTTCACAATATGTGGTTAGTCCCACTTGGAAACCAATGACTTGTTTGTTGCCATTTATATACTCCCTTCTTTCCTCATATATTTGCTTGAGAGAAAGTGAGAGCTATACTCTCGATTAAACACACCACGCACGGCCACGAGCCGGCCGGTCGGGTCGTGGCGGGCGCGGCGCGTGGTCCCTTTTACTCTCTCACCGGTTCTTTTTTAATTTCCTTTTTTTATTTTATTTTATTTTATTTAACCTTACCTTGCGGAGCAAGAAATCGTGCTGTGGAGCACATCTCTTCCCTTACCTCGCAGTTGGGATTTGTCCGTTGGAGCACGATCTTTCCCAGAGTGTAAGTGTGCTTTAAAGTAAGTCTGAACCGCCGCCTATCATCCCCCTTTTCCCCTCTGTATTTAACTCTTTCTTTCCCCGTCGTTTTTCTGAGTTTTGCTGGGTTTCTTTTTGTAAAAAGGCTTTTTACCGGGTTCAAATCTTGCCGACCACCTTTGTAAAGAGTCGTGCGGACGGGGGTGGAACTTGGGTCGTTGTTAATACGCTAGGGGAAGTGAGTATGATCTGCCGGGATGCCTCGAACGGTGGGGGGGGGCTAAAATTCTCGCTTTCTTAGGACAGTGCTTCTTGCCCGCCTCGAACCCACAGGGGGCCTTTTCTAATCCCCCATTTTTAATTTACTGTTTTATCATTTAATTCTATTATTCGGATTTCTACAAAACTGCAACTGCAATTTTTCTAATCATTTAAAAAAGATCAATTGGCTAATAGATTCGAAGATTTTTTCCAACCATCTAGAAGCGAGATTTTTTTTTATCTTTTAGTTTCTTTTAGTACAGTATTGGTTTTTGATGTTGCTGTATGTTTTTAAAATATATATAACTTGAAATTTGATAATTGCGTAATCTGAATATACATATATTTTGATGTGCTTAATCTGATAATCCGTACCATAATTATGTTCAGTTCCCCTGAATATAAACATAGAATATTTTACTGTCATCTCCCTGAACTTTAGAACAATATTGTGACATTACGGTAGGATTGTTTGTAAACAATTTTTGTTATGGACAATTCGGCGAAACCTTTCACGTTTGATGGTCGTAAATTTTAAGAAGGTGGCAAGAACCAAATGAGGTTCTGGCTTCACACAACGCTTGGGCTGGTTTCTTTCTGCTATTTCGGATTCCTACTAACCGGAAAATAGTAATGGATCTGCACCTGAAAGGTGCAAATTTCAGACTGCGGTCAACTAGACCGTTTACTCGGAGACAAGTCCCCAGCTGGATCCACTTCCTCGCTCTGCTGATGCTGATACTGCTACTACTTCTGCACCTAGATCTGTACCTCCATTAACCCTGATAATGATTTAATTATCACTGTTTAAACGGATTCTTTAGCACACCGTTCAGATAAACTTTATGACATCCTACTGAGTAATGAAAACTGCTAGGGAGCTTTGGACATCTTTAGAAAACAAGTACGGTCAGTTTGATCCTACCAACCCAGAAGAGATATCAGGCTTCAACTGAATTAAGTTTTAAACTGGTAGATAATAAGTCTATGTCTGACCAGCTTCATGATTTTGATCACATAGTTGAGCAACTAGATCTAGTGGTGTAGAATCTTGATGAGATTTCTATTTGCTGCCCTTATAGATAAGTTGCCACCCTCTTGGAACGAACCATGCAAACATCTTAACCACAATCAGAGAGAGCTATCCCTGAATTTGTCCCTAAGATCCATTAGAATAGAAGAGACGAACCGAGCTAGGGATAAGAAGCCTAATAGTCTTACACCCAAGCCAACCTAGTAGAGCATCCTAAAAAATAAGGGTAACACTTTCAGCCTTATAGAAATTAGAAGAAGCAGTTACTCATCATAGAAATTTAACCCAAACTTTAAGAAGCCTAAACTGAGGGAAGTGGAGGCAACTCTGGTTGCTTTGTGTGCGAAAGACAGAACCACTTTGCGAAGGATTGCTACTTTCGCAAGACCCGTCCTTCCGCGCCAATATGAAAGAAGGGAGCTCCTCACCTGAGCGCCAGATGAAATGCGACTGCTAGTTCTGACCCTTCTGACTTCCACTATCAGGTATGGATCTAGTTTTACCTAGGTTCACCTTGCCCTATTTCTTCTGATTGGTGGATAGATACTGGAGCTAATGTCCATGCTTTGTTCTGATCGTTTCGTGGTTTTCCACATATCAGGAACGCATGTGAGGATCGTGAACATGGGGAATGCAAGCCTCTTCTTCGCGTGCTTGGGACAGGTCGAGTGATTTAGGTTGACCTCTGGAAGACCTTAAACCTTGCACGAGTCCACCATGTTCCGATATTAGGAAGAATTTGATCAGTGGTTCTCTTTTAGTTCAGCAGGGTTTTAAGTTAGATTTTTGAATGTAATAGAGTAGTAATAACAAAAGGGTGTGAACTATGTATGGGGGGGGGAAGGGGTTTTTTGAGTGATGGCTTGTTTAAACTTCTGTATCACAATTTTCGATGAAAAAAGTGCTGTTGTTTGAATGTTTGTTATCTTTTCTACTAATGTTTGGCATGGGAAGATTAGAGCCCACGTGAATTTTAATACTGTCAAAGATTGATGCATCTTGATATATTGATTCCCAAATCAGATTTAACTAATCCATAGATAGTGAAATTTGTTGCAAGCTAAGGAACCTAGAAAACATTTTAAATCTGTGATCGGATTGTGATCTTCTAGAACTTGTGCACCAGTGATGTTTGTGAATGGAAGAACTAGTAGAGGTGGAAATAAATACTTTGTGACTTTTATTAGATGATCATTCGAAATTCGTTATGTCCTAATTTGATTAAATCAAAGATGAGGTTCTTAGCAGATTCAAAATTTATAAAGCTGAGTAGAAAATCAGTTGGATAAGAAAATCAAAATTTTGAGTCTGATCGAGGTGGGGAATATACTCAAATGAGATGAACAGTTTCTTTCTGTCAAGAATTTGGAATTGTACATCAAGTGACTGCTTCCTATACACCTCAATCTATGGAAGTTTGCTGAAGCGTAAGAATAGGACTTGATGATATGATAAACTCGATGATTTAAGTTTCCAGGCGCACCTGAGAACTTGTGGGGGGAAGCTTTGATTTCTCATATAAGATTTTTAAATAGGATTCCTCGACAAGAATCTATGTATCTCCCTATGAGCTTTGGAACGGTAGGAAGCCTAATATGAATTTAATTTTTAAAGTGTGGGGGTGTCTAGCTAAAGTGCAAGAATGCGAGAATAAGAAAAGGCAGATTGGCCTAAGACGGTTAATAACGATTTTTGTGGGTTATGCACAGGAGTAAGCTAGCATAAATATTTCTAGTGGTGAATTCTGAAATTAGTGATATTTGCTAACAAATACAATCATTTGAGGGATAGAGATGCTGTGTACTTGAGGATGTTTTTTTCTCCTTTTAAGACAGAGTAGATAAGATCTATTCCTCTCGAACTCGTAGGTAGCTCTAGCAGAACCTAGAGTCAGCGAACCTATAGGAGAGATGAGCCTAGAAAAAAGTACGCGTCCCTAGAGTAAGAAGGAAAAAACTTTTGGAATGATTTCCTGTGTCCTACTTGTAGAAGACAACCCAATCTACCTATGACCAAGCATAAAGTTCTGTAGATGCAATCGTTTTGGAAAGAGCTTATTAATATTGAGATGCAGTCTATTCTACAGAATCATACTGGGAGTTATCTATTTACTCTAGGGATTAAGCCTGTATGCCCTGTAGATGGATTTTTAAGAAGAGTTGAAACCTGATGGATCTGTAGATAAGTATAAGGCTAGATTAGTGGCACAGGATTTTGCACAAAGCCTGGGTAGATTATTTTGATGTATATGCTCCTGTTGCTAAGGAATACCTCAATTAGAGTGTTTTATTGCTCTAGCTTCTATTCATGAATCGATTGTTCATCAAATGGATGTTAAGACAGCCTTTCTGAATGGGATTTTAGATGAAGAGATCTATATGAAGGCAACCCTGAGTAGCTTTTGTGTTTCTGGGCAAGAGAACAAAGTGTGCAAATTGACTAGATCTGTATATGGATTAAAGCAAGCTCCTAAGCAGTGGCATTTAAATTTGATTCTTTGTTGTATCAAATGGTTTCACCATGGGAACATGGTCTGATGAATGTTATATTCGGAAAGAGTATGATGGACAATTGTGATCTTATGTTTGTATGTTGATGATATTTTGATCTTTGGTACTAACATGAATGTGAAAATGATGTAAGAAAATTACTGAATAAGAATTTTGATATGAAAGATCTTGGACAAGCAGATGTGATCTCAATATAGAAGATCATTAAAAGTCGAAAGAAATTATTATGACCAATCTCACTACAGTGTACAAATATTGAAGAAGTTTGGATATTCTGATATTAAACCGGTAGGACACCTTATGATTCTAAGATTGCATTTTAAGAAGAATAAGATATCCAATATGGTCAGAAAAGATTATTCTTCAAATTTATTGGATCCTAGGATATTTGGTGGATTACACTAACCTGATTGGCTTAATGCTTAAATCGATTGGAAGATATAACCATAATCCAAAATAGAGAACATTGGCATGCTTAGAAAGAGTGTTTAGATATCAAAAAGGAACTGTATCCTATGGAATTGCCATTATAGTGGTTTTCCTGCATTTATAATTTTAAAGGATATAAGTGATGCCAGACTGGATCTAGTGATGACAACAGCTGATGCTGAAGTTAATTTTACAACAAGAAATGAAAAAACAAAAAGATAATCCTTTTACACATGGTATTTGTTCTTCTTCCCTCAACGAGAGTCACCTGTTTCGGGTTGAAGTTCAAACTAAAACAGTTCTTTGAATTTGTTCTTAGTATTTGTACTACTAATGGAATTTTATCTTGAGAATAGCCTTAGAAAAAAATGTATCAGAGGCAAATTTTGATGATATTCTTTCTTTATGAACTACCACTGATGGATCAACCTGTTAACACCTTGAATGGTCCATTCATTGTAATTTTAGAGCGGCAATTTGACATTAAAAAAATGTATGAACTATTGTAGAAGTGGATTTCTAAGGATTACAGATTTTAGTGAAAATGATATACATAACTTTTTATTTCAACTTTCTAATAAATTTGAATGTAAAATGTCTTCCACTTGCATATGTGAGCAACTTTATAAGCACCTTGTCTCATTCATTGCTCATTTGGGTTTGTTTGACACACAATAGATCAAAAAGACCGTCGAGGATGAATGTGAGACTAAGCCCATGAATAGACAGATTAACTGGCGGATCATGACAGACACAACCTTATCAGGTATCATTTCGAAGTATCAAGTCGAACAGGTAGCTAGAAGAAATTCAGATTTGTATACTGCATACCTATGAGCGAAATTTGCTCAGATCTGCAAGAACTGTGTATTTTTTAAAAATTAGTTTTGTGTTTCGAAAGGTTCCATTTACTGCCATGAGGCTTTAATCTTTCTTGGCAGAGTAACCCTTTGAGGACCTACTATATGTTGGGGGGGTTTTGAGGGCTTGTTTCGACTGTGCGTTGAGGGTTTTTCCCTGTGACACATTTGAATCCGTTTACCAGTTCGTGTGGAGACATCTATCGGGGGGGTCTCACTACCGCTTAAAAAATCAAAAAAATATACTAAAATCGTCGAGAGGGGTCTGTGGAAATCCTAGCGCCAGCAATAGAAGTTGGCGGACCGCGTCGGCGACATGTGCTCAACCCAACTGTTGTTATAAATAAAAAAAAATTCATAGGTTTCTAGAGGGGTCAAGGAGACATGTAGTGAGGCTCTCTGACCCCCAGGTATGTTAAGAGGGGTGTGATGGCGGTTTATAGTGGTGTTTTTTTGGGGGGGGGGCATTGGAATAGGAAGTCTGCAGCTCCTTGCTGTGGATTACATTGGTTAATTTCAACAAGTTACGACTCCGGACCCCCAGGTAGCTTGAGGTGTGCATCACAGTCATTTCTCTTGAGCATCATCCTGCAATAAATCGGGTTCCGGACACATGGAAGCAGACGAAAAAAAAATCGTAAAGTTTAGACATTGCTCATATCTGTCAGACCCGTGGATCCGGGAAAGTGCTAATGCCCTGAGGTCCGAGAATACACCTGTACTGAACTACCTATGGTCTATAAAATTCAGGGGTTACGGACCCTGGAAGCTGGTCATGATACCCGTAGTCTGCTGACCATTAAATAAAAATCTATTGAGGTCCGGACCCTGGATGCTGTGAGTCCGCGACAATGGGAGAGGCCAGAGGCGGTTTCCTAAACAAATTCCGACTCCATATACGCGTCCGGAGACTACTATAGCAAGCGAATGGTCTGATAAACTAGAGCGCTCAATCCCCCATCTGACCATCCATGTCTACGAGCCAGTGTTAGTTAATGATGTGGGCGTATGTGAAATCCGATTCAAAAGCCTTGATTCAAGGCTGTGAGTCCTTACACATTCTGTGGTCATCTCAAACCCGTTGGAGTGACATTTTTAAAACAAGTTTCTAAACTCTCCTTGCGACTAGTTATAGAGCTTCAAATTAACTGATATGTGGTATCCTTTACCGAATCGAGTCGACTGGTCGCTAGAGATATATATCTTATTCATATCTGTTGCTTACTGAGACTTTTTGTAAATCACCAATGCAAGTATTCTGTGGTTTACAGAATAAACGGATAAATAATATATTAATTGTCTTTCGCGTGATGCCGAGGATTCGGCCGTACGTCGTGGAAATTTTTTTATGCGTTTTTGCTGCGATAGTCGCGGTGTGAATTTTATTCGGAGGATTTCGATTGGTGTTGTGGTACAACGAAGGGTTGATCTTATTTTAATTGTCTAGGGTAAAGGTTGTGAGTCGTGGATTCGGTAAATAAGGATTGTACTTTTAAATATTGCTCTTAGTTGAGTATTTAAAACGGGTTATTTTGGAATAGTGTTCTGTGGGTTTTTGTACTCCATTTGAGGGTTGGGTCACTCATGGGGAAGATGTGCTGGAGTATGTGTATGTTTTTAAGTGGGGTTCCGGGTTTATATGTCTTAAAGTATTTTTGTATCTTATTGGGTTTTTTTTGTGGGAAGTCCTCTTTTTTTTGACTTTACATTTTATTATCAACTCACTTTTTTTTTTTTAGTTAGTCACATATGAGGTTTTAGTCCCATATTGGAAACCAATGACTTGTTGTTTGCTATTTATATACTTCCAATACTTTCATCTATGAGTTGTTACTTACTTGGGAGAATTCAGTAGACGATATTGCTTGCCTTCGATTTGAAACACAAACCATGTACAGATCAACGGCGAATTACTAGGCTTTGTTGGTGAGGGACAGACTTATTTGTCTCTTGAGGAGCCGCCAATCTGTAATCGGCCTCGGCTTGGAGTCCGCGCGTGTCAACTTTTGGTCATCTAACACACATTATGTGGTTTTAGTCCCATCATTGGACTAACCATTGACTTATTTTATGCCATTTATGTAATCCTTCTTCTCATATTGGTTTGCTTAGAGACACACTTAGACCTATACTAACCATTGCGAGCAGACCATCGTGCACGTTGATGCCCGACCCGACGTCTCTCTTACTCCGGCAGGGCATGAGCGCGCGAATTGTCCGTTCTCCACGTTCTTTTTAATTCCTTTTTATTTTTTTTTATTTTTATTTAACCTTTACTTGCGGATTTTTTTTAGATGATCGTGCCGGTGAGCACGATCTCTCCCTTACCGTCGCTTCCTTCTCTGTATATTGTTGCCGTTGGAACACGATATTTCCTTCCCGGTACCCAAAATAAAAATAGTTAGATAATGACTCCTGCAGACGTGTAAAGTGAACTTTAAGTCCCGCCGATCCTCCTTCCCCTCCTGCGTATTACCCTCTTCTCAGTATCGTTCGGTTCTAGTTTGCTGGTATCTTTGAAAAAGCTTGCCGGTCTCATCATCTTGCGCCAAGACCTTGAAAGCGTGCCGACGGGGTGGAACGGGACGTTTTGTATCGCTGGAAAGTGATTGCCGGGAAGCCTCGCACGTTGATGTGGGCAATCTCGCTTCTGAGGACAGTGCTCAGCACGCCCTCGAACCCACAGCCCCTTTTCTAATCCCTTTTATTTACTGTTTTTTTACATTTAAGTTCTAATCGGATTTCTACAAAACTGCAACTGCAATTTTTCTAATCATTTAAAAAGATCAATTTGCTAAACGATACGAAAGATTTTTCCAACATAGACTGCTAGCAATTATCAAGATAAAAGAACAAAATAATTCATCTTACTAACTATAAGTAGAACTTGCAAAACACATAAAGTGAGAAGTAAAAAATGGTTGCATATGGAAATGACTAAATTTGTAAGAATAGGGCCTTGAGTTAGTCTATAGCAGGGATTTAATGAAAAAACAAAATAAATAAAACACAACTAATTCAAAAATAGACAAATATAGCATAATATTGTTAATATCACATTGCTAACCAATCAAGTATAGCATGTAAACTTTTTTTCTACTTTTAAAATTTTCTAATCAGTTGAAGCCGTGAGCCCTATGTGATATCTTATGCTTTCTTTACCCTTTGATCTTTCAAATCTATCAAAAAATCTAATAGAGGCTAATTTGAAGGAAAAGAAGAAATGGTTTACAAATAAAACACTTAAGCTTCAGGGCAAACATAAAATACTAAGCAATTTTTGCCTTGAACCAACCTTGTCAGAGATATATGTACATTCATCTAATTTTTTTTTTGTTAAAGATTATCTTATATGGTTGTTATTTATGTTTTTCTAGAAATTAATTTCTTTAAATTCCTTGTTCCTCTGCTCTCAGATTTTGTTTCCTATAGTTTATGCTTCAATTTCTAGTATATAAAAGGAAGTGTCAACAGCAAGTTTGACAGAAAAGGAAGAGTGAAAACTTAATAAGATATGCGACATAATCTGAAGCATATGTACATGATAGCACAACAGGAATACCATGAGGAGCACATTAAAAAAAAAAAAAATCAATGCTGACTATTTTACTTTTTTTAATCCTTTAATAATTTTTTTCTTAATATAAATTAATATACTACCGCTTATCTCATTCAATTTAACATTAATTCCCATCACTGCTTCTATTCTTTCCAATCATTTTTAAAACATTCCAAACTCAAAAACTAAATACATAGAAATTAACTAATATATTCTATAACCCTAATGCATCCTCTATATAAATATAATAATATATACTCCAAAAAGTCTATCGGGCGGTTAGCGAGCTCGCTATCTATTCTTTATAATAAACAAAGAAATGAGTAACTTGTACTATTACACTTTAAAACCTATAACTAGTAAACCGATCAAAAACAAACAGGTACACACTCTACTACTAAAAAACTTCTTGGAGGCCTTAAATCTCCTATAGAGCTGAGTACCCAAACAGTTAAACATTACCCAATCCTTCCAAACCCTTCGCCATTTACATACCACCTACAAAAGCTTCCTACATCCCAACTTCCCCATCAACTTATCCAACAAACAACTAATAATCACCCACAACCATGACATCAACTAAGCACAATAGGGATCACACGGTCAAGTGCTTACACTTTTCTTAACTCTCCTAAAACCACGACAAGTTTATTTATCACCCAATTCTGCGTAACTAAGTCTATGGTAACACTAACAAAGGTTTCCTGATATCAGATCACATACAAACAATAATATTTATGGTATCTACAAAAATCATAAAAAAAACAGAAAACAAATACAGACCCAAAGAGACCAAATACAAACTGGCTCACCATACATTACACCATAACAAAAAACACCCCTTATACAACTTAACGTAGACGTCGACGCATTCTGTCTGGCATTCTATACCTTGGATTACTGGTGTCTTGCATACAACAACAATAAACTATTAACACAGCTTGTGGCACAGAGACTGAATACATTAACTAACCAATATAACCATATCCATTATACATGTTACGATAAAGACTCCCCTCAGGTACCCAATTACATAAATAAACTCGGTGTAACACCATCCCCAAACAACTGTACAACTTTATCTATAATACAATCAACACTTTTCATACAAGTCATCAAGTAATAACAACTCGAATCATCTACAACATAAATCACAATAATTAAACTAGGTCATGTAGGGAGATTTACTAACACAACCAGACCTCCACATATTATGCTAAATATCATATGGTAGTAACATGGGGTCCACCCCCCAAATCAACCTTACACTTGCACAGAAATAAACCTCATAACAAAACATACAGTATCAGGCTTAGATTACAAAATAAATTAGAAGCACATAAAACTTAGGTAATAACGAATACGTCACATAAAATACAGTATTCCTAAATTAAAACCCATCTCATTCACCATACACAATGGTAACTATATTAAATTAATTTTTGATCAATAATGATTTTGACAAAATGAAAAACCAAATAGGTAACAATATTCTATCAATTAATAATAACTTCTACTAATTCCAAATGTTTTAGGACCATTCCTTTCTCTAATTTCAGGAAGAAGGTCGATGATTATCGCAACTCTATCTCACTTAATACCATGATCAATACATCTTAAATCCTATAAATAAATCAAAAAATATCAAGCATTGGAAGTCCTCTCATAAACAAAACCTTCATTAGGTTATCATCAATCTATAATCCTAAGCTATCGTAATCCATTTATACTTATTCACACATTTCCCTACAGCATTTCATGGTACTTTTATATCCTATTATTTTTCATTGATCCATATATTGAACAATTTTCCTAATCATTTTATTTTTCAAATTTCAGACACGATATATACTTTTCCCGATTTTGTGATCATAAAAACATTCTCTTATGCTTTTTGATCCCTTAGGTTCTTATTCTATCCTGGTAGTCTTACGATTCCCTTTCACTATCCTTGAAGTATCTACTGAGTAACAGGACATCTTTCTACTAAATCGGTATATCATAACTTGATTTAGCTCTCATTTTAATCTATGAGTATTATCACGAGACATAATCGAATTGATTTCGCTAATTGTACCCATATTTCTTATTCGAGTCTAATGCAATAGCGCTTACCATATTTCTAATAAACGTTGTCTATTCACATTAATCCAAATTCCTAGCTGGAACATTCCTAATCTAATACAGAAAAACATTAATCTCTGATATAATAACCATTCGATCAGTCCTTCTTATCCCATTTTTACTATAGTTTAGTGTCTGTAATCTCATGGACATAAACGTCAAACTACCTAGGATAATTGTCATATGTCCAAATTCCTTCGACTAAATAATTCTAATTGTCGAAAAACTTTCTTCACCTAAACTTATTTGGATATTTATCCAAAAAAATTACAAAAAACACAATCTAACCTCTAGATTTTCCAAAAAATCACATAGGACTAACCGTTTCCCCTAACTTGTCTACAACTTTCATCAGACCTTCCATACTAGCGCAAATTTCGTATCAGCTAAACCCATATTTAACCCACAACGAACACCCACTTTCAGCACATGCATCGTAAGTGACCTCGAGTGGTTACTCCCAAAGATAACAACCGTATACAGTCCACTAACTAAACCAAAGTTAACCTTTCTACTTCATTTTCAAAAAAACCGCAGGCAGGCACACAACACAGGTCAAACCATACTCATCACACCCCAACATTGGTAACACTGCACAGATGACACCAAAAAACAAACAAGTGACTCTCAGTGTCTTTGCGTACCATCAACCTCAACACCCTTGTTCTCTAACCAATCCCAACCTGCACATTCACACTCCAAAGTCCCATAACTACACTCGAACTCATCTACGCCAAACATGACCCCCAAGAACTTGTAACCCCAACCATAGAACGGGGGGTAATGACCTGTTGGGGGGGTGCCCCACACCCCCATCAAACTTCAAAGGGGTGGGACCACCCCTCACAAAAAATAATTCCCCCCCCCATGTTCTCGGTTTTCTTGCAGTATTGGACAATCATCCCATACTATTCTTTCCCTTCTATACCATTCCCCCCAGGGGTTCCCAATGGATCCCGGAACCCCAACACCCCATAAACTAACCCAAAAGCACAACTACACAAATAACCAACAACCCACCACCCCCCACTATTTTGGGTTGACTCGAAATCGAGAGTGGAATGTAGCAAAAACAAGACATAAAAACTACAATCTGCAACACAAACCTACCTCCATCCCACAAACACCCCCATCCCCCCTACAACGTAACAACAACATAACCACCATTGCTAAATTGATCTATGGACTAAACCGCACCATTTATGCCCACACCCAAAGTAAATACACCACAACCAACTACCCCAACCCACATAATTAAGTGCCACCTAGTAACCATTATGACAACCACCCCAACCCAACAATCAAAACACAAACCAGAACAGGACTTATATCACCTTCCATACCACACCCCAGTACACTTCCAACAACCTGATCTTTACACAGACAACGGGCGAAAACTTACCTTTTTAAAAACCCCCCAAACTTGCAACAACCAAAACAACACCCGCCCCTCACACACACTACAACGGATTGATAAGAACTAATAATCCCCAGGATTCAAACTTACTCATACAACAATTGCACCCTGATCTAATCTTTCACCCCTACCAACATCATCCCTTTCAGAACACTAATCACCCCAACACAAAACCACCAACCCATGACCCCCAGTACCAGCAACAATGCGAGAGGAATAGCCTAGAGACGTTAACCAAACATATTTCATCTATTTATTTATTTTTTCTTTTTACTTTCCTATACGCAACTAAAGCCTTAGCCCATTATGTAATCTCATACAGATGAGAAATTGTAACACTCCATGTAAATTCATTGGGACTAGAATTAGCGTCCTATAAAACATACACGAATGCGAGGATCCGCGCGGGATTACGGAATAACAATAATCTGAGTCTAGTCACTATGCACATTTCATCGTCGAGAATTGAATTCTTTATACCCACAAGGAAGTATCCTTTTACTCCAGACCTAATTCCTGAAACCCCCCCCCTCCTTCAGGTTTCCCATCAGGAATCCATTGCATTTTTCATCCACGTTCCACCCTTTAGAGCTTTTCTATAAAACCTATTAGTCTTATAACTAACTCTCATCCTGTGTATTAACTCTACAGAGAGACCCTGAGGGAGATTATATGACACTATTCTCTGATGTGTGCACGACCAGACCCAAACGAGCGTATAAAGGCCATGTCTACAGCTAAAACCCCCCAACACAGGGGATTAAATAACCCGCAAGTCCAAACCCCCGCTTCCAAACCCCAAATGTAGCTGAAAAGGGTCACAGTATAAAATCGTGACTTCTGTTTTATCATTTTTATTTTATAAGTATGGCGGCATACATTGGGGTTGGTCATCACCCTAAAACTCTTGTACTGGGACGACGGGGGCATACATGGCAAATGAGATTATACTTACCCGGCCCGTCTATGAACTTATAAGTAGTGAACACATCTACAGGAGGATTGTTTACATAAGTGTGCATTGAGAGTGATACACAAGACAAAGTTCAGAACTAGAAAAGGTCTGGTTCTTCACCTTAAAAACATCACTCTGTGTCCATAGCTCGAGGTCGAATTACGATGTTTAGAGTTTATCATTGCGTCCATTCGGATACAAATCATACGCATACAATGCCCCTCATGTACTATTGAGGGAGTAACTTCACCGGTAAAACACATAGGATCACATCATATAACAAACCAACACGATATCCACACACCACAACCCTTTAAAATTTTCTAAACCAAAGATCACCTCGTGTTTCGTTTTAGATTGTTAACAATTAATCTAATTGATCTTATCAATTAGGATTTACTTTTACCTTGCGCGGGTCGAGATCACCGCGAAGTCGACGATCGCTGGTAAAAGTTGTTCGTCCTCGCTAGCCGCGCACGCGCCCGGCCTCTACTCGCGTCCACACGAAATCACGCCTTTGATCGAAGTAGTCGACCGCTTCGATCCGCGATCCGATCACGAATTAACTCTTGCGTCGATTTGAGGAAGATGATTCAATCTTCTAATTGTGCTAGCAATCTTCCGAAGATCGAAAACGATAGATTAATTGTGGAGGACTTGAGGAAGAGGGAGAGGGTTGACGGCTAGGGTTTTCTTGTATTGCTTGTCTCATTAATATGTCATATGACATATATTTATAATGAGAAAACCCTAATCCTAAACCTAATCCTTATCGAATCCTAATCCGATTGGATTATCCATTAACCCTCAAGTTGGTTTTATTTTGAACCGAATCCGAATCCGAATCCTAATCCTAATTCGGTTCGTGTGTAACATTTACACATAAGTCCTCATATTATTTACTAACAATTAGTAAATATACCATGCAACTTTTGCACTTAAATACATTTAATTTACAACAATTGCAAATTAGTCCTTTTACTAATAAATTAGTAAACTTTAGTATTTAACTATATTGCAATTAACCCATCCGATAAACTTCTTTTATCGTCACCTTAATATCGATCATGCGCGATTTCTTATGTGTGTGACCTAATAGGTCCAATTCTGTCTGGTAGTGAGATATGATGCGATCCCCATCGACATCATCATCGAAACTCTTTTCGATGGATCAAACACTTTTGATTCTACCCTAGTAGAATAATTATTCGCCTATAATTATTCTTATTGGTTCCCACAATCCACCAGTGACGCCTAGCAGCATATAGTGGCAATCCAGTCAGAAGTGAATATCGGACTGAACCTCTAGGTGCAGTTACCGTACAATACAATCCTTCTATCGCATAGTCCCAACTGAGTGGAGGTCATGGAATACTCGTCAAACCCCATCACCCGTCATATGACAAATTTGATAGGACAGAAGCTCTTATGGTTACTCTTGGAAACATCTTTCCATACACCATACTACCCCCCCGAGGATTTCTGAGCTTTGTCTTACAAATAGCATAGGACTAATTATCTCTCTACCGAGAGCGATAGATCCCCTATAAACACACACCCATTCCTAATATGAATCTACTGCAGCCAACATATACTACTAAGACCCGTGGCTAGGATCAGAGTTTGTTGCATAGTCAAACTACAGTAGCTTCACATTGAATGGCCGTGGTGTCGCAGGTCTAAGGATCAGTTGTACCACTGCAACATCGAACCAGTTACTGACGAATAAGTAGACATCCATGTAACCGTTCGTAGTTGGTCACGCTCAGTACCCTTGTTCTCTAACAACCACCTGCATGTTCGCTCCAGTGTCCCCACACTGATGACTCGAGACTCGTCATCCCATAAGGAAGCGGCACATACATCATCAATCTTACCGGATCAATCATCGTCCCCATGATGATCCACCGATTGAGAGCATTTATGAATTAATCACCAATAATATGTATCTCAAATTCTCAACTCTTGAGAATACATATTATCATCTTATTAATTCAAAGGACGATTCACGGACACATTAAACATGAATGGCATAAAAAGGCCCAAATTTATAAATTATAAAGATTAAGTACAAAGATATGTCCCATAGAATATAAAATGCGTCAGCCTGATAGGCTTCTAGGGCATACAACTAACAATCTCCCACTTGCACTAAAGCCAATCAGTCATGTATCTAATGCCCATCTTCTCAAGATGAGTCTCTAGTTTCTGCTGAGTCAAAGCCTTAGTTAACGGGTCCGCCACGTTATCCGCGGAGGCAACCTTCTGCACTTCAATATGTCTATCCTTGATGTACTCTCTGATCTTGTGATACCGCCGCTCAATATGCTTGGATTTCTGATGAGATCTTGGCTCCTTAGCTAATGCTACGGCGCCATTATTATCACAATATAGCGGCAGGGGATCCCTACTAGAAGGAACCACGCCAAGCTCAGTGACAAATTTTTTGATCCAAACAGCTTCCTTGGCAGCTTCAGATGCAGCGATATACTCCGCCGCCTCCATAGTGGAATCAGCAATCGTCTCCTGTTTGGAACTTTTCCAAACTATTGACCCACCATTGCAAATAAATAGATATCCAGACGTAGACTTTCTATCGTCTATATCAGACATAAAGTCTGAATCTGTATAGCCATTAACCTGAGTTCTCCTCCTCCAAAAACCAAGAACATATCCTTTGTTCTTCTCAAGTACTTAAGGATATTCTTTACCGCTACCCAGTGTTCTTCGCCTGGGTTCGACTGATATCGACTAGTGACACTCACAGCCTGTGCTATATCAGGTCGAGTACATAGCATCGCATACATCAAACTCCCTATTGCTGAAGCATAAGGGATTCTGCTCATGCGACTCCTCTCTTCAGGTGTCTTAGGAGACATAGTCTTAGAGAGGTGAATTCCATGTCTTAGAGGTACCATACCTCTTTTGGAATTCTCCATGCTGAACCTTTTCAACACTTCATCTATGTACATAGCTTGCGATAAACCAAGCAACTTCTTAGGTCTATCCCTATAGACCTTTATCCCAAGGATATAAGATGCTTCTCCAAGATCTTTCATAGAAAACTCTTTTGATAACCATAACTTGACCGATGTTAGCATAGGAATGTCATTTCCAATTAGGAGTATGTCATCCACGTACAATACGAGGAAAGTAACAGCACTCCCACTAACCTTTTTATATACACACGGCTCCTCCTCATTTCTGATGAAATCGAACGATTCGATTGCATCGTTGAAACGAGTGTTCCAACTCCGAGAAGCTTGCTTCAATCCATAAATGGATCGTTGAAGCTTACACACCTTATGACTTCCATCTTTGGAAGTGAAACCCAAAGGCTGCTCCATATAGATATCTTCTTCAAGATATCCCATTTAGGAAAGCAGTTTTCACATCCATTTGCCAGATCTCATAGTCATAGTGTGCAGCAATAGCAAGCAGAGTTCTGATAGACTTAAGCATGGCTACAGGTGAAAAGGTGTCCTGATAGTCAATGCCTTCGCGTTGACTATAACCTTTTGCTACTAGCCTAGCTTTGTAGGTCTCTACCTTTCCATCAGATCCAATCTTTCTTTTGAAGATCCATTTGCATCCAATGGGTACAATACCCTCTGGCGGATCAACCAAAGTCCAAACTTGATTGGAGTGCATGGAGTCCATTTCGGACTTCATAGCTTCCAACCATTTATCGGAGTCGATGTCTGACATCGCCTCGCTATAAGTCTTAGGATCATCTCTATGATCCTTATCTCCCATTAGGAACATTTCCTCCATCTCCTCTATAAATAATCCCATATATCTATCCGGAGGTCGGGAAACTCTAATAGACTTGCGAGGTGGCAGAGTAATCTCTTGTGTCACAGAGTTATCAGGAAGGGCTCTTGGAATACTCAATCCTGAAGAGACTTTCTCCTCTAGTTCTATTTTCCTCCCACTGCCTCCATCTAAAATAAATTCATTTTCAAGAAAGAAGGCATGACGGCTCACAATCACATTATGGCTTTCTGGGAGATAGAAATAGTATCCAAGTGATTCTTTGGGGTACCCAATGAATCTTCCCTTGACTGATCTGCTTTCCAATTTGTCCGTCTTTAATTTCTTAATATAAGCTGGACATCCCCAAGTCTTAATATGAGTAAAACTTGGCTTCCTACCATGCCACATCTCATATGGTGTGGTCGGAACAGATTTGGAAGGCACTCTGTTCAAAATATAAATAGCCGTAAGAAGTGCATAACCCCAAAGTGACGTAGGTAAATCTGTAAAGCTCATCATAGATCGAACCATATCTAATAAAGTTCGATTCCTCCGTTCAGACACCCCATTCAATTCTGGTGTTCCAGGAGGAGTCCACTGAGAGACAATACCATTATTCTTGAGGTAGGTTAAGAAATCCGTGCTAAGGTATTCCCCTCCTCGATCTGATCGAAGAGCCTTAATCGGTTTTTTTTTTTTCATTTGCTTTTCTACTTCTTGTCTAAACTCTTTAAACTTTTCAAAGACTTCAGACTTGTGTTTAATTAAATACACATACCCATACCGTGAATAATCATCAGTAAAAGTAATAAAGTAGAGATAGCCGCCCCAAGCAGACACATCGAATGGTCCACATACATCAGTATGTATCAGGGCGAGTACTTCGGTAGCTCTCTGTCCTTGTCCAACAAAGGGAGACTTAGTCATTTTTCCTTGAAGACATGATTCACAAGCTGGGTATGGTTCAGAGAGTAAGGACCCTAAGATACCATCCTTAGCCAACTTGTTAATTCTGTCCTCTCCAATGTGACCAAGTCTAAGATGCCATAAGTACGTTTTATTTACCTCCTCTCTTGGTCTTTTGAAACCAATAGTATTCTCATTCATGCCATTGTCAACTGTATTAATACTAACATCCATATGTAAGTAATAGAGATTGTCTATTAGGGAACCATAACCGATCAAATTATTTCTCAAATAAATTGAACAAATGTTTGATTCAAAAATAAACTTATAACCGTCCAACACCAAACGTGAAACAGAAATAAGGTTTCTAGTCGCACTAGGAACATAAAGACAATCTCTAAGTTCTAAAACTACTCCTGTCGGTAGACATAAAGGATAAGTCCCCACAGCAACAGCAGCAACTCTTGCTCCGTTTCCAACGCGTAGGGTAAGCTCTCCATCTCTAAGTCTTCTACTTTCCTTTAGCCCCTGCATTGAAATACATAAATGCGAGGTGCATCCCGAGTCAATGACCCATGTGAAAGTAGAACAAACCGATAAGCTAGTAGTTTCAAATAACATGAATCTCGGACATACCTTCAAAAGTCTTGTCCTTTACCTTGTCCTTTAGGCTAGCCAAATAGTCCGGGCAATTCCTCTTCCAGTGGGCCATCCTTTTGACAGTGGAAGCAAGTTCCTTTGGCGGCCTTCTTTTTAGGAATTACCTTGACAGGTTCAGTCTTTGGCTTCTTTGCAGGCTTCTTCTTTCTCCATTTAGACTTTCTTTTGGAGGAAGCCCGTTCAATAGCCAAAACTGACCCCTTATTGACTTTCAGCATTCCTTCAGCAGTGACCAACATATTCAATAGCTCAGCGAGAGTGCAAGTAATTTTATTCATTTGAAAATTTAAAATGAACTGAGAAAATGAATCAGGTAGGGATTGTAAGATCAAATCAATTTGGAGTTCTGCGTCCATAGTCATTCCGAGCTTCTCAAGCTCCTCAATGTCTTTAATCATCGCCAAGCAATGATTATTGACTGAGTGACCATCTGACATCTTAGTCCTGAATAATCGCTTCGACACCTCGTAGCGAGCTGTTCGACTTTGCTCATCATACAACTCTTTGAGATGAAGCAAGATGTTAGCAGCACTTTCCATGTGCTCATGCTGGCGTTGCAACTCATTGCTCATAGACGCAAGCATGTAGCACTTTACCTTCATATCATCATCAGTCCATTTATTTCTAGCAGCTCTCTGTTGAGCTGTTGGATTTTCGGGCACTGCTGGAGCCTCCGTGTCCAACACATAGGCTAATTTCTCAGAATTGAGAACAATTCTCAAATTCCTCAGCCAGTCGGTAAAATTCGGTCCAGTTAAGCGATTAGTATCGAGTATTTTGGCAAGTGGGTTAGAGGCAGCCATTTTCTGCAGAAGGTTAAGATTCTAATTAGTTGTGTACTTAATCGTAATCCATTTTGATTAGGGTCTTTAAATCTAAATGGTGCCTCCCACTAATTTAGCGAATCTCCACACTCCCCGAGTGGAGAAAAACGGAAACTTTACTAAAAGTTTCTAGTGGGAATTGCGGTCCCATCTGTTTACACACACACCTCATCCTAACAGATTCTTGGCAATGAGCAAACAAATGAGTGAACAACTCTTGCTCAATGCTTCTCAAGCAAATTGCAATTTAATCTTTGGCCTCCAAAGATACAGGCCTCATCCTGACAGATTCTTGGCCTTATCTTTTGGTTAAGTTAGACCCACCGTTCATTATGCAAATAAGAATGTCATTGAATCCTCATCCTGACAGATTCTTGGATTCAACCCCTTTCTTACCACACAGCATCTCATGCCAATAGAATGGTTGCGACTCCCTAATGCAACTGACCCCCGTGTCCGGGTGCATCAATCAACACTAAAGAGACGCCCACACCCTACAACGGTGGAAGGCCACTAATGGGTTCATAACACCATTAACTTAATATTTTATTTAGGGAGATTAGTTATCTCATCAGTTTTAATTTTTGTTAATTTACATCTCATGCAAACCATCGCATCACATGCATACATATATCGCATATAAAAATAACTACCGGTGATGATCATGGATTTTATTTTGATTCGGGCCTGAGCCACTAGGCCGGAATCGGGTCATAGGGTATTACACACAAGAAAAACTTTCTTATCCTGCATCTTGATCGGATTGGAGTTGATCAACTCTTGTCGGCTCCCTCGATCAGCATCTGGTTCAAACTTGATCTGCACCGCATCAACTCTTGAATGCAACAAATCGTCATGAAACCTAAACTACCCTTTTCCCTTTTAATTTTGCAACAATTACATTTCATCCCATAAAATAATGAGACACGCAGGTCTCCAAATTACATAATTAATTAGTACACGCAGGTACCCAGAAAAAAATAAAATAAATCTAACACTGGGTCCTTATTAAATTACATCAATTTACATCATCACATGATACATCCACATCATAAGGTTGCTATCCATGATCATCACCTCATACACATCACATGCATATAATATAAAATTCTCTAATTCGAAATCTAATTAATTGGGTTTCGGATTAATTTAAAACAAATCGTTATTTGTTTCAAGAAATCGCAATTCGTTATTTAAAATTATTAAAAGATTTAATACATCTCATATATTAAAAATTTTAAAATTTTAAATTAATTTTAAATTGCGATCCTGCATGACGCAACCGCATGCCGTAGCCGCATCCCGGTCGCGTCGCACACAAGCAGCTCACGCAAACTACTTGCCCGCATGGCGCACGCGGACCCGCACCATGTGCATGTGGTCGATGTACATTGCGGCAAGCACATGCAATCAAAACATGAACTAATTAATTAGTGATGCCATGCACTAATTAAAGAGATCATGTATACATGTATGCCATCAAGTAACTCATGGACTATTTACGTGTTGCATGCATGGGCTAGCAACCGTCACGCTCGTAAGCCGAGTGCCGTAGCCGCGCCGTAGCCGCGTCAATAACACACTGCGCGTCGGTTCCTTGCGATTTAATTAACGTTTCGAAACAATCAAAAATAATATTCGCAAAACAATCTTCATTGTTATTTTTATTTCGATCGTTCCGAAAAACCCAATCAACATCGAAAAAGAGATTAGATCTAAAACAAACAACGAGGGTGGCTCTGATACCACTGTAAGAAAATTAAGCATGTAGGCGCAGCGGAAGAAAATAACACAATTAAAATTTTCTAAACCAAAGATCACCTCGTGTTTCGTTTTAGATTGTTAACAATTAATCTAATTGATCTTATCAATTAGGATTTACTTTTACCTTGCGCGGGTCGAGATCACCGCGAAGTCGACGATCGCTGGTAAAAGTTGTTCGTCCTCGCTAGCCGCGCACGCGCCCGGCCTCTACTCCGCGTCCACACGAAATCACGCCTTTGATCGAAGTAGTCGACCGCTTCGATCCGCGATCCGATCACGAATTAACTCTTGCGTCGATTTGAGGAAGATGATTCAATCTTCTAATTGTGCTAGCAATCTTCCGAAGATCGAAAACGATAGATTAATTGTGGAGGACTTGAGGAAGAGGGAGAGGGTTGACGGCTAGGGTTTTCTTGTATTGTTCGTCTCATTAATATGTCATATGACATATATTTATAATGAGAAAACCCTAATCCTAAACCTAATCCTTATCGAATCCTAATCCGATTGGATTATCCATTAACCCTCAAGTTGGTTTTATTTTGAACCGAATCTGAATCCGAATCCTAATCCTAATTCGGTTCGTGTGTAACATTTACACATAAGTCCTCATATTATTTACTAACAATTAGTAAATATACCATGCAACTTTTGCACTTAAATACATTTAATTTACAACAATTGCAAATTAGTCCTTTTACTAATAAATTAGTAAACTTTAGTATTTAACTATATTGCAATTAACCCATCCGATAAACTTCTTTTATCGTCACCTTAATATCGATCATGCGCGATTTCTTATGTGTGTGACCTAATAGGTCCAATTCTGTCTGGTAGTGAGATATGATGCGATCCCCATCGACATCATCATCGAAACTCTTTTCGATGGATCAAACACTTTTGATTCTACCCTAGTAGAATAATTATTCGCCTATAATTATTCTTATTGGTTCCCAGAATCCACCAGTGACGCCTAGCAGCATATAGTGGCAATCCAGTCAGAAGTGAATATCGGACTGAACCTCTAGGTGCAGTTACCGTACAATACAATCCTTCTATCGCATAGTCCCAACTGAGTGGAGGTCATGGAATACTCGTCAAACCCCATCACCCGTCATATGACAAATTTGATAGGACAGAAGCTTTTATGGTTACTCTTGGAAACATCTTTCCATACACCATACTACCCCGGCCGAGGATTTCTGAGCTTTGTCTTACAAATAGCATAAAACTAATTATCTCTCTACCGAGAGCGATAGATCCCCTATAAACACACACCCATTCCTAATATGAATCTACTGCAGCCAACATATACTACTAAGACCCGTGGCTAGGATCAGAGTTTGTTGCATAGTCAAACTACAGTAGCTTCACATTGAATGGCCGTGGTGTCGCAGGTCTAAGGATCAGTTGTACCACTGCAACATCGAACCAGTTACTGACGAATAAGTAGACATCCATGTAACCGTTCGTAGTTGGTCACGCTCAGTACCCTTGTTCTCTAACAACCACCTGCATGTTCGCTCCAGTGTCCCCACACTGATGACTCGAGACTCGTCATCCCATAAGGAAGCGGCACATACATCAATCTTACCGGATCAATCATCGTCCCCATGATGATCCACCGATTGAGAGCATTTATGAATTAATCACCAATAATATGTATCTCAAATTCTCAACTCTTGAGAATACATATTATCATCTTATTAATTCAAAGGACGATTCACGGACACATTAAACATGAATGGCATAAAAAGGCCCAAATTTATAAATTATAAAGATTAAGTACAAAGATATGTCCCATAGAATATAAAATGCGTCAGCCTGATAGGTTTCTAGGGCATACAACTAACAATGGAGGCTTGCACCGACGGTGTGGATTATCTTCGGGGAGGTCTGGAGTCGCTTCGTGACTGGCGGAAGGTGATTAATGGTGTATGCCCTCCGGACACGATGTCGGCTGGGAATTTGGTTATGTCCAAAGAACTACGATCGGAGTATCGATTTCTGAACTTCATTGTGGTCTACAACATTCTGCCTACTATGAACACCAAGGTAGTTCGTTGGGAGCGGTTACTTTACATGTATTTGGTCGGTCATCCTGATGAGGCCACGGCACGGAATATCAATCTGAATATCCCTTTTTTGATCTGGCATCGCATGGCGAAGGAGATCAAGACCTCGAATCAGGTTGATCGTCTTCCGTATCCAATGATAATTATGAGGATCTTACGTCTCAAGGGGGTCGACACTCAGTGTGCTTCCTACGAGCATAGTCTTGGGAAGATTAATGAGATGACTTTAAATAAGTCTCGGCTTACTGGTCGTACTTCCCCGGCGGTTGGCCCTACTGGTTCATCTCGTACGCGCCCGAGCTCATCTCAGCCTTCTGGGCATGCCTCTGAGGAAGATGTCTCGGTGACTTCGATCTACCGTGCTCAGCAGCGTCTGTCCTCCGAGCAAGAGCGCATCTCGCATGAACTTCACTGTCTTTCCTCTGAGCAGGCGCGTCTTGGTTCTGAACAAGCTAAGATCACTAAGAAGCTTAGTGCCATTGAGCGGCTTATGAAGGCTATTTTTGATAAACTGGGTTGTTGTCGTGCTGATCTTCCTCCACCAGATGATGCTTCAGTTTAGTCTGCGTGGGGTCTTCATTGTGCTGCCTCTTTGGTCTTATCTTTTGGCGTTTCTCTTTCTGTTGCTTTGGCGTTTTGCTGACAAAAGGGGGAGATAGAGGGATTGTATTTTAACTTGACTTGACTTAGGTACTACTTGACTTAGGAGTAGGAGATACACTCGGACTCTTAGTGACTATGGTTACTATGCTTTTAGTATTTCGTCTGTGTATTTCTTGTGCTATCCACTGTATTAATCTTCTATGTTGCCGAGTATTGTTTTGCAGGTCGTAGAAGACTTCAAGACTCCTGGTCATGTCTAAGTCATAGAGTTTGTATTAGGAATTGGTTTGGATGTACGTTTGTTTTTATTGGATCGGTCATGCGTAGAGTTTGTTGTTTGGTGATTGCAACAAATTCTATTCTTTTTCTTTTTAGATGAGCTTTGTATGTGTATTCTTGTTTTGTCACGAAATCGCCAAAGGGGGAGATTGTTACGGCTTTTTATTGGCAGATTTCGTAGAGTCTTGTGGAGTCTTGAAGGGACGAAAAAGAATATGTCAAGTTCAAAGGCTCGAGGACTCGCTTATCAGCTCATCGTCTCCCAGGTATGTTTAATATAGTTGATGGTGATTTACTGATATATTTTAAGAGTTTGGAGGCATTAGAAAAGGTTTAAACTATTCTTGGTTTGAAATCGGAATTTTCATGTTGCGGGGTCCGGACCCCAGAAGCTGAGGTCCGGAACGCGTAAGCTGGTCTTGCTGTCTCACAGACCGGGTCCGGACCCTGGAACTTGAGGTCCGGAACCCGTACGTTGATATTGCTATCTCGCAGACCGGGTCCGGACCCTGGAAGCTGAGGTCCGGAACCCGTACAGAAACGTACGGTCTTTCAGTCCGGGTCCGGAACCCAGAAGCTGCGGTCCGGAACCCGTAGGTCTGCAGAGCAGTCACGCAGACCGGGTCCGGACCCTGATGGCTGGGGTCCGGACAATGAAACGCCTGAGGAGTGTCAGGGTCCGGACCCCATACCCGCGGTCCGGACGCCAACCCGTCGAAAATTTCTGATTTCCTAATTTTCAATCCTAATCTGATTCTATGTCTCCTAAACCTATAAATATGATATGGGGCAATCTCTAAAAGGTACCTAAGAGAGATTTACCTGTTGAAACCCTAGAAACTTGTCTCGGAGCCGTTCGTTCATCTTTTCGATGACAAGTTTCTTTTTCTCTCTTGTCGACTTGGTTCTTAGAGCTTAAATTCTGATTTTATCTGAGAATCGAGTCGATGGTCGCTTAGATATACTTCCTCTCATATTCATTGCTTATCTAAGCATCGGAATCACCATCAAGTATTCGTATCGAGGCTCCGGATGGAGCGAGTGCGCGTGGATTTCGCGTGAAGCCGTGGATTCGGTGGACGCTCGTGGAAACGGGGCGTTGCTGCTGCGAGGAGTCGCGGTGTGATCAATCGGAGGAGTTCGATTGATTGGGGACCAACGAAGGAGATCCACTTCAAGTCTAGGGTAAAGGTTGAGTCGTGGATTCGGTAAATCACCTTGTACTCTATTTTCTCTTAGTGGATTTTTTCGTGTGATCGGTCCCGTGGGTTTTTTACTCCTTTAGGAGTTTTCCCACGTAAATTGCTCGGTGTGTTGCTTTAATTTTCCGCGCTTTTATTTTTGGTGCATCGAGTTGGTTGTTTTATTGTATACACCTATTCACCCCCCCTCTAGGTGTGTTGTTACCTATTAGATCCTTGGGGTATCATAACTCACACCCAAAGAGTGCGAGCTTGCCACGAGTACATGCTCTGATTCGAACGAACAGGGATTGAAACCCCCTGAGAGCGTTCTATTACGCCTAAGAGTGCGAGCTTGCCACGAGTACATGCTCAGATTCGAACGAACGAGGATTGAAACCCCGTGAGAGCGTTCTATTATGCCAAAGTGTGCGAGCTTGCCACGAGTACATGCTCAGATTGGAACGAACGAGGAGTGAAACCCCATGAGAGCGTTCTATTACTCCTAAGAGTGCGAGCTTGCCTCGAGTACATGCTCAGATTCGAACGAACGAGGATTGAAACCCCATGAGAGCGTTCTATTACGCCCAAAGAGTGTGAGCTTGCGACGAGTCCATGCTCATATTCGAACGAACGAGGAGTGAAACCCCATGAGAGCGTTCTATTACTCCTAAGAGTGCGAGCTTGCCACGAGTACATGCTCAGATTCGAACGAACGAGGATTGAAACCTCATGAGAGCATTCTATTACGCCAAAGAGTGGGAGCTTGCCACGAGTACATGCTCAGATTCGAACGAACGAGGATTGAAACCCCGTGATAGCGTTCTATTATGCCAACGAGTGCGAGCTTGCCACGAGTACATGCTCAGATTCGAACGAATGAGGATTGAAACCCAAAAAGTGCGTTCTATTACGCCCTAGGAGTGCGAGATTGCCACGAGTACATTCTCAGATTCGAGCGAACGTGGATTGAAACCCCATAAGAGCGTTCTATTACGCCCAAAGAGTGCGAGCCTGTCACGAGTACATGCTCAGATTCGAACGAACGAGGATTGAAACCCCGTGAGAGCGTTCTATTACGCCAAAGAGTTCGAGCTTGCCACGAGTACATGCTCAGATTCGTACGAACGAGGAGTGAAACCCCATAAGAGCGTTCTATTACGCCCAAAGTGTGCGAGCTTGCCACGAGTACATGCTCAGATTCGAACGAACGAGGATTGAAACCTCAAAAGAGCGTTCTATTACGCCCTTGGAGTGCGAGATTGCCACGAGTACATTCTCAGATTCGAGCTAACGAGGATTGAAACCCCATGAGAGCGTTCGATTACGTCTAAGAGTGCGAGATTGCCACGAGTACACGCTCAGATTCGAACGAACAAGGATTGAAACCCTATGAGAGCGTTCTATTATGCCAAAGAGTGCGAGCTTGCCACGAGTACATGCTCAGATTCGAACGAACGAGCAATGAAACCCCGTGAGAGCGTTCTATTACACCCAAAGAGTGCGAGCTTGCCACGAGTAGATGCTCAGATTCGAACGAACGAGGAGTGAAACCCCATGAGAGCGTTCTATTATGCCCAAAGAGTGCGAGCTTGCCACGAGTCCATTCTCAGATTCGAACGAACGAGGATTGAAACCCCATGAGAGCGTTCTATTACTCCTAAGAGTGCGAGCTTGCCACGAGTACATGCTCAGATTCGAACGAACGAGGATTGAAACCCCATGAGAGCGTTCTATTACGCCAAAGAGTGCGAGCTTGCCACGAGTACATGCTCAGATTCGAACGAACGAGGATTGAAACCCCGTGATAGCATTCTATTACGCCAATGAGTGCGAGCTTGCCACGAGTACATGCTCAGATTCGAACGAACGAGGATTGAAACCCCATGAGAGCGTTCTATTACGCCAAAGAGTGCGAGCTTGCCACGAGTACATGCTCAGATTCGAACGAACGAGCATTGAAACCCCGTGAGAGCGTTCTATTACACCCAAAGAGTGCGAGCTTGCCACGAGTAGATGCTCAGATTCGAACGAACGAGGAGTGAAACCCCTTGAGACCGTTCTATTATGCCCAAAGAGTGTGAGCTTGCGACGAGTCCATGCTCATATTCGAACGAACGAGGAGTGAAACCCCGTGAGAGCGTTCTATTACACCAAAGAGTTCGAGCTTGCCACGAGTACATGCTCAGATTCGAACGAACGAGAAGTGAAACCCCAGAAGAGCGTTCTATTACGCCCAAACTGTGCGAGCTTTCCACGAGTACATGCTCAGATTCGAACGAACGAGGATTGAAACCTCAAAAGAGCGTTCTATTACGCCCTTGGAGTGCGAGATTGCCACGAGTACATTCTCAGATTCGAGCGAACGAGGATTGAAACCCCATGAGAGCGTTCGATTACGCCTAAGAGTGCGAGATTGCCACGAGTACATGCTCAGATTCGAACGAACGAGGATTGAAACCCCGTGAGAGCGTTCTATTACGCCAAAGAGTGCGAGCTTGCCACGAGTACATGCTCAGATTCGAACGAACGAGCATTGAAACCCCGTGAGAGCGTTCTATTACACCCAAAGAGTGCGAGCTTGCCACGAGTACATGCTCAGATTCGAACGAACGAGGAGTGAGACCCCATGAGAGCGTTCTATTACGCCCAAAGAGTGCGAGCTTGCCACGAGTCCATGCTCAGATTCGAACGAACGAGGAGTGAAACCCCATGAGAGCGTTCTATTACGCCAAAGAGTGGGAGCTTGTCACGAGTACATGCTCAGATTCGAACGAACGAGGATTGAAACCCCGTGATAGCGTTCTATTACGCCAAAGAGTGCGAGATTGCCACGAGTACATGCTCAGATTCGAACGAACGAGGATTGAAACCACAAAAGAGCTTTGTATTACGCCCTGGGAGTGCGAGATTGCCACGAGTACATTCTCAGATTCGAGCGAACGAGGATTGAAACCCCATAAGAGCGTTCTATTACGCCCAAAGAGTGCGAGCCTGCCACGAGTACATGCTCAGATTCGAACGAACGGGGATTGAAACCCCGTGAGAGCGTTCTATTACGCCAAAGAGTTCAAGCTTGCCACGAGTACATGCTCAGATTCGAACGAACGAGGAGTGAAACCCCATAAGAGCGTTCTATTACGCCCAAAGTGTGCGAGCTTGCCACGAGTACATGCTCAGATTGGAACGAACGAGGAGTGAAACCCCATGAGAGCGTTCTATTACTCCTAAGAGTGCGAGCTTGCCACGAGTACATGCTCAGATTTGAACGAACGAGGATTGAAACCCCATGAGAGCGTTCTATTACGCCAAAGAGTGCGAGCTTGCCACGAGTACATGCTCAGATTCGAACGAACGAGGATTGAAACCCCATGAGAGCGTTCTATTACGCCCTAAGAGTGCGAGATTGCCACGAGTACATGCTCAGATTCGAACCAACGAGGATTGAAGCCCCATGAGAGCATTCTATTACGCCCAAAGAGTGCGAGCTTGCCACGAGTACATGCTCAGATTCGAACGAACAGGGATTGAAACCCCCTGAGAGCGTTCTATTACGCCTAAGAGTGCGAGCTTGCCACGAGTACATGCTCAGATTCGAACGAACGAGGATTGAAACCCCGTGAGAGCGTTCTATTACGCCAAAGAGTGCGAGCTTGCCACGAGTACATGCTCAGATTCGAACGAACGAGCACTGAAACCCCGTGAGAGCGTTCTATTACACCCAAAGAGTGCGAGCTTGCCATGAGTAGATGCTCAGAATCGAACGAACGAGGAGTGAAACCCCATGAGAGCGTTCTATTACGCCCAAAGAGTGCGAACTTGCCACGAGTACATGCTCAGATTCGAACGAACGAGGATCGAAACCCCTTGAGAGCGTTCTATTACGCCAAAGTGTGCGAGCTTGCCACGAGTACATGCTCAGATTCGAACGAACGAGGATTGAAACCCCATGAGAGCGTTCTATTACTCCTAAGAGTGCGAGCTTGCCACGAGTACATGCTCAGATTCGAACGAACGAGGATTGAAACCCCATGAGAGCGTTCTATTACACCCAAAGAGTGCGAGCTTGCCACGAGTAGATTCTCAGATTCGAACGAACGAGGAGTGAAACCCCATAAGAGCGTTCTATTATGCCCAAAGTGTGCGAGCTTGTCACGAGTACATGCTCAGATTGGAACGAACGAGGAGTGAAACCCCATGAGAGCGTTCTATAATTCGCACTCTTAGGGCGTAATAGAATGCTCTCTTGGGCTTCGATCCACGTTCCTTCGAATGTGACCATGTACTCGTGGCAAATTCGCATACTTGGGGCGTAATAGAATGCTCTCTTGGGCTTCGATCCCCGTTCCTTCGAATGTGAGCATGTACTCGTGGCAAATTCGCACTCTTGGGGCGTAATAGATTGCTCTCTTGGGCTTCAATCCTTGTTCCTTCGAATGTGAGCATGTACTCGTGGCAAATTCGCATACTTGGGGCGTAATAGAATGCTCTCTTGGGCTTCGATTCCCGTTCCTTCGAATGTGAGAATGTACTCGTGGCAAATTCGCACTCTTGGGGCGTAATAGAATGCTCTCTTGGGCTTCGTTCCTTCGAATGTGAGCATGTACTCGTGGCAAATTCGCACTCTTGGGGCTTAATAGAATGCTCTCTTGGGGCTTCGATCCTCCTTCCTTCGAATGTGAGCATGTACTCGTGGCAAATTCGCACTCTTGGGGCGTAATAGAATGCTCTCTTGGGCTTCGATCCTCGTTCCTTCGAATGTGAGCATGTACTCGTGGCAAATTCGCACTCTTGGGGCGTAATAGAATGCTCTCTTGGGCTTCGATCCTCGTTCCTTCGAATGAGAGCATGTACTTGTGGCAAATTCGCACTCTTGGGGCGTAATAGAATGCTCTCTTGGGCTTCGATCCTCCTTCCTTCGAATGTAAGCATGTACTCGTGGCAAATTCGCACTCTTGCGGCGTAATAGAATTCTCTCTTCGAATGTGAGCATGTATTCGTGGCAAATTCGCACTCTTGGGGCGTAATAGAATGCTCTCTTGGGCTTCAATCCTTGTTCCTTCGAATGTGACCATGTACTCGTGGCAAATTCGCATACTTGGGGCATAATAGAATACTCTTGAGTGGGGAGGGTCGAAATCTGGAATCCGATGTACCAACTCTGAGGATTTGAAGACCTCATGCAGTCTGGGGCTGGGTCTGATTAACGGTTTGGGGGTCCAAAGGATGGTGGCGCGGAGGCTTGGAGGGGGGGGGGTAAATTTCAGTACCTGCATATTTATCGAAGGCAGCGATCTGGTGGCGTGTGAGTGAGTGAAAACACTATTAGAGAGGGTGGCTGCTATGGTACGTCCCGTGCGGTTGGTGAGTGAGTGCGTCTCTGGGTGCACGGTACGGGGGGGGGGGGATCAGATTCGCGACGAAAGAGGATTAGTTAGGGTCCATTGGATGTGGCGTTTTTTGCGGGTGGTGGGCTAGGGATAGTCTGGGGTTTGCGCACTGTAGTAGGGCTCATGGGGTTGGGCCTCGGTTGATGAGGGGGCGGGGTAGGGCTTATAGGGAGAGCGGTTCTATTATGTAATGAGTGTGCGACATGCTTTGGGGCCTCGAGTTCAATGCTGGTATGGGCGTCGGGGGAGTGGGGTGTGTCTTCTGCTTCGATTACACTCCAAAGAGTGCGACCTTGCCAACCCATCCTTATTATGGGGAGTATTCTGTCTCAACGAATTGTTTGAGTAAACACTCACTTAGGTTACGCCTAGAATTCCATTGTGAAGGCCGAAGCGAATTCGGGGAGTCTTTTATTTCACGAGACTAGAACCATTGACGTCAGATTTCGAAGTAAATCTAACGCCGGAGAGATTACGGAGGGGGGCATATTAAGAGTACCCATCCAATTGTACGCCCACATAATTATGCGAGCTCTAGGTCTAGCGTAGTCTCTGATTCTCCTGAGTTCGAGAACGAGCACTACGTGCCTTGACAACGATAAGAGTCGAGTTCTAGATACTTTCTTCCTAAAGTCGGCGACGTCAATTCATTGAGCTTTTCCGAGTAGGGTTATTTTATAGGGGGGGATCGAGGGGGGTGGGCTACGATTGGGTGGGTATTGGTCACTCCGTCTAATGAGACATTCTCTAGTTACTTGGGGGACGAGTTATATCGATGCACACACTTGTATACGATTCGAACCGGGATTGCTCATCGGCCTTCGTAGACGATACGAAGGATTGAAATCCGAGTTTGTTTTGATTTTTGTGTTGTGCTATTACGCCCAAAGCGGCGAGTGGGTTGCCATGGTGTTATTCTGCTCATTTCGGGAACTGAGTACGAGGGTTGAGTTTTACTCTCATCCTTCACGGGGGTTGTTTGCTTATCGCCCAAAGATCAGTTGTAGCGGAGGTTTTTGGTCCTACGAAGTTGTACATTGCTCAGTGGCCTATTTCGATCACGAACTCAGGACGTTGAACCCTTACTGTGGGTAGGTGACGTTACTAATACGCCCAAGCAGTGGGAGCTAGCTTGATATCATAAACTTCAACATTGAGGCCCAGTCTAACTTGTGTCTCTATGCTCGTTGATATCTGAAGGAGTGCGTTGCGATATTCGACGATAATTTGCCCCTGAAGATGGCTTCTGTGCTGCTCTTTCCGCCTAAGATTGCGAAAATTTAGACCTGCGGGAGAAGGGATATTAGATTGCTTCACTTTTATTCGTACATTTTCGAGTGGGCCCTTTGAGTCGGCACCCCAGCTGACCAGTTAGATTCTATTTTCCTTTTGTATTCCGAGCCTCGTGTTTAGAAGGCGAAAGTGAGTTGCACACTAGAAAAGTCGCATGTAGCTCATCGTATTCGAACTTGCAACGAGGAAATTTGAAACCTCATAGAACTGGTGAGAGCGTTCTTATAAACTTTCTCCCTCCAGAGGGCTCAACCTATAAGTGACCTCTTGGGCTTGAGTCGCTACGCTTTGCTTTTTAGCAAATTACCGTCGGGGGATTGCTCCAAACACCCTGTGAGATAGTTTTTAAGCTCCGATTCAGAGAAGCTGAGACGTCTTGGTCGGGCCACGTTGTGGGTTCTCAGATTTTCAGGCACTACTCATCGACTCAAACAAGACATAAGTTGAGACCCCAACGCAGGATACAATTCGGAACCCCGTGAGATTTCGGTTGTTAAGGTGGGGGCGTACGCTTCATAGCGGGAGGGCAGTGCGCGAGGCACATAAAGGGGTAGCGCTTTGCTCTGTTGGGGGGGATACGCTAAGATTGCTCCGGCAAAGATCCGGTTGGGAAGAGATACCACAGAAATGTAGAAGGATGCTCCAGGCAGTGATGTATGTTTTTTCTTCCCTGAAACTCAGATCATACTCCTTAGCACCTCGTATGCGATATTTGAACACCTCCTCCCGCCGCGTCACACCTACACTCAGTGAGATCGTTCTATTCTCACGGGTACCAAACACGAGTATCCTCGCCATACCTATACGTTGTGGAGACGTGCTGCTGTCTAAGTTGAGATGCGTAGCTCTCATCTCGGCCAACGAGTAAAGGCTCTGAAGTCAGAGAAACACGAATACTATAAGGGCGGGGACAAAATGCTAGTAACCTTTCTTAAGCTGGCCAAATACATAGTGCGAGGCGCGGAGAAAAAAATGCTCAGATCTCGGTGATGAAGATATTAACATTTATTCCTCAATGGATATAAATCATATAATTGAATACCAACGTCGATAGTATACCTTGACACGCTATTAAATTCATGTTGGTTTAGAAATTCACGAACCCATCGGTACTACTGGAGAATTTTGTGTTCTTAGAAAACCACCCTGTATCGTCATTTGATACGTCGTGGGGTTGGTAGTAAGAGTATTGAGGGTTGCTGAAAGCGGAGAGTGCGGGTAATGTCTTGTATTGTGGTTTTTGGAGTGGCGGGGGGGAGTTAATAAGATTATTCAGTTATGATTTACTGTGTTGAAAAGGATGTCCGTCGGTCTCCATATTGAATCTTCTCATCCTGAGCAGAGCGTTCTATGTTAGGCGGGGGAGCGGGGTAGAGGACCTGGTGATTTGCCACTTAGGGCAGCCCTAGCAAACTATGCTGGGAGATGTGGGGAGGTAGAACTATTTAGGAAAATATAACGCAGGTGGGGTGTGAATAATCCTCTCTAGTTTTATTTTTGTCATTGTTCTATTACGTGATTTGTTGGGCGGGGTGTGCGTCATGGGGGGGGGGATGGCTGTTCAGTTTAGGAAAGGTGGTTGGGGGATGTTTTAGAACCCCGTGAGTTGCCGTTCGTATTTTCTTATGTTAAAGTGTGCGAGGGCTATGTCCAACGAAAGAAATATTGCTCCACTGAGATAGTTAAAATAACGAAACGGTTGGAGATGGAGATACCATGCTCAGATTCGAGGGGAGCGGAAAATGGTATTGACGATCAAAGTCAAGGCATTTGAAAGCGCCATGGTGAGAGTGTTACATGCCTTAGATACGAATAGTGCACGCAGTTGTGTCCCACTTAAGCAGAACATGTTCAGCGTGTCGATTTATACTGAACCTATTTACGCCGTACGCTAGGATCTGCGCAGGACCAGGATGACAACTCGTTGTGCATTGATGGTGTACATGCTCAAGATCTAGAAGGTACACAGAGTGTGAAATTAGGATTGAAAAACCATGAGAACCCGTTTGCATTACGCCGCCAAAGAGTGCAGGGAAGAGTATGAGCAATTGCACCACGATTCAGTGAAAATCCTCAGATTTAAAAAACAACTATGTACCGGGAGGGTGTTGAAAAGGACGACATCAGATGTATGAAGCGAAATCGAAACTCATGCCTAATTAATGCGAATCAGACTCTTGTCACGATAGTACTGCTCAAGACATGTTTATCACGATACGAAGTGATATGAGGGATTTGAAGTACCCCGTGAGAGCGTTCTATTACGTAGACCAACTGAAGAGCTGCGAAGCATAGACTGCTTTACTCCTACGAGTTAATTGCATACTGAGATCGTAGATTTTTTTTGTTACTACTCACGGAATTCGATGGAGATGAACAATTCCCTTTGTGTCGAGAGCGTTCTATTACGGCTCCAAGCAGTGCGTATTCTTGCCACGAGTACCTAAGCTCAGTATGCTCGCAAGGATCAACACGAACAAAGAATCGAGCTATTGAAACCCAGTTGGCGAGCGTTCTAGGTATGCAATGCGCCAACAGGGTGCTGCACGAAGTGTATACTCCACAACTCTGTCAGATCGCTCAGTATATCCGAACGACCCGAGAGATGATGGAAACACCACTCGTATTTTGAGACGGCGTTCTTTGATCAGCCGAGTAAAGAGTGCGAGCTTGCCACTATCGAAGATACATAGCTCAGCATATGACCAACAACGCGAACGAGATGAAGTGAAACCCTCAGATATACCCTGTGAGGTTCTAGTCAGAGCGTCTGATGAGTGACGATACGCCAGACTTATGAGGAAGTCTGAAGTAGCTTCACGGATAATGCGCTATATGTAGTCTAAGAATGCCTCGTATACTTATGACAAGCCTGCAAAACGAACGCGTAGGGGTTGTGATACCCACGTATTCTTGAAGTAAGACTGTTCTATTTATGCCCAAGAGTGTAGAGACTTTGCCACCGAGTACGATGATCTGATTCAATCGCAGAGCAACGAGGATTGAAACCCCGACATGTTAAGAGCATTCTAGTTTGTCCCAAAGAGATTTGCGAGCTCTTGTTACCGAAGTAACATGTTCACATCACATGCATAACGAAATCTCGAGCGATTTGCAACACCCCAAAAAAAAACGGACCCTTGCTGGAGCTTTACGCACTCGGACAAAAGATTGCGAGAATTTCCCACGATGTAGTACATGTTGATTAAAATCGCTGTTACGAATGTCACGAAGAGAGCGTTCTAGAGGTTTATGCTATGTTTTGCTCGAAGCGTATCATTATGTCGTTCACGAGTGGCTGAAAGAGCTTTGAGCTCCACTGAAAAGTACCTCATGCTCATCAGATCTCAATAAACGAACAAGATGAAGATCAGTCGTAAAAACCCATGTTCACTATCGTGAGAGTGTACTATTACAGCCATCACCAGAGTCCGAGCTAAGCTTTGCCCCACGAGTCCACTATGCTCATAGGATTTTGTTAAACTCACGCCAACGACTAGTGGCGTAGCATTGAAGAAATCTCCATGTAGTGCAGCCAGCCATTATACCGCCTGCAAGCAAGCTGAGTCAGCAGAACGGATTGCCACTTCGAAGACTAGAAGCTAGCTCGAACGTCAGGTCTCGAACTGAAATACGAAGAGTCAAGTGGTGATTTGACCTACATTCCGAGCGCGTTATCTAGTACTGGCACTAATATAAGAGTGTACCAGCTTGCCAATCGTAGGACAATCGGCCCACAGAGCGATTCTCGAAACATAGCACATACTGATGCAAACACGAATACCCGCTTGAGAGTGAATACAGCAATTTGAGGAAGCGTTAGATGAGATACGCGCAGAAAGTGAAGCGGTTGTCAGTACGCTCTGCCACCCCCCCCCCCCCCCCCCCCCCCCCCCTTTTCTTGACACGATGGATCGTGTAACGAATGCACTGGTCATTGAAAACCCACGTTTATAAACCCCCGAGGAGATGTTCTCTTCCTAATCATGACGGTCCTAGCTTCAAGATTGAAGAGTCATAGCTTTGCATCTCACGAGAGACAGTAAAGGTGAAATCCAGATTCGTCACGAGGCAAGCTGAGACGCATACCTGCCTACCGAAGACGATTGAAAAAAACTTTCTATATAATAAAAACGAACATCTATATGCTAAACGCCCGTTAGAGCTAGCTCGCGCTCTATTACGCTCTCACCCTAATCAAAGAGTGTCGAGCTGACACACCAATGTATCATGATAGAATCGACTTTAGCTCGCTCTGAGCGTCAGAATAACCTTTTATACGAAGTACTGAGGAAGAGAACCGAGAGTAGCACGACTCCAGATGTACATCGGAGGGATACTAGTGAGCGGATGTCTTATGTACACGACCCATAGAGTGCTCTCTGAGAATTGCACACGAATTTAGTACATGCTACAGAATATCGAACGTACCGCACAATCATGCATGCTTTAATAAATCCTAGTGAGGTGCGTTTCTATTACCGATCCATCTATTGATGCCGAGGACTTGCCACGAAGTAGGATGCTGAGTCACGTAACGAAATGGCGAGGAAGTGAGACGGAGTGAGGTGTATAGATACCCTCACCATGGATCGAGCGCTTTCTTTAGATCTGACGCATTCTATTGCCAAAGATGAGTAGCGAATCGCCGTAATATGCCTCCTCCGAAGTACGATGCTGCAAGATGTATTTGATTACTAAAGTCAAACGTAACGTCGTACCGTCATTGTGAAGAGTACCATGCGATCGTGACTGTTTCTGCTAGATTATCGATTAAGGAATAGAGACGTCATAGAAGAATTGCTCATGTAAGACGCCAATGCTCAAGAGATTCGAAACGAAGTAGCGAGTTCTGAAACCTGCTATTTACTAGCTCCAGATGAGTCGTAGCTCCCTTGCCGCCATAACTTCCGCCCACGATCGTAATAGGGAGTTTCAGGGGTCATATTCGAACTTATTATTTATTCATATGAACATTCCGCAGTATAGCCCAGATCATAAAGGACTCCTGTCGACAGTAACGAGGGTCTGCGTGAACTCCAGATCGGGAGACTAAAAGATGTAGACGAACGATCGTCCGTTTTATACGCCATTGTAGAGTTGCGAGCTTGCCACGAGACATGCTCAGATTCGAACGAACGAGGATTGGTAACCCCATGCTGCTCAGATTCGAAACGAACGAGGATTGAAACCCCATGAGAGCTTTCTATTACGCCTAAGAGTGCGAGCTTGCCAACGAGTACATGCTCAGATTCGAACGAACGAGGATTGAAACCCCATGAGAGCGTTCTATTGCGCCCTAAGAGTGCGAGCTTGCCCACGAGTCCATGCTCAGATTCGAACGAACGAGGATTGAAACCCCATGAGCGTTCTATTACGCCTAAGAGAGCGAGCTTGCCACGAGTACATGCTCAGATTCGAACGAACGAGGATTGAAACCCCATGAGAGCGTTCTATTACGCCAAAGAGTGCGAGCTTGCCACGAGTACATGCTCAGATTCGAACGAACGAGGATTTGAAACCCCATGAGAGCGTTCTTATTACGCCCAAAGAGTGCGAGCTTGCCACGAGTACATGCTCAGATTCGAACGAACGAGGATTGAAACCCCATGAGAGCGTTCTATTACGCTAAGAGTGCGAGCTTGCCACGAGTACATGCTCAGATTCGAACGAACGAGGATTGAAACCCCATGAGAGCGTTCTATTACGCCCAAAGAGTGCGAGCTTGCCACGAGTACATGCTCAGATTCGAACGAACGAGGATTGAAACCCCATGAGAGCGTTCTATTACGCCTACTAGTGCGAGCTTGCCACGAGTACATGCTCAGATTCGAACGAACGAGGATTGAAACCCCATGATAGCGTTCTATTACGCCCAAAGAGTGCGAGCTTGCCACGAGTCCATGCTCAGATTCGAACGAACGAGGATTGAAACCCCCTGAGCGTTCTATTACGCCTAAAGAGTGCGAGCTTTGCCTTGGCGCGCACGAGTACATGCTCAGATTCGAACGATACGAACGAACGAGGATTGAAACCCCATGAGAGAGCGTTTCTATTACGCCTAAGAGTGCGAGCTTGCCACGAGTACATGCTCAGATTCGAACGAACGAGGATTGAAACCCCATGAGAGCGTTTTATTACGCCAAAGAGTGCGAGCTTGCCACGAGTACTATGCTCAGATTTCGAAACGAACGAGGATTGAAACCCCATGAGAGCGTTCTTCTTATTACGCCCTAAGAGTGCGAGATTGCCACGAGTACATTCTCAGATTCGAACGAACGAGCATTGAAAACCCCATGAGAGCGTTCTATTACGCCCAAAGAGTGCGAGCTTGCCACGAGTACATGCTCAGATTCGAACGAACAAGGATTGAAACCCTATGAGAGCGTTCTATTACGCCCAAAGAGTGCGAGCTTGCCACGAGTACATGCTCAGATTCGAACGAACGAGGATTGAAACCCCATGAGAGCGTTCTATTACGCCAAAAGAGTGCGAGCTTGCCACGAGTACATGCTCAGATTCGAACGAACGAGGATTGAAACCCCAATGAGAGCGTTCTATTACGCCTAAGAGTGCGAGCTTGCCACGAGTACATGCTCAGATACGGATTCGAACGAACGAGGATTGAAACCCCATGAGAGCGTTCTATTGCGAGGGGCTTCGCCCAAGAGAGTGTGCGAGCTTGCCACGAGTACATGCTCAGATTCGAACGAACGAACGATTGAAACCCCATGAGAGCGTTCTATTACGCCCTAAAGAGTGCGAGCTTTGCCACGAGTACATGCTCAGATTCGAACGAAAAGCGAGGATTGAAACCCCATGAGAGCGTTCTATTTACGCCCAAGAGTGACGAGCTTGCCCACGAGTACATGCTCAGATTCGAACGAACGAGGATTGAAACCCCATGAGAGCGTTCTAATATTACGCCCAAAGAGTGCGAGCTTGCCACGAGTACAATGCTCAGATTCGAACGAAACGAAGGATTTTGAAAAGCCCATGAGAGCGTTCTATTTTATTGTTACAGCCCAAAGAGTGCGAGCTTGCCACGAGTACATGCTCAGATTCGAACGAACGAGGATTGAAACCCCATGAGAGCGTTCTATTACGCCTAAGAAGCTTGCGAGCTTGCCAGATACATTTCACAGCTATTCGAAAGAACGAGGATTGAAACCCCATGAGAGCGTTCTATTAGCCTAAGAGTGCGAGCTTGCCACGAGTACATGCTCAGATTCGAAACGAACGAGGATTGAAACCCCATATGAGAGCGTTCTATTATTACGCCTAAGAGTGCGAGCTTGCCACGAGTGATACATGCTCAGATTCGAACGAACGAGGAATTGAAACCCCATGAGGAGCGTTTCTATTACGCCAAGAGAGTGCGAGCTTGCCAAAGAGTACATGCTCAGATTCGAACGAACGGGATTGAAACCCCAATGAGAGCGTTCTATTACGCCAAAAGAGTGCGAGCTTGCCACGAGTACATGCTCAGATTCGAATGAAACAGGATTGAAACCCCATGAGAGCGTTTCTTTACGCCAAAGAGTGCGAGCTTGCCCACGAATACATGCTTGATTTCGATTCGTAATACGAAATGACGGATTGAAACCCCATGAGAGCGTTTTATTACGCCCAAAGAGTGCGAGCTTGCCACGAGTACAGCTCAGATTCGAACGAACGAGGATTGAAACCCATGAGAGCGTTCTATTACGCCTAAGAGTGCGAGCTTGCCACGAGTAATGCTCAGATTCGAACGAACAGGATTGAACCCCATTGAGAGCGTTCTATTACGCCCAAGAGCTGCGAGCTTGCCACGAGGATACATGCTCAGATTCGAACTGAACGAGGATATTGAACCCCATGAGAGCGTTCCTATTGCGCCTAAGAGTGCGAGCTGCCACGAGTAATGCAAGAAATTGGAGTAGTTGAACGAGGATTGTACCCCCCCCGTGAGAGCTTTTGTCAGAGTTACGCCTAAAGAAGGCGAGCTTGCAACGAGTACATGCTCAGATTCGAATATACGCCATTGAAAACCCGCTGAGAGCGTTCTATTGCGCCTATGAGTGCGAGCTTGCCACGAGTACATGCTCAGATTCTTCGAACGAACGAGGCATTGAAAAACCCCATGAGAGCGTTCTATTACGCCCAAAGAGTGCGAGCTTTTGCCAGAGTAACATGCTCAGGTGATTCGATAAGATACGAGGATAAACCGAAAATCCATACGAGAGCGTTTTTGCATCGCAAGTACTGTGCGAGCTTGCCAGAACAAAAGCTGCTCGATTCGAAAGAATAGGATTGAAGAGCCCCCATGAGTTGAGCGTTCTATGCCCTAATTTGCGAGCTTGCGCACGTAGTACATGCGCAGATTCGAACGAAACGTTGGATTGAAAACCCCATGAGAAGCCCTGCATTCCTACTATTAAGCTGCCAAAGATGTGCGAGCTTGCCAAGAGTACATGCTCAGATTCGAACGAACGAGGAGATTGGAAACCCCAATGAAGACGTTCTATTACGCCTAAGAGTGCGAGCTTTGCCACGAGTAAACAAACAATGCTCAGATTCTCGTTAACGAACGAGGATTTGAAAAGCCCCATGAGAGCACGGCGTATCTATTATGCGCAAAAAGAGTGCGAGCTTGCCTACGAGTACATGGCTCAGATTTCGATGCGAACGAATTGAACCCCATGAGACAACAGTTCGAGATTAGCTAATTGCGAGATGCCACGAGTACATGCTAGATTCGTACCCAGGTATACAAGTTTTCGAACGAGGATTGCCAACCGCATGAGAGTCGCTTAGATTATTACGACCCAAGAGTTGCGAATTCTGACCCACGAGTACAGTGCCTACAGATTCGAACGAACGAGAGACTTGAAACCCACATGCAGAGCGTTCTATCGCCAACAAGAGTGCGAGCCATTGGCCAGAAGTGATGCTCAAAGTTTACGAACTAAGAGGATTCGAAAACCCGGAGATGAGGAGCTATTCTATCTAGACTCGCAAGCAAAGAGTTGCGAGTTGCCACGCAGTACATGCTCAGATATCGAACGAACGAAGTATTTGAGGAACCCCATGAGAGTTTCTATTACTGCCCCTAAGAGAGTGCGAGCTTGCCACGAGTACATGCTCAAGATTCGAAACACCAGGTTGAACCCCCATGAGAGCTTCTATTACGCAAAATAGTGCGAGTTGCCAAGAGAGGACATGCTAAGATTCGAATCGAACGAGGAATTGAACCATAGAGCGTTCTATGACGCCCTAAGAGTTAGCTTGCACGAGTACATGCTCAGATTTCGAACTGATACGGATTGTAAACCCCATGAGAGCGTTCTATTATCGCCCAAAAGAGTGCGTTAGCTTGCCACGAGTACATGCTCAGATTCGAAACGAACGAGGATTGAAACCCCATGAGAGTTGTTCTATTACGCCTAAGAGTGCGAGACTTGCCACGAGTACATGCTCAGATTCGAACGATACGACGGATTGAAATAACCTTGAATGAGAGCGTTCTAATTTATGCCCAAAGAGTGCGAGCTTTGCAACGAGTACATGCTCAGTTCATAGCTAACCCAGACGAGGATTGAACACCCCATGAGAGCCGTTCTATTACGCCTAAGAGATGCGAGCGCTTGCCACGCTAGTACATGCTCAGATTCGAACGAACGACTGGATTGAAACACCCCAATGCAGAGCGTTCTATTTACGCCCAAGAGTGCGAGCTTGCCATCGTTACTTGCTCAGCATTCGACACATATGATAACCGAGGATTGAAAGGTCGCATGAGAGCCTACTTATAGCGCCCAAGAGTGCGAAGCTTTGCATTAGCCCACGAGATACCATGCTCAGTTCTTCGTAACGAAACCCTACGAGGATTGAAACCCCATTAGAGATGGTCGATTCTATATACTAACGCCATCTCAAAGTGAGCGAGCTTGCCAACCGATTAACATGCTCAGATATTTCGAACTTTGAATACGGAAAGGAACCATGGAGGTTTAATCCCCAACCCTTACCTTATTTGGCACCTGAACCTTCACATATCAGTCAGTTCATTACGCCGACGAGCTTGGAAAACCTAGAGTTCTACAACATTCTCAGATTCTCTGATTACCATACGAGTTGAAACCAAGAGAGCGTTCAAATGCCTCAATCTATTGTTTGTGCTTATTTTCCAAAGATTCTACATGCTGATACGAATTTACGAATCAGGACATGGAACCCCTATGAGAAGCTTTCGACTATTAATGCCCAAAGAGTGCGATTAAGCCATCTAGTACATATTCCCTCAGTTCACGAAAAAACGAGGATTGATAAACCCCCATGAGACGCCGTTTTAAACGCCCAAAGAGTGCGAGCTTGCCAAGAGTAATTGCTCAGATACTAGAAACTACGACGAGGCATCTCACAACCCCCAGTGAGAGCTTTTATTCTATCCTGCGCCAAGAGTGCAGTTGTTTGCTCACGAGTACCATGCTCAGATTTACGAATCAACGATGATACGAAAAACCAACCTCATGAGAGCGTTCTATTATCCTTTACCCAAAGAAGGTGCGAGCTTTACGAGTACATTGCTCCAGCATTCGAACGAAACCGAGGCCGATCATGAAACCCCATGAGAGCTTTCTTGTTAGCCCAAACGAGTGCGAGCCTTGCCAGAGTTACATGTAATTCAGATTTCGTATACGACCCATACCATGAGAAATCGGGCCTTTGCGCCTACAGAGTCGAGCTATATGCGACACGAACATGCTCAGATTCGAACGAAACGAGGATACTATGAGAACTACCCCATGAGAGCGTTCTATTAATACGCCTAAGAAGTGCGATGGGCTTGCCACGAGTTACAATTGTGTGAATGCTCAGAATTCGAACGAACGAGGATTTGAAAACCCCATTATGAAGGAGCGAGTTTCTATTACGCTACCCAAGAGTGCGAGATTGCGGCGGAGTACATGATAACGACGTAGCTATGTTACGTACGATTCTATTATGCCAAAGAGCTGCGAAGCTTGCCACACGAGAACATGCTACAGATTCAGATACGAACGAGGATTGAAACCCCATGAGATGCCCCAGTTCTATTACGCCTAAAGAGTGCGAGCTCTGCCTACGGTACATGCTCAGATTTCGAACGATCGAGGATTGAAACCCCAAGAGAGCGTTCTATTACCCCAAAAGAGTGCGAGCTTGCCGACGATGTATGACTCAATTACACGATTACGAACGCGAGAAATTGAAACCCCATTAGAGAGCCCTTCTATTACGCCCAAGATTGCGAGCTTGCCACGAGTATCATGCTCAGATTCGAAGTCAAACGAAACGAGGATCATGAACCCGCATGAGAGCGTTCTATTGACGCCAAAGAGTGCGAGCTTTGCCACGAGTACATGCTCCGATTCGAATCGAACGAGGATTGAAACCCCATGAGAGCGTTCTATTACGCGCCTAAGAGTGCGGAGCTTGCCACGAGTACATGCTCAGATTCGAACGAACGAGGATTGAAACCCCATGAGAGCGTTCTATTACGCCCAATTGCAGTGCGAGCTTGCCACGAGTACATGCTCAGATTCGAAACGAACGAGGATTGAAACCCCATGATGAGCGTTCTATTACGCCCTAAGAGTGACGAGCTTGCCACGTGTACATGCTCAGATTCGATACGAACGAAGGATTGAAACCCATGAGAGGTTCTATTACGCCACGCTAAGAGTGCGAGTTTCCCACGAGTACCTGCTCAGATTCGATACGAATCGAGGATTGAAACCCCATGAGAGCGTTTATTACGCCCTAAGAGTGCGAGCTTGCACGAGTACATGCTCAGATTCGAAACGAACGAGGATTGAAGCCCCATGAGAGCGTTCTATTACGCCCAAAGAGTGCGAGCTTGCCCCAGTAGGACATGCTCTGATTCGAACGAACGAGGATTGAAACCCCATGAGAGCGCTTTCTAGAGGAATACGCCCAAAGAGTGGAGCTTGCCACGAGTACATGCTCAGGATTCGAACGAACGACGGATTGAAACCCCATGAGAGCGTTCTATTACGCCAAAGAGTGCGAGCTTGCCACGAGTACATGCTCAGCATAAACGAACGAGGATTGAAAACTCCATGAAGAGCGTTCATTGCCCAAAGAGTGCGACGAGCTTGCCACGAGTACATGCTCAGATTCGAACGAACGAGGATTGAAACCCCATGAGAGCGTTCTATTACGCCCAAAGAGTGCGAGCTTGCCACGAGTACATGCTCAGATTCGAACGAACGAGGATTGAAACCCCATGAGAGCGTTCTATTACGCCCAAAGAGTGCGAGCTTGCCACGAGTACATGCTCAGATTCAACGAACGAGAGATTGAAACCCCATGAGAGCGTTCTATTACGCCAAAGAGTGCGAGCTTGCCACAGAGTACATGCTCCTCAGATTCGAACGAAAGATTAACGAGGATTTGAAACCCCATGAGAGCGTTCTGTATTGACCGCCCAAAGAGTGCGAGCTTGCCACGAGACATGCTCAGATTCGAACGAACGAGGATTGAAACCCCATGAGAGCGTTTCATTACGCTCCTAAAGAGTGCGAGCTTGCCACGAGTGCTCATGTCAAGATTCGAACGAAGCGAGGATTGAACCCCATGAGAGCGTTCTATTACGCCTAAAGAGTGCGAGCTATGCCACGAGTACATGCTCAGATTCGAACGAACGAGGATTAGAAACCCCATGAGAGCGTTCTATTAACACAAAAGAAGAGTGAGCAGCTGAGGAGTACAGCTCCAGATTCGCAGAACGAGTTGACAAGATGAGAGCTGAGTGCGAGCTAGTTCACGAGTTACATGCTCAGATTCGAACGAACCGAGGATTGAAACCCCATGAGACGTTCTATTACGCCTAAGAGTGCGAGCTTGCCACGAGTACAGCTCAGATTCGACACGAACGAGGATTTTGAAACCCATGAGAGCGTTCTATTACGCCCTAAGAAGAGTGCGAGCTTGGATTGCCACGAGTACATGCTCAGATTCGAACGAACGAGGATTGAAACCCCATGAGAGTGTTCTATTACTGCTCTAAACGGAGTGCTAGCTTCCACGAGTACATGCTCAGATTCAATGCGAACGAGGATTGAAACCCCATGAGAGCGTTCTATTACGCCCTAAGAGTGCGAGCTTGCCACGAGTACATGCTCAGATTCGAAGACGAACGAGGATTGAAACCCCCATGAGAATGAGCGTTTCGCTATTACGCCTTAGAGTTGCGAGCTTGCCACGAGTACATGCCGATAATTCATGCTCAGAAGGGTCCGAAGAACGCGAGGATTGAAACTCCCCATGAGAGCGTTCTATTACTCGCCAAGAGTGCGAGCTTGCCACGAGTAATGCTCAGATTCGAACGAACGGGGATTGAAAATGAGATCGATACGCCCATTGTACAAGCGAGCTCAAGATTACATGCTGAGATTCGGACCGAACGAGGAGATTGTTGAACCGTCTGCCTAGTGAGAGAGCGTTCTATTACGCCAAAGAGAGTGCGAGCTTGCCACGAGTACATGCTCTGAGATTTCGAAGAACGAGGATTGAAAACCCGATCCGAGAGCGTTCTATTATGTGACAATGGAGAGCGAGCTGGCCACGAGAGTACATGCTCAGATTCGAACAACGAGTGATTGAAACGCCATGAGAGCGTTAGTTACGCCTCAAATGAGTGCGTTCTTGCCACGAACATGCTCAGGTTCGAAAGAACGAGTGATTACATTGCCCCTTGAGAGCGTTCATTATTACCCTAAGAGTGCGAGCTTGCCACGGTACATGCTACAGATTCGAACGAACGAGGATTGAAAACCCGCCATGAGGCGTTCTATTGACGCCCTAAGAGTGAGCGAGCTTGGTGCCACGAGTACATGCTCAGATTTCGAACCTATCGAACGAGGATTGAAAAATTCTTGAGAGAATTTACGCCCCAAGAGTGCGAGCTTCGCCACGAAGTACATGCTACAGATTCGAAGCGAACTAGAGTATTTGAACTAGATGGTTCCGTTCTATTACGGCCCACAAGGACCGAGCTTGCCACGAGTACATGCTCAGATTTATCGAACCACCAGAGTGAGTTGAGGACTGAAACCCCAAGAGAGCGTTCTATTACGCCCAAGAGTGCGGAGCTTGCCTACGAGTACATGCTCAGATTCGATACGAAACCACAGGATTTGATTCGAAACCCCCCATGGTGTGAGAGCGTATCTATTACGCCCTAAAGATGCGAGCTATAGTACATGCCAATCGAACGAACGAGGATTGAAATCCCCCAAAATGAGAGCGTATCTATTACATCCCCAAGGAGTGTGCGAGCTCACCCCACGGGAGTAACATGCTAATTCTGGCTTCGAACGAACGAGGATTGAAAAAAAAAAACATAACCCACCGACCCCCTCTCCCCACACCTGAGCAGCTTCCTATTAACGCCTATAAGAGTGGGCGAGCTTGGACGAGGTACATGCTCAAGATTCTATACCATGAAGAGGATTGAATACCCCATCGAGAGCGTTCTATTCACGCCTAAAGAGTGCGAGCTTGCCACGAGTACATGCTCAGTTATTGAACGAAAACGAGGATAGAAACCCCATGAGAGCCGCCAACACAACCGTTCAACGCCCGCCCAAGAGCTTCGAACTGTTAGCCACGAACAAATCAGATTCGAACGAAAGAGGATTGAAACCCCATGAGAGCGTTTCTATTTTGCCCAAAGTGAGTGCGGAGCTTGCCACGAGTACATGCTCAGATATTGCGAACACACCATCGAAAAACGAGGATTGAAACCCATCAAGAGCGTTCTATTACGCCTAAGACGTGCGAGCTTTCTGCCACAAGCTTATGCTCAGATTCATGCTCGACCATTCGAAAACGAACGAGGATTGAAACCCCATCCAGAGCGTTTACTATTACGCCCAAAGAAGTGCGAGCTTTGCCAAACGAGTACAATAATGCTCAGATAGTCCGAACTACCCGAAGGTCGAACGAGGATTGGAAACGCCCAAAGCCGAGCCCCTATTACGCCAAAGAGATTGTGTAGCTTGAACGGCACGAGTACATTCTCATTCGAATCGAACGAGGATTGAACGCCCAATTAGAGAGAGTTCTATTACCTACCCAAAGATGTTGCGAGCTTGGGGCCACGAGTAAACATGCTCATGATTCGAACGAAAGAGGATTTGAACAAACCCCATGAGAGCGTTCTAATTTCGCCCAAATGAGTGTGCGAAGCTTGCCACGAGCTACATGCTCATGATTCGGATTCGAACGAACGAGGATTGAAACCCATGAGATATTTAGCGTTCTATTACGCCCAAAGAGTGCGAGATGAGCTGTGCCACGAAGTACATGCTCAGATTCGAACGAACGAGGATTGAACCCCATGAGAGAGAGCGTTCTCTTAACGACGCCAAGAGAGTGCGAGCTTGCCACGAGTACAAATGCTCAGATTCGAACGAACGAGGATTGAAATGGCCCCATGAGAACGTTCTATTACGCCAAAAGAGTGAGAACTTGCCACGAGTACATAAATGCTCAGATTCGAAACGAACGAGGATTCAAAAAACCCCCCAATGAGAGCGTTCGATAAACGACCACGGGAACGAGTGCGAGCTTGCCACGAGTACATGATCAGAGCTTCGAACGAACGAGGATTGAGCCCCATGAGAGCGTTTTCTATTTACGCCCCAAAGAGGTGCGAGCTTTGCTCAAGATTTCTAATTCGATACTAACGAGGATTGATCACTGGCCATGAGAGCGATCTATTTATGGTTAGCGCCAAAGAGTGCGAGCTTTGCCCTCGAGACATGCTCATGCTTCGGAACGAAAGAGGATTGAAACCCCATGAGAGGTTTCTATTACGCCCAAAAGAGTGTGCGAGCTTGCCACGAGTACATGCTCAGATTCGAAAACGAACGATTGAGATGAAGGAAAACCCCCATGAGAGCGTTCTATTATGCCCAAAGATGTGCGAGCTTGCCCCACGAGTACTTGCTCAGATTCAGACACGAACGAGGATTGAAACCCCATGAGAGCGTTCTTTTCTACGCCCTAAGAGTGCGAGCTTGCCACGAGTAATAAGATGTCAGATTCGAAAAACGCTCTTGAGACGAACGAGGCATATTTGAAAGTATAATTGAAACCCATGAGAGCGTTCTATTACGCCTAAGGAGTGCGAGCTTTATTTGCCACGAGTAAGATCATGCTCAGATAGTCGAAGCCCCTCGAACGAGGATTGAAGACCCACCATGAGAGCCGTTCTATATTACCACCGCCCTCAAGAGTGCGAGAGCTTTTGCCACGAGCGATGAGTACATGCTCAGATTCGAACGAACGAGGATTGAAACCCCCATGATAGGTATTCTACTATACGCCCAAATAGTGAGAGCCTTTGCCACGAGTACGATGCCTCAGATTCAAACGAACAGAGGATTGAAATCCAGTTGATGAGACAGGGCGTTCTATTACGCGCCAAAGAGTGCGGAAGCCTTGCACAACGAGACATGCTCAGATTACGAAATATTAGAACGAGGATTGAAACCCCATGCAGAAGCGTTCTATTACGCCCAAAAAAAAAAAAATGAGTGCGAGCTTGCCACGAGTACATGCTCAGATTCGAACGAACTAACGAAAAGGATTTTGAAACCCCTGATGAGAGCGTTCTATTACGCCTAAAGAGTGCGAGCTTGCCACGAGGTCTAAAAGTACAGTACAAGTGCTCAGATTCGAACAACGAACGAGGATTGAAAAAACCCAAGGACAGTGACCCCATGAGAGCGTTCTATTACGCCCAAAGATGAGTGCGAGCTTGCCCGAGGAGTCGGAGTACATGCTCAGATTTCGAGATCACGAACGAGGATTGAACCCATGAGAGCGTTCCTATTTGACGCCATAAAAAGTTGCCACGAGCTTGACGATACCCGAACGATTGAAACCCCATGAGAGCGTTACTATTACGCAAAGAGTGCGAGATTGAGCCAAAGAGTGCATGGCTCAGATAATCGAAAGGATAGAAATCCCCATAAGATAGTTCTATGCTACGCCCAAAGAGAGTGCGAGCTTGCCATGAGTACGTAGAGTGCTCAGATTCGAACGAACGAGGATTGAGTAACCCATGAGAGCGTGATTCCGATTACGCCACCTGTAGAGTGCACGAAGCCTTGATGCCGACCGAGTACATGCGCTCAGATGTCAAACGACTACGAGGATTGTTGAACCATGAGAGCGTTCTATTACGCCCGAGAGTGCGAGCTTCTAGCACGAATAGTACCATGCTCGAGCCCATTCGAAGAGACTGAGGATTGGAAGCCCCAATAGAGAGAGCGTTCTATTATTACGCCTAAGAGTGCGAGCTTGCCACGAAGTGTAACATGCTCAGATTCGAACGAAACCAGAAGGTGAGGATTGATTGAAACCCCATGAGGAGCGTTCTATTATGACGCCCCCCAAAGAGTGCGAGCTTGCCACGAGTACAGATGCTCAGATTTCGAATATCTTGCTGAACGAGGATTGCAAACCCCATGAGAGCGCGTTTGGATTATCGCCCCCAAAGAGTGCTGAGCTTGCCACGAGTACATGATCAGATTCGAGCAACGAGAGGATTGTAAATATCCCAAATTTGAGTTTCTTTTGCCGCCTAAGAGTGAAGTAGAAGTACTTGCCACGAGTTCATGCTGACATTCGCATGAACAGAGAGGATTGAAAAACCCATGATAGCGTTCCTATTACGCAACAAAAAGAGTGCGAGCTTGCCACGAGTTGAGTGAGCTACATAGCTCAGATGTCGAGACAGAACGAGAAAGATTGAAACCCCAGATGAGATGACGCGTTTGTTTCTATTCACGCCCAAAGAGGTGCGAGCTTGCTACGAGACATGTCTCAGATTCCGAACGAACGACGGAGTTGATTACCCTCCCCATGAATTAGCGGTTCCTATTACGGCCCAAAGAGTGCGAGATTTGCCACGTATTACATGCCTCAATTCGAGTGCAACGAACGAGGATTGAAACCCCCACGCCAGGAGAGCGTTCTATTACGCCCATAAGAGTGCGAGCTTGCCACGAGTACATGCTCAGATTAACGAACGAGGATTTTGAAACCCCATGAAGATTAGATTTCTAGAGCGTTCTATTTACGCCCAAAGAGTGCGAGCTTGCCACGAGTACAATGCTCAGATTCGAATCTCACGAAAATATTATCGAACGAGGATTGAAACCCCATGAGAGCGTTCTATTACGCCCAAGAGTGCGAGCTTGCCACGGAGTACAATGCTTGCTCAGATTCGACATCAACGAAACGGGGATTGAGGATTGAAACCCCATGGAGAGCGTTACTGGATTACGCCACAATCGAAGTGGGATCGTCTAGTGCCCACCGAGTACCCAGCTTGCTACCAGATGTCGACGAACAAAGGAACGAATGAACCACACACTCGCAGAGACAGAGCGTTCTATGTACGCCCAACATACCAGAGTGCGAGCGTTGCCACAAATTACATGCTGTCAGATTCGAATGATACGAGGATTGAGATGACCCCCATGAGAAGCGTTCGATTATAGACCGCATATATGGTGCGGGGCTCAGATAGATTACAATCACACGAGAGTGATCATTGAGAAACACCCATAGAGGAGCGTTCTCTAACAGACACGAGGAGAGTGAAGCTTGCACGTTGAATGACTTCAGATTCGAACTAACGAGGCGGAGATAGAGACCCCATGATGGAGCGTTCTATTCGCCTAGAAGGGAGTGCGAGCTTGCCACGATCGAGTAACATGCTCATAGATCGTCGAGACAATACGAGGATTGAGGGATTGAAAAACTCCTGTGAGAACAGTTCCATTAACGGCCTAAGAGTGCGATGAAGGCTTGCCACGTATGTAACCTGCTCACATGTGGATGAACGAGGATTTGCAGTCTGCGTGACGTTTCTTTCCACAATGACTGAGTGTGCTAGCATGACGAGCAGTCACTTGATCAGAGAGTAACGAAGCATGAGGGACCTTGAAACCCCAGAGAGAGGCGATTCTGTCTATAGTTTGCCTCTAAAGCTGATCTGGAAGGCAGTGTAACGTTATTGCTCAACGGCACCAAGTAGAGATCTGAAACTCCCCATAGACGACGTATCCAGTATGTACGCCCGCAGATGAGTGAGCAGAGTACATGTCATGAGTACATGTCAGATTCTGACTACCGAAACTACGACCATCGAGCGATTTGAGAGAACCGCCATTGAGAGACGTTTCCTATTACGCCCTAGAAGAGTACCGAGCTTGTGCCAGAATTTCATGAGCATCCGAAACGAGGACTAATACGACTGATGTCGAGATTCTGATAACCCCATGTGAGAAGAGCGTTCTATTATAACGCTCTCAACAGAAGTGCGAGCTTGCCACGAAGTTACACTGCTGAAGATGGTCGAAGAGAGTCGGCTAAAGACGAAACGAGGGACATAGAGAATAACCACTAATGAGAAGCGCTTCTATTACAGAATAGAGAGCGAAGTATCGCCAAGTGGAGATTACCATGGTAAGTATTACTTCGACGAACGTAGGATTGAAACCCCAATGACATGCGAGCTATATGCTCATAAAGCCAGTGCGAGGCTATTCCACGACGCTAAGCATACAATTGGATACATGATGCGAAGCGGATTGACTAGCCTCCCATTTGAGAGCGATTTTCACTGCAGACGCCGAAGCGATGCACGAGAGCGGTTGCCACGAATTTACATGAGCTCATAGACGCGTGCGATCTCGAGATGATTGAAACCGTCATAAAGTACGAGACGCGTTCGTCTGCTAGTTCAATGCCCAAATGATGAGAGCATTGCTCACGTGTACCGTTGCAAGATTCGCGAACGAAACGAAGGTTTTTTGAAAAAACCTCATGAGCAGCGTTTTCCTATTCGCCCTGACGAGTGCACGTAGGGCGTCTTCGCCAGGTACGTACACATTAGACGCTGCAGATTGGAGATAACGGAAAGAGGATTGAAAAAACACCGAATGAGGAAAGCGTATCTGAGAGTTAACGCTCTTGATGAAGCAGTGGCTGAGGCTTTGCCTGACGAGTGAGTCACCATGCATCAGCGAATACCTCGAGTCGAATCGTAGAGAATTGACAGCCGTCGCTTTGAGGTGTGAGCGTTTATACGCCAAAAAAGAAGCTTGCCACGACTACATGTCTCAGATGATCGAAGGCGATGAACGAGGACTCCTGAAGACCATGAGAGCGTACTATTACTGAACAATGATTGCGGGTGGCGAGGCACGAGAGAGTACATACTCAGATTCGAACGTACACTGATCTCGAGTGATTGAAACAGCACACCATGCAGAGGCGTTCTATTACAGGACATAAAGAGTGCGAGCTTACTGCCATGTGAACGTAGGAATTGCTCAGATTCGATGATAAGTGGATGGAGGACGAGAATACGAAACGAGGATTGTAAACCCCATGAGAGTGAGCAGTTCTATTACGAGCCCTAAATCAGATGGACCTAAAGACTTCGAGTTTCTAGATTCCGCCTCAGATATGATCGAGCTAGATGATGCTAGGCGAGTGCAGATCACGAGATGTGTCATGTTAGTTAGAGTAGAAAACAAGCGAGAACGAAGGATTGACGCCCCAAATAAGATGAGGGGTGTGAGGAATTAGTTATAATACGCCACAACAGAAGTGCGCCAGCTATGCTTTGCCACGTAGTTCTCAGTGGGCTTATTCTATGGTTGTCGACACGAAAGAGTGATGAATTTGGAAAATGCGCGACTGTAGTGAGACGCTATCCTATATACTTGCCCACTTAAAGATGATAGAGACGAGCTTAAAGCCACGAGTAACGTATGTCAACTACAAATTTTTTTTTTTTGACGAACGAAACGAGGATGTTGTAAAACCTACCATGAGAAGCGCATATCGCATTGAGCCCAAAGAGATGTGAGGTGAGAGTAGAGCGAAGCTTGTGAATGATGAACGATGTACGTCACATTTTTCTCAGATGACGGGTCACGATTCAGAAAGATGCACGAAAGGAGTGAAAAGCCGTCACGTGTGACGCGTAGTCCGTTACGCCCAACGAGAGTGCTAGAGAGTACTATAGCACGATTACCATAGTTGGCTCGAGAGCAGAAGTTCGAAACGAGACGAGAGTATTGAGAGTACCCGCTTGAGCGCGTTTGCGAGTTAACGAAAAACCCGAAAGGAGTGATTTTTTTTAGAAAGCGTACCTTGAACAATTCCAAAGAGAAAACGTAGCCCCATTCGGAGACGTTGAAATGGAGTGACGTCGCGGTCTATCTTATGGCCCAAAGGAGTAATCCGAAAGGCTTGCCAACGAACAATGTCCATGGCTCAGATTTCTAATCGAACGCAAAAACGAGGATATTTTTGAATGCACAATTTGAGATACGTTGCTCAAAAATGTAAACCGGCGTTGTTCGCGTTAGCGACGCTTCGCCAACGAGAGTCGTGTCCCAAACGCGTACGCCAAAGAGGTCAGTAAGCACCCAGATTGTTTGATTGGGATCAGCCCACGAGTGCGAGAGCTCGCCACGAAGTGTACATGCTCAGATTCTTGAAAGAAGCCCCAACCGAGGAGTTTTGAAAGCCCCTAAAGAAAGCGTTCCTGCATACTATGGTACGCCCAAAGAGTGTTGAGCTTGCCCACACGAGTACAAATGCTCAGATTCGAACACGTTCTCTGATCGAAGATTTGTCAACGACCTCACGAGGAAGAACGTTCTATTACGCCCGAAGTGAGTGCTTAGCTTGCAACGAGTTTTCTAGTACGCTCATAGATGGATGCGATGTTAAGAACGAGGATTGAATCGTCTCAATCGAGAGAGTTTGGCCGTGTAGAGTGCGTGTTACTACGAGTTCATGCTCACCCATATCGACCCACGATCGGGATTGCGGTTCTTTAGGGGCCGCCCTAAGAGAGTGGAGTTGCCACGAGTATTAATGATCAGAGAACGAGGATTGAAACGCCCCAAAAGAGTGAGCGTTCTATTTGCGCACTCTAAAGAGATGCGACTGCGTTGCCACGAGTACATGCTCAGATTCGAAACCCTTACGAACGTGTGATTGAAAAGCCCCCATGAGAGGTTCTATTACGCCCCATAAAGAAGTGCGAGGTTGCCAAAACGAGTACATGCTCAGATACGAAAATCGAACGAGGATTTGAAAACCCCATATGAGAGCGTTTTCTATTATGCCCAAAGAGTGCGAGCTTGCCTACGGAGTACACGCTCACATTCGAGAACGAGGATTGAACTACGATAAGAGGTTTTAATACGCCCTAAAAAGAGTGGCGAACTTGGTAAACGAGGGAACATGCATAGAATTGAATCCAACGATTTTGAAACCACATGATGAGTGTTCTCATTACGTACTACAAAAGTGTTTGCGTAGAAAAAATCGCTCTCGAGTACATTGCCTCTGATTGTGTATACGAACTTGAGCAGAGTAACCACATTGTGTTTTTTCTACTTCGATGTAACGGGGATGCTCTGCTCGTCCACGGAACCATGCGAGGATTCGAAGGATACGAGGATGTGAAGACCCCTAGAAGAGAGCGTTTCTCTACTTCGCCCAAAGTGTGCGAGCTTGCTCCACCAGGAGTACATGCTCAGATTCGAACGGACGAAACGAGGACTTGAAAGCCCATATAGTGAACGAGCGTTTTATTTACGCCGAAAGGAGTGCTCAAGAGCTTTGCCTATACGAGAGTATCATGCTCGATTCGATCCTACGATTAACCCTACGAGGATTTGAAAGCCCCATGAGAGCGTTCTATTAAGCCCAACCGAGTGCGTGTCTTGCCACAAAATGGAGTTCATTGCTCAGATTCGAAGACGTAGACCGAGGAATTGAAATTGAAAAAAACCCCATGAGAGCGTTCTATTTAGCCAAATCAAAGGATATGCGACGAGCTTGCCACGAGCTTATACAATGCAGTCAGCAATTTCGACGATACATGCATCGATCGGATTTGAAGACCCTATTCGTGAGACGTTCTATTAGCCCAAAGAGATGCGAAGCTTGCCGACGGATGTGCATGCTCAGGATTCTTGACCGACAAAACCGATTAGCGAGGATTGAAGCCCATGAGAGCGTTCTATTACGCCTCTAAAGAGTGTTCGCGAGCATTGCCACGAGTACAATGCTCAGATTCGAACTCGATCGAGGGTTATTGAAACTCCTTAGAGATTGATTGAACGCCATCATATACGAGAGCGTTCTATTATTACAGACCCAAAAAAAGAGAGTTGCCACGAGTACATGCTCACGGATAATGCTAGGATTGATTTTCCTATATCTTCTAGCGGTCTATGCCTCAAGATTAAGAACGAATACCTCCACGAGGATTCACGGAGGATTGACCAGCCCATGAGAGCAGCTTCTATCTACGCCAAAGAGTTGAGCATTGCCTTGAGTACCAATTGCTCAGATTCGAACGAAAACGCAGGAGTTTGCGAATTTGCCTCACTCGAAAGAAGAGCGTTTCTTATTACGGACCCAAAGAGTGCGAGCTTAGCCCACGAGTTACATGCTCAGAATTTATCGAGCCGATCGAGCAATTGTAGAACGCGCCCGGTTGAAGATCGTTCTTTATCTGCCCAAAGTAGAGGAGAGTTTGCCACGGTAGTACAATGCTCAGTTCGAATATTATGCGAAACGAGCGGTATTGACAGCCCCATGAGACCGCGTACTCTATTTAGCTCCAAGTGGTGCAAGAGCTAGCCGCGATTACATGACTCAGATTCGAAAACAAAAACCCCGACGGGGCATTGAAAAACCCCCCGTGATTAGCGTTGACCTAAATTTCAGCCCAAAACAAGGAGTGCGAGATATTGCCCCCCCCACGAGTTAGTAATGCTCCAGATTCGAACGAAACGAGGAAAAAAAACATTGAAAAATACCCATGAGCGCGTTTCGTATTACCTGCCTCTAAGAGTGCGAGGTATGCCAGCGATTCATGTCCAGAATTTCGAAGACAGAGGAATTGAAAGACATGAGCGCAGTCTATATTGCCCCCATAAGTGTGCGAGGATTTGCACGAGTACATTGCTCAGATTCGAACGAATAGAGGAATGAAATACCCAATGAGATTCGTTCCTATTCGAAAATTCCGCCAACTGAGTGCGAGCTATGCCCACGTAGTACAATTGGTCCTCAGAAATATCTTCCCGAAACGACACCGAGGATTGGGAAACCCCGGTATGGCGCGCTTCTATTAGCGACTATAAGAGCGAAGCTATGCCTACGTAGAACCTGTTCAGATCCGAAAAAACGACGAGTTGATTGAAGTCCACATGAGAGCTTTCTCTTATGCCTAAAGCCCGTGCGTAGCTGTCGCGAGCGAGTACATGTCAGATTCGAACGGAACGGAGGAATTGAAAACCGCCATGAGAGCCGTTATTTTGTTTCTATTAAGCCATAAGAGTGCGAGTTGGCCCCTGAGGATTGCCAATGTTCGATCCGAACGAGGAATTGAAACCCCATTGAGAGCGTTTCCTATTACAGCAAAGATTTAGCGGTCATTGGCCAGAAATCGAATACCGCTGAATTACGATTTGAAAGAATTACCGCCAAAGAGTGCGGAGCTTGACGAGAACCCCCGCAGCTGATTGACGTCAATGCGAGGTTTACTCCCCCTAAGAGGGCGAAGGTTTGCCACGCCGTTAAAAACACTGCCCTTCCAGATTTCCCGAAACCGGTAACGAGGAAAAATGGAAAGAGCCCCCATGCAGGAAAAGGCCGTTTCCTTATTGCGCCGAAGAGTGAGCGAGGATCGCACGAGACATTGCGTCAGATACGAACGAATGAAGATAGAAGCTCCATGCGAGCGTTATTATTATCCGCCCAAAAGAGTGCCGGAGGGTAGCCACGAAGTACATGCTCAGATATCGAACGAACGAGTGAATTTGGGAAAATCCCCGTGGTGGAGAGCATTTTTTTTCCTATAATTTGCGCCTACAGAGATGGTGGACGAATCCTTGCCCCGAGTCACATGCTAGCAGTTACGAAACGGAGAGGATTGCAGCCTCGATTCCGAAAAACTTCCGCCAAACCGCGTGTAAGCTTGGGATGTGTAAAACCCAGGATTCGAATCGGAACTGAGCGATTTTTTTTACCCCCTGAGATGTATTCTTACGCCCCCAAAAGCGAGGTTTGGCGAGGTTTTTGCCCACCCGAAATTTAATACAAAGCGTTCCAGAATTCCGAAACTACCTAGGAAATAGGGACAGCCACCCAAGTGGAAAGCTTTCTTTAATGGTTTGGCACTAAAAATAAAGTCCGCGCTTTGGCCCAACCGAAGGTACACGCTCATAATATTTCGAAACGAACCGATGATTGGCAACAACCCCCCAAATTAGAGAGCCGGATCCTATAGCCCATGCAACAGCAACGATCGAAACAGAGGATTAAGCCATGCGGAGGTATAATTGTCCAACGAGCTGCGAGATGCCATCTTAATGCGGAGACATATCCCCCCCCCCCTAGAAGCCCCAGCGACGGTTTATTACGCCCAACAACGAGGGAGAGCTTGCAAAAAGGTGTATTCTCACGAATTCGAACGAAACGAAGGATTGAAAAAACCTCTCCCATCAGCATGTAAGCAAAATACGCCTAAAGAGTGCGAGCTTGCCACGAAGTGTACATGCTCCTCAGATTCGAAACGAAACGAGGAGGGGATGCACCCCATGCGAGAGCGTTCTATTTTTTTTTTTTGAAAGAGTGCGAGCTTTTTGCCCGAGTAAGATGCCCCAGATTTCAAACGAAAATCTGAGGATTGAAAAGCCAATGAAAAGTTCTATTACGCCCGATTGAAGATGTGCGAGTTAATTGCCGCACGAGTATAAAACGCCAGATTTCGAAAATACGAGATTTTCACGAGCATTGATAAAAACCCAAGCGTGAGATCGTTTTTTCTATTCCCCACAATAGAGTGCGCGTGTATCACGAGATGCTGCTTGCATCAGATTCGAAGACGAACGTAGGATTTAGAACTACCCTCCATGTGAGTGTGAGCGTTTATTACGCCCTAAAAGAGAGCGGAGCTTAGCCACGTAGTTACATGTCTCAGATTTCGAACTGATACGAGGATTGAAAAACCCCTGGAGAGCTGTTCACTTAATTGTCCCAAAGAGAGAGCAGAGCTTGACCGATCGAGAACAATGCTACATGATTCCCCGAAACGATTTATTACGAGGGATAGAACGCCCGTTGTGTTTCATGAGAGCGTTCTTATTTTCTATTAACGCCCAATTTAAGAGTGTCGAGTCTTTGCCACGCGATTGTTCAGATTTTGCGAACCGAGGATTGAAGAACCCATATGAGAGCGTTCTATTACGCCGGCACGAAGAGTAGCAAGAAGCTTGCCACGGAGTACATGCTCAGATTCGAGAACACGACAAAACGAGGCGGATTTTTTTTGAAATGAATACCCCCATGAGAGCCGAATTCTAATTTACGCCAAAAAGAGTGCGCAGCTTGCCCCGAGTTGGATCTATCGAAACGACGAAACGAGGGATTGAAGCTCATGAGAGCGCGTTAATTACGCCGAAAGAGGCTTGCGAGGCTTACCACGAGTACAATGCTCAGATTCGAACGAACCCCTATTGAAAGAGCCCAAGAAGCAATTCTATTACGCCCCCTAAGAGTGGGGCCGAGCTTTTTACTGATAGACCTCCGATCTCGAAACGTAAAGTGAAGCCCAAAGAGAGCGTTCCATTCCCCAAAGAAGTGTGCTGAGCATTTTGCGAATGCGTCAAGCATTACAAACGATATAGACGAAGGATTTTGTTTGATGAAACCCCCCCGTTAAAGTAGGCGTTTACCCCTAATTTACGCCCAAAAAAAGAGTTGCAGAGCTTGCCACGAGTACAATGTCAGATTTATCGAAACGAACGGAACGATAGTAGGATTTTGAAAAAAAATGGGAAACCCATTGAAAGTGAGTGCGTTATTGTACGCCCAAAGAGTGCGAGCTTGCCTACGAGGTAAAGTACATTGCTCATATTTACCAACAAGGAGTATTTGAACGCCCAAGAGCGCGTTCTTTTTTGTCTACGAAAGTACTATGCTTCAACCGAACGAACTGGAGGATTTTGAAAAACCCCAAGGAGAGCTTCTCTATTGCGCGGCCTTAAAAAGAAAGAGCGAGCCTTTTTTGCCCAACGCAAGTAAACAATGCATTAGTTATTCGAACGAAACACGACGAGATTTTGAAGCCCCAATTGAGAGCGTTCATTCGCTCCAAAGAGTGCAGAAAAAAAAGCCACGAGTACATGCTCAGTTTCGAAAGAACGAGCCCCTAGCCCCCATGAGTGGGTTCTATTCGCCCAGAAGACGTGTGCGAGCTTGCCTCGAGAACATCACAATGCTCAGATTCGAAACTAGAAACCGCGCAAATGGACTGAAGCCCAAAGTGAGAGCCCGTTTTTTTCTAATTTACGCCCAATGAGGTTGGCGAAAAGCCCCATTTCCCCACCCGAGGTTACATGCTTCATATTCCCCGAAAAAAACCCCGAAAACCGAGGGGATTTGAAAGTCCCACATGGAAGAAGCGTTCATAATTTCGCCCCCAAAAAGGTGCGAGCTTGCCACGAGTACATGCTAAGATTCGAACGAAACGTGGATTTTTGATTGAAAGCCCCAATGAGAGCTTTTTCTATTGCCCCCCAAACGAGTAAAACAAAGCTGGGCCCCGAGTCCATGCTCAGATTCCGAAAAAAAAAAAAAACAAAACCGAGGATTGACGCCCCATGAAATTTATGATGAGAGAAAGAAGAGAAAAGCGTAATCCTTATTTTTAAACGCCCCGCCCCCTAATCAAGAGAGCGAAAAAATTGTGGGCCACCGAGTAATATGCCTCCCCAGATTTTTCGAAACGAAAAAGGATTTTGAATTGAAACCCCAAAGAGTAGCGTTCTATTTCGCCCAAAGAGTGCAAGCTTGGAAAAAAAACACCCCCCGTTATAGAATGAGTAATGTGGCTTGAACCTCCAAAGGAAGAGAGCGTTCCATTACCCAAAGGATGAGCGAGCACCTGGGGCCCACGAGTTAAATCAGCCTCAGATATCCGAGAAACAAAGTGGGACAAATAAATTGCACAAACCACCCCGAAGAGAATCGTTTTATCTTATTACGCGCCAAAGAGTGGCGAGCTTGCCACGAGTACAATTTCTCAGCAATTCGAACGACAACCGAGGATTGAAAAACCCACATTGAGAGCGTTCTCTTATTTTACCGCCCAAAGAGTGCGAGCTTGCCACGAGTACATGCTCAGTTTTCGAACGAACTCGAGGATTGAAACCTCAATGAGGCGTTTCTATTACGACCCAAAGAGTGCTAGTACGTGCCACGAGTACTTGCTCATATTCGTCTGCCCCTAAAAGAACGGTGCCGGGATTTTGAAGCCCCAATGAGAGCGTTCTTATTACGCCCAAAGAGTGCGATAGGTTGCCGAAAAACGAGTACATGGCATCAGATTCGAACGAACGAGGATTGTTGAAGCACCCATGAGTGCGCTTCTATTTCGCCGAACAGAGTGCGGAGGAAGCTTTATTACCACGAGAGAGTACTTGACTCAGATTCGAAACGAACGATGGATTGTAGCCCCATGAGAGCGTTCTATTACGGCCCAAAAGAGAGAGTGCTGACAGCTTGCCACCTAGTACAGTGCTCAGATTCGAACGAACGAGGATTGAAAAAAACCCCCCCCCCCCCGTTATGATGAGCGTTTCTATTACGCCCAAAGAGGGTTAAGCCGAGCCCTTGGCCTAAACCGAGTTTACAAATGCCCCCTCCAGATCTCAAAACCCGAAACCCCCGAGGGAAAATGGACAGCCACTAAATGACAAAGCTTTTTTCCTAATTGTTGGGCCGGCTATAAATATAGGGGTGCCGAGCTAGCCCACCCGAGGTACAAAAACACGCTCAGATAATCCCCCGTAACCGAACCGGAGGGGAGTGAAGCCCCCCCAAAGGTTCTATTATGCCCAAAGAGTACGAGCTTGCCACGTTTTCTATGCTAAGATACCGCCCCAACGAGGATTGATAGCCCAATGTATGAGAGCATTCTATTATGCAAATAAGAGTGCGATCTTGCCGACCAGTAAGCTTTTTCAGCAAATTGAAATACCGAGACCGACACCCCCGGAGGGAAAAATTTGAAAAACACCCCCCAAATCGAGGGAGCAATTTCTTTTTCGCCCAAGATTGCTTAGCTTGCCCCTAAAGGACCAATGCCCATCAGATACGAAGCCAACCTTTTAGCCTCAAAAGTACAATTACCACGAGGTCACGAAACAAATGGCTTGAAGCCCATTAGAGCGTTTCTATTACTCCCGAAACGAAAATTGCGGGCTTGCATTTGAGTACAATCCCCCGTTGAGTCGACGAACGCGTGATTTGAAGCCCATGTGAACGTTCTAAAACAGCCCCCCAAAAAAAAAAGAGTGGTCGAAAAGCTTTTTCCCTTTCCCCACAGAAGTAACACAAATGCTCAAGAGAAATTCGTCCTTGAAACAAGGAGATTGAAGCCCCATGAGAGCGTATCTATTACAGCCCAAGAGTGGAGACTTGCCACGAGTACTGACTCAGATTCGATACGAACGAGGATTGAAAGCCCCATGAGAGCGTTCCTATTAAAAGGCCCAAAGAGTGCGAGCTTGCCACGAGTACATGCTCAGATTCGAGTAACGAACCGAGGATTGAAAAAGAGGGGGGGGCCCCCCATGAGAAAGCGTTTCCTCTAATTTACGGCCCACTAATTAGACGTGCTGAGTCCTGAGTTGGCCACGAAGTATTACATGCTCAGATTCGACTTCTTACGATCGCTAGAAACGAGTAATTGAAAAAACCCCTCATGAAGAGCGATTCTATTTCTTTATTACGCCAAAAGAGTGCGAGCTCTTGCCACGAGTAGATGCATGCTCTGATTCGAACGAACGAGGGATTGTGCAGGATGCCCCATGAAATAGCCGTGATTTATGCTCCAATGGGGGAGAGCTTGCACGAGTGCATGCTCAGATTCGAACGTATATTTTGTAGGATTGAGCAGCCACCAATCGCAGTGCGGACTGTATTAATGAACCAATGAGTGCGAGCTTGCAACGGTGTTACATTCTCCAGATTCGATAACAAAAATAAACGAGGAATGATGTCTCAGCCCCCCCATGAGAGCGTTATAATCCAATAACGCAGCCAATGAAGTGAGGCCTTCTTCCCCTCGCTGTGTGAAAGAATTGGACGCCCTGGTATTCGAAGCGGAACGAAGGCGAGTTGAAAAAACCCATGTAAGGTAGCGGTTCTAGTACAGCCCCTCAAAAGTGTGCGGGGCCTTGCCACGAGTAAAAAACATGCTCATGAGTTTTTTCCGAAAGAAACGAGGAATTGAAAAGGCGCTCCATGACAAAGCGTTTCCTAATGCATGCCTCCAATAGAGTGCCGACCCTTGCCACTTTACACAATGGCTCTGATTTTCGATACGAAACGAGTATATTGATTTAAGCCTCTTTAGGAAGGTTTTCCTATTTTTTTTAAAAGATGGACGAGTCCGTGCGCGCAACGTGTACATGGTCTCATTTTTTGCGATCTATTTATTAGCGATTACTTTTTTAGCGCCCATATGAGTGCGTTCTATTACGACCAAAAGAGTAGCGTGGCTTGCCAGTGGAGATCTCAGGTCTCGGAACGAACGGGGATCTTAACAAAAAAACCCTCACTATGAGAGCGTTTTCTATTATAATTTAATTTCTAATTAAGCCGCAAAGAGTGCGATCGTTTTTTGCTCTCAACTGTACCATGCTCATAAATTCGAAACGGAACAAGGATTGAAAAGAGCCCCATGATGATGCGTTTTCTATGTTCTATTACGCCCAAAGAGTGGCGAGCCTTGCCCACGTGTACATGCTCAATATCGATTTACGAACGATACTAGGAATTGAGGCCAGGATTTGAGAGCCGTTCTATTATCCCACCAAAGAGTGCGAGCGTTGCTTTGGTCAAAGCAGTACAGGCTCCAGGTTTCTTTTCGAACAAGTTTGAAACCCCATGAGAGGGTTTTATCTTAATTACTGAATTTACCCCCACCAGAAAGAGTGCGCTGCTATGCACGATTTCATAGTCACAGATTCTTCGATACGAATACGCATCGCTGGGAGTTAAAGCCCCGCGTTGAGAGCTGTTCTCTATTAAAATTCCGCCCCAAAAAGTGGCGAGCTCTTGCACAAGTACATGGTCTCTGCTCATGATTCGAAAACGAAAGAGCGATGCTGGATTTGATGCCCTTGGTGAGATGAAGCGAGGTAACGTCTCGAAAGTTTTAGGCGAGCTGTTGCTCCACGCAGTGAACAATGCCGTCATAGCTTTTGAAGAACGTACAGGACTTAGCTCCCCATGCGAGCGTATCTGTTTACTCCTAATGAAAGTGCCAGTCATTGCCATCGTGAGTAGATCGCTCAGATTTTGAACGTAACAGAGGATTGAAAAGAGCCCTCACTGAGAACAGGCGTTCTATTAATTTACCCAAGCGAAAGAGTGCGAAGTTGGCCTACGAGATCAAGCTATAGTTTTCGATCTTTCGCGGAATGAAGGAAAAGCCCTACGGAGCGTTCTAATAACGACGGGGATGTGCTAAAGCCGCCTTATGTTGAGCGATTTCGATCTATAACGCATCCAACCAAAGATGATGCGAGCTGTTGCCCACTGCAGGACAATCTGCTTCAGATTCACGACACGACCGAACGATTTGAAGAGCCGCCATGGAATAGCATTCTAATATGCCACAAAGAGTAGGCCGAGCTTGCCCACGAGTGAGACATGCTCAGATTCGAACGACGGACGATTAGATTGTGAAATGCCCCTATGAGAGCGTTCTATTACGCCCATAAGAGTGCCTGCTGAGCTTGTCCACGAGTTAAGAGTACATGCTCAGATTTAGATTCATACGAACGAGAAGCTTACGCAGGATTGAAAGCCCAATGAGAGCGTTATAAATAAAATTTACGCCCAAAGAAGTGCTCAGGCTTGCCACGAGGTAGTATGCTTCAGATTTGAACAAAAACGAGCTGATTGAAAGAGCCCCATGAAGTCAGACGTTTCTATTAACATTAAACGCCCATGTAGGTTGCGAGAGCTATTGCCTACGAGTAGTACATGCTTCAGGTGTTCGACGAACGAGGGATTGAAATACCCCATGAGAGCGTTTCTATTACGCACAAAGATGCGGCGAGTGCGAGCTTGCCACGATGAGTAGATATTGCTGCAGCGTTTACGAACGATCTCTCGAGGATTGGAGGCCCCATGAGTCAGCGTTCTATTAATAAGAGTGCGAGATTGGCCACGAGTACACTCCTCAACTGAACGATGCGAATTCTTGCCTTACATCTGTATCTTCGATAGATGTGACTTACGCCACAAAAGAGTGCGGAGCGTTCCACGAGTACATGCTCAGATTCGTGCTAGCACGATGGAACTTTTTTGTAAGCTGTCTGAGAGTGCGTTGCAATCTCGCACCAAAGAGTGCGGAAAGCTTGTGCCCTCGAAGTACAGCTCAGATTCGAACGAACGTAGGATTGTCATGAGCCCCATGAGAGCGTTCTAATTATTATTAATTATGCCCAAAGAGTGCGAGCTTGCCACGAGAGTAAACTCATGCGTGACCAGATTCTAGGCCAAGGAAGTGCCACACAGAACGCGGATTTGAAAGCCCCATATTGTATTGAAGCGTTCTATTACGCCCCAACGAGTTGCTTAGAGGGTTGCACGAAGAGTAACATGCTCACGCGATTCGAAAACGAACGAGGATTGAAGACCATTAAAGATGCAGTTCTTTACGCCGTTCAAAGTGCGATCAGTTTGCTCACGTTTTCAGTGGACATGCTCAGATTCGAAACAACGCCTGCTCCCTATTTACGGCTACGACGATTGAAGTCCGCCAACGAGAGCGTTTCTATTTTGCGCCCAAAAGAGTGCGAGCTTTCCACGACAGTACATGCCCATATTGAACTACGAAAACTAGTGGGAAATGGATTTTGAAGCCCCATTCGAAGCGTTCTATTACGCCCAAAGAGTGCGAGCTTGCCACGGATGCTGAGTACATATCTAAGATTCGCAACCGAACGAGGGACCCGATCCGAAGCCACAAATTGAGAAGCATTCTATAAACGGCCCCCAAGAGCCCTGCGAGCGAGTTGCCACGAGTAAAATGCTCAGATTCGATACGAACGATTAGGAGGATTGAAGCCCATTGGATGACGCGTTCCTATTACGGACCCCAGAGTGTGCGAGGCGTATTGGCTCGAAAAGTAGAGTACTTGGCTCATAGATTCGAACGAACGTCGCGAGGATTGTGAACCCCATGAAGCCGTTCCTGCGTTCTATTACGCCCACAAAGATTGCGAGCTTGAATGCCCACGGGAGTTCATTTGCTCAGATTCGAACGTATCGAACGAGGAAATTGCTAAACCCAATGAGAGCGTTTTCTAATGTACGCCCAAAGAGTGACGATGAGCTTTGCAGCACGAGTACATGCTCAGCCATTCGACACGAACCAGACGAGGACCCCTTGAACAGCCCCATGAGAGCGTTCTCTTTACGCCCCAAAGAGGTGCGAGCTTAAGCTTTGCCACGGTACATGCTCGGAGATTCGAGACGAACGAGGATTGAAAAAGCCCCATGAGAGCGTTCTATTACGCTCCCAAAAAAGAGTTTCGGGATTGCCAACGATGTTAACGGCACCAATCGATCGGTTGAAAGCTGATTGGAGCCACGAGTTCCAGAATCAGTGGTTCTGCATTCAACCCGAGGATTGAAGATTCGAAAACGGCAACAATATTTTGGATTGAAGCCCCATGAGAAGCGCCTTTAATTAGCGCCCAAAGTGAAAGTGGCGAGCTTGCCACGACGTATTACCCAGCCAGATTCGAACGAAAACGAGGATCAGAAAAACCCCCACTGAGAGCATTTCTAACCTTACGCCCAATTAGGTGCTCGTGCGAGTTCTGCCACGAAAGATAACATGCTCAGATTCGAAACGAACTGAGTAGAATTGAAAACCCCCAATGAGAGTCGTTCAATATATTACGCCCAAAGAGTGAAGCTTGCCACGTGTAGAGAATATAAAGCCTCAATTTCGACACGAAACGAGGAATTGAAAGCCCCATTGAGTGCGTTTCTATTACTAATTAGGTGCCTCACGAGTGCGAGCGTTCCAGGAGTACATGCTCAGATTTACCAACGAGGATTGAAGTATGAGCCGCCGTTCTATTACGCCCAAAAGTGCGAGCTTGCCACGAGTAGCAAGAAGCAGGCTTGACAAAAACCCCGTAGGACTTGCTCAGCCCGATACATCTAGATTCGAACGAACGAGGATTGAAGCCACATGAGACCGTTCTATTACGGCACCAAGAGTGCGAGCTTATTTCCACGATACATGCTCAGATTTGTTTCAGAACGAACGAGGATTGAAGCCCTCCATGAGAGCGTTCTATTATAACGCCCAAAGAGTGCGAGCTTGCCACGAGTACATGCTCAGATTCGAACCGAACGAGATTGAAAGCCAATAGAGCGAGCGTGCTATTATCCCCAAAGAGTGGGGACGCATTGGCTCAGTACATGCTCAGATTCGAACCACGAACGAGGTTTAAGCCCCATGAGAAGCGTTCCATACGCCCACAAGATGCGAGCTTGCCACTAGCTACATGCTCATGATTCGAACGAACCGAGGATTGAAGGCCCCATGAGAGAGTTCTATTACGCCCAAAGAGTGCGAGCTTGCCACGTAGTACACGCTCAGATTCGAACGAACGAGATTGAAAAAAAAAAAACCGCATGAGAGCGTTTCTATTACGCCCAAAGATGTGCGAGCTTGCCACGAGGTACATGCTCAGATTCGAAACGAACGAGCGGTGATTGAAAGCCCCCCATGAGAGCGTTCTATTAACGCCATAAGAGTCGAGCATGCCCAACAGAGTTGCGATTAGCTTGCTTGCCACGAGTACGGTACAAGCTCAGATTCGAACGAACGAGGATTGAAGCCCCATGAGCGTTCTATTACGCCCAAAAAGTGCGAGCTTGCCACGAGTACATGCTCATATTCGACACGACTCGAGGATTGAAGCCCCCGCATGAGAGCGTTCTATTACGCCCAAAAAGAGTGCGAGCTTGCCACGAGTACATGCTCAGATTCGAAACGAACGAGGATTGAAGCCTAAGAGCGTTCTATTCGCCCAAAGAGTGCGAGTGCTTGCCACGAGTACATGCTCAGTTTCGAACGAACGAGGATTGAAGCCCCATGAGAGCTTCTTTATTACGCCCAAAGAGTGCGAGCTTGCCACGAGTACATGCCTCAGATTCGAACGAACGAGGATTGAAGCCCCACATGAGAGCGTTCTATTTACGCCCAAAGAGTGCGAGCTTGCCACGAGTACATGCTCAGTTCGAACGAACGAGGGATTGAAGCCCCATAACGAACGAGGATCGAAGACCCATGAGAGCGTTCTATTACGCCCAAAGAGTGCGAGCTTGCCACGAGTACATGCTCAGATTCGAACGAACGAGGATTGAAGCCCCATGAGAGCGTTCTATTACGCCCAAAGAGTGCGAGCTTGCCACGAGTACATGCTCAGATTCGAACGAACGACGAGGATTGAAGCCCCATGAGAGCGTTCTATTATGCCCAAAGAGTGCGAGCTTGCCACGAGTACATGCTCAGATTCGAACGAACGAGGATTGAAGCCCCATGAGAGCGTTCTATTACGCCCAAAGAGTGCGAGCTTGCCACGAGTACATGCTCAGATTCGAACGAAATTGAAGCCCCATGAGAGCGTTCTATTATGCCCAAAGAGTGCGAGCTTGCCACGAGTACATGATCAGATTCGAACGAACGAGGATTGAAGCCCCATGAGAGCGTTCTATTACGCCCAAAGAGTGCGAGCTTGCCACGAGTACATGCTCAGATTCGAACGAACGAGATTGAAGCCCCATGAGAGCGTTCTATTACGCCCAAAGAGTGCGAGCTTGCCACGAGTACATGCTCAGATTCGAACGAACGAGGATTGAAGCCCCATGAGAGCGTTCTATTACGCCCAAAGAGTGCGAGCTTGCCACGAGTACATGCTCAGATTCGAACGAACGAGGATTGAAGCCCCATGAGAGCGTTCTATTACGCCCAAAGAGTGCGAGCTTGCCACGAGTACCAATGCTCAGATTCGAACGAACGAGGATTGAAGCCCCATGAGAGCGTTCTATTTACGCCCAAAGAGTGCGAGAGCTTGCCACGAGTACATGCTCAGATTCGAACGAACGAGGATTGAAGCCCCATGAGAGCGTTCTATTACGCCCAAAGAGTGCGAGCTTGCCACGAGTACACGCTCAGATTCGAACGAACGAGGATTGAAGCCCCATGAGAGCGTTCTATTACGCCCAAAGAGTGCGACAGCTTGCCACGAGTACATGCTCAGATTCGAACGAACGAGGATTGAAGCCCCATGAGAGCGTTCTATTACGCCCAAAGAGTGCGAGCTTGCCACGAGTACATGCTCAGATTCGAACGAACGAGGATTGAAAGCCCCATGAGAGCGTTCTATTACGCCCAAAGAGTGCGAGCTTGCCACGAGTACATGCTCAGATTCGAACGAACGAGGATTGAAGCCCCATGAGAGCGTTCTATTACGCCCAAAGAGTGCGAGCTTGCCACGAGTACATGCTCAGATTCGAACGAACGAGGATTGAAGCCCCATGAGAGCGTTCTATTACGCCCAAAGACTGCGAGCTTGCCACGAGTACATGCTCAGATTCGAACGAACGAGGATTGAAGCCCCATGAGAGCGTTCTATTACGCCCAAAAGAGTGCGAGCTTGCCACGAGTACATGCTCAGATTCGAACGAACGAGGATTGAAGCCCCATGAGAGCGTTCTATTACGACCAAAGAGTGTGCGAGGTTGCCACGAGTACATGCACAGAATTTCGAACGAACGAGGATTGAAGCCCCATGAGAGCGTTCTATTACGCCCAAAGAGTGCGAGCTTGCCCACGAGTACATGCTCAGCCATTCGAACGAACGAGGATTGAAGCCCCATGAGAGCGTTCTATTACGCCCAAAGAGTGCGAGCTGCCATGAGACATGCGTATCTGATCACGGATTAAACGCCCCAACGAGGGCGGGAAGGGGCATGAGAGCGTTTCTATTACGCCCAATAGAGTGCGAGAGCTTGCCACTCAGAGTACATGGCTCGAGATTCGAACGAACGAGGATTGAAAGCCCCATTGAGAGCGTTCTATTACGCCCCAAAGAGCTGCGAGCTTGCCACGAGTACATGCTCAATTCGAACGAACGAGGATTGAAGCCCCATGAGAGCATTCTATTACGCCTAAAGAGTGCGAGCTTGCCACGAGTACATGCTCAGATTCGAACGAACGCGAATTGAAGCCACATGAGAGCGTTCTATTACGCCCAATGAGTGCGAGCTTGCCACGAGTACATGCTCAGTTTCGAACGAACGAGGATTGAAGCCCCATGAGAGCGTTCTATTACGCCCAAAGGCAGTGGCGGAGCTTGCCACGAGTACATGCTCAGATTCGATTTCGAACGAACGCTAGGATTGAAGCCCCATGAGAGCGTTCTATTACGCCCAAAGAGAGTCGAGCTGCCACGAGTACATGCTCAGTTTCGAACGAACGAGGATTGAAGCCCCATGAGAGCGTTCTATTACGCCCAAAGAGTGCGAGCTTGCCACGAGTACATGCTCAGATTCGAACGAACGAGGATTGAAGGGAGGGCCCCATGGAGAGCGTTCTATTTACGCCCAAAGAGTGCGCGAGGTTGCCACGAGTACATGCTCAGATTTCGAACGAACGAGGATTGAAGCCCCATGAGAGCGTTCTATTACGCCCAAAGAGTGCGAGCTTGCCACGAGTCACATGCTCAGAACTTCGAACGAACGAGGATTTGAAGCCCCATGAGAGACGTTCTATTAACGCCCAAAGAGTGCGAACCCTTGCCACGATCGAGTACATGCACAGATTCGAACGAACGAGGATTGAAGCCCCATGAGGGAGAGCGTTCTATTTACGCCAATAGAGTGCGAGGTTGCCTACGAGTACATGCTCAGATTCGAACGAACGAGGATTGAAGCCCCATGAGAGCGTTCTATTACGCCCCAAAGAGTGCGAGCTTTGCCACGAGTTACAAATGAAAGATTCGAATGCGAATCGAGGATTGAAGCCCCATGCGGAGCGTTCTATTACGCCCAAAGAGTGCGAGCTTGGGGGGGAGTACATGGATATATTCGAACTACGACGAGGTGGATTGAAGCCCCATGAGAGCGTTCTAATTTTTACGCCCAAAGAGTGCGAGCTTGCCACGAGTACATGCTCAGATTCGAAGTTCGAACGAACGATTTGAAAGCCCCATGAGAGCGTTTCTATCTATTACGCCCAAAGAGTGCGCGAGCTTTTCTGCCACGAGTACATGCTCAGATTCGAATCGAACGAGATTGAAGCCCCATGAGAGCGTTCTATTAAGCCCCCAAAGAGTGCGAGGTTGCCCACGAGTACATGCTCAGCCGAAGCTCGTAACGAGGATTGAAGCCCCGAGAAGCGTATTACAGCCCCACAAGAGTGCAGAGGCTTGCCACGAGTACATGCCAGATTCGAACGAACGAGGATTGAAGCCCCATTGAGACGCGTTCTATTACGCCCAAAGAGTGCGAGCTTGCCACGAGTACATGCTCAGATTTGCGACACGAACGAGATTGAAGCCCCATGAGAGCGTTCTATTTACGCCACAAAGAGTGCGAGCTTGCCACGAGTACATGCTCAGATTTCGAACGAACGAGATTTGAAGCCCCATGAGAGCGTTCTATTACGCCCAAAGAGTGCGAGGTTGCCACGAGTACATGCTCAGATTCGAACGAACGAGGATTGAAGCCCCATGAGAGCGTTCTATTACGCCCAAAGAGTGCGAGCTTGCCACGAGTACATGCTCAGATTCGAACGAATGAGGATTGAAGCGCCATGAGAGCGTTATATTACGCCCAAAGAGTGCGAGCTTGCCAGATTCGAACGAACGAGGATTGAAGCCCCATGAGAGCGTTCTATTACGCCCAAAGAGTGCGAGCTTGCCATGAGTACATGCTCAGATTCGAACGAACGAGGATTGAAGCCCCATGAGAGCGTTCTATTACGCCCAAAGAGTGCGAGCTTGCCACGAGTACATGCTCAGATTCGAACGAACGAGGATTGAAGCCCCATGAGAGCGTTCTATTACGCCCTTGCTCAG